>CM061229.1:1796158-2996158 GCA_030844895.1 Ambrosia x helenae
TGATGGTTACGATGTACAGAGGACACGACGGTGATGGTTACGACCGATGAATCAGTTGAAAACATTTGATCACGAATCTACTTATATTAACTAAAGAGCTCAATTATTAGTCTAAACAGTTGTTCGTCTATCGAGGCAAACCAAAATAATGTTCTTAACCTGAACAGCGGTAAAATACTGGCCCACGTTTTTACTTCAATTTTAAAGTCATTGATGACATCATCGTACGCGTCATACACGGAATCGTGGCCTATCTCTAAGCTTGTCACATCAGCTTTTTAAGGTCTCAATGTTTGCCAACTCGGCTTTGCTTATGTCACTCACGACTCTCCTATTATAGTAAGTATAGATATATATAGATATAGATATGGAGGGGAAAGGGATACTAGAAACCCTCCAAAACGAAGAAACTCCCGGAAACCCAATGAGTGGCCAAGATTAATCCACACCACCCTTTTATTATTTTAATAAAAAGGGTAGTCTAGTAAATTTACACTTCCCCCTCTTTTTTGGTTTGAATCTTTCTCTTTCCCCTCCTATATAAACACCTCACAAACACACACTCTCTTCATCTATCTTTCCACCATCTTCATAAGATTACCACACACCACCACCATCTTCATCAACATTCATACAAGATATGTGATTTCTGTTCGAAGACGAAGATCAACCATGGCAATCGATATAGGCTCTCAGTCTTCAAGAGATTAAAAACGAAATTGTTGATCTTGTTACAAACTCTTCCTCTTCCTTCCTCTCTTTTTTTTTAAAAAATTTTGCTTTCTGTTCATTTTTTGTAGTTATTTAAATGGACCCTATAAGTAACAGAGTGTCTCACTAATCTTCTTTACTCCTTTTATACTCGTTTTTTTATTAAATTCAATTTTTTTTTGTTTAAATGTGAACCGTTTGTTTTGTTTTTTGTTAATAACAAATATGAATGATATAAACAGCTAAAATCGTACAATTAGCAGAAGACATATTTCAAAATTAAAGAATTTTATATTCTGTTCACTAGCACTTCTTAGAATTTAGTAAAGTTAGGTTAAGCACCTCGTGAGTACAAGTGATTTTTAGGTTCACGGTACAAGTTATCTCACGGCTTTCCATTTTTTTTTTGTTTAATGGACCGTTTGTTTTTTTATTTATTTATTTTTTTTTGTTAAATTCAATTTGATAACCAAGAGATTCAAATGATGCTAATTATTTTCATGGTTCGAATGACAATTGTTGCGTGATTATAAAACATTCGTATTCTTTCAAATGATGCCATTTTATTGATGACAGTTAAGATTTTTTTTTTTATAGTAATAATATAGGTTTGGAGATGGATTGGTTAGTATGTTTTTTTATGTGTAATATTGATTGATAATAATTATTCAGTTTGGTACGTTAACACATAGGTTTACATATTAATTAACCTTTTTTATATATTAATTAAACAAAAGTCACTAATCATGGGATCAAATCTATGTTGCGTCTGTTTCGTATGTAACAGCAGAACTAAGTTGGTATAAATTAGTTTCTGATTTTTTCCAGTTATAAAGGTTTGATTTTTTGACTTTTCATGAGTTATACATGTTTTTACTTTCAAACACCATTTGCATATATTAATTAAAACAAAAGTCACTAACTATGTGATGAAATCTATTTGCGTCTGTTTCGTATTAACAGCAGAACTAAGTTGGTATAAAATTAGTTTCTGATATTTTTACCAGATACAAAGGTTTGATTTTTTGACTTTCATGATTTACACATGGATCAAATCTATGTTGCGTCTGTTTTCGTATGTAACAATAGAACTAAGTTGGTATAAAATAGTTTCTGATTTTTTTTTACCAGATATAAAGGTTTGATTTTTTTGACTTTTCATGAGTTATACATGTTTTTTTACTTTAAACACCAGTTGCATATATTAATTAAAACAAAAGTCACTAACTGTGGGATGAAATCTATGTTGCGTCTGTTTCGTATGTAACAGCAGAACTAAGCTGGTATAAATTAGTTTCTGATTTTTTTTTACCAGTTTCAAAGGTTTGCTATTATTTTTCCTTTATTTCATTTAGTTTGATTAGTTTCAAGAGTTTTAAGTGTAATACGTTTAGTTTTTAAATTTTTTTATATGATATTATATAGGGTTAGAAAAACATTTAATGGTTAGAGTTTGAATTTGAGCTAATTAGTGTTTGGTAAAGGAAGTTGTTTGTGATGGTTTTGAAAATGTATGTTTGCATCTGTTTCGTATGTAACACCATAACTAATCATGTTTTACACGTAGGTAGCATATGTTAACACGTAGGTTTACATATTAAGAAACCTCTTTAATATGTTATTATTATTAATATGTTTTTTTAATCAAAATTGGTGAATTTTAATGTCTCTTAACATATGCAACAATATGTCTGATTTGTTTTTTACCATATGTGCATGTTGTATGAGTATTATAATGTGTGGAATGTATGTTTGCATCTGTTTCCCTATACTGTGCCTGTTCGTATGTAACAACAAAACTAAGTTGGTATAAATTAGTTACCGATTTTTTTACCAATACAAAGGTTTGATTTTTTGCATATTATAGAGGAAGAATTGGGAAAAAAAACTCTTGAATGGAATGTCATTGATCATGGGATGAAATCTATGTTTGCGTTGTTTCGTATGTAACAGCACCACTAAGTTGGTAAAAATTAGTTTCTGTTTTTTTTACTACAAAGTTTTGATTTTTTAAGTTTGATAATCTTGATAACTAAATGTATAAAACAATGTTTTTTTTGTATCAGTTTCGTATTTTTTTTTTGTAATCCAGTTGGTTAACATACGTTAAGCGGGGGGGGGGGGGGGTGGGCTTTACATGTAAATTGATGATTTTTGTTTTATTTTTGCAGGTGAGCATATTTTTTTGCATTAAAGATGAAGATGATTATCAAGAATGAATGTAGAAAATTTTTTTATTTATGATACTTTTTTTAGCATTTGTTGATTTGTAATGACCGTTTTGTTTGTTTTTTAGCATTTTGTAAGAAACAATTCTTGTGTACATTTGAATGCTTTTTGATCTATAAAGTTTTTAGCACTTTGTAATGACCGTTTTGTTGTTTTTAGCACTTTGTAAGTAACAAAATGCCTATAACCATATCAATTCTCGTTACGTATGCAACAATTCTGGTGGTACAATAAAACGAAAAAAATAAGGTCTAATAAAAAAAAATCAGCATTTTTTAAATAATATAAACCGGCAACTCAGTTTTAACCTACGTAAACAACAACACTGTTACATATGTAACACGGGCATCTGGCAGATTTAGGACAATGATCACAAAAGTATGAGAAGAGGATGATGTGATAGTGTCAAGTCAACTTGTCATAGATGCTTTTTCAGAAAATGTCATTTGACCCTTTCCCTTTTTTTTTGTCATCTATCTATTAATTTAAATCAAAAAGCATGAATTAAATGTGGGACCATTGATCTAGTTTGATCAATGGTTGTAAAGGGTTTAATGGGTTTCTTCAATTTGAGTGGTGTTTTTATTTTAACCATCCCCTAGATATGGATATAGATATGTATATAGATTTTCAAAAATATCTATATATACCAAATTTTCAAAAAAGAAAAAATATATAAATATGTATTATTTTTTTTCTATAATGTTTGTTTATTAGTCTCTATAACGTTTAGTTTATTGAAGGCTTTATGTATTATGAAAGTATTCATGATATTTGATCTTCTAGTCACTTAGGCTTATGAGTGTGGAGACTAGCATCTCATGTCTCATCTTCTCTCTCTCTCTTTCGTCGCCGTCCCAAACACCATCTCCACCCATGTCTCCGTCTTTTATGTCTCTTCAGAGACGGCTAATTTATAATTTTAATATTATTTTTGTTTACTTTTATTATTATTATTACATTTAATATTATTTTATGTCTTCACACCTCACCCATATTCTCAAATAAAAGAACATAAATCATGTCTTAGGTGACATCCTAGATGTAATGAGACATGATAGTTTTGATGTCTCCATATCCGCTAGCCTTATTTTGATTAGCTTTGTCACTCATTTTCATGTGCTTTGACTCTTATCACACAAGTAGACAAATATTGTTTAAAACCTTTTCTATTAAACTAGAAACTTTTCTCTTACTTGATATTTGACTAGCTGTAAACTACACGCATGTACACCTTATCGTATAGGGAGCTTCCATACTGACCATGCTTTTATTTTAAACCAGTGTTAATTGGCCGCGCTTCGTCGCGGGCGCCGCTGTTGTACATACATGTTACGCATTATGGGCCGGGTCGGTTCACTATTGGGAGCTCCTGTTGCGTTGAGGGTTTAGTGGGCATAAAAAATAACATTAAGTGACTGTTATGCTTTCGTGGGTTTTAAAAAAAATACTCGCAACACCATTAAGTTCCACACCAGCATTAACACTTGGGTTGCCTAATTAGTAATAAAATAATAAACAAAATATTTCACCACTTGAACAAATATTGCTCCTAAAGACAACAAAAGACATTCAGCCTATTGCTTTTCAATTTGACGGCTGGATTGATACGTTTTGTAATAAAATATATTTTCTTTATTAATGTAAAATATATGGTTATTGAGTACAGTGTATGTTAGTAGTTGGTTTGAGTACATGCATGTTAGCAGTTGGTTATTTAGAAGTGTAATTTGTATTAATATAGATAGAATTTTGAGGAAAAAAAAACATATTTATCTAATTTTTTTAACCACTAATTTATGACATCATTTCCTTTACACCTTGTACACCCTTTTACATCTTTTTTTTTTTTTTTGGAACACTCTTTTCAACCACACTTAATAAAGGATTTCTCTTTATCACTAGGCTATAACTTAAGTGTCATATTTATCTAATATGATGAAGCTTTTTAGTTGAACAATATCAACACCAGAAATAAAAACAATCAACTAAAAAACCATGAACCAAAATTATTAATTATTCTATATATATTAAATGGAGAGAACATTTTGAACAATAATATGGCATTACTGTTTTTTTTTTGTTCTTGTGAGAGCGTTTTTGTAATCTCACTATCAAGCTTCTCATATCGAGTAACATCGTGCATCTTCACACTTTTACATCTCTTTCCCTCTCTCTCTCACATACCCTCTTTCTTCCTCCCTGATAGAACATTTGAACAGTAATATGGCATTACTGTATTTTTTTTTGTTCTTGCGAGGGCGTATTTGTAATCTCACTATCAAGCTTCTCATATCGAGTAACATCTGCATCTTCACACTTTACATCTTTTTCCCTCTCTCTCTCTCTCTCACATAACCTCTTTCTTCCTCCCTGATAACTCCATCATTCACACACAAAACCCTCAAAAAACTCACCGTCAACCACCACCCTCAAACAGCTCCGACCGACAAACACCGTCCACCACCACCATCATCATCATCATCATCATCAAAAACCCAGTTAAAAACACCCACAGTTAAAACACCGCCCTCACCGCCACAAACACACCATCGTCAAAGCACAACATCCGGTCTCGCAACCACTATCAACCACCATCCCCACCCTCAAACCACAACAGCCGTCAAGAATTATCATAAAAAAAAAAAACCAAAAAAAAAATGAAAAACATACAGGTTCAAATTTTAACTTTTAGGGTTTTATATGTGGATTGGGGGTGTTTATTTGGTGGTGAAGTGGCGATGCTAATAGGGGATGGTCGATGATGTTGACGATGGCGGTTCAGGCACGTTCCGCCGGCTTCACTTTTCCTATTGTTTCATCAATTGTGGTTGTGGATGGGGTGAGTTATTTGGTGGTGATGTCAGATTTTATGTGTATGTATCTTTGTACATAGAGCTCTTGCTTGCCTTATAATGGTAAAGTTACCAAACCTTCTCTATTCACTAACTGACTAAATGTATGTTTGCTTGGGTTTTGTTTTCACACATTTATTTCATTCTCTTCGTGTTGTATGCAGACACATACCAAGTGTTTGATGTTTTGTTTCTTTAAATTGGAAACAGATTATTTGGTTTTTTGGCTATATTAATATCAAGGGATGGCTTAATGTGCAACGCGGGCATCTCCATTAATGTTAAGTCCGTTGGGGCCATTATGAAACACGTGGTTTTGAACAGTGCTTTGTGTTTTTTAAGTATTTTACATGGCCCTTACTCTCTCAATAGGAAGATTAGTGGTTCGTCGCTTGGTTTTTATGAAATGCAAATATTTTCCATATATCTCTACACCATGGGATTAAATAGTGAATTAATGCCATCATTGCACCTGCGTTAAGGATTAAATAGTGAATTAATACTCTCCCTCTCTCTCTCTCTCTCTCTCCCTCTCTCTCTCTCTCCCTCCTCTCTCCCCCTCTCTCCCTCTCTCTCTCTCTCTCCCCCTCCCTCCCTCTCTCTCCCTCCCTCCCTCCTAGGGCTGGCATAACAGGTCACACGAACCTGTTAAAGACACGAACCTGTTAAGACACGAACACGAAACTTGTAAACATGAACACGATACGAAATCTAATCGTGCCATTTTTTTCAAACACGAACACGAACCTGTGTAAAACAGGTTAACACGATAAGACACGATAAGGAACACCTAGTAAAATAAGTTAACACGAAAAGACACGATAAGACACGACAACACACGATAAGACACGACAAGACATGACAAGAAACACGATAAGGCACGATAAGACCTGTTAAGACCCATACACGATAAGACACGAACACGAAACAGTTAAACACGAACACACGACACGAAAATAAAAAGGTCTTACACGTGTCGACCTGTTATAGACGCGAAACCTGTTAAGACCAAACACGAAACCTGCTAAAATCATGTAAGTTCGTGTCCAGGTTATCGTGTTCGTGTCTAAATTGCCAGCCCTACTCCCTCCCTCCTTCTCTCCATTTTCCCCTCCCTCTCTCTCTCCCCCTCTCTCTCTATCTCTCTCTCCCCCTCTCTCAACTAAAAAACAATGAACCAAAAGATTATTATTATTGAATTGAATGAGAATTGTAAAGAGGTGAATGAATTACAAAATTGAATTGATTAGCTTGTATTAGTTCTATTTGCCGGCCTAATTGCCAAATTGACCGTTAAAAACTTTAACAAACTAATAACATTCTATTCCCTTGAACTTCCAGACTTAACAACATTAGCTCCTGAAGTTTACTCTTTTAGTCCTCGAGCTTTCAGGACTCTTTATTATCATCAACCCAAAACTTCTCAACGAACATATTGACTTTTGTTGACTATTGAATTTTATCATTTCTCAACATTTTCCTTACTAACAACAACACTATTGAAAACCAAATTATGTCAATCCAGAATCGAGACTGATGAGTCACGATATCAGGAACCGAAACAACCCCTAAAACAACTTCACGGTTCCGGCCCTATGGTTCTGTGGAAAGTGGTTGCTTGTTGTAGTGGGCTTTTATTAAGGATAAATTGGTATCGTACCGGTACCGAAACCAAAACAGTATCAATGCCAAAAATACCAATGCCGAAATTGAAGAAGAATGGGTATCGAATATCGTACCGAATGTATCGGTTCGGTACCGGCATTGGTACCGAATTTCGGTACTTAAGCCGCTTTGGTACTAGTTTGGTTTTGTTTACATAATGCATGTGCTTAAGGGTCAGGGCAATAAAAAATAATGTGTAATGACTATTCGAAGGTTGTAACAACTTTTGTACAGCTTTGGTATGTATATATTTACTGTATGAACTTCTTAGAAATGTTTAATTACTGTCACTAGGTTAATTGAAGGAATGTATCATTATCTACTATGAAATGCGAAGCTTGGAATTGACTAATTGATATGTGACAAAATTTTCACGTATTGACCAATTGTAAAGTAGTTTCCTTAATTGTATTGGTTATTCAAGGTAATACAACTTACTGAAGAATCCGGTTAGGTGCTAGTAGAGGTGATCAAATCGGTTTTTTTTTCCAAACCGATTTTCGGTTTCAAACCGGTTCGCTACAGTACCGGTTCCTGGCCTAACCAGTTTCGGTTCTTAATCGTTTTTTTCGCGCACTTTTTAAAATTGTATGAATTACATATAATTTAACTTTTAATAACTTTTAGGATTTTTTTAAAGAAGGAAATTGAATATTAATAACAAAAAAAAAACAAAGTTTTATTTGTGTTTATGGTCAAAAATGTTTTTTTCTTAAACCGGTTTCGGTTCGGTTTCGGTTTTTTACCGATTTCGGTTCCGGTTTGTGTACCGGTATCTAGGGCTGAGCAATTCACGGTTCGGAACCGCTAGAACCGAGGAACCGACGCAGAATCGCTTCAACGATAACCAATCCATGCCGACAACGACATCAAAACTACCCAGGGGTACCGGCATAAGGTCAATGGGGAAAGACAAACCCGACAGTTCCAAGCGACATTCCCTAAGGGTGTGCGTCGCTTCGATTTTCTTACCATCAGCCAATTCTATAAGTTACTTAGCCTCTAAAGGTGTGGGTACTATATCTAGCAATCGACTAATGTCCATAGACACAAAACTCTTATCGGCACCAGAATCAAACAAAACAGAAACATAGCGATCATTAAGAAGGAACGTACCGGTAACTGTGTCTGGATCCTGCCTAGCCTCTGCAGATCCAATGACGAAAGCACGTGCAGTTCTGCCTCCGCCCCCGTTGTTCTGTTACCGTTCCCGCCCCTCCCTTTATCACCCTGTTTCAGCTTAGGACATTCACGCTTGAAGTGTCCCGTGTCACCACAGTTATAGCACCCCTGCTTTCCTGGAGTCCCTGAGCAGCAGGAGTAGGAACAGTAGCAGGAGTCTGAGTTGGGGTGAGTGCCACCCTGCAATCCTTAGCATGATGCCCCAACTGATGGCACGATGACAACGAGCCCGATCACAACTCCCAAAATGATGAAAACCACACTTGTTGCACTTGGGATGCTTCCCAACATACCCACTTGACTTCTGCCCTGAAGAAGACCCAGATGATTCAAACTTCTTTGTCGGCTGAGATGGCGGTGGCACAACACTCTTCCCCACACTATCCCACTTCCTCTTGTTCCCTTCAGTAACCTTCACAGCAATACCTTTAGGAGGCAAAACACCTTCTTCCACCTTCAGGTTAGTCATCCGATGAGCTGATCGGACAACTTCAGCAAGAGTGGGAAGATTCCCAGCAGCCACCAATCCAGCAATCTCCGGCACTAGCCCAGATACATAGTTCTCGATCCTCCTATACTCGGGTGTGTGCAAATCAGGGCACAACACCGCCAGCTCGTTCCTCCTCACAGTGTACTCCTCTATCTCGGACCCAACCATCTTGTAGCTCCAGACTTCATGTTCCAACTTCTGCACCTCCTCCCTCGGACAGTACTCGCCCCTCAACAGTTGCACAAACTCCGCCCAAGGCATAGCAATAGCCTCCCCCAATCCCATGTTCTGAGTGGTAGCATTCCACCACGACAGCGCAGGCCCCTCAAATGTCGCAGTAGCATACTTCACCTGGTCCCCAGCGGGATAGTTACACATGACGAACACAGACTCAACCTTCTCCAGCCATCGGAGCAGTCCCACCGCTCCCTCAGTTCCAGCGAAGTTATGGGGCTGACAGTCCGAAACTTCTTATAAGAGCACTGAGGTGGAGGTGGGTTGGAACCAATACCTGAAACACGGTACACGAGTAAAACACAAACGAAAGGATATGAAACCCAAGAATGAGGCAAGGTTGACAAAAACAACTCACCACCCATGGCATTAATCCCAGCCTGGAAGTTAGCCATAGCCCTGTTCACTTGCTGCTGTAGCAAGTTGTTCAGTTCAGCTTGGGTCATGTTGATGTTGCCACGACCACCGCCTCCGGCACGACCACCGCCGCCAGCACGGCCACTGCCGCCACCACGACGTCCACCACCGCGAGCACCAGACATGATCTAACAAATCAAGAAATCGAGGGATTCAGATTCACTTCTAGCGTCAACCACTAGAAATTTACAAGAGTTAACTTAGGGACAAATCCAGGACTATACATCCAAACTCGAAGTCCATCGGGATTTTCATGCATTTCAGTTTATTATTTCGTGTGCACCTGAAATGATAAACTGCTCTACATGGTCCTCCAGATGTACTCCTAATCCAGACTCCGGTCACCGAATATCGTCGCCTAGTAACGTGTTACGATAGGTGCAAGTGTAAGAAGGCATGTGTGTGCTAGAACCAACAAATCAGCCCCTTCCCCTTCAATCCCGAAGAAGAAGACAAGAGTAGGTAAGAACCCAAATAAAAGCGGATGATGTAACAAAGAAGTATGATGATGATGTAAGGACACCCGACAACGTTAGTACGTATCCCACTAATAAACTCAAAGTATGTGACCGTCTAGTGTGTGCAACTCGGCTATAGACCAGACTCTACATGCAGTCCTAGTTCACTATAACCTGGCTCTGATACCAATCTGTCACACCCTCAAATTTCCACTTGCGGAGTTTAACGCGAGGCGCATGACAAACCAGGATCCAAGTCAACAGTCACAATAAACAACACTATATGAATACGTAAAACCCAAAACATAGTTTCTCAAATTATCAAAATCGTAGCGGAAGCATTAAACCAGTTACAAAACCATGTAAGACAATGTTTAAGCAGTTTTATTCAAAACATGAAGCTAAGCCTAGATGCCATGCAGACTCGTGCGCCTAGTCCAATGTTGCTACCTTAGCGACCTGAGAAAAACATGCCAAAAAGACGTCAGCACATAATGCTGGTGAGTTCACAGGTTTGTTCAATAAGTTACCAAACGTTACCATGTCCATACTATACTAATGTCACCAAGTATGCTATCTAGGCATATGTTTTATTACTACTACGATTGGAAACCATTAATGGACCACGTTTGGCATTGTTTAGCATATGTTTAAGCAGCCCGAATAATGTTCAGCATGTTTAGCAAGTTCGAGACAACATGCACCCGCCCGGCCCTCCAAGCCGTCGAGTGGGGCAGGTCACGCCCAACTACGATTGGAAACCATTACTGGACACATTTCCCCCGTTGTGCATCCCCGCACATTCATGGTTTCCCCCGGGACTTCCAAATATCGTATAGCAATACAAAGTTAAAACCATAGTATGACATATGTTACAAAAATAGTTTAGCGCATGTTTTCTCCCCCAAAAGTTAAAGCTGTAAAAGTGGGGCCGTGAACTCACCTTAGATAGCGTTCTTCGGTAACTAGTAAAATGCTAACCCTTGATAATCCCTCTACCGGAGATCTATCAAAATGTTCACATAAGTGTTCCGACTAATAACCATAAGGTTATCTAGTCCCCGATTGTCCAGATCGTAACCAAGTATGTTTTAAAACGTGTTTAAATGTTAAACCGACACACTAGACTGACCCGACATCCCGTTGGTGACACATTACCCTAACTAATCAAGTACACATAGATTAAACACAAGGTTCAAGCATAAAACACTTAGTTTATATCAAAAATCTCATTTCTACATCAGAACGGTCGAACCAGTCAGATAAAGCCACCTTCGCCCCTTTTTAAGTCTCCTTCGCCCGTTTTATGTTTCGTTCGACCGTTTGATGTCTCATTCGACCGTTTTCACAGGTTCGCCCAAACATTTCCCAGGTTCGACCCTGGGATCTCTCCTTAGACCATTCGTTTGGTCGAATGAGCCCAGGTTCGCCCCTGTTGTATAAACTTTCCTAAAAACGCTTCAAACACATTTGAAACATCTCGAAACATCATCAAACACAGCAGTCAAGTATGATTAACTTATTCCTAAAAAACCCCACCAATTTTGCCCCAAAACCTATGCGTTTCAGCTCTTTCCCAAAATGGCAAAGATTATGGAAGTGTCACATCATGCATGTAATCTTTACCCAATTTGGAAACTTTTTAATACCAATCCATAATCATCTACAAATGCTCAGCTTATCTTGTAATCAAAAACCCCAATTCATTTTATTAATAATACTCAACATGCACAAGCCTTAGATTTCATAAAATCCCCAAAATACCCACAATATCACCATCTATCTAATTATAACCTTTTACAATCCTAAACTATCATTCATAGCAGCCCTAGATCATGTTTCTAGCATTAGAACAACAGCAAATCATTAAACAACACATAACATCACATAACACATAATTAACATATGTTTATTGATACAAAACCTATGTTTAATGATAGGGTTTAGGTTTAGAAAGATGTTTAAAAGGTTTTTATTGATAAAAACTTCCTTAGAACAGATCTTGTAAGACCCTAACCCGTAATCACGCGATTATTGCCTAATCTTACGGGTTTGGACCTTAACTAAAAACCACTCCCGATTAAAACTTTGAAATTATGAAAACCCAACTTAATGAATCCCATACACGTTTAGTTCCAATAAATTTTTACATCATTGCTACAAAAAGAATGTATTAAAGTTTTTGTTTTTAACGGGAGTTCGTTAGATTATAGTGCGGAAGCTTGATGAATGTTCGGGCGTGTTCGGTTCTTCTCGCGACTTGATCCTTGCTCCGGGACTTCCTTCACTTGTTTACCTAGCACCATTTCACAAAAATGGTTAGTGGGTTGTCAATGATACATTTAAACTAGTACGGTATTCGTTACACGTTGATACGGAACGAACCAGGCCAAACGGCCCTTTATCAGGAGAACAAACTGCTGCAACTTATGCGCAGCAGCTGTTCGGATCGCTTTTACCCCTTCTAAAACCCAAAATCTGACTTCGACTTTCAAATGAGAATTGTTCTACGCTCCGAGAGCTTTCCAGGCATATAAAGAACACCTCCTAACGATTTTTCTACGATTTTATACGCAATTTTAAAGTTCGTGCTGACGTGCAGGTCAAAGCGCGCGGCCGCTCGGTCTCTGTGAGCGGCCGCTCGAAGCTTCTGATGTGAATTTGGTGATTTTTAAGCATGGGAATCATGTCTCAACCGCATTTGATGATTCCCGAAGCCTAAGTAATGACTCGCCGACTAAATAAACCTTTGTTTGACTGAAATTATGGTCCGGTTTATGTCGCCATGATCCGGTTCTTAGTTTTGAATGTTTATGGCGACTTTTACCCAATTTGACCCATTTAGACATTTAACTTATCCAAACACCATTTGACCATGCGCAATGCATCTAGTTCATGTTGTCAAGTCATTATACACTTGATCAACTAAAGTGTTTGTCCGATTTGTTCGTTATGATTCCGATTATTAGATTTATCCTTTAGTAAATCTTTATAATTTCCCAAAATGCCCCTCCTAGCCAAATCTTTCGATTTAGCCATTCATGGCGACACTTCTTGATTGAAACCCATTGTTTTGGACTCAATGACTTGTTTAAAAACTTCTAAGCCCATACGGACTTAGATTCTCAACATTTCTCAAGATTGTTCTAATGTGGTCGATTCTAAGCGCCTTAGCGCGCATTAGACATAGTTATGGAAATAACTTACTTGATTTGCACCCACACTTCATGTGGGTACTTTATCACCTATGTTGCTTCGCCCGAAGGCGTTTATTTGACTACGGACTTACCGGGTGCCCGTGTTCCATATTCATACCTTGTGCTCCTCCTCCATGATTCTTAGCATCAAGCAAGCATACGTGAGTGCGTTTACCTGCGTGCTTTCTAGATAGACACATTAACTTCTCGGAACTCAAATGATAATACCTTGCCATTTGATCCGTTAACCTCAAGAATCTTAATGCTTGGAAAACAAGCATCAAGTGTTGGACTCAAATGATGATGAATTCACCATATGACCCGTTTAGACCCATAGTTTATGATACTATGTTACCCAAGTTTTTATTATGGTTCAAGTGACACTAACTTGACCCATTTAACACCATGCTTAACGGCTTCATTCAAATGCTTTCATTTAGATTAAAACATCATTTTCACATATCTTTATTTATTGACCCGTTTGATGGATTTCACCATTTGGTTATAACGCATTGTCTTGATTAAGGTCATAAACCACGTTTTATATTGAGTGCACATAAGGCGACCCATTAATAGCTTCTACCCCTTGGGGTTTATCTTTATCACACATTCAAGATTTAAGACTAATGTCACAACAATTAAGCTATGTTATAGTACATTGGTGTAAGTAAAACTTACCTCGCATCCATTCTTGTTTCCATAAGTATTCGCCTTGCATCCGTTTGACCCGTTTGCTCCCTCTTGGTTGTACCTAACTTGGGGATGAGTCAAACTTGTCTATTAGAATACATAATATGGAATTTTGTTCACTATCCATAACATCATGTATTCATTATCATTTCTAGCTAAATCCATAGCCATTTTCTTACATGTCTAGTTAAGATTAACTCATCTAGGCATTTCATCAAACACTTGGTGTGCATCCACCAATATACTTAGTTTTCAACATTCTAAGTTTAACCAAAATATAGCCATGTATCTAATTATTATCATAACAAGATATTTAGGCATTTCAACTAAATTTGATCATTATAACAACTCCTAAGAGTCACCCAAGACTACTAATCATGTGTGGTTTCAACCTAGAGGTTAAACCCCAAATCTTACATATTCACATAATCATATGATCAAAATCAAATACACATATTAGTGTGATTTGTGACTGGATTATACATGTTTAAGGCTCCCCAAGACTAGGGTAACCCATATTAACCATCAATTCCACGTTTTTATCAAAACCCTAAATTTTCATAAGAATCAAAAACGAATATAACATCAATTTCTACCAAATAAAAGGTACCTTGATGTTCTATAAGCCTTAGATAACCCGTATCTTGCTAATGCACTGAAAAACCCCTTGATTTGGCTTGGATTCAAGCATGTTATTGTGTTTAGGGTTTGAGTCTTGAAGGAGATGATGATCTCCTGATCATTACACGCACACACACACATTTTTTGTGTGTTTTTATTGTTTTATTATTATTAATAAAACTCACTTTGTCATTTGGCAACAATGGTCCCTCAAGTTTTGGTCTCGGTTTGCTTTTAGATTATAACATTAACTAGATTAGTATCTTGTAGTGGGTTTTAGTCTCGTTTTTATCCGTTGACTAAAACATCCACCGCTAAATTCGCTTTCGATACTTTATCAATTACGCCTAATGGCGTATTTAGGTGAAACAAGATTTCGGGGTGTTACAACTCTACCCCCCTTAAAGAGGTTTCGTCCCCGAAACCTTTCTCTTGTAGTTGTTTTGGTTATCATGAGGAATTTTAGTATATCCCCAAACCAAATTTTAGGACCACTCGCTGTTTTGTCGTTTTAAAGCCTCGTCACTAATTAGTATTATATACCTAGGGCTATCATCCCTTTACTCGGCTTTCTAACCTTTATTATATGGAAGCCTTAGCTTTCATAATATGACTTGAGTCATTCTATTATTTCGGTTAACTAGGGGCAATATCTACATATTTACCCCCTACCCGACATTTTAGCTACTTCTGTTCTCATAGGTCTTCCCTAGATCCGTAGACTATCCCCGTCTACTATTATCACGAATGCTGTAATGGTTTAAGGGGCCATTCTATCATGCACCTTAGGGCATCTACTGTAATACTCGATTGTAGCATGCATAGGCATACATGTCTATGCGTCTATTTCTAACAAGTAATTTGTCTTGGTTTCCAAGACTAACCCGACTTTTTAATATAGCCGTTTTCTAGCTTCTTGGATTCATCCCCGAATCCAACCCTCGTTTCTTTTTGGTTTGCTAGAATGCTATAAACAAACCTTGCTTTACTCTAACGTTTTCCTTTCTTTGGCTAATCCTATTTCAAGAATTTGCCATTTATTGGGTTTACCCAATTTCCCGTTTTGCTAACTCGATTGGTGGTCATAGCCCCACCCGACCCGTTTAAAGACCTTTGAGTTTTAGATTTCAAATCGTTTATATATTTAGAACGCTTAGTTTCTAAAAGTCCTCTTTCTGATTACCGATCTCAATACAAATTGAGGTCAGTTTTCTTTTCATAAAACACGGTGTAGATTGGTCATTACTACGTATTGTATCGACTAATTTCCTGTTATCACGGTTTGCATCAGATTGTAATAACTATACAATCCAACCGTTATTATGTTTTGTATTAAATCGTACCAACAATACAATCTAATGTTGTTGCAGTTTACACTTTCTCATCCTTAACCCGAGGGTTGAATGATTTACTGATTTATCATGGCCCAAGCCCGCTGTTTTAGGTCATTAATCCCAAGATTCATGACTTACCCGAATGTGATTACGACTCAACCCTTGATTAAGGTTCAAGTCCCTCTTTACGAATTTAACCTTCTATAAAAGCCCGAGTTTAATTATGACTTAACCTTGATTAAGGCCCAAGTCTGTTTTCAAGCTAAATCTGTTTATGACTCGACCTTGATTAAGGTTCAAGTTTATTTCCGAACTGAATCTATTTATGACTAGACCTTGATTAAGGTTCAAGTCAATCTCTGTATCAACCCAGGATAACTCGAATCGTATATTGCCCGTTTTGCTAGCCCAGCGTATAAGCTGGTGCCTCGCTCAAGGTCTTGCATGGTTCGCATCCCTGCCGTGTTAGACAGTGGACTACGTTCAAACGCTCCAGTTTGTTGTCCTCTTTGCTAGCCCAGCGTATTCTAGCTGGTGCCTCGCTCAAGGTCTTGCATGGATCGCATCCCTGCCGTGTTAGACAGTGGACTACGTCCAGAATCCCCCGGCACCTCACACTTACTAAGTCTTTGTCACATAGGTTGTATATGTATTAATCATAAGAAACCCATGGTATCATATGTTTAACACTTACCTGGCCAGGGTAAGTAATTCGCATATGGTACGCACAGACTTATTATAATTAAGGCATCACACCCTATGCAAGCAAATTTTCAGCTCATGCTTGTGCCCCCTATTTTATTTGGTAAAACCCTTCCTTGATAAATTATTCAATGTTAGGTTTTTACCTTTATTCATTAAGAAAAAGCGATGTGTTTTCAATTTAATAAGCTTTGTGTGATCACACTCATTGGTATGATCACAACGCCTTTCTAAACATTAGTTTGGGATGATTACCCCCAACCCGGTCTCGATGTTCAAGTTAAGTTTGTGTATTGATCGTTCATTATCGTGAACTATGCACCTTTCACATTTTTCCTATTGCTTGCATATGCAATTACCACTCTTCAGGTGATAATTGCATACTAATGCACCTACTATGGTTTCGAGCATGTACATGTTTGATACTTGCTCCCGTGTTCCCTTTCGTTACTGATCCATTAGCCCGAGTCGTTACTTGACTTGGTCCTTAGTGAGCATGCTATCAGCCGTGCTCCCGAAACCTCTACAACCTCGTTTGGTGAATCATTTGATCCTCTCTCGATCAAATAAGATGTTATCATCCCTGTCACATTTATAATTTCAATTAATTAGTAACATGACATTTCATTATTAGTATGCATCACTGCAATAGTGATGTTAGAATTCTTGTTATACGAGATTATCGTTGCCCGAATCAATCTTTTGGATAGGCCCCATGAGTACCTAACCATTCCCTTATCAAGATTTTGAGATAGCGTGTATCTACACGATATAACTATTGATTACCTATAACAATTTCCGATCAAAACGGATGGTCATTATAGGTATTACTTACCGGATTCCTCGATCAAGTCTTGAACCGAACACCCTTCAACACTTTGAGCGCACGGTTTGAGTCCAAGTATCCTTCCCGACACTCGGATCCCTCAAACCTATGGCTTTGATACCACTTGTAAGACCCTAACCCGTAATCACGCGATTATTGCCTAATCTTACGGGTTTGGACCTTAACTAAAAACCACTCCCGATTAAAACTTTGAAATTATGAAAACCCAACTTAATGAATCCCATACACGTTTAGTTCCAATAAATTTTTACATCATTGCTACAAAAAGAATGTATTAAAGTTTTTGTTTTTAACGGGAGTTCGTTAGATTCTAGTGCGGAAGCTTGATGAATGTTCGGGCGTGTTCGGTTCTTCTCGCGACTTGATCCTTGCTCCGGGACTTCCTTCACTTGTTTACCTAGCACCATTTCACAAAAATGGTTAGTGGGTTGTCAATGATACATTTAAACTAGTACGGTATTCGTTACACGTTGATACGGAACGAACCAGGCCAAACGGCCCTTTATCAGGAGAACAAACTGCTGCAACTTATGCGCAGCAGCTGTTCGGATCGCTTTTACCCCTTCTAAAACCCAAAATCTGACTTCGACTTTCAAATGAGAATTGTTCTACGCTCCGAGAGCTTTCCAGGCATATAAAGAACACCTCCTAACGATTTTTCTACGATTTTATACGCAATTTTAAAGTTCGTGCTGACGTGCAGGTCAAAGCGCGCGGCCGCTCGGTCTCTGTGAGCGGCCGCTCGAAGCTTCTGATGTGAATTTGGTGATTTTTAAGCATGGGAATCATGTCTCAACCGCATTTGATGATTCCCGAAGCCTAAGTAATGACTCGCCGACTAAATAAACCTTTGTTTGACTGAAATTATGGTCCGGTTTATGTCGCCATGATCCGGTTCTTAGTTTTGAATGTTTATGGCGACTTTTACCCAATTTGACCCATTTAGACATTTAACTTATCCAAACACCATTTGACCATGCGCAATGCATCTAGTTCATGTTGTCAAGTCATTATACACTTGATCAACTAAAGTGTTTGTCCGATTTGTTCGTTATGATTCCGATTATTAGATTTATCCTTTAGTAAATCTTTATAATTTCCCAAAATGCCCCTCCTAGCCAAATCTTTCGATTTAGCCATTCATGGCGACACTTCTTGATTGAAACCCATTGTTTTGGACTCAATGACTTGTTTAAAAACTTCTAAGCCCATACGGACTTAGATTCTCAACATTTCTCAAGATTGTTCTAGTGTGGTCGATTCTAAGCGCCTTAGCGCGCATTAGACATAGTTATGGAAATAACTTACTTGATTTGCACCCACACTTCATGTGGGTACTTTATCACCTATGTTGCTTCGCCCGAAGGCGTTTATTTGACTACGGACTTACCGGGTGCCCGTGTTCCATATTCATACCTTGTGCTCCTCCTCCATGATTCTTAGCATCAAGCAAGCATACGTGAGTGCGTTTACCTGCGTGCTTTCTAGATAGACACATTAACTTCTCGGAACTCAAATGATAATACCTTGCCATTTGATCCGTTAACCTCAAGAATCTTAATGCTTGGAAAACAAGCATCAAGTGTTGGACTCAAATGATGATGAATTCACCATATGACCCGTTTAGACCCATAGTTTATGATACTATGTTACCCAAGTTTTTATTATGGTTCAAGTGACACTAACTTGACCCATTTAACACCATGCTTAACGGCTTCATTCAAATGCTTTCATTTAGATTAAAACATCATTTTCACATATCTTTATTTATTGACCCGTTTGATGGATTTCACCATTTGGTTATAACGCATTGTCTTGATTAAGGTCATAAACCACGTTTTATATTGAGTGCACATAAGGCGACCCATTAATAGCTTCTACCCCTTGGGGTTTATCTTTATCACACATTCAAGATTTAAGACTAATGTCACAACAATTAAGCTATGTTATAGTACATTGGTGTAAGTAAAACTTACCTCGCATCCATTCTTGTTTCCATAAGTATTCGCCTTGCATCCGTTTGACCCGTTTGCTCCCTCTTGGTTGTACCTAACTTGGGGATGAGTCAAACTTGTCTATTAGAATACATAATATGGAATTTTGTTCACTATCCATAACATCATGTATTCATTATCATTTCTAGCTAAATCCATAGCCATTTTCTTACATGTCTAGTTAAGATTAACTCATCTAGGCATTTCATCAAACACTTGGTGTGCATCCACCAATATACTTAGTTTTCAACATTCTAAGTTTAACCAAAATATAGCCATGTATCTAATTATTATCATAACAAGATATTTAGGCATTTCAACTAAATTTGATCATTATAACAACTCCTAAGAGTCACCCAAGACTACTAATCATGTGTGGTTTCAACCTAGAGGTTAAACCCCAAATCTTACATATTCACATAATCATATGATCAAAATCAAATACACATATTAGTGTGATTTGTGACTGGATTATACATGTTTAAGGCTCCCCAAGACTAGGGTAACCCATATTAACCATCAATTCCACGTTTTTATCAAAACCCTAAATTTTCATAAGAATCAAAAACGAATATAACATCAATTTCTACCAAATAAAAGGTACCTTGATGTTCTATAAGCCTTAGATAACCCGTATCTTGCTAATGCACTGAAAAACCCCTTGATTTGGCTTGGATTCAAGCATGTTATTGTGTTTAGGGTTTGAGTCTTGAAGGAGATGATGATCTCCTGATCATTACACGCACACACACACATTTTTTGTGTGTTTTTATTGTTTTATTATTATTAATAAAACTCACTTTGTCATTTGGCAACAATGGTCCCTCAAGTTTTGGTCTCGGTTTGCTTTTAGATTATAACATTAACTAGATTAGTATCTTGTAGTGGGTTTTAGTCTCGTTTTTATCCGTTGACTAAAACATCCACCGCTAAATTCGCTTTCGATACTTTATCAATTACGCCTAATGGCGTATTTAGGTGAAACAAGATTTCGGGGTGTTACAGATCTGGACATTTAGGGTTAGATAAAAACGGATTAAAATGCCTTAAAAAGATTTAGGATTAAGAACACACCTTGGATTCTTGTTTAGATGTTGTTGATAGGTTAGATTATGAAAAAGGAGAGCAAAAACTCCTTCCTTGGTGATTAAAATCGTTTGAGAGTGTTTTGAGACGGTTAGGGTTTGTGAAATGGTGAAAAATGACAAAGTTTGGTATTTTTACTAATCCACCTTCGACCCCTGTCAATGGTCGAATGTACCCTGTCCTGGTCGAAGGGAATTCTTTCAATTCCACATCCCAGGTTCGCCCCTTTGCAAAGGGTCGGACCATAACCTTGGTTTATCCAGTTTTCCAGTTTGTCGTGTTTAACGTATTTTAACGCACCTTAACATATGAGCATGCAACCTTAGTCTATGTTTAGCATATTTAAGCATGGATAATTATCTACACATCATTTAAACACATCTATGTATATAATCCACCACACGACCAATAATCTACACATACACTTAATTTGTTTATGTAATTTCACCAACAACGGGACCCGGTACTAGTGTATTCCCAAAATGACTCCCAATGATCCTCCAGATCATTGAACCCCGGACAATCCTAACTTGACCCGACTCAACTAACCTAGTTAAGTCCGTTTATAAACGTTTCCCGCTAAGGTAGACTTAGATGTTACTAAAATGTTTAAGCCAAATATGTCGGGTGTCACAGGTTAGGTGCTAGTAGAGGTGATCAAATCGGTTTTTTTTTTCTCAAACCGATTTCGGTTTCAAACCGGTTCGCTACAGTACCGGTTCCTGGCCTAACCAGTTTCGGTTTTTAATCGGTTTTTTTCGCGCACTTTTTAAAATTGTATGAATTACATATAATTTAACTTTTAATAACTTTTAGGGTTTTTTAAAGAAGGAAATTGAATATTAATACAAAAAAAAACAAAGTTTTATTTGTGTTTATGGCCAAAAATGTATTTTTCTTAAACCGGTTTTGGTTCGGTTTCGGGTTTTTACCGATTTCGGTTCCGGTTTGTGTACCGGTTTCTAGGGCTGAGTAATTCACGGTTCGGAACCGCTAGAACCGAGGAACCGACGCAGAACCACTAGAGCTGAACCGTATTCTTGTATTTAGGGTTCGGTTCCGGTTCTTAAATTTTGGTGAAAACGGTTCTAGTTCGGTTCAGAACGGCGGCTTTGTTTAAAGAACCGCTAGAACCGGGTTAGGTTAAAACTTTAAATATTATATATAAAACCCTATTAATTTAGTGGGCTTTTCCAAGTAGTTTGTATACCTACTATCCACATTTTCAATTCCCAAGTTTAATCTTTATAAATAATACTTTTCGAGTCATGTTAACTATATAATATCTAACAAACTTATTGTGATAGGAGTTCCATTTGAATTATGTAATTTCTATAAAAACATATAGAGTACAATGAAGGGAACGAAAATAACTTAAACTAAGAATAAAAGCTTACAAATTCATTTATAAGGTGTATAGGTTGGCCTATATAATGTGTGTCGGACAACGATGTACTATAACATGTGACATTAGGAATGCATGACATATATCATTCGTAGTGTCAAAATTACAATAATTGCATATATGCGGTTGGTATTGTGCACTTTTAAACATGTATCATAGGTCCGAAATATGAGTAGGACACCACACTTTAGTTTACTAAAGTTGCTTTTAATTTAATTGTTAGTTTTAGGATTTAATAGACAACCGGTTCCGGCAAGAACCGTTTCCACGAGAACTGTTTATCTCGGTTCCGAACCGAACCGATGGGTTTTATACGGTTCGGTTTCGGTTCTTATATTTATCACTAAACGGTTCCGGTTCGGGTCGGTTCGGTCCGGTTCTGAACCGTTGCACACCCCTACCGGTTTTAGGCCGGTTTTCGGTTTGGGATTTTTTTAGTACCGGTTTCGGTTCGGGTCGGTTTTACCGGTTTCGGTTCCCGAACCGGTTTTTTTAACACCTCTAGGTGCTAGGTCTATAAGAAATTGAGTTGCTATTTGGGCAATTTGTTGCCTCTGATCTATTGGTTTAGTGGTATGACGTCCATTTTTTAAAATTTGAAGTTGTTAATTTAAATCCTTGCAAGTGCAAGGTAAGGTAAAATTAAGGCGTGAAATAAAATTTTCAAAAAGAATTGGGCAGGTTGTTACCTTTTTTCTGTTTAGCAAACAAGAAACCATCCATAAACAATTTATTTTTTTTCAAACCATAAACATTATAAGTAAACTAATAGTAAAAGTAGCAAACAAACCGACCTTCATTCATTAAAAAAAATAAAATTATAAAATAATACCATCCAATCAACTTTTCAAATGAGCTGCTCAAAAATATATTTCTTTGATCTTTCTCCGATCCTCGAAACAGGTATACCTTGAATCTTCATTTGATTCAATCTTATCAAATATACACAAGTTGAACTAACAGTTAAAAATGCACATTTGATTGTGGTTAACAACATTTAAAAAAAAAAAAATACTTTTTGCGACTATGTCACAACTTGAAGCCCGGTATGGGACTTATGTTGGATTTACTTATCACACACGACAAAATAGCAAGTACTGATTATTTTTTAGTATTTTAAAAAGAATTATTTTTTATTTAGCAAACTCTCTTTTTGATAGATTTACTCATAAAAAAAAAAAAATAAAAAAAAAAATTGAAAATTCTAAAAAAAAGTCGTCACCTGACTCGTGTTAATATTATAAAAACTAAACTACAGGATGTCACGACTACTACTATTGTTAGATATGCCGAAGATACATTATCAGTTTTTGTTGATGAGTTTGTAAGTCCATGAATCGGACTGCATTAAAACAAATTTTTGTACCCACTGAAATATACCAATAGAGTTTATAGCTCAATCGGTGAAAATTGGGAGAGTTGGAGTGGAGGTCATGTGAAGGTTAAGGGTTCAATTGTTGTTGGAGTCATATTTACCACATGTGGTGCTTCCACTTGAGGAGATCTCCAATCCAGGTGAAATGGGTAATCAGTATAGGCTAGCCAAGTGTGTTAGTCGGAGCTCTATCGGTTACACCACTTGCCGTTAAAAAAAAAAAAAAGTTTAAGAACTCCCAAACCCTTCACTTTACAACAACGGAGACTACGACTAGGACGACTCAAATTTATCAATCATTTATAATGTTCATTTATGGTCCAAATTTCACAATCTCAAATAAACACCCAACATGTCACATAATTCAAAGCATATGCATTTGGCAGTTTACTCCTTGTGATATGTTTTCTTTAGACTACTCGGAGTGGTGAGGGGGAAAGAGGGGATGAACCGTCATGTGGCACTTGTGGGACCCATGTGAGGAAAAAAAATTATGAGGAGTGAAAGTGGGGAAAGAAATAATATTATATTGTGTTTAAAAAAAACCTGACCAATCAAAAGGTGACACCTCACACCCAAGCCCCGCCCCACGCCAACCCTCTTCTCCACGCCAAGCCCTTCCCGCCCCTCTTCATGCCCCCTTGGCGGCGGTGTTCAAGCCCCTCCAAGCCCCTTTCACACCACCACTCCGAGCAGTCTTATAAAAACACTTTAAATTTCAAGACGTTTGTTCCCCACGGCATTTTCAAAAAACTCAATATTAATAACACTCAGTTTCATTATTTTTAGTTGTTTGCCGTTAAAATAATAATAATAATAATAACACTTAGTTTTAGGGATGAGCATGGTATCGGTCCGGTACTGAAAATACAGGTACCAAAATTTACTAAAAGTGGGTACCGGTTCGGTACCGACATTTGAACGTAAAAATCGGTAAATACCGTTACCGGTACCGAAAAACAAAAAATGTGGGTACCGGCAGTGGCGAAGTATTCAAGGGGCGGGGAGGGGCGGCCGACCCCCCCGAATTTTCTCTCAGAAGTTTCGAGTATATAGTCTTCATATGAATTTTTTTTGGTATATACGGTTTCGACCCCCCGTTTAAAAAAAAATAGTTACGTGAACCAAAACTTTAACCCAAAACAAAGTAAATGTAAAGCCCAAATCCTAAAGTCCTAAACCCAACAACTACATGAGCGGGATAGCAGATTCAATGAGTAAGCGATGGAGTTGTTATCTCTTAAATACTCGAGCTTGGCTTGGTAAAAAACTCGAAACGAGTCGTGCCTTATCGAGCCTGAGCTTGAGCTTAAAACAAAGCTTGTTTACTAATCGAGCCCGAGCTCAACCTAGCATTTGAAGCTCGTCAGGCTCGTCGAGCCTTAGTGTAATATTAGGTTTATTAATATTTAATAATATTCACCCCCTCATTTAAGCTTGTTTACCAAACGAGCCGAGCCGAACTTCATTTATCAAGCTCCAAACCTATTATTTATATTACTTTTATTTAAAATATTAACTAATAGATAGTAAACGAGCCGAGCTCGAGCTCTCATAAGTTTTCGAGCTCGAGCCTGGTCGAGCTAGGGCTTAGCTCGGCTCGTTTGCACCCTATCCATAATTGAATAATTCAAAAATCTTAAAGGTCGACGGGCTGAACTGTAATTCTCCATCTAGGTACCAACTCTTTGTCTCATTTTTAATGTTTTAGTGTATTTGTTCAATTGTTTGTTAAACAATGCTTAGGACTTTGATATTTATTGTATTTAATGTTTGATTCGACTTCACCCGAATCGAATCATCGACCCAAACATATCACCCGAATCATAGCTACAAAAAAAAAAAATTAGGTCTCATCCTGTGACCGCTGCCTTTCGACCCCCCGGTTCAAATTTTCAAGCTTCGCCACTAGGTACCGGTAGTGGTTCCGAAATTGATTCGGTACCGGAAATTCGGTTTCGGTACCGGTTCGGTACCGATACCCGGTACCATTTACTCATCCATACTCAGTTTCATTATCTTTTAGTTGTTCACCTTCAAAAATGAAATTTCATCTTGAGCCCATGGCTTGATCTCGATCGGATTCTTGTCATTTTTAGCTTGGGCCCGACTTTCAGCCCAATTCCTAATCTTCATGAGATTAGAGGTGTACAAAAAAAAAAAAAAAAAAACTGGTTCGGGAACCAAAACCATAAAACCTACCCGAACAAACACCGGTACTAAAAAAATCTCAAACCGAACCGAAAACCGGTCAAAAAAAAAAACCCCGAACCGGAACCGAAACCGAACCGAAACCAATACCGCTAAAAAGCGGTTGAAATCGGTAAAAAACCAAAACCGGTTTAGGAAAAATACATTTTTGGCCATAAACACAAAAAAAAACTTTGTATTTTTTTTAATTAAAATTCAATTTCCGTCTTTAAAAAATCCTAAAAGTTATTAAAAGTTAAATTTAATGTAATTTATACAGTTTTAAAACGTGCGAAACCGGAACTGAACCGAAACCGGGTAAAAAACCAATTTTATGGCCAACCAAACGATCTAAAACCGAACCGATTCCAAACCGAAACCGGTTCGGGAAGGAATCAGTATTGTAGCGAACCGGTTTGGAACCGAAACCGATTTGGCAAAAAAAACTGATTTGTACACCTCTACATGAGATAGAGGTCTGGAACCGATTTTTCTTTTTCTTTTTTTTTTTCCATTTTGGTCGGTATTGTTTTTTATTCAGTATCAGTTTTAGTTTCATTCTGATTCATGTACGCACATTTTAAAATAATATGAACTACAAAAATTTTAACCTTTAGAGTTTTTAGCATGAAAATTGAATTTTAATATGAAGAAAACATACATTTATTTGTGTTTATGGCCAAAATCGTTTTTTTCTGAAACCGGTTTCAAATCGGTTTCAACCAGTTTTTGGTGGTATCGATTTCAGGTTCGTTTGGCCGGTAAGCATCGGTTTTAGCCCGCTTTTTGGGTCGGTTACAGTTTATGATTTTTCAGTACCGGTTTCGGGTCGGATCGGGTCGGTCTTAATGGTTATGGTTCCCAAATCGGATTTAAGGTTCATCTCTACCGTGAGATATAAATTTCCATATGAAATTAAGAAAACAACTAGTTTTTGTACCCGTTGCGGCGGCGCCGTACATGACATGATAAAGAATAGACTAGAATTAACCCGACCCATTTTTAAACTAAATTCACGTCGAAATGTAGAGTAATCCAAATTCATATCGTTGAATGAAAATGCATTATATTTGATCCAACTTGTTCCAAACAAAGCGTCATAATTCCCCCCATCATTTTAAAACGTATATAACCTTTTCATACAACATTTTTTTTCAAAAAAAATTCACCATATTAACGAGCGTTTTTTTATCTTTAATATGAATACCACATTGCTACATTAAAATTTAAAAAAAAATCGTGCTAAATGGGTTTTCTTCTCCGTTGTGTCTTTTGCTCGTTCATTGTGTTATAGTATGCATATGTGCTTTATAAATATGTTATTTATGTTTTTTTAGTCTACACATGATTTAACTTTGTCCATTGTGTTTTTAGTATGTTTTTATTGTGTTTTACGCAAATGAGTTTTGTATTTAGGTGTACATTGTGTTTTATTATGTTGTTCATTGTGTTTAAGTCTATTATTCATTGTGTTTTAGTCTTCTGTTCATTGTGTCTTTAATATGTCGTCCATTGTGTTTTATTAGACTGTTCATCGTGTTTTATACCCTATTGTTCATTGCATATTTAATTGGTATTTATTGTGTTTTACGTTATCTCCATTGTGTCTTACACAACCGAGTTTTCAACTTTTTTTCCAAACGTATTCATTGTGTTTTAATCTTCTGTTCATTGTGTCTTTATTATGTCGTCCATTGTGTTTTACACAATTAGGTTTTTAACTTTTTTTTTTTCAAAAGTATTCATTGTGTTTTAGTCTTCTGTTCATTGTGTCTTTAGTATGTCATCCATTGTGTCTTACTCAACTGGGTTTTCGACTTTTTTTTTTTTCAAAAGTATTCATTGTGTTTTAGTCTTCTATTCATTGTGTCTTTAGTATGCCGTCCATTGTGTTTTACTAGACTCTTGATTATGTTTTATACCCTATATTTAATTGGTGCTCATTGTGTTTTACACTCCATTGTGTCTTACGCAAGTTGGTTTTGAATTTTTTTTTCAAAAGTATAACAATATGGTATTCATATTAAAGATAAAAAGACGCTCAATTTTATGGTATAATTTTTTTTTTTAAAAAGATGACGTATAAAAAAGTTACGGACATTTAAAAATGAAGGTGAAAATGACATTTGACTTGCATGTGCATATGTTTTTGACAAAATTACCCCTCCCACTTGTTTAATTCT
Source organism: Ambrosia x helenae (assembly GCA_030844895.1). Lineage (NCBI taxonomy): Eukaryota > Viridiplantae > Streptophyta > Magnoliopsida > Asterales > Asteraceae > Ambrosia > Ambrosia x helenae. Next base: position 1,824,024 of record CM061229.1, read on the forward strand.
TTGAACACATGTCATTTTATAGTGGTTTCTCACCTTTTTCATTTTTTGTAGCTTTTGTAGAATAACCCAACCCTACCAACACGCACATATAAATAAGAACGTAAGAAATTAGTTTTAAGGTAAGTTATAAACTTTAGAAAACTTGAGGGGGTCAAAATGACATTTACAAAGTTATAGGGTTACTTTTGACACTATAGCAAATTTTGGGGTAAAATCGGTTACATGTCAAATATTTGAGGGTTGGAAAGTATGAAGGTTCTTTTTTTTTTTTTTTTTTTTTTAAGAAAGTGCGCGGCCATATATATGGGGACTATAATGAAAACCTACTTAAGTGGTTAAAACCTTATAATTTTTTATTTTTATTTTTTGAGAACATTAGAGCATGTAATATATACATTTTTTTAAAGTTTTTTACAAAAAAAATTAATAAATTCAAAACGCACGGAAAGAATTTATTTTTAAATATGTAACACTTATGTGGTTTAGTGTTACACACTTTTTACGTTGGTGTGTTATTTATTTTTCATCAGCGCTTTTTTGTTCTTATTTTTATAAAAACCCTTGGAAATGTGTATATTACGTTCAAATCCCCCCCCCCCCCCCCTTAAAAAAGATTACATACGGTTTTCATGGGTTTTCAGAACTTAATAACTTAATTGACTTTTCAAAATAGTAACCTAATATTAAATAAAAGACAAAGTAAAATGTTATAATAAGTAAATAATAAATCAAAGGTCATTTTTCAAAAAAAACATATCTTGACGACCATTTATACTAACCGATTAAATTATATTTTTTCAACTTGTGTAATATACGTGTTTATTTAACCTATGTAATATACAGGTTTTTAAAGATTTTTTATTTATTTAATACATAAAGTTACATTTATTCAATTCGTGTAATATACAGTAGGGGTGTTCAAAAAAATCCGAATCCAAATTCGAATCCGATAATCCAAATCCGAATTATCCGAAATTTTGGATAGTCCAATTTTTGGATATCCGAAAATCGGACAATCCAAAATTTCGAATTCGGATCCTGATTTTGAAAATTTTCGGATAATCGGATTATCCGAATCCGAATATTAAAAAAATATATATAAATTTATAATATTATATACACTACATAACACAATACACAATACTAAATCCCTAATCCTCCTAACCCTAAGTCCATACTCCTCCAATCCATGGCAGCCGCTTCCTCTTCTCTTCTCTATAACAGCCACCGTCCACCTTGTCTCCGACCTCTACAGCCCCCATCCACCAAACGGTAAGTTTTTTTTAAATTATTTTTTTTATTATTTTGTATTTATTTTTTATTTTTATTTTTAAGTTTCAGATTATCCGTTAGATGATCCGAATCCGTTATCCGAATTTGAACACCCTTAATATACAGAATCCTAACATAGTTTGATTTCATATGAAAAGTTAAATATTATGTAAAAGTTTAGATGGAAGGTGCATAGGTGTGGGTGGAGGTGATGTTGATATCCGATAGTTTAAGGTGGTTAACGGTCAAATGTGTATGTGCCCCGCTATTCTGAGCCGTTGAAGCTTCTTATTCGGCTGGCGAGCATTCAATTGCATCCCTCGAATAGCACCATGGCAAGAGGAGGGAGGGGCGCTATTGACCTTCTTTTTGCTTAGCTGGATGGGGCGCTAACCATACCGATTAGCCTAAGGCACGTTGCTTCAAAATATCTTAATACAAACAATAGACTTTCAATCAACAAAATAGTATTATCTGGGATAATCAAATTGAAGAAACTAATAGTCTTACCACCGGTTAAGGATGATAAGATTAAAAGTATCCACAGGGTTGATCCTTCACTAGCAGCTATGGATGGAAGATCCTGCAAACAAGAGTTGATGTGGGCGTGGAGACGACTACACAAGGTAGCAGTTTATAACAAAAACGGGGTGAATGGGGATACTATCAAGTGTGATAGCTCTCCGGGTTAGCAGAAAGTGTCCTCTCCTACTAGGGATGTGATCCCTTATATAGGAGAGTCCGTATGCCACCATTACCCAAGTCCTAACCGTGGTTAGGTTGTCTCCATCACCCTTAATTATGTTAGTTAGGTGATATATGGAAAGCTTAATTAATGGGAATAGTGGAAACGTCTACCGCCTTTAATGGTTGGTCAACGTGTTTGTAGCCTTGACTCATGCATGGCGTTTGACCATGCATGACCTTCGCCTTGATCGAGACTTGACCATTGACCGGTCATTATTGTGTGTTGACCACTTCCTGCGCATGAGTTTTTCTCCGCGTGGTGATGTTATTCCGGGTTTGGGTATGCGGAATAGTGTATTCAGTACCCAATCCCATCAAGTCCCCCCAGTCTAGTGTGTCTCTTATCTAAGAAGTTATGATGAGATGGGAGGGATGCTGGACTTATAAGATGTGTGTTTTTGATGAAGGCTTGTTTGTAATGTTAAATTACGCATAAGTGTCTGGTGAAAGATTCTTACGTTGCGGAAGTGTTTTGCGGAGAACGGATGGTATAATTTTACGTCAAAGCTCCGCAGGCGTAAGACACGTCAGTAGTTTGTTATGGGCAGTTGCCAGTTCCCCATGAACTTTAAAACGTGTGGTCATTATGGCGAGTGGGCTGGACATGACTAGTGACAGTTGAGACGTGTGCAGACACGTTGATCGGCAGTTTGTCAGGCGAGTGAGCGCGTGAGGCGCGTATAGCGTCTGTTTGTCTTCATATGTACACGTGTCATTTTCCTATTAGACTCATGTACGAAAAGGTCTGGCTGGCCCACTGATCATGACGTCAGCTGTATTGATTACCAAGCCTATATATTGATTTTTAATCATGTCTTTTCCATTTCCAATCGTTTCAAATTTGAAATTTCTCTTTAACGTATCTTCCCCTGTTCTTCACTCTTTCTTCAACCATGTCTCAAGATTCACAAAACGTCCCGGAATCGAGTAAGACATCTGATTCTGTAAAAGATCTTGGGAAGGAATCATCAAAAAGTATTGAAGTCACCACTATTAAGTGGGATAAAGCCTCATTTTCAAGCTTCCTTGATCAATATGGTATTCTGTCTGAATGGGAGCCAGAGCTCCCGGTCGAAGGGAAGAATGCTTTACAAGCACCACCTGGTAAAATAACCTTGTATGCAGCGGCATTTAGTAAGTGTTGCTTCCGTCTTCCGGCCACCAAGTTTGTAGTGGATGCCTTGTTGACGTATGGTATTCATCCGACACAATTGAAACCTTATGGGTGGTGTCGTTTGATTCACTTTGAGGCTACCTGCAGGGCTTTGGATATTCAACCTACATTCGAGAGGCTAAATGTTTTTTATGTTCTTGAGGCTGCCCGTGGCGGTAATGGTTGGTATAGCTTAGGTATCCGCCGAAAGGTGAAACATCTAGTATCAGAAAATTTGAAATCCATGTATGAGTGGAAAGATAAGTTTTTCTATGTCCACCGTGGTGTTGTCCCTGCTGCTTTTCAGTGGATGATGGTGGGTTTAAAAGAGAAGATTTATGAATTTCCCCCAATGGCAGGGTACAAAGAGCAGGCTTGGTACAAGTCGCTTTGCAACAATGCTACTCCGTTGATAATGGATGATTGTCCAGAAAGTGTGTTAGCTTTGATGGGCCTCAGTCTTATCTGTCCGGAGGGACATGATCCGACTCCTCCAGAAGGTGATGAGTTTATCTCTGACTTTTATGTATATTATTTCATACACTTGAATTGATGTTGCGCAATTGTTTCCAGGTGTGTCTCTGTTTGAGTTGTTTGCTAAGAGAAGTGAAGCAAAGGTGTTGTATACTCTGGCTGTTGAAGGTGCGCAACGGTTGTCGGAGAGGATTAGCTTAAACTTTTTATTCCCTAATCTCATTAATCCTCCGAAGCAGTACACGAGAAAAGGTTATGACCCACGTCTCTTTCCTTTATTAGTGATAAATTTCTTGTGTGCGCGAAGGAAGCGCAATTAGGTACGCATCCTGCGTACTGATTTTGCACGTTCTTCGTGGCAGGTGCGGGTATTCAACTCCGCAGAAAAGCTGTAGTTGATGTTGAAGAAGTTACCTCTGAGCGCCAGAAACCTGTTGGTTAGTCCTTGCAATTCCTTTATTCTTTTCTCACACATAGGTTAATGTATACAGATGTAATTTCCGCCCCAGGAACGGGTACATCTAAGAAGCATGCCAAGGCGAGCAAGAAAACAAAACCACCGGTTGCTCCCATTATAGTCGAGGAAGTGGATGAAGAGCTAACAGAGTCGGACACGGAGTTGGAGCATAAACGCACTAGGCGTTCGTCCCCTGCCCGTCAGTCTGAGATTGTCACTGAAGAGCTATTTCAACAAAGAATGGAGAAGTTGAAACAAAAACAGGTTCAGATCCCGCAGTCATCGAGAGAAGCGGCCGAGCCGTTGCATCCGGAACCTATTGCAGCAGTTCCGGTTGATGTGTTTAAGCCTTTGACTTGGCCAAAGGGTGGTAATCTTGAAGTGCCGGTGAAGCCTCCACCAGTGCGCGCGAATCTTCCCATGAAGACCTTGAGGCATTTATCTGGTATGTTTGGCCAAGCTTCCTTCTTAGTATTTAAACATTATTTTGTGTAACATCTTGTATTAGCTTTTTATGTAGGTCAACCTCCATTTGCGGCGTCCCGCTTGAAACAAGCTACGACTGTGGTTGAGAAGATATCTTCTCCAGACCGTTTGATTGATGAGAATATTGGCATAGCAAAAGATTCAACAAAAGATGCAACTGCAGTCAATGTATCTGAGGGAGTTATGGATGAAGATGTGATACCACAGGTGGAGCCAATCCCGGATGATTCGGTAATTGCCACTGATAAGGCTGCGGGAAAGAAGGTAGATAAGTCCGCAACCCCAAATTTGAGCGTTGAACATCCTGACGCTTCACTGGAGCGAGTGCTAGAACCGAGCTCTTCGCAGGGATCTAAAGTTGCTCGTGTGCGCACTGTGGTAGACTCCACAGTGATATATAAGGAGGCCCCTTCAGGGGTGATGGGAAATCTGGCCAATCTGGTCACTGGCGAGGAAAGTATTCTTCGCGTGAAACTGATCCGCCAAGGCCATACCAGCCGCGCTGGGACATTCTGGATACTACCCGGTTCACAAATGCGCTTGATGCACAAGAGTTTGATATGTTGTCTGTTCCGCCTACCGAGCGTGATTATCAAGACAGTGTGGATCGGCGGTCCCTGTTTATTGATATGGCTATGAATCTCTCGCTGGGTGTGAGTGGCCTTGATTCTCTTATCCGTCGTGAAAACAAATTCTTGCGGGATTATCAGAATTTTAAAGATTCGAAGGCCAGCTTGTTGAGGCGTGAAGAAGAGTTCCAACACGCCCGCTATGAGATCTGGTCAGAGATTGAGCATCATAAAAAGGTGGCTCACGACGCTGTGGAGGAGGTGAACAGGGTGAAGAAGGATAAGGCTGAAGCTTCTAAGTCATGGTCTGCCGCTTGTAAAAGGACGAATCAAGAGACTGAGCTACTGCGTTCCACCATTGAAAGTTTGAAGATCGAGAATTCTCGTCTGAAAAAGGAAGCAGCGCAAAGCCAAAAATCCTGTGAAGAGAAGCAGACAGAACTTGCTGATACTATCCGTAAGTACAATAGTCAGCATGATGATCTCCTCAGGGCGACCACCTCACTGTCTGATGCGGAGGCCAAGATAAAGGATCTTGTTTTAGAAAATGCCAAGCTTCAGGAAGAAAAGGTGTTGGCGGAGTCTTCTTGTTCTTAGGCCAAGCTGGAGTTGGATAAAGTTCAGAGTTCGTTTGAAGAAGCTACTGATATAGCTGTTGCGGCCAATGAGTGGATCGCTTGGTTGATGAGCGATGGTGCTGCTGGGGTAAGATAGAATTCCTTCTTTTATGAATAATTATGCCTTGTTTCGTAAATTTATATAGTATTCTGAACTTGCAGATATTTAAGCGTGTCTGGAGCGATCCCAAGCTGACAGAAGTGATTGCCCGCATATCTAGTACTTCCGTGAACCAGGTTTGAAGCTAGGCTTTTGCGAAGGTTTTTGCCATCATGCGGATGGTAAAAAGAAAGAGGCCGGGCCATATGAGAACGAGTCGTATGATGACGAACTGTTGAAGGCTTATGATGACTATGAGCATTTAAACCTTGAAGTGTTTGAGCTCTTGGAGGCTTGCTTGAAGACTGATGACCCTGCTGGCGAATTGCGCAATTATTATAAGAAATCTGACCGCCTTGATGAGGAGTTAGCTGAAAAGGCGCGCCAAGAAGAGGAGGCCAAGAAAGCTGCTACCGATGGCGGGGCAGGGACATTGTTCGCTGCTGGTGATAAGCGCGAAGAAGGCTCAAATACTGATGATGTCTCTCAGTATTTGAATCTTGGATGAATGTTTTCCTTCTTCCCTTATGTTTGTTTGTGTTTATGTAACTTTTTGATGAACAATTTATCTTGCTTTTCTTTTAATGAAACTGATAGAATGTTTTCTTTGTCTTACACGTGTGTGCTAATCATTAGATGATGTCATCTTTGTTTTCTGACACAAGTGTTTGTCAGACTGCTCATGATTGATGTGACAGTTGTGACGGCTATTGTTAGGGCGACTGTCACACTGCCCTAGGGTAATCGAGTGGTTACCATTAAAATTGTAATTAATTACCATGATCTCTCTCCTCTATTTATAGTAAGTGTATCCTCATACCTTCTTCATTAGTTACTTTTTTGAAAAAATTATTGCATACTTTTTGAGTGAATGGCAACTAGCACTTCCACTAGTTGTCTTCAAACCACAGAAAGATTAGCATTGCAAGGGATGATGAAGCTGTCTCAGCATCCCAGTCGTGATCAGTCTTCGACAGATGCTCTTGATCGTCTAGCTGAGTATTGTGAGCATTTGTTGTCACAAGAAGACATGCGGCCTGATAATCTTGATGATCAAGGGACCTCTGATGGTCAGCCGTTGAAGATGAAGAATCTGTCGGAGTTGGGAGAGGTAACCAAGACTAAACCCAGGAAGGTTAGGGGTTAATGTATGCTTCCGATGTTCTTGAAGTCTTTATTTGTAAATCATAAGTATGATCTTTTGTAGTTGCTATTGAATGTCTTTGTTCATGGGGTATATTTTGATTTTGTGATGCTACCCCTTATTTATGTATATCAACAGTCTGTGTTTTTGTTTTGGAAATTGTAGTAGTTTAAACAATGGTTTGTATAACAAAGGCTTGCTTGTAATATAAATGATTTGGACTTAACATCCTTATTACAAAATCTGAGAATAAAAGATTAAACATAGTATATTCGCAACTACGCTGCATTCCAAGTACGTGGTACTGGTGATCCGTCTAAGCGCTCTAAAGCATACGCTCCTTTTCCCAATACCTCTTGGATTTTGTAAGGTCCTTCCCAATTTGGAGCAAATTTCCTGGTTTTTCCGCATTTGATGCTTCATTGTTGCGGAAAACAAAGTCGCCAACGCGGAAAGATTGTTCTTTAACTCGCGCGTTGTAATACTTTTCTAACTGTCGTTTGTATGAGGCTTCTCGAACACAGGCCGAATCTCGGCGTTCATCTAGCAAGTCTAGATTCATCCTCAATTCTTTATCATTATCAGTTTGTTGCGCGAACAAGACTCATGGGGAAGGATGCGTGACCTCTGTTGGGATGACCGCCTCAGTACCGTATGTTAAGCTGAACGGTGTTTCCCCGGTGCTTGTTTTGGAAAGAGTGCGATGAGCCCTAAGAACATGGGGCAATTCATCCACCCAGCCGCTACGCCTTGTTCCCAGACGTGCTTTGATGCCTTCAAAAATACATATGTTTGCGCGTTCGACTTGGCCATTGCCTTGAGGGTGCCCGACTGAAGTAAATATCTGTTTGATTTTCATGGATGAGAGCCAATCTTGTAAATGTTGGTCCGCAAATTGCGTGCCATTGTCACTTACAATTTCCAGAGGTAGGCCAAATATGCAAATGATGAATTCCCATATAAATTTTTTGATATTGCGTCCGTCAATTGTGGCTAACGTCTTGGCTTCCACCCATTTGGTAAAGTAATCAATGGCGACCACCAAATACTTGACGTTGCCTGGCGCTGTAGGGAAAGGTCCCACCAGATCAATGGCCCATTTTTGGAATGGCAATGCCGATGTGACTGGTACCAAATTATTTTTTGGTCCGAGTGTACCAGGCGCGTGCCGTTGACAAGCGTCACATTTGCGCAGCTTTTTTAGTGCGTCGAGGTGCATTCCAGGCCAGTAATATCCCGCGTTCATGAGTTTAGCTACGACCATCCGAGGTCCTGCGTGTAATCCGCACGTGCCTTCGTGTATATATTTTATTAAGTACGTGGCTTCCGCAGAATCTACACATCGTAGCAATGGTCCGAGATAGGACCGTCGGTATAAGATACCATCGGCGACCTCATAATGTAAGGCCTTGTGTTGTAGCTTCCTTGCTTCTGCTTTGTTTGATGGGAGGATTCCCTTGGTCAGGAAAGCCATTATGGGGGTGATCCAAGATTCTTTTCCTGTCTGGACCACGTTTACTTGTTTTTGTGGTACAGATGGCTTGGTCAGCACCTTAACTCGTACGTCTTTTGCCATATGATCAAATGCGGTTGACGCCATTTTGCTTAAAGCATCTGCTGGCTTGTTCTGGCTTCTGCGTACGCGGATGACTTTGCAGTGGAGGAAGCTATTCATCAGTTCTTTGGTGTGCTGTAAGTATAAAATCATGGATGGCTCTCTTGTTTCATATGAGCCATCGATGTGATTAGCAACTAACATTGAATCGACGTGGACCTCGATGTACTGTGTGCCCATCTTTTTGGCAATGCGTAAGCCTGCTATTAGTGCTTCATATTCTGCCTCATTGTTAGTTGTTTGAAAATCGAGCCTTATTGCGTAGGTGTATTCTTTCTCTTCTAGAGTTATCAGACGTAACCCCGCGCCGGCTCCTTCGTCAGTACAAGCAACGTCAGTGAACAATTTCCACTTTTGAGTTTCATCAGGCGGAGTTAATTTTGATGATGCCTCATTTGCGCATTCTTTAACTTTATCCGTTGGGACTTCCGCGATAAAATCTTCAAGGATTTGTCCTTTGAAGGAAGGTCTTGTCTTGTATGAGATCGAGTGTTCACCCAATACTATTGCCCATTTGGCCAACCGTCCAGAAAGTTCTGGCTTGCGCAAAATGTCATTGATGCGGAAGTCTGTGAGGACATTGATCGGATGTCCTTGGAAGTATCTGTGCAGTCTTCTGGAAGCGTGGACCAGTGCAAGAACCAATTTTTCCATTGTTGAGTAGCGGGTCTCGGTGTCCAACAACGTACGGCTGACATAATATATTGGGGTTTGTACCCCATTTCTGTCGACCATGAGTACCGCGCCTACTGCCTTATCGGTGACAGACAGGTATAAGGTAAGCGGTTCCTTCGGCAGCGGAGCAGTGAGTGTTGGCAGATTGCTCAAACACTTCTTCATTTCTTGAAAAGTTGCTTCTGCCTCTGTGGTCCAGTGAAAAATTGATTTCTTCAAGCAATTCTGTAGTGTGTCCACGAAGGGAAAAGACTTGGACGCGTAGTTTGGCAGAAATCTGTTCAAAGCTAAAAGTCGCCCCATTAAAGTTTGGACTTCTTTGACCGAAGATGGAGATGGCATGCGCTCGATTGCTTGCACCTTATCTGGGTTCGGGCAGAAGCCATCTTTTGTTACGATGACTCCGAGGAATTTTCCTTCTTCCATTCCGAAGGAACATTTGCCCGGGTTTAGCTTCATCCGCACACTGCGCAATTGATCGAATGTTTTTTGAATGTCGTTTAACATCTGGTCTTCTTCTCTGCTTTTGATTACCAGATCGTCGACGTACACTTCCAAATTTACACCGATTTGTTTTACAAACGTGGTGTCCATTAAACGCTGATATGTTGCCCCAGCGTTTTTGAGCCCAAATGGCATTTTGGTATAGCAAAAGGTTCCCATGTCTGTTCGGAATGCCGTTTTGTCTTCGTCTTCTTTGGCCATTTGGATCTGATGATAACCCTTGTAGGCGTCCAGAAAACATTTGAGCCTGTACGGTGCTAACGAGTCAACCTTTAAATATATCTCGGGTAGCGGGTAGCAATCTTTTGGCCAAGCTTTATTCAAGTCTTTGTAGTCGACACACATGCGCCAGGTGCCATTGGATTTGCCTACCATGACTGGGTTTGCCACCCAAGTTTGATACTTGCTTTTGCGGAGGATTCTCGCATTTAATAGCTCCATCACTTGTTCATTCATCGCCTTCGTTTTCTCCGGCCCCATGCTGCACTTCTTTTGAGCGATCGATTCTGCGTTTTTATAGACGTTAAGCTTGTGTTCCGCGATGTGACGCGGGACACCAACCATGTCTGCTGGCTTGAAAGCAAAAATATCCATGTTCTTCGTTAACAGTTGCTTCAAATGTGTGCGAATGGTTTCGGAGATTACATGGTCGATGATCACTGTCTGCTCCGGGAATGCAGGGTTGATAACCCATTTTTCCGGTTCATTTTTGACAGTTGGTTTTGCTTGTTTTGCTGGCTTTGGCGCATCTGTTGTGTGGCATGTTTTGTTCCCACGAATGAATGCAACTCCTGTTCGTGTAGGGAAACTTGTCATCTGATGTGGCGTGGATGCGTTGCAGTTGAATTTTACCAGTCCTTCTCGCCCTAGTAAGATGTCATGCGAGGAATTAACGGGAAGAACAATGAAGTCACACCTTTTAGTGCGCGAGTGTTTTCCGTCTGAGAGTGTTACTGGGAAGGTGAGCATTCCCAGTGGATAAATTGTTTCATGAATAAAGCCAGAAATTGGCTCTGTCACTGGTATTATTCTTGCTTTGTCGTCATCGTCCAGCTGGTCGAAACATTGCTGGTACATGATGTCGGTGCTACTGCCGTTGTCCAAAAATATATATCTTGTTCGGTAATGGCCAACAACGCCTGTGATGATCAATGGAGCTGTCGACGAAGCCCCTCCCTTCACTCTTGGCATGATCACTTGTTCTTCTTTCCATGAATCGTCACTTGTCTTCGCAAACATGCGTTTGTGACTCGCGTTTCTATGGATCATGTTGCAGTTATTGCGCGATGTGCTATACACATGATGCGCATTGAGGTTTCGTATTCTCTTCTGCGGGGGTTCGTTTCCTTCAGTGTTGTCTTTTCTTCTTCGCACATTCTTTACAAGGTGCGCCAGCTGTCCTGACTTTATGGCATTTTCTATTTCCATCTTCAGACTGTAACAGTTGTCTGTCAGATGGCCATAGTCTTCATGGAACTCATAGTATTTGGACTTGTCGAGACGTTTTTTATCACATCGGAGCTCTTGTGGTTTCGGGAACTGTATTTGTTCCGTTTTTAATACCTCCGATGGTGTTTTATATAAGGGCGTCCAGTCATAATTTTTCTTTGGGTGCCCTTTATGATCGCGAGGCCCTCTCGAACTGAGCATGTTCCGAGCATCTTGCGCTGAAGAGTATTTTCCTTCTTCTTCCGCGCCAGTAATTCTTGACCAGACGGATTGCTTTCCTTTTCCTCTGTTGTTAGAGGATGGATGATGATTGCTGCTTTGACTCATGTTTTTACTCCGATGAAAAGATCGTTCGGAGGACGTGTATACTTTGGCAGCTTCGATCACTTCGTCCCAGGCGTGTGGTACGCCATCTTTTCCTGTCAAACATTTCATTAGGTCATCATTTCTTACCCCATGTATAAATGCTGCACGGGTAAGTTCTTCTTCGCAACCTAACTGAAGGGCTTCTTTGTTGTATCTGACGATATAATCTTCCAAAGATTCATTCTCATGGCGTGTACACAAGAGAATGTGCGCTTTGTCTTTCTTGTGTTTGCGCAAGTGAGAGAAGTGATTCTTAAATTTTCCTATGAGGTCATCAAAGTCTACCAGACTTCCGACAGGTAGGCTTTCATACCAAACCCTGGCTGCCCCTGTCAACGTTTGCACGAACAGATGGCACCAGGCTTGTACAGGCCACAGCTTAGAGCTGCCTGCGCAATCGAAAGCATGTAAGTGATCGTCTGGATCACGCAAACCATCGTACTTCCCAATTGTTCTTGGTAGTTTACATTCTTGCGGCATTAGTGCTAGCGCGATGCGCGCACAAAATTTTGATATCTCAACGAAAGTCTTTGGCCTGTACGGCTTATAGAGATCGTCATCTTTTGGTGCTAGGCTGCTGGCAACAGATTTAGAGTGCTGTTTTCGACTGGAATCGTGATGTACCTCATTTTCTGATTCATAGCCGTCTGGTTCCTCATTCAGGTTGACGGGGTCCTGACCATGAGCATTTCTGCCACGGTCTCCACTACGTACCGCCTGACGAGGTCCCTTAGTGTGACGGCCATTGTTATTTGCTTGAGGCGATTCAGAATCATCCTCTCTTGTTTCAAAACTTAATGTCTTTTGGACATTGAGTTTGGCATTTTCCATCACCATCTTCTGATATTCTGCAATTGTTTTTGAGTTTTGCCGGGCCAACCATTCATCCGGATCAACCGGGGATAGGTTGTCCTGCTTCTTTTTTCCTCCAGTAAGTCCCCCCTGATTGGTTTGAACTGGGATGCTGAAGTTGGCTGCTTTTTAGCCATGTTTTTGGTGACGGTGTTTGGTGTTACGTCTTGGATTTCATCGTGGATTGTTGCTTCTACTTCGGCAGTGTTAACGTTTGCATCCTTTGAGAAAGCCAAGGTTGCTAGTTTGAAAGATGTTGTAACCGTCACGGATGGTGCCAATGAAGAAACAAATAGTCTTACCACCGGTTAGGGATGATAAGATTAAAAGTATCCACAGGGTTGATCCTTCACTAGCAGCTATAGATGGAAGATCCTGCAAACAAGAGTTGATGTGGGTGTGGAGACGACTACACAAGGTAGCAGTTTATAACAAAAACGGGGTGAATGGGGATACTATCAAGTGTGATAGCTCTCCGGGTTAGCAGAAAGTGTCCTCTCCTACTAGGGATGTGATCCCTTATATAGGAGAGTCCGTATGCCACCATTACCCAAGTCCTAACCGTGGTTAGGTTGTCTCCGTCACCCTTAATTATGTTAGTTAGGTGATATATGGAAAGCTTAATTAATGGGAATAGTGGAAACGTCTACCGCCTTTAATGGTTGGTCAACGTGTTTGTAGCCTTGACTCATGCATGGCGTTTGACCATGCATGACCTTCGCCTTGACCGAGACTTGACCATTGACCGGTCATTATTGTGTGTTGACCACTTCCTGCGCATGAGCTTTTCTCCGGGTTTGGGTATACGAAATAGTGTATTCAGTACCCAATCCGATCACAAATTATCAAAAATATTTTGTAAAAAGGAAAGAAAAGGGTTTTGCTTCCCTTTACGAAATAACATGAAACCAATGAAATAAGGGTCGAAGCTTAGATCGCTCATAGTAGTTCTACCTATAGAAATTAAGATCATGAAAGAGAAAAATAAAAATACATTAGCATTTATATTTTCCACAGTCCAATTCCAATTTTTTACCTACGTTATAAATCTTTGTTCTGAAAGTTGATTCAAATAAAGTACAAGCATACAGAAAGTAGAAAATAATAATAACTAAATAAAACTACACTGATTTAGTGAATTGATACGGAGGTGAACTAAAAATAATGTTTTTTTTAATCTAGGATTTAGCGGGTCTATCGTACTCACGACAAATCAAACCGATACCAATATTTTTTATGGTTTTCAATCAATTACAGACATGTCAATGTTTTTTTATTGAATATATCACACTTTATTTTTGATGTTTCGCTTTCGTTTGTTATACCAAGTACACATACCGTACCTAACCGTAATGAACCGAACTAATGTCAACCAAATTCTCGTCGCAATACACAGTGGAATACCACTAGTTGGGTTTATGGGGACGTTGAGATGCTCCAACAGTTGTTGAAAACTTCCATATTTCATGGATGGCAAGTCAAACGCAATATTTGGTTTACTTTATAAATCATTTGCGGTGACATTGTCGCCGATCGATTGGGTAGGGCTAGCAGATAGAAGATCCGGTTATTACTCACAGAAGAATGGTATGTGTGTGTTGACCGTTCAATTCAATAGTATGGTTTGTGTTTAACAGGATAGGATTTGCGATTTAAAAGGGGATAGCGACGCAACTTGTTGCTCACTTACCCACCATCTAAATATAATTTGTTTTGTCTTAATATAAAAATTGTAATAATTTTACATAATGAAATGAACTTATCATTGTGAAAAAAAGAGAGAGGATATTTTAGCCTTTAGGATAAGTTTGAAGTTGCCAAATCTCACTGGTTAAATGTGAATACGATAAATAGTGGGATGTGAATATGAGCCCTGTACGTTGCGATGTGTGATGCGTGTTGCAACGGAACGAAATTCGCTCGGTTTCATCATGGTCACCACAATATAGAAAATAGAAACTAAAAAAATATAGGAATATGGGCAACATGTATTTGTTCCAGTGATTTTCGAATTGAATTTTAGCTAGATAATTGAAGCGATAAAACATGTTTAAAGTTATTGAAAATTTGTTACTTAAAATAAAGAGTAAATTACAACATTTTTGTGTATTTATAATTTTTATTTAAATAAATTGGTAAAAGTAAAAATACTAAAAATACTCTTATGTTACTTGCTTAATAAAAAATTAATCGAGTTAGGGTCAAATGACAAAATGTGTAACATTTGAAAATATAAAGTACAAATCTCGTCAATTTTAATGGCAAATGACATGCGTTGAAATTTCGTGTATATAAAAGGCAATTCTTGTAATTTACTCTAAAATAAATGTTACTTAAATAATTAAAAAAAGTGAAGACAAGGCAAAAGTTAAATCCAACCAAAAGGAAAAACAAAAAGCAAAAGAATAAATAAAGGAAGGGGGGGGGGGTTCTGTTCTAGAGTTTCATTAAAGGATTAAAGAGAAAGGATATCACTCCTCTTCCTTTCTCTTCAGTTTCTTTCAAATTGGAAAGATTGAAAATCACTATAAAAACCTCTTTATTATCCCTCTCATTCTCTCATATAAAAAACTCTGGAACACATTTTTTTCCCCACTTTTTTCCCAATCATTTCTCTTCCATCCTTTATTGAAACTCTGAAAATGTTAGAGTTTGCACTCATACTAAAGCGGAGGGCTGCTCTTAAGCTACTGTTTAAGAGCATTCAAAAGTAGGTTACTTGTAGTTATATGCTTATGATTGAATCTCTCATATTTTAAGAAATGATTGAGGGTGGAGGACATAGAATATGTTACTTGTCAGCCGTATGTTTGAAGGGATTTCAATTATTTTTTAATATTTTTTAAAGTGGTTGTGTGTAGAGGAGAGAGAAAAGTTAGTTCACCCTCGGTAATTTTTTAATATTTTTGAAAGTATTTGTGAGTAGACGATAGAGAAATGTAATGATAAAAATATAAATAAATAATTATTGAATGGAAAAGTAGAGAGAAAAATAGTGATTTTTAATATAATTATAGCTATAAAGATCGAGATACTGGTATGAATGCTCTAAGTTCCCACCTCTAATTATCCGGCTACGCTTGTCTTTGTTTTTTCAAAGCCAACATTTTATATAATATAAGGTGGTGTCAATTTTTTTTTTGATGTTGCTCTTTGTCTGAGGGTATGATCTTTGGTAACGACTCAAGTCCTGGTTTTCGTTTCGGAATATATATTATATTATATTTTTTATTGTACATTCAATTTGTTCTTTTAAAGAGAATTTATATCGAAACAGAAGGCAAACAAGTGACAAACTACACCGCTAACCTTTTTAATAGCAAAACTGAGACTTTTAAAAATCTTCATTCATATATTTTGAGTCATAACGTCACAGCCTCTAACTCAAAGAAACCAAAATTATAAAAACAAAATGATATAAATACGTATTGGTTGTAAACAGGCTTTGTTGGTATAATTAAATATGGAAGAGGTAAACTAAGGAGTTGGTGGATAGTTGGATACAAGGCATAGTGGAGTAGTGGATTGTGCGCACTTGATGTCTCCTCCATGTGTCGCGCGTTTTTGGTTTCATAATAGTGTTTCTTTAATATGTACACTTATGTTTACTTGGTTTCTTTTTTCTTCTAATTTATTACACACACATATATATCATACTGCAAAATACTCAAACTAAGCACGTTTAGAGCAGCCACAATGCAGTCTCACCCGACGGTCCGGTGAGGTTGGACGGACCGAGACGCAAGTTGATGCATTGGAGGGTTGGTTTGGTGGGTCGTTCATCCGGTGGAGCGGACAGTTTGTTAGTTAGCCAAACACTAAAAACTGATTATTTGCGTTTTCAAAACACAATAATCTAAAAATACATTTCAAAACGCAACACCAACACCCCCTTAATACTCTACCATTTTGCTACATTACCAAATGTTATAATAACGAGTTGCGCTCGCCCGCGCGTTGCGACGGGATCTTGATTATGAATGTTTTAGTATAATCATAAAGATGAATTTGGAAACGGTTGCAAACAATCATACATTGTGTTGTTGAAAATGAGATGTGGAAAAGAAAGATATTGGAGCGGGTTATTAAAATAAAATGGATTTGGAAATAAGAAAAAAAACCTTGCAAGTCAGAATCGGTGCTTTATGATATGTATTGTTTTATTGTGCTATGGTGTTGCAAATTGTATTTGTAATAATTTGTGAAACGGTGGGAAGGGACAGGAAGGGTGGTGACTCTTAGAAGTTGCCCAAGTTGCTAATTGTAGGAAAGAGTGATGACTCTTAGAGGAGATTAATGTTGATAATTAATTTGTGAAAAGGTGTCAAGTGGTGAGGAACGGTTGTAACTCTTAGAGGTGACTTAACTAACTAATTAATTTGTGAAAATGTGTCAAGTGATGAGGAACGGTGGTGACTCTTAGAGGTGACTTAACTAACTAATTTGTGAAACGGTACCAAGTGATGGGGAAGGGTGGTGACTCTTAAAGGTTACCCAACTAACTAATTTGTGAAACGGTGCCAAGTGATCATGAATGGTGGTGACTCTTAGAGGTGACCCAACTAATTAATTTGTGAAACAGTGCCAAGTGATGATGAAGGGTGGTGACTCTTAAAGGTTACCCAACTAACTAATTTGTGAAACGATGCCAAGTGATCATGAAGGGTGGTGACTCTTAGAGGTGACCCAACTAATTAATTTGTGAAACGGTGCCAAGTGATGATGAAGGGTGGTGACTCTTAGAGGTGACCCAACTAATTAATTTGTGAAACGGTGCCACGTGATGATGAAGGGTGGTGACTCTTAGAGGTGACCCAAGTTGCTAATTGTATATATATATATATATAATAACTTGGACTTGGTTCACATTTATACTTGGTAACATCTTTAACTGTTTATCTTTGTGTCAACATCATTTTTTAGATGAATTTGCCTTAGAAGACCCACAAAGTTGGGACGTTACTGTACCCATCAACGTATATGCTTTGAATACTTAAAATTCCCACTAAGAGAGTTTTAGCTACTAGCTAGTATATATTGATAATTAGTTAAATAGACCACTATCTTACATTGTCACACCCTTATTCCCATAGACCAAACCCATGGAAAACATAGATGTTGTGGTAGTGGTGGTGCCTTTTGTAGCACAAGGTCATCTCAACCAACTCCTCCACCTCTCTCGACTTCTTTCTGACTACAATCTACCGATCCATATCGTCGGAACCACCACCCACAACCGCCAAGCGAAGCTTCGTATCCAGGGCTGGAACCACACGTCCAACACAAATATCCACTTCCATGAGTTCGAAACACCTCAATTCGAATCCCCTCCTCCAAACCCTAATTCTTCCACAAAATTCCCATCACATCTTATTCCATCATTCAAAGCATCATCTCATCTACGTGAACCTTTCGCAAAACTACTCGCTGGAATCTCAAACACAGCGAGGCGAGTAGTTGTTGTTCATGACTACTTTATGAGCATAGTCGTTCAAGATGTGGTTTCATTTCCAAACGTAGAAGCCTATGTGTTTCATTGTGCATCTGCTTTTGCAACCTTTTCACACGTTTGGGCACACAAAGGAAGACCATGTTTAGATGATGTTGAATCCTATACTCTACTTACAAAGATCCCTATTCTTCAAGACCTTCTCCCACAAGACTTTCTTGAGTTTTTTTATTCTCAACTAGCAAGATGCAACAAGTTTAATTGTGGCAATATTCATGATACATGCAAGGTATTTGAAGGTAAATTCATCGACTATCTTTCGAAAGAAGGAGTTTGTGGTAGCACAAAGCTATGGCCAGTTGGTCCTTTCAATCCAGTGTCCATAAACAATAACCAAGACCCTATAAAACGCCATAAGGCACTCGAGTGGCTCGATAAACAAGTTCAAGACTCAGTGATATACGTTTCATTTGGGTCCACAACTTCATTATCTGATGAACAGATTCAAGAACTTGCTATTGGATTAGAAAAGAGTGGACAAAAGTTTATATGGGTGCTAAGAGATGCCGATAAAGGTGATATCTTCAAAGGTGAAGGTAGGAATATAGAATTGCCAAAAGGGTTTGAAGAGAGAGTTGAAGGAAAAGGTTTGGTGGTGAGAGAATGGGCACCACAGTTAGAGATATTGGCTCATATCGCAACTGGCGGATTCATGAGTCATTGCGGTTGGAATTCGAGCATGGAGAGCATCACAATGGGTGTTCCAATTGCTGCCTGGCCTATGCATTCAGATCAACCAATAAATGCTAGGCTAATAACTGACATATTGAAGATTGGTGTACATGTAGTGGATTGGGGGCGTGGTGGTGAGATAGTAACATCTTCTGCTATTGAGAAAACTATTCAAGTACTAATGCACTCTGATGAGGGCAATGTGATGAGGATGAGAGCCAAGAAAATTGGAGAAGATGTTAGGCAGTCAGTGGAAGAAGGTGGTGTTACAAGCTTGGAGATGAACGCTTTTGTTGATCACATCACTAGACAATAAAGTGTGAAAATAGTTTGATTTGTGTGTTAAAAATAAAAAAGCTTTTAAATTTAATCATAAGTGGTTGAAAAGCTTTAATTTTGTTGAAATTAACTCAAACTAAGCATGCACGTGCATGAGTATTAGGCGGTTTGTTGGTTACATGCACGTGGGAATAATTTGAAGGCAACATCACTTGCAACGTTCAGTTTTCTAAATTTGAATTATGCTGATTTAGTCTCCTGCTAATCAGCAAAGTAGTTTGTTAAGTTTGTTACATTCCTTTCCTATTTAAAGCTATGTAGTTTCCAGTTTATGTACACCGCACTTTCAATTCAATAAAAGTGATTCAATTGCCTTCATATTTGCTCTATTTTCTTGTTTGTGTTAGTCTGATTCCAACATTGTGGTATTAGAGCTAGCTCTGATTGATCCATAAGAAAAGAAGGCTCACTATTACTATCCTCTATGGCTGACAAAACACTAGCATCAAACCAAGTGATTCCAGTGTTCAAAGGTGAAGGCTATGAACACTGGAGCATTCGTATGAAGACTATCTTGAGATCTCAAGATCTGTGGGAGCTGGTTGATGCTGGCATAACAGGTGTTGGGAATGATCCTAACAAACTTGCTGAAACTAGGAAGAAAGATGCTAAAGCTATGGCTATTATTCAACAAGGGATCCATGATCTCTTATTTTCAAGAATTGCTGGTGCAAGCAGTTCTAAGGAGACCTGGGACACTCTCAGGTTGGAATACCAAGGTGACTCACAGGTGCAAAGTGTAAAACTCCAAGGTCTGAGAAGGGAGTTCGAGAACTTATCAATGAATGATGATGAAAGTGTTGGTGACTATTTCTCCCGTGTCATGGGAATAGTCAGCCAACAACGTGCATATGGTGAAGAGGTCACAGACCAGAAGGTGGTAGAAAAGATCCTGAGGAGCTTGTCACCTAAGTATGATTATATTGTGCCTTCCATTGAAGTGTCCTATGATCTGACAAGCTTGACACCTGTCAAGTTTATGGGGTCACTTCAAACACAGGAGGCAAGGATTAATGGAAGGAGTGTTGGTTTGAAGACACCTGAGAAGATAGACGAACAAGCTCTTCAAGTGATGCAGCCACAGGCTAGAAGGTCCCTTGCTGATCAGTTTAACGGTAGGGGTCGTGGAAGAGGAACATTCAGAGGAAGAGGAAGAGGACGTGGATCAAGTAGAGGTCCTCAATGCTTCAATTGTCAAAGGTATGGTCACTTAAAACGTGATTGTTGGTATAATGAAGAAGTTCAGGCTAATGTTGCAGAACAGGAGGAAGAAGATCAAGGTGAAGAGCAACATTTGTTCTTTGCCTGTGTAACTAATGATGAATGCAGAAAAGAAGGGAGTCAGTCATATGCTCTTATGGCAAACTGCAATGATGAATGTTCTAATGCTTTATGGTTTATAGATTCTGGGTGTTCTAATCATATGACAGGCTGCAAAGACAGTTTTACTTCTCTTGATGAAACATTCAAGCTGAATGTAAAACTGGGAGACAAGAAGGATATCTCAGTTGCAGGAATAGGTGAAGTAAAGATTCCTATTGGCAATGGCCAG
The DNA here is from genome assembly GCA_030844895.1 of Ambrosia x helenae. Classification (NCBI taxonomy): domain Eukaryota; kingdom Viridiplantae; phylum Streptophyta; class Magnoliopsida; order Asterales; family Asteraceae; genus Ambrosia; species Ambrosia x helenae. The sequence continues at coordinate 1,844,576 of CM061229.1, forward strand.
TTTAAACTACTTGCAGATGTGTATTATGCCCCTAGGCTTGAATACAATCTGTTAAGTGTTGGTCAGCTGATGAGAAAAGGATATGCATTGTACTTTGAAGATGATGCTTGTACAATCAAGAACAAAGCAACAGATACTGTGTTAATGAAGGTTGAGTTGGCAAGAAACAATATGTTTCTGCTTGATGCTTCAAAAGCAAACTCAACTCATATAACTCAGGATAAGGAGTCCTTGTTGTGGCATGCTAGATATGGCCATCTTCACTACAAGGGTCTGCAGCAGCTAAAGGAAAAGAAGATGGTGTATGGCCTTCCACACAACATCAAGCAGGTTGAAAGTTGTGAAGATTGTATCCTTGGTAAACATGCAAGACCCTCCTTTCCTTCAAGAACTGGCAAAGTCACAAAGAAGCTGGAACTTATACATTCAGATGTGTGTGGACCATTTCAAGTTCCTAGCCTTGGTGGGAGCAGGTACTTTGTATTGTTTATTGATGATTTCTCTCGCATGTGTTGGATTTATTTTCTTGAAAAGAAATCAGATGTCTTGCAAACATTCAAAGTCTTTAAAACTATGATAGAGAAACAAAGTGATTGTTACATCAAAGCTCTTAGAACTGATAGAGGAGGGGAATTTTGTTCTAGAGCCTTTGATGCCTTTTGTGAAGAACATGGGATCAAAAGAGAGTTGACTGCTCCCTATTCTCCTGAGCAGAATGGAACAGCAGAGAGAAAGAACAGAACTATCCTTGGTCTTGTTAGGAGCATGCTTAAAGCTAGAAACCTGCCTAACTACTTCTGGGCAGAAGCTGCAGCAACTGCTGTAAGTCTGCTCAATATGGCTCCTACTAAGACCCTGTTGAATCAAACACCACTAAAAGTATGGACTGGTAAGAAGCCATATGTTCATAATCTAAGGGTGTTTGGGTGTATTGCATATGCAACTACACCATCACAAGGAAGGAGGAAGCTTGATGATAGAGGGAAAAAATGCATTATGATTGGCTATTCAGGTGTAATTGGGCAGCCTGGTCTTATAAATTATCGTCTTTACAATCCCAGTACTAAAAAGATTGTCACCAGAAAGGATCCAAAGTTCTTTGAAGATGCTAAATGGGATTGGAATCATCCTAGTCATGACATCAACTATCAGTTGGTGTATGATGATGAGGAGGTTGAACAGGTGCAAGACACTAATATTACTAATGAATCTACTGATGTTGCAGGTAGTTCCACTAATCATAATGTTACAAATGTTTCTAATGTTTCTGATGCAAGTCCAAGCACACAACAATCAAGTACAAGTGAAACTCCAAAGAAATACAGAAGTTTGGATGAAGTATATGCTGCTTGTCAATTTGCCTTGACAGCAGCTGATCCTTCTTGTTATGATGAAGCAGCTGTTAAGAAAGAGTGGCAGGTGGCTATGGATGAAGAAATGCAAGCCATCACTAAGAATCAAACATGGAGTCTAGTTGAGCTACCAGCAGGAAAAAATGTGGTTGATCTGAAGTGGCTTTATAAGACAAAGCTTGGTCCATCAGGTGAAATTATGAAGTATAAAGCCAGGCTGGTTGCAAGGGGATTCTCACAGAAGAAAGGAGTGGACTATGAGGAGACATTTGCCCCTGTTGCAAGATTTGAAACTATCCGACTATTGATTGCTGTGGCAGCTCATTTAGGATGGACTATACATCAGTTAGATGTTAAGTCTGCTTTCCTAAATGGTGATCTGAATGAAGAAATTTATGTTTGCCAGCCAGAAGGGTACTTATGCAGTGGTAAAGAGCAGATGGTGTACAAGCTTCACAAGGCCTTCTATGGTTTGAAACAGGCCCCCAGGGCTTGGTATGCTAAAATTGATTCATTTTTTGTTGAGCAGGGATTCAAGAGAAGTGTTAATGAGCCAACTCTGTATGTAAAGAAGGAAGGAAATGATCTCATCTATGTCTGTCTATATGTAGATGATATCATTTATACAAGTTCTAATGAAAAGATGATTGAAGAATTCAAGGCAGCTATGATGAACATGTTTGAGATGACTGACTTGGGTCTTCTCACTTTGTTCTTAGGCTTGGAAGTATATCAAACCAGGGAGGGAATTTTTGTGGGTCAGGAAAGGTATGCTCTTAATCTGATCAAGAAAGCTGGTATGGAAGGATGCAGGATAGAAGAAACTCCAATGAATTCCAATGAGAAGCTGCAACTAGAAGATGAAGCAGATGCAGTTGATGGGTACATATACAGAAGCCTTGTTGGAGGTCTTTTGTATCTATGTAACTCTAGACCAGATCTTTTATTTGCTGTTAGTGTTCTTGCTCGCTTTATGCAAAAGCCATCAACTGTACACTTTGGAGCTGCAAAGAGGGTATTGAAGTATGTGGCAGGAACAACTAAGTATGGTATTTGGTATAACAGGAATTTAAAGAAGGAAGAAGTCATGTTAATTGGTCACTCGGACAGTGATTGGGCTAGTTCTATTGATGACAGGAAGAGTGTTTCAGCTCACACCTTCAATATAGGTAGTGGGGCTGTTACATGGAGTTCTAAGAAGCAACACATTGTGGCTCTTTCTAGTACAGAAGCTGAGTATGTGGCTGCAACTGATGCAGCTTGTCAAGCTGTTTGGTTAAGGAGAATGTTAAGTGATTTGAAGCTAGAAAACATGGAGCTACTATCATCTTTTGTGACAATCAGTCTGCAATATGTTTATCTAAGAATCCTGCCATGCATAGTCGTTCAAAGCATATTGAATTAACATTTCATTTTATTCGTGACTTGGTTGATAAAGAGGAGGTAAAATTGATGTTTTGCAGCACACATGAACAGAAGGCTGATATGTTTACTAAGGCTCTTCCAAAGGAGAAGTTTAATCAGCTGAGGATGATGCTAGGTGTTCGAAAGTTTGAGTTAAGGGAGGGTGTTGAAATTAACTCAAACTAAGCATGCACGTGCATGAGTATTAGGCGGTTTGTTGGTTACATGCACGTGGGAATAATTTGAAGGCAACATCACTTGCAACGTTCAGTTTTCTAAATTTGAATTATGCTGATTTAGTCTCCTGCTAATCAGCAAAGTAGTTTGTTAAGTTTGTTACATTCCTTTCCTATTTAAAGCTATGTAGTTTCCAGTTTATGTACACCGCACTTTCAATTCAATAAAAGTGATTCAATTGCCTTCATATTTGCTCTATTTTCTTGTTTGTGTTAGTCTGATTCCAACAAATTTTACCACCAGAAACAACTCTAGTTTTAAATGGTAATTGCTTTTCTTAGGATGAAGATGAATGTAAGTTGTTCATAGCAATGTTTTTAAAATCGGACAGAACATTGAACCGACACCCTACTGCTTTACTGGTCGACTGAATTTAAGAACGGGATAATTAACTTGTAATTCAATGTATACAAAATTAAACTATGCTTAAATGTTATTTTTAACATGTTTAGCAAGATTCCATTTAACCTTGTAGCCCATTTGCACCTATTCACAAGTCTTTAAAAGAAGCCCGAATATCACTATACAGTTCTCCTTTTGCAAAATCCAAACAGCCGCTATTCCTATATTTGTTCAGTTTCTCGTTTATATCTATCGATCATTTCTTGAATCCGTTTATTGAAGTACTCATTTATAGCAAGTCCTCCACCCCACAACCACTGAACCACCTACCCGGGACCAACCACCAAGGGGTGTAGGGAGGATTCCCGGCCCAGGCCTAATATCTAAGGGGCACATTACAATATATATATATATATATATATATATATATATTAAAGTAACAATCCATTTAAAATTAGTAATTTTACATTAATGAGCCAGAAAATTTTGTTAGTTTGTAATGTACCCATTATAACTCCGAAGACCAAAACTCAAACTTATTAGGCTATTAGCTCATTTAATAGCTTAACCATTAGTCAATTGGCTAATACTTATGAAGCCTTAGCCCACTTAAGTTTTTAAAAAAAAAGACTTTGTAGATTGGTGATGATAGCTATCGAGAATGAAATGTTGGATAATGTAAACTGTGAAAAGTTGATCTATCAATTTGATATTACTTCAATCGTCGTTTTAAAATAGTTTACGTTATTATTTCATTAAGGTCTAAGGCTAAGGGCATATTTTTTCGGCTCGGCTCGGGCACCTGAATTCTCACGGACGACCCTGCCCCTAACAAATTAGATATACAAATTGAAGCACACTAGTGGGCGTCAATGGGAGGGTGAAGGCTTTTAAGCAGGGCGGACCTAGCTACATACATCCCAAGGGGGTGGGCGCCCCTTAAAAATAAAAAAAAATTAGAGTAATTTATAGGCAAAAATCCTGCCTGCATCACTTAAAAGTTCGGTTAAACCCCCCATCACCCTCAAAAAATAATTCCTGATTCCGCCACTACTTTTAAACTTAGGCTAAATCTATGATCAATCTTCTATTTTGTAAGTTGACAACATATTCTAGTTTTACCGTGTGGTTGAAAGCGAGTATGTTGATTCCCTTTTTGTTCATTGCGTAACTGAAATAAGAAATGGGTCAACATTTGGCCTACAATTGTGTGTAGTGAGTTAATGATTTCTGAGATAAAAAAAAAAAAAACTGGCTTTTGTTTGTCGGCTGGCCCGACCACTATCTTGACCGAGTTTCCGGTCTGGTCTGGCCGGTTACCTGTTGAGCAGTTTTGTTGATTTTATTGAACCGAAACCGTAGAAGAAATCAAAAGTCACTTTGATTATACTACGAGTCGTGTAATCATTATCAGAACAAACTGTTTGATCTGTACAAACATGTGAACGGATTAAACGTAGTATATACGAATTGGCCTGTCTTTCTTTGAATGTGTCGATCACCAGAAAGCAGGAGAAACTGTTCAAAACTTTCAGACCATATTTTGTTGGTTATCCTCCCTTTCTTAAAATTATACACATCCCTTCTTATATAATTTGATTAGGTCTGGTTTAATAGGATTAGATTTAACATTACGTTGATCTAGCCCACAATTTATGCCCATGTATTAAATAGGGGTATTGGATTTTAATAATCCAAACTTTCACCTCTATGCCCCTTAGTGTAGAAGAGGCTAGTGTTCTTCGGAATTATGAAAGGCATCACCAACTCCTACCTGAAAATGCCTTTGGCGTAGGTGAGTCGTATCAAACACGAGTTTTGTGGGTTCACAAGTACGCATGCTACCATTTGATCTAGCTGTTAAAAAAACTACGAGAGTGTTTCCGATTAAGTATAATAAATATGATGTCAAAATAAAAAGTTAAAAAGAACCAACAAACTTTACAAACCGATGAGGCTGAAAGATATGATTCGACACTAAGGTGTTTGTTTTTATAAAAAAGGTCTGAGCAGACTCTTCTGTCTGCGCCCCGAAGACCACGCGTAGACATTGCCATCTGCATACTATTTGTTTTTTCAAAGACGTTTCATTAAAAAACGTTTGTGCGGACTTTTCTTGGTGCAGACTTGGCTCAACCATTTTTAAAATCTTCTAAGGTTTGTAGAAGGTTAAACACCACCACCACAATCCACCACCACCCACCGTCCACGCGTCCACCTCCATCACCACTGTTCGTACACCACCATTAGTTTATTTTAGCTGTCTACAGATGTTAAAAAACAAACAGTCTTTTTCTTGCAGATTGCAGAGGTTTGGTCCACCTCTTCTTCTGCTAATGTCTGTAGATATGGTCCAAAGACTACAGACATTTTACATCTCAAACAACAAACAACACAGCATGGAGATGCTGTTGATGATGAAGATCCAAAGGCACAACATGGTGTTGATGATGAACATCAACAACAACAAGATCCACAGCCAAAAGAGCCAAATGATGCTACTGTTGATGAACAACCAGAAAATGCTACTGATGATGAAATTGTGCAGCAGCTGTATCAGTTTGCAGATCCAATGATTCATCATCAACAACAGCCACAACATGATCAACAATGGAAAGACAGAAAAGGAAGATGAAGAAGCTAATCCATACGACGATTATGATCCTGAGGTTTTGAAAAAAAGCCTGGGATTATAATGACTCTGATGATGGCTGGTACCATGACCTTTATGAAGATGAGCGTCGGTCTGATTTATGCTCTGATGATGATCATCACTGGAAGTGAAACATGTAACAACTGGAAGTGAAAGATGTAACAACTTACTATGAATAAAATGTACGCAATGTTTAAGTAACAACATCTTTCATTTCATTCAAAATCAAATTTATTACAATGTTGAATGCATACACCTACATTAATTAACTAAGAACAAAGTACAAGACAAAGAACACAAAATCAAATTTATTGCAATGTTGAATGCATACACCGTTGATGACCTTGGAATTCCCTTCACTCACTGGACCCTCTGCCCATTACACAAACCCACATCCACTTACACAACAGTGAAATTTTTTAGTAAGCCGTTGATGACCATGATGTTCGACCTTGTGTTTCAGACCCACATCTGCAAATTGGAGGAACATCACTCCATCTTTCATTTCGTAGATGATAATTTGAGCTCGAATTGGACATTGTTGATCTCGAATTGGAGGAAGACATTGGATTTTACATTAGGGTTTTGAAATGGAATTAGAGAAGAAGAAGACACATGCTTCTTCATATTATAACGTTATAATACGAGTTGAAATGACCAAAATACCCCTCACGTGAAATACACGTGGGGGTAATGTAACGGCATAATGGACGGTCGTTAGATGGAGGGACGTAAAGTGTTAGAAAAACAAACACCAGGTACTCAGGGTGTTATGCACGTACTGAACCTTTTAGTTTAGGCAAATCACAAGGACAAAAATCGCAATTTTTTTCAAAAAAAAAAAAAAAACTATAAACAAACGACAAGGACATTTTTTTGGAAAAAAAAACTATGACACCTTATTATTATTACACTCTATATAAGGATAAGTAAAACTATTATTATAATATTAACCCTTCTTCATCACCGTAAATACACAAAAAATAAAAATAAAAATGTCTGCTGCCTTGAATGCTGTGAGAAACCAGTGATGCAATTGGAGAGTTGCCTTCTTGAGGCGATTCTATAGCGTTTTTTCTGTGTTGTCCATTAACGATTCTGTGAGTGGAAACGAATCATGTAAAGAAACCAACATCCACAATAAGAAAACCCTTAATCAACTAAACCCGGTCCCGGTTCTTGATTACTGGGTTGGGGTTTCAAGTATAAGTGCGATTGCTGATCAAGAATGTTGTCATTCCACCACCGATGCCAACAAAGGTTCTGACAGTCATCAAGAAGAATCCGATAGTGATGGTGATGGTGGAGAAGAACCCGATAGTGATGGTGATCAAGAACCTTCCCGTAAATCGACATCCGTTAAAATGACTTGTACATTCAAGAACTATAAACTGGAGGAAATTAAACGTTTTATCACCCAAACCCAAACCCACTGCTGCCACTGCCAATCCCCTAAATCAACCCCTAAAACCCCAAATCCACCCCCACTGAAACCCCTAAATCTACCCCCTGAAACCCCCACTGAAACCCTTAAATCTACCCCCCCCTGAAACCCCTAAATCCAATCCCCATGAAACCCCAATGAATACCATGTTGAAGAAGCTTAAAATAGTGCTTCAAGTAGTAAAGTTGCTCTTCTGGTATATGTTTGATCAGTGAGGGTTTATTTTTGAAATTCTTGTGATTCTATTGTGAATTGTGATTCTAATGAAAATAGTATAATGGTCAAATTTGGCCCTTTTGAACTGTGTCTATTCTTTATTATTATTATTATTATTATTATTATTACTATTATTATTATTATCCATTATTATTATTATTAATATTATTATCCATTATTATTATTATTATTATCCAATATTATTATTATTATTATTATTAAACTATATAGGATAAGAACCGTATGTACACTATGAGAAGACAATTCGTGACACGTGTAGGGAAATCAGATTCACGTATGCTGATGTTGACCACTACAAGGTGTTGGTTAATATTGAGCAACAGAGCCCTGATATTACCCAGGGTGTGCACATGCATCTTACTAAGAAGCCGGAGGAAATTGCTTCTGGTGATCAAGCTCATATGTTTGGCTATGCTACTGATGAGACACCCAAGCTTACTGCCACAAAGTGATTCCCGAAATCACGTGCGGCTCTTAGTCTCCCGCTAACATCAATCTCGAACCAATAAGCGACTCGATTCTTATGACTTAGAAAGTTGGAACAAAGAGTGTGGAACAAAGAGAACTTTGGTTACTTGAGAACTCTTTACAAAGGATGCTTTGATTACAAGTGTTGGAGGTGATTTGCAAATGAGGGCAAGATCACCTATTTATACTACCATTAGTGATTCTAGATTATTCCTAATCTAGAGAATTCTTAGTATAAAGTATTACAAATATCTTGGATATTTACATGGATAATTCTAGATAATCTTTGGTTAATATCTTGGATATTTTGGATGGAAATCTATAGATCCTCCTTGATATTTCTTGTCTTCAAAATATTATTTGTGACACCCGGCAAACTCAGGTTAGTAACGTTGACTAAACTAGTAAGTCTACCTTAGCGAGTCATGCATATTACGTACTTAACGGAGTTAGTCGAGTAGGTATGATGATTCTGGGGAATCATCGGGAGTCGTTACGATGGTCCGCGGGGTCATCGGGAGTCGGTCCACAACCATGTGTACAAGGATTGGTGATTCGTGGAATCGTCGGGTTTAATGCACACACGAGTCTCGAGTCCCGGGAATTGGTGAACGGATGTCGACGTGTTAATTATCATGCATTATATGTTTGGAATCATTATGTGACTTATCAGTATGTGAATACGTGTTTATATGTGTTAAAATAGCGTTTAACGCGCCGAAAACCCAACTTGGTGGGTTTCAGGCGATTAGGACCTGGATGAGGGCCTAATCGCCTATATATATAGGCGAGTACGAGATATAACAGGCGATTGGGACCTAATCGCCTGATGTATCATGCGATTAGGCCCCCAATCGCGTGACATGTACTGCTAATCGCCTATACAGCAGGGTCCGGGTCAAAACACCTATAAATAGAACCCTTAACTCCCCAAACACCTCTAGAACAACCCTAGCTGCTCCCAAGCCACCCACACACCTTGAAACACCTCTGGAACTCATTTTGCTACAAAAATCACCATCTCCAAGCCTACACACCTTTCTTTGACAAAACCCAAGGTGTGTTCTTCATCCCTAACCTTTGTAAAGTTGTTATTTTGGGTTCCCCAAAGGTCCAGACCTTGTTTCACTAAGTTGTGTCTTTAAAAACCTTTCAAAAGAGTTCTAAACCAAGTCTACACCTTAATGCTTGTTATATGTGAAGTTTACATGCATATGTTGGTCTTCTTGGTGATTATAACATGATTGTTTCCAAGATATGATTGTACTTCTGCTATGTAGAGATTATTAGGAAGGTTGTCTTAGAATTTTAGCCATTATTGTTGTGTTTTGAAGAAAATGTGTATTTTGACCCATTTGAATGTTCTTGAAGATTTAGGATGATTATGGTATGATTATTGATGCAATGTTGTTAGAATTCATACTAGGAAGATGTTAGATCAGAGGATTGATGGATTACAAGTTTGTAGAGATTGAAATCTGATTGTTTCCATTTAAGGAAAGATAAGGTTGGTTGGTGAAACCTAGTACTTTGCCATTTTAGGAAATAATTGCTTAGAACATGTTAGATCAGTGATATGTTGGGGGTTTTTGCTTGGAATGGGTTGGTAAATGATTTAGGTTTAATATTGGGTGTTGTTGCATGTTTCGGATCTGATTTGGAGGGTTAAACGCGCGAAAATCCGTTACACAGCAGCAGCAGGCGATTAGGAATCCTAATCGCCTGATGCTAATGGCGATTATGCAGACATAGGGGCGATTAGGACCCTAATCGCCTGGTACCTCATGCGATTGGGCCCCTAATCGCCTGTAGGCTGAAGCCTACTCACGTATGACCTTCCTAATCGCATGTACTGCTGTCGTGAACGCGTTTTGACATCCCGGAACACGATTTGACACCTAGGAACATGCTAGGAACCCCGGGATACACCCAATGACTTAGTAAGACGTATTCGGACCTGATTATGCGTTAATCGGACATTATGCTATACTAGGTGAACTATTGCGCGTATTAAGTGTTTAATTGCATATGTTGCATGATGTCTTGTATTTAACAAACACGTGGGATGTTGGGTCACCAATAGGATGTCGGGTCTTGTCTGGCACGGTCGGTTTAACAATTAATGATGTTTTCAAACGTTTATGGTCACGGTCTGGACATTCGGGGACTAGTTAGCCTGCGGGTTATTAGTCCAATACTTATACACATCTTATGATAGGTCGCCGCTATTTTGGGCTATCATAACATAATTACTTAACTGTTTTCAAGTAACGCAATCCGAGGTGAGTTTCGCAGCCCCACTTTTACTGTCTTGCTTTCGGGGGGAGAAACATGCTTTGTACGAACTATTTAAACGTCATGTTATACTATGGGCACCTTATGTTACTATACGGCTTTTATGGAAAGTCCCAGGGGGAAACCATGAATGTGCTGGAACGCACAACGGGGGAAATGTGGATAGATCTATTGGGCCTCACAAGCCCCACTTGACGGCGGGGCCGGGCGGGTCATATTGTCTCTACCTATCGGGTTACCGAGGCATCGGTAGCCCAGTCGTCTGGGCTGGTATCATCTTTTGGTTCATGTTTAGTAATGGGTTCCCAACCGTAGTAGTAAAAACACTTAACGTCTAGCTAACGTTCTTATGACATAGTATTAACGGAAATGATCTTTGTGAACTTGTGACAACACTTTTATAAAAGGAAACCTGTGAACTCACCAGCATTATATGTTGACATTTTTGGCATGTTTTCTCAGGTCGCTAAGGTAGCAGTCAATGGGCTAGGCGCACGGAGTCATGCACAACGTCTAATATTTTGAAGCATATTAAACAATGTTTTGTAAACAATGATATGTCTTTTGGTTATAAACAAGAATGCTTCCGCTGCTGGTTTACAGCTCAAAGCATGATATTTTGGTTTTAAATATAATTATGAATGCATGTTTGTTGTATGTTTATTGTGATCGTTGACTGAGATCCTGGTGTGTCACGTGCCTCGCGGTAAAACCCCGCACGTGGAATTTGAGGGTGTGACAGATTGGTATCAGAGCCAACGGTTATAGTGAACTAGGACTGCATGTAGAGTCTAGTCTATAACTGAGTCGCACACACTAGACGGTCACAATTAGTCGAGTCTTAACAAGTGGGTAACAATATGACTTGTCGGGGGTGTCGGTGTCGTCATCTACTACGTTACATCATCTATTTACTCTTTATCATCCTATTTCTTGACTCATCCTTACTATGATTCGATGGCAAGCGATATACTATTGAACTTCCTTGACGGTGATGTACATTGGGGTAGCTTCGGCGTACTCTTGAGATCTGTCCAGGGATTTGGACATCTCCCTTCTATGCCCTAATGAACACGCTCATCCTTATGCATACTATCTTGTACTTATACTTATGATAATACCATGATTGGGCGCTAGTGTTCGGTGACTTGAACTTCAAACTTAAAGCGCGCCTGGAGGACCATGTGGAACAGTTTATCATGTCGGGTGCACACGAGATCATAAACTGTGATGCATGGGATCCCTGGCGGACTTTGGGCTTGAACGGATGGACCCGAGCTGGGCTCGGTCTAGTTTCTTGAAATTCCTAATGGGTTATACCACGGGCAAGCCTAAATCTTTTGTTTCATGTTGTGACAGAAGATGTCAGCAGCTCGTGGAGGTCGCAGAGGCGGCCGTGCTGGCGGTCGTGCTGGCGGCCGTGGTGGCGGCGGTGGCCGCGGGGAACATTAATATGACCCAAGACGAATTGGATAACCTGATGCAGCAGCACGTGAATATTGCTCTGGCTGCATTCCAAGCCGCTCATAATGCTATGGGTGGTACGTCGATTCTCGCCTATTCTATCTTGTTCTAGGGTACTGTACCTTTTCTTGATTCTCACCTGCGTGTCTGTTCCAGGTGGTGCTGTCAATCCTCCTCCATCCCAGTGTTCCTACAAAAAGTTTATGGATTGCAAGCCCCACAACTTTAGTGGCACTGAAGGGGCAGTGGGACTGCTCCACTGGTTGGAGAAAATTGAGTCAGTTTTCTCGATGTGCAACTGCCCGGAAGGCGACCGGGTGAAATATGCTTCTGCGACCCTGGAGGGTCAAGCTTTGACTTGGTGGAACTCCACCACCCAGACTATGGGCATTGGGGAAGCCCACGCTATGCCCTGGGCGGAGTTCATTCAGTTGCTGAAAAATGAGTACTGCCCGAGGGATGAAATCCAGAAGCTTGAGCATGAAGTCTGGAATCATAAGATGGTGGGGTCCGAGATTGAAGCTTATACTGCTAGGCACAATGAGTTGGCGGTGTTGTGCCCCGATCTGCACGCACCCGAATACCGAAGGATTGAGCATTATGTCGCTGGGTTGGTACCGGATATTGCAGGGTTAGTTGCTACGGGTAATCTCACTGTTTATTCTGAGGTGGTTCGGTCGGCTCACAGGCTGACCAACATGAAGGTGGCTGAAGGGGTCTTGCCTCCTCGAGGCGCTACTGTGAAGGCTTCTGATAGTAATAAGCGGAAGTGGGAAGCTGTGGGGAAAGGCTCGAGCTCGGCTCAGCCTCAACAGGTGAGGAAGTCTGATACTGGGGGATCGTCATCGGAACAAAAACCGGGGGGTTATACTGGGAAACTGCCGAAATGTGACCGGTGTGGATTTCACCACAACGGTCGTTGCGAGGACCGGAACCGTTGCCACAGGTGCCATAAGCTTGGGCACCAGGCAAAGGATTGCAGGGTTAATCTTCAGGGTAACCGGAACCCACCTGCTACACTTACTCCGGCTCCTCCTGTTGCTGCTCCTCAGGGAAATCAGGGCAAACAGGGTGCTACAATTGTGGTGAACTTGGTCACTACACGCGTGAATGCCCCAAGTTGAAGCAGGGCGAGGCTGGGAAGAACGAGGCGGGTAATGGAAATAATGGGGGCGGAGGCAGGAATGCTCGCGCCTTCGTGATTGGTTCGAGCGGGGCTCGACAGGATCCTGACACTGTTACTGGTACGTTTCTTCTCGATAATCGCTATGCTACGGTTTTATTCGATTCCGGTGCCGATAAGAGTTTTATATCTCTTGGGTTTAGTCAATTGCTTGATAGGGTACCTACACCTTTAGAGGCTAAGTACTTGATAGAATTGGCTGATGGTAAGAAAGTCGAGGCGACGCACGTCCTTAGGGAGTGTCACCTTGAGTTGTCGGGTTATTCCTTCCCTATTGATCTTATGCCGGTGTCCTTGGGTAGTTTCGATGTTGTCGTGGGTATGGATTGGTTGTCTCTGTATCATGCTGAGATCGTTTGTTTTGATAAAGTCATTCGACTTCCTCTCCCTGATGGAGAAATTCTGTTGGTGCACGGTGAGAAGAGCGGGGTCCCATTGAGTATCATTTCGTGTATGAAAGCCTATAAGTATCTTCGGAAGGGGTATTCTGCCATTCTGGCACTTGTTTCGGTTTCGTCTGAGGAAGAGAAGAAGATTGAAGATATTCCTGTTGTCCGTGACTTTCCCGATGTATTTCCTGAAGACTTACCCGGTCTTCCGCCTTATCGTCAGGTCGAATTTGGTATTGAACTTGCTCCAGGTGCGGCCCCTATTGCCCGAGCCCCATATTGGCTTGCACCTCCCGAGATGCAGGAGTTGTCGAACCAGTTGCAGGAGCTGTTAGAGAAGGGTTTCATTCGACCTAGTTCGTCCCCGTGGGGATCCCCTATTTTGTTTGTCAAGAAGAAGGACGGAAGCCTACGGATGTGTATCGACTACCGGGAATTGAATAAGGTTACCATCAAGAATCGTTATCCTCTTCCTCGCATCGATGACTTATTTGACCAGCTTCAGGGTTCTAGTTTCTATTCGAAGATTGATTTGAGGTCGGGGTACCATCAGTTGAGGGTTCAAGAAGCTGACATTCCGAAGACCGCCTTTCGAACTCGCTATGGCCATTTTGAATTCCTGGTCATGCCTTTTGGTCTCACCAATGCACCTGCCATCTTTATGGATTTGATGAACCGTGTTTGTAAGCCTTATCTTGATAAGTTTGTGATTGTCTTCATTGATGATATTCTAGTCTATTCCAAGAACGAGGTGGACCACCAGGAACACTTGCGTCTTGTTTTGGAACTCCTGGGGCGGGAACAGTTGTACGCCAAGTTTTCTAAGTGTAGCTTCTGGTTGCGTGAAGTCCAATTCCTTGGTCATGTTGTTAATGAGAAAGGAATTCACGTTGACCCAGCTAAGATTGAAGCCATTAAAGACTGGGAAGCACCAAAGACGCCATCTGAGGTGCGGCAATTCCTAGGCCTTGCAGGTTATTATCGTCGTTTTATCGAGGGATTTTCGAAGATCGCTCAACCCCTCACCTCGCTTACCCAGAAGGACAGGAAGTTCGACTGGGGTGATTCGCAGGAGTCGGCCTTCCAGATGTTAAAGGCTAAACTCTGTTCTGCTCCTATCTTGTCCTTGCCTGAGGGCACGGACGATTTTGTGGTTTATTGTGACGCTTCTATCCGGGGTCTCGGTTGTGTACTGATGCAGCGCGAGAAGGTCATCTCCTATGCTTCTCGTCAGCTCAAAGTTCATGAGAAAAACTACCCCACCCATGATCTGGAATTGGGTGCGGTGGTCTTTGCTTTAAAGATTTGGAGGCATTACTTGTACGGTACCAAATGCACTATTTACACCGATCACAAGAGCCTCCAGCATATCTTTGATCAGAAGGTGTTGAATATCAGACAACGTCGTTGGGTCGAGCTTCTTAATGATTACGAGTGCGCTATTAAATACCATCCTGGCAAGGCGAATGTGGTCGCAGACGCCTTGAGCAGGAAAGAAACGGCTAAACCTCGTCGTGTTCGAGCTCTTCAGCTCACTATCCATTCCGACTTACCTGATCGAATCCGTTCAGCGCAACAAGAAGCTTTGAAGGAGGAAAACCTTAAAGCTGAAACCATGCATGGTGCTGATAGCCACCTTGAACTCAGGGCCGATGGCCTACACTATTTCGCTGAACGTATTTGGGTTCCTTTATTCGGGGGCTTGCGGGAGCTTGTTCTTGATGAAGCTCACAAGTCCCGGTACTCTATTCACCCTGGCTCCGATAAGATGTATCAAGACCTGAAGATACTTTATTGGTGGCCGAACATGAAGGCGGATGTGGCTTCGTACGTGAGCAAGTGCTTGACCTGTGCCAAGGTTAAGGTCGAGTATCAAAAGCCATCCGGCCTTCTGCAACAGCCTGAAATTCCCGAGTGGAAGTGGGAGCGGATTACGATGGACTTTGTGACCAAACTCCCGAAATCGCCCAGTGGTTGTAACATGATCTGGGTAATTGTCGATAGGTTGACAAAGTCTGCGCACTTCCTCGCTATCAAAGATACCGATGGCCTCGAACGTCTGGCACGGTTATATCTCAAGGAAGTGGTCTCTCGGCACGGGGTGCCTGTCTCTATTATTTCTGATCGTGATCCTCGGTTCGCCTCTAACTTCTGGAAATCCTTGCATAAGGCTCTGGGTACTCAGTTAGACATGAGCACAGCGTATCATCCGCAAACTGACGGCCAAAGTGAGCGGACAATCCAAACGCTAGAAGACATGCTTCGGGCATGTGTGATCGATTTTGGCAAGGGGTGGGAGAGTCATCTACCGTTGGTGGAATTCTCCTACAACAACAGTTACCATTCTAGCATCAAGGCAGCTCCGTTCGAGGCTCTTTACGGGCGGAAATGCCGGTCTCCTCTTTGTTGGGCCGAGGTGGGTGAGAGCCAACTCACCGGCCCGGAACTTGTGTACGAGACTTCCGAGAAGATCGTACAAATCCGTAACCGCTTGGCAGCAGCTCGGGATCGTCAAAAGAGCTATGCCGATCGTCGTCGCAAGCCTTTGGAGTTTGAGGTTGGCGACAGGGTTTTGTTGAAGGTATCTCCGTGGAAGGGCGTTATACGTTTTGGGAAGCGGGGCAAATTGAATCCTCGGTATGTAGGACCGTTCGCAATTCTGGAACGGATTGGACCGGTAGCATACAGGCTTGATCTGCCAGCTGAACTCAGTAATGTTCATAATGTCTTCCATGTCTCTAATTTGAAGAAGTGTTTGGCGGATGAATCTTTGGTTGTTCCTCTCGAAGAGATCAAGGTGGATGATCGTCTACGTATCGTGGAGGAACCGGTTGAAATTCTTGACTATAAAATCCGTAGCCTTCGCCGGAGTAAAATCCGCATCGTTAAAGTCCGTTGGAACTCTGATCGTGGACCGGAGTTCACGTGGGAACGGGAAGATCAAATGAAGGCTAAGTATCCCCATTTATTTCCTAAACGCGCGTTCGAATCAAGACATGTCTCTGCTGAAGCTGAATGAATCTCGGGTCGAGATTCCTTTCAACAGGGGGATGATGTGGCAACCGGAAAATTTTTCTTCTCTTTCGTCTCTTCCTTTTTGGCCTTGGGCAATTTTCGGGACGAAAATTCTTTCAACAGGGGGATGATGTGACACCCGGCAAACTCAGGTTAGTAACGTTGACTAAACTAGTAAGTCTACCTTAGCGAGTCATGCATATTACGTACTTAACGGAGTCAGTCGAGTTGGTATGATGATTCTGGGGAATCATCGGGAGTCGTTACGATGGTCCGCGGGGTCATCGGGAGTCGGTCCATAACCATGTGTACAAGGATTGGTGATTCGTGGAATCGCCGGGTTTAATGCACACACGAGTCTCGAGTCCCGGGAATTGGTGAACGGATGTCGACGTGTTAGTTATCATGCATTATATGTTTGGAATCATTATGTGACTTATCGGTATGTGAATACGTGTTTATATGTGTTAAAATAGCGTTTAACGTGCCGAAAACCCAACTTGGTGGGTTTCAGGCGATTAGGACCTGGATGAGGGCCTAATCGCCTATATATATAGGCGAGTAGGAGATATAACAGGCGATTGGGACCTAATCGCCTGATGTATCATGCGATTAGGCCCCCAATCGCGTGACATGTACTGCTAATCGCCTATACAGCAGGGTCCGGGTCAAAACACCTATAAATAGAACCCTTAACTCCCCAAACACCTCTAGAACAACCCTAGCTGCTCCCAAGCCACCCACACACCTTGAAACACCTCTGGAACTCATTTTGCTACAAAAATCACCATCTCCAAGCCTACACACCTTTCTTTGACAAAACCCAAGGTGTGTTCTTCATCCCTAACCTTTGTAAAGTTGTTATTTTGGGTTCCCCAAAGGTCCAGACCTTGTTTCACTAAGTTGTGTCTTTAAAAACCTTTCAAAAGAGTTCTAAACCAAGTCTACACCTTAATGCTTGTTATATGTGAAGTTTACATGCATATGTTGGTCTTCTTGGTGATTATAACATGATTGTTTCCAAGATATGATTGTACTTCTGCTATGTAGAGATTATTAGGAAGGTTGTCTTAGAATTTTAGCCATTATTGTTGTGTTTTGAAGAAAATGTGTATTTTGACCCATTTGAATGTTCTTGAAGATTTAGGATGATTATGGTATGATTATTGATGTAATGTTGTTAGAATTCATACTAGGAAGATGTTAGATCAGAGGATTGATGGATTACAAGTTTGTAGAGATTGAAATCTGATTGTTTCCATTTAAGGAAAGATAAGGTTGGTTGGTGAAACCTAGTACTTTGCCATTTTAGGAAATAATTGCTTAGAACATGTTAGATCAGTGATATGTTGGGGGTTTTTGCTTGGAATGGGTTGGTAAATGATTTAGGTTTGATATTGGGTGTTGTTGCATGTTTCGGATCTGATTTGGAGGGTTTAAACGCGCGAAAATCCGTTACACAGCAGCAGCAGGCGATTAGGAATCCTAATCGCCTGATGCTAATGGCGATTATGCAGACATAGGGGCGATTAGGACCCTAATCGCCTGGTACCTCATGCGATTGGGCCCCTAATCGCCTGTAGGCTGAAGCCTACTCACGTATGACCTTCCTAATCGCATGTACTGCTGTCGTGAACGCGTTTTGACATCCCGGAACACGATTTGACACCTAGGAACATGCTAGGAACCCCGGGATACACCCAATGACTTAGTAAGACGTATTCGGACCTGATTATGCGTTAATCGGGCATTATGCTAGACTAGGTGAACTATTGCGCGTATTAAGTGTTTAATTGCATATGTTGCATGATGTCTTGTATTTAACAAACACGTGGGATGTCGGGTCACCAATAGGATGTCGGGTCTTGTCTGGCACGGTCGGTTTAACAATTAATGATGTTTTCAAACGTTTATGGTCACGGTCTGGACATTCGGGGACTAGTTAGCCTGCGGGTTATTAGTCCAATACTTATACACATCTTATGATAGGTCGCCGCTATTTGGGGCTATCATAACATAATTACTTAACTGTTTTCAAGTAACGCAATCCGAGGTGAGTTTCGCAGCCCCACTTTTACTGTCTTGCTTTCGGGGGGAGAAACATGCTTTGTACGAACTATTTAAAGGTCATGTTATACTATGGGCACCTTATGTTACTATACGGCTTTTATGGAAAGTCCCAGGGGGAAACCATGAATGTGCTGGAACGCACAACGGGGGAAATGTGGATAGATCTATTGGGCCTCACAAGCCCCACTCGACGGCGGGGCCGGGCGGGTGCATATTGTCTCTACCTATCAGGTTACCGAGGCATCGGTAGCCCAGTCGTCTGGGCTGGTATCATCTTTTGGTTCATGTTTAGTAATGGGTTCCCAACCGTAGTAGTAAAAACACTTAACGTCTAGCTAACGTTCTTATGACATAGTATTAACGGAAATGATCTTTGTGAACTTGTGACAACACTTTTATAAAAGAAAACCTGTGAACTCACCAGCATTATATGTTGACATTTTTGGCATGTTTTCTCAGGTCGCTAAGGTAGCAGTCAATGGGCTAGGCGCACGGAGTCATGCACAGCGTCTAATATTTTGAAGCATATTAAACAATGTTTTGTAAACAATGATATGTCTTTTGGTTGTAAACAAGAATGCTTCCGCTGCTGGTTTACAGCTCAAAGCATGATATTTTGGTTTTAAATATAATTATGAATGCATGTTTGTTGTATGTTTATTGTGATCGTTGACTGAGATCCTGGTGTGTCACGCGCCTCGCGGTAAAACCCCGCACGTGGAATTTGAGGGTCGATTTTTCTAAGGAAAAAACAACCTTGTTTGCTGGAAAAATCTACCACGTTGCTAGAACATTTGTGCTAAATTAGGCGGGCCGTGACATTCTCCCCCACCAAAGTCGCCGATGTCCTTGTTGAGTCTTCATGATACTTCCTGATCTCGTCTCGGAACTGCCATAACGCGTCTTTAGTCTCCTAATTGGCCTCACTATCTTGTAAGTTCTTCCACTTGATCAAGTACTCCTTATAGCTTGGTACTCCTCGACGTCGGATGGTGCGGTCTGACACTACTTTGGTAACTTCTTTATCAAACGATGTTACGACCGTTGTCGGTGCCCTTTTTGAAACTTCTCTATCCAAGTCTTCCTCGTCAGCATGATGAGGCTTGAGATAACTAACGTGGAACACCGGGTAAATTTTTAACTTGGCTAGAAGTGCAAGCTTGTAGGAAACTTTGCCCACTCGAGCTATTATCGGAAAGGGTCCCTAATATCTTCTTACAAGTCCTTTATGAATGTGCCTTAATGACTTGAATTGTTGAGGTAAAAGCTTTACCATGACCAAGTCTCCACCTTTTATTATCTCCCCATTTCTTCATCTTTTTAGCCGCCTTGTCCAGTGATGCTCGAACTAAATCTGCTTGTTCATGCCACTCCTTCAAGCTTTTGTAAGCTGTTGTGCTGTTTCTATCATAGGATGCGACTAAAGCATTTGGAGTCAGTGGAGTTTGTGGCTGATGGGGAATTGGTTGTTTCTTGTTCAGTTGACAAGGTAAGCTTATTCACCATTATCTATAATTAATTAAGTGGTTTAGGATTGTTAAGTTAATTTTCTCAGGTTGGACACTATGTGATTATTCTACATATTTATAAACTTTTCTTTGTTCTTTCACTTGCTTTGTTGTTACCTGGATTTATGAAAAAGTTTGACTAACTATAAACATAACATTCGAGTGGAACCTATTAATTAGGCAAATGCTTAATTATTTGAGTTTGTTTGATGACTAAAAACTGAGATGCTTAGTGAATCTTGTGGTTATCTTTTGCATTGAAGCTTTCTTTTTTGTGTGCGTAGACAGTTCGTGTGTGGCAAGGATCTGAAAATGAAAATTATGATTATAAGCATGTTTTAAAAGATCATACAGCTGAGGTAGTTATGCTATTTTATTTAAAGTGCTTTTAGTTTAGGAGCACACTTTCTCATTACATGGCTACAATTTTCATTTAATAACTTGTTTTTTGTTTCTTTTCCTTCTCAGTGAGCTCTAAATTATCTTTTATTTGGTGTCTGTATTTAGTGGGCTATTGAGGATTGTTGGGTTTTTTGCATGCTAGCGTTCTTTCACGTTACTTATTTTGTGGCTCCTAGTCATGCTTTTTTTTTTCGGTTTAAATGCTCCCATGGACATATTTAAAAATAATAATTGAGCTTAAGAATCATGATCTTCAATATTTGAAGTCAAAATGTATGTTTTAGGGGTCTGAAAGAATCTGCTACAATGTTTTCTAACATAGTTGGTTCACAAGACATTTCACAGTTGGTTGCATCCAATCCAATCACCGAAGCAGTAAATAAAATGGGTAAATTTCATAAAAAGGCAACAATCAAATATATATCTTGTAAATTTGTAAATTTGTTCTAAGATTACTTTAATTGTTCATTCTTTTTACATTTTCAACACACTAAAAGTAAAATATGTGGACTAAGATACCTTTATCTCTGTTGGAAAACTCATGAAAACTAATGAAATGTGTGTTTCTAGGTTAAGATCGTCTCACTCAAAACAACGTATTAATTCTTTTAAGAGAATTCTCTCCAGCAAACTTTACAAAAGAGCTACACTTCTACATTTGTCTACATCCATTCATAACTACATTTAGTTCCTTTATTGTATTGAAGCAGTGAAGGTCTTTATTAAAAAAAAACCCTTTTACCGATCTACATTAAACTGAACTTGGCAATTGAACCACACCAAACTTATTTGAAAGTTTGATATTGGCTTTACGCCTGTCCTGACCTGTGCCCCAACACACCCGAACATGCCCGTTTTGCCAGGCATCGTTGTCATGTTGGTTATAACTTCATAATTTTCTTTTTGTAGAAAATGTGTAGCTTATTGTGATATTTAAGTTTCCCTGACATCAGTACATGATTTAATATCTATTTCAGTAAGTAAAAAAGAAACATTTATGCAGTATTTTTTTATGTTGCTGGCTCGCTGCACATGTTGCATGCCTGCTTAAACTGTAGAATTTGTTGTTGCCTCATCATTGTTGCTTGAGCTCCTGATCAAAATCCTCCTTTTCTAGCAGTTGTTGATGTTGACGTTTCTACTGCATATGTTGCAAGAAATGCTAGTACCGTAGGAGATGCCAGCGGCGCCTCCATTGAAACTCATGGACCTGTAGTCTTGACCAAACTTTGCTGGTAATGAAATTCCAAGCAAAAACATACCCACCAAGCTACCATGTGATGCTACTTCTTCAACCGTAGTAGGCCTCTCTTTCGAAGGAGATATCCTGATCACAACTTTCTCTTTCTCTAACGGCGGCTTGGGGGGTTTGACATCAGCTGACTTTTTTCTGGTCAACGACACTGTGATCAGCAATGGTGTTCTTACATTCCTCCATTGTTTTTGTTTCTGATGTCATCTCTTTATATATGTTCATTAATTTATTCATTTTAGAACACCTCTAAGAATAATTATTTAAAAATTAATTTTTTACCTCAACCTTGAAATGAAACCATTACCATCACTATGCAACTTACTATGAATCGTGCTAAGCAGTTTCTCAGCAGCCAAGCTTTAACTCTTGTGAAAGATGATATTATTGCTTTCATTTTTTGAAAAGAAGGATGTCACTACTATTATGCGTTTAACTATGCCATTCCGATAGCAAAGTGTCCTTAGGTATATGTATATGTAAAAACATTAACAGTGTAACCAATAAAGAAGATATTCTACTTACTAAAGATCATGAAAGTGAACAATCTTCCCATTTTCTACTATTCATTGTCTTGCTTTTGATTGATACAACCTTCTTGCTTTTAACGTTTCGGTTTAAATAAATGTATTTTTATATTCCACAATAAAAACCAATTTACATCTGGATAATGGGTAAATGAGCAACAAGTTGTGCCATTATCTCTTTTTGAATCGCAAAGCCTATTAATTTGCCCATGCAGTTTAGGAGGATACATGCGTATTATAGACACTAAAAAAATGTTTTCCATGTAGGTATATGGTTTTACTAATCAAATCTGTCAACATGTAAGTAAAGCAAATAGTACATTATATTTGTTCGTTTATGTTCCGCCGTTCACTGAATAATCAAACCAAACTGGTTAGTTTTTACAATAACATAGATATCTTATAAAGAAAAATTAAATACTATACTTTACTACTCATAACAAATTCCCTGTCCAATTCTTAACTCCACACACCAAACACGGACTACGCTCATCATGTCAATGTCCACTTTACATACTACAAATATGTAACATCGCATATTTTCCCCAAATTTTTTAGGAAAGAATATATTTGTTTCAAACAATATATCTTTTAAACACCTTAAACTGACAAAAATCGTTAAATCTCGATGATTAGTACGTTTTAAAAATATTTCGTATCATTTTCGGACTTAGATAATCATATTATGAATATATAATAATATAATTTTAGTAAAATAAATGCCAAAAAAAGAATTGTGTGGACCGGGACTCGAACCCGTGTCCACAGCCGAGCCAGACAACCAACACAACACACTAACCAGCTGGGCTACAGCTCATATTGTGATTAGTTTCCAATCAAAACAAACATAAACACTTTTCATATTTCACAATTGACTTCCAAAGTCAAACACCCAATCGAACATACCAAATCAAGATCATATACGCGTTTATTTGCTCGTGATTATGTTTGGAAAGTGGAAATCAGCATTCAGCGTGTCCTCCACGCCATTGAATCACAATAAAAACATACGAATTAGAGCCTAAATCACGCGTCTATATTAAACCATGGGTCAAAACTTTCTAAACATACGATTTCGTGTAGTTAGTATAAATTGGATCCTTGATAGCAACCTAAAACCACAGAAAATCAAAACCCCACACTCAATTTCTGTTATTATCTTGTATCCGATCGTGATTCGTTCGCATTTGACTTCCTGTTTGACTTCGAATTAGAAGGTTTCGGGTCTGGTATGTTTCAATCCCTCTTACTATCATATTAACCGGCACTTTTAGATCATTAACCCTATGGTTAATTAGGGTTTAGTCGCGTATGAAAACTGATTAAGGATCTAGGGTTCATCACGAAATTGGGGATAACTGGTTACTGTGTACAAATGATTTTCAGAAACAAAACTGAACGACCATCTGATCTAGATCAGATGGTCACGTCTGATTGTTGTCAAACCAAAGGGCTGTGGGTTTGATCCCCAGCACCATCCTTTCTTTATTTTTTGTTAATAAACCAACATCTTAGAAGCATATATATATATATATTATTGAAAACAAATATAATCGTTCTCAGGGTCCAGACCAGCTGGTCTGGGCTTGTGATTTAAAACCCTGACCCGGGTTTGACGCGGGTTCGATCCCTACCATATGCAACCTTTTTTTTTTAAAACCTTTATTTCTTATATATTCATTATTATTTTTAAAAATAGATTTAAAATACTAAAAATGCTTTATAAATTCTACCAAAATTATTATGATATTCTAATAGAAAAGTATATCGTACAATTTTTAGATTTTCAAAAATCATTTATTTAATATATATAATAAATATTACAAGTTTATTCAATTATAATTATAAAATTCTATAAAAATATCAAAACGACTTTATAAAATTCCACAAAAATTATCCTAAACTTATAAAACAGTAAACGTTCCAGAAATGATTTTTATTTCTGAAAAATCATTTATTTAATATTTTTAATCGATTTTTGCTATTTTAATCATAAATAAATCATGATAAATTTGTTTTTCATTATTTTTGCATCAAAATTTCACATAAATTATTATTAATCATTTAGATCAGAAATATAAATTTTTTATTCGAAATTTATAATTTTTAATATTTTTTTATATTAAGTTTATATTTTGTCAAACAAGTATTTATATTTCATTAATTAAGAAAATAATTTTATAAAAAATATTTTCACATTTATTACATTATAATTCAACTACTTTTAGTTAATACTGGTCAGAAAACATTTTTATTATTTAAATTACTCATATTTAATCATAAATCAATTATTAATCCCCAAATTAGGAACCCTAGCACATTTTAGACTAGAAAACTTAGACTTATTAAGTTTTCCCCAACACTTATTTATTACCTTGAAATAGGGTGATATTTGGATACACACGAGCCACATTTACTTATCACAAGGGTCTTCATTCTAACACTAAGATGAGTTTACATAGCCCCTTTTTCTGTTTTACATTTTGGGGTGAAACATGTTTAAACATTTTATACACTATCATTTACTCATTCTTACATTGTTAAAACTCATGATTCAACTATAAACATTTTATACACTATCATTTACTCATTCTATCATTTGACTGTAACAAAAAGACACAGTACAATCATTAACATTGATCAAGCCGCCTATTTAGATTATAGCGCTATAGGTCTGACTAACCCACCCCCCGCATAAATTCAGGGATGATCGACAACAGTTACACTTTTACTAACTTGCGAGTTAGGTCTCAGTCGACACAAGGTTTGATTGTACAAAAGACGCATTGTTACATGTCGGACTCATATTCTATCATTACTCATTTTTATACTTCAACTATGATTGTTATACAACATATTGCTTTCAACTATATACAAAACCTATGTATTCTCACCAACTTTGGTTGACCCAAAACATTTTCAAACTTAACATGTTTCAGGTTATTGCTTGCTTGAAGATTAGAGTGTAATGCTTGAAGATGTGTATTTAGTATTTTTCATGTTGATGTACAAATTCTTGTAGAACAATTGTATGTAATTTATTTAATTCAATTATTGAAATTTATTACCATGAGCTACTGAACAATCATCAATACGTGACATCCCGATGTTTCCGCCATCGGTTGGGGTGTTACAAAATACACGTATATGCGGACTACAAACTTCTACAGCTATTTTTCGTTGAATGGAACAAAGTGTTAGAAACCAGGATTGGGTTGTGATTCGTAACACACATTTTAATTGAATCTGATCTGATTCGGGACACCCGCTGCAATGCGCGGGCATTCCCACTAGTATAGTAATAAGCACAAAGCATTGGCTAGGACTAAAAATGGAATAAGTTTAAAAGATCAAAATATTGGCAATCATGGTTGGTGTATTAGTAATCTCTCGACTGAAATGCAGCGTGAAAAAGGTTAGCATACCACCATTACAGATCTTTGTCTAGACGAAAAAGAACGAAGTTGGGGAGGTTTGATTGAGGCAATTATTATACATGTTATTGCATATTATTTAACTTCTGTATGTACCGATTTAGTTATAAAATTTACTGCTTTATATTATATCTATACTTATATCTATACTATTATATAATGCATTTTAGATGGGCATAAATGTAATTTCACCATCATTTTAAGATGGCATCCCAAGAGCCTCAAGTGTATCCAATTTTTTACTCCATTTCTTCCATTTATACCCTTGTGTACCACCTTTGATAGCTATTGTACAAAACAATAATGCAACTCATTACACATAATCCCCTCTACTTTAGTATTCATTAACAAATTGTCATTCATCACCTTGAATTCAATTGAAAGCAATCCATTACTCTTCATCAATGGTTGCTCTACCAAACTTTCAATATATATATTCCAACAAACTTGGAAGATTCAAAGGTGATTTCATTTTCGTCGTTTGCTGACTACTTGCTCAAGATAAAATATTCAGAAAATATAATATATATATATATATATATATATATATATATCTATTTTTTTCTTTTATTCATAATTATCTCAGATAAAATTTCATATTTTTTTACAGTAAATACGTGAATAAATACGTGGTTTAGGAAGATTTCAGTGAACTTTGTGACCCTTTTGGGGATATTGTTGAGGTCAGCGGCGACCTGACCAAGCTGAACGCGTCATCGGAACTCTTCTCGGATCTATTCTCTCTGACGGCACTGTTGATGTTCGTAATTCGTATGTCGTCCCTCAAATGAACCGTCTGATCAGGTTATTAGCCTTAATTGAATCTCTTATATTCCTTTTGCTGACTTGTCAATTGTTAGTTCTTATTGTAAACAAGTTTTTTTATTTGTGATGTTTGTTGTATAATGTTGGAAGGTTGCTTTGGATATGGATTATCATCAATATATGTTGGCGTCTCACCTGAAGGTTAATCCAAAAGAAGTGATTTCTGGATGGTAATTTTTCATTTTAATTTTATTGTATTGTCAATTTGCACAATTATAGTCATTAGTTGGTTGGTTTCGATTGTAATATGTAAATGCATCTCTAAATATTGTAATCACTTGTAAGATATTGGATTAGAATACTCACACTCGCAGATCTATACACACTTGAAAAATTAGAGAAAACATATATTAACAGCACTTGTATTCGAATAGATCAAATGATTGATACAATGTCACAGTTGGCAAGAAACCGACACCAACCCTTTATATGATCCATACCCATGACCCCATCATCAATTTTCTTTTGATTCTCTAATTTCTTATGCCTATTTTTCTTGCAGTTATATATGTGTAAGACCCTAACCCGTAATCACGTGATTAACGTCTAATCTTACGAGCTTTGACCTTACTTAAACCACTCTCGATTAAAACTTTGAAATTTATTATAACTCAACCCATTAGGATCAAATACATGTTTGATTCCCACAAATTTTACATTTTAATAGTTAAAACATACTCTAAGATTTTGCGTTTTAACGGGAGTTCCTTAAATTCTATTGCGGAAGCTTGATGAGTGTTCGGGCGTGTTCGGCTCTTCTCGCGACTTGATCCTTGCTCCGGGACTTCGTTCACTTGTTTACCTACCACCATTACACAAAGAATGGTTAGTGGGATTGTCAATGATATATTTAAACTAGTACGGTAGTCGTTACTCGTTAAAACGGAACGAACCAGGCCAAACGGCCCTTTGTCAGGAGAACAAACTGCTGCAACTTTTGCGCAGCAGCTGTTCGGATCGCTTTTACCCCTTCTAAAACCCAAAATCCGACTTTGACTTTCAAATAAGAATTGTTCTACGCTCCGAGAGCTTTCCAGGAATATAAAGAACACCTCCTAACGATTTTTCTACGATTTTATATGCAATTTTAAAGATCGTGCCGTCATGTTGTTCTCTGTGAGCGGCCGTTCACAGCTTCTGATGTAAATTTGGTGATTTTTAAGCATGAGAGTCATGTCTCTACCGCATTTGAAGATTCCCGAAGTCTAAGTATTGACTTGCCGACTAAATAAACCTTTGTTTGACTGAAATTATAGTCCGGTTCATGATGCTATGACCTGGTTCAAAGTTTTAAGTGTTTATGGCGACTTTTACCTCATTTGACCCATTTAGACATTTAACTTAACCAAAACACCATTTGACCACGCGCAATGCATCTAGTTTATGTTGTCAGGTCATTAGACACTTGATCAACTAAAGTGTTTGTCCGTTTTGTTCATTATGATTCCGATTATTAGATTTATCCTTTAGTAAATCTTTATAAATTTCCAAAATGCCCCTCCTAGCCAAATCATTCGATTTAGCCATTCGTGGAGACACTTCTTGGTTCAAACCCATTGCTTTTGACTCATTGACTTGTTTAAAAACCTCTAAGTCCTTCCGGATTTAGATTTTCACCTTTTCTAAAGTTTTCACTTGTTTAGTAAATTATAAGCGCATTAGCGCGTATTATACATAGTTATGGAAATAACTTATTTGATTTACACTTTATGTGGGTAGTTTTAGTACCCATGTTGCTTCGCCCGAAGGCGTTTAATTAGCTACGGACTTACCGGGTGGCCTTGAACCATATCCATACCTTGTTCTTATCCTCCATGATTCTTAGCATCAAGCGTGCATGCACAAGTACATTTACCTGCGTGCTTTCTAGATAGACACATTAATTTCTCGGAAGTCAAAGGATAATACTTTGCCATTTGATCCGCTTAAGCTCGTGAATCTTAATGCTTGGAATACAAGCATCAAGTGTTGGACTCAAATGATGAGGACTTCACCATTTGACCCGTTTAGACCCATAGTTCAAGTTACTATATTACACAAGTTTTTACCTATGGTTCAAGTGACACAAGTTGACCCATTTAACATCATGCTGAATGATTTCATTAAATTGATTCCATTTTGATTAAAACATCATTTCTCACATACCTTCTTAATTGACCCGTTTGATGAATTTCACCATTCGGTCATAACTCATTGTCTCGATTAAGGCCTTAAACCATGTTTTGTTTTGAGTGCACATAAGGCAACTCATTTAATACATTCCACCCCTTGGGATTTACCATTATCACATACACTAGATTCGAGACGAATGTATACAACAATTAAGCTATTTTATAGTCTAGTGGTGTAAGTATAACTTACCTCATATCCGTTCTTGCTTCTATACGCATTGCTTGCATCCGTTTGACCCGTTTGCATCCCTAGTTCTTGTACCTACTTAGGGATATGTCAAACTTGATTATTAGAATACATAACATGGAATTAATTCACTATCCATAAATCATGTATTCATTACCCATTTATAGCTAAATCCATAGCCATTTTCTTATATAGAATATGCAATTAACTTGGCTTATTACAAACCAATATCGCATATGATTGATAGCTCTTACATGATTCTAACTTCATAGTTTCACTAGTGTTCACCAATTTGGCATTTAATCAAACACTTAGTGTGCACCCACCAATTTGTTTAGTTTTAAAGCTTAAGATTAGCCAAAACTTAACCATTTGTCTAATCATCATCATAATACATTATTTAGACCATTTTGCCTAAATTTCTCATATTAACAACTCCTAAGAGTCACAAAGATTACTAGATATAAGTTGATTCAACCTAGAGGTTAAACCCCAAAATTCTACACATATACATAAGCATATGATCAAAATCAAATACACATATTAAGTGTGATTTGTAACTGGATTATACATGTTTAAGGCTCCCCAAGACTAGGGTAACCCATATTAACCACCAATTCCACGTTTTTATCAAAACCCTAGATTTTCATAAGAATAAAAAACGAATGTAACATCAATTTCTACCAAATAAAAGGTACCTTGATGTTCTATAGGCTGTTAGGACAAAAAGGATTGGTGAAACCACTTTTGCAAACCTTAGTCTAATTCACTTCTGTCAAAATATTCTAAGTATAGAACTGCTGAAGAAGAAGGATCAAACTGCTGAAGAAGAGATTCAGAAGTACTGAAGAAGAAAGTCATCAGAAGTTCTGAAGTTCAAACCAGACACTTCTACTGAAGAACTACTGAAGACAAACTACTCATCAGTAGTTTGTCATTCATCAGTACTTACAGAAGATCTTTTCCACCGCCTTTGTATATCAGTAGTTTATTACTTTAATGTTTCTTTTTTGCTTTATGTACAAGTTCCAAGACTGCAACTTGTTGCAACTTGTTTCTAAACTTGCTTTTGGCAAGGTTCATGTATTTGTAAAGTCTATAAATAGAAGGGTTCATCCCTCTGTTTTAGACATTGATTTTAATACAAGAAATCCTTCAACACTTATTATTGTTATTTCCATTTCATGTTTATTGAGAATCTGTCGAAGTGTTTCATTCTCATTCAATACTTAGATTCTCAATAAACACTTATCATTTATTAGTTCTTGAATCCAGGGGGAGTAATAACTCCTGTTGATAAGTGTAGCTTTAAACTTATAAACATTCCGCTGTGCTATCACTCATCAAGAACTTGCTAAACACTTAAGTGTCAACTAGCAAGTTCAACAAAAGAGCAATATACTGATCCAACAATTGGTATCAGAGCACTGGTTTATCTGATCACATATCAATCTAACAAATTGAGAATCAGACACAGGCTCTTATTGATATTCAATAAAGGATTATAACCTCACTTTTATCAACATCCATCACTTTAAGAGATATTTGACAAATCAATACTCTTTAAAATGGATCCTCATAATACTGGTTCTGCCACTAAACCTGCCATGCTTGTAAGAAATGAATATAATATATGGCAAAAGAGAATGACACATACCTTGTCACAGACCAACACAGGTTGTTGGAGATCTGTGATATATGGTCCTCATAAACCAGTAAATATAAATCTTGAAACTAAGGAAGAGATTCCAAAAGAACCAAAAGACTATACTGATGATGATTTCCTAAAACTTGAGCTTGATGCAAAAGCTTTTTCTATGTTGGCAATGGCACTCCCAAATGAAATCTACTCTGGCCTATTACATTGTGATAGTGCCAAAGAGCTTTGGGACTGCCTAAAAGAACAGTTTGGAGGAACTGAAGAGGTGATTGCCAACACCGGAGAAATCTTGGCTCAACAATATGAAACTTTTGCTCACATTAATGGGGAAACTTTAACTCAGCAATTTGAAAGATTTTCCTCATTAATATCTGAGCTAAAACTAAATGGTCAGACCTATACAATTGTATCTAAGCTTCATAGATTTTTAAGGTTTTTACCTGATAAATGGGAAACATACTCAATAGTCTTAAGATCTTCACCAGATTTTAGCTCCCTCACTCTTACAAAACTTCATGGGAGATTACTTACTTTTGAGAGAGAAATTGATCAAAAGAAAAAGTTACAAAATTCTGGTAAAACTGCTGATGACTATCTACCTGGTAGTACAGCACTATTGGGACAAGACTCACCAACTTGTTCAAATAGTTTTGGATCTTTTGACCACATTGACATAACTGCTGGGATCTCATCTGAAATATCATTCCCAGGTTATGACAATAATGACTTTGGTCAAACTGCTGATAACATGTGTTTTATCATGGATGACTTAAATAGTTTCAGCAGTGATGACCTAGAAGAAATGGATATTTTGCACCAACTGGCCATGTTAAGTTTAAAAACAAATAAATTTTACAAAAGGTCAGGAAGGAAGTTTCCAGGACTTAACAGTTCTACAAAAAATGGTTTTGACAAATCTAAACTTAGATGTCACAAGTGTCAAAAGTTGGGACACTTTGCTAGAGAATGTAGAAGCTCTGGCTTTAACCAATCTCAGTCTGGAAACAATTTTAACCCCAATTATAACAGGAATAATGGAACACAAGGGAGTGCACATTTTGTACAGGCACAAGCTCCACAACACCAATATGTGCCACAAGTACAATATGTACAGATGCCTGCTCAACAGATGCAGAGCCAACAATCAATCCCTCCCTTTCCAGCTGCTCAACAACCTCCACAGCAACAGCAACCCTCTCAACAAAGTTTATTCACTTCAGGGTATGTTGACTGGAGCAATCTTCCTTTTGACACCACAAAGTGCAATCCTGATGCAGACAACAAAATGTTTGACATCAACTGGGGAGAGCCTGACAATGGCAGAAAGAACTTTGCCTTAATGGCATTTGAGGGATGCTCCTCAAAATCTGCCTTGTCACAGGTATCAAAAGAATCTTTGACAAAATTATGTTCAAATTCATGCAAAGAATCTTTTGCTCTCATAAGAGAGACAAATGTGCACTTACAAGGAAAAGCAAATGATTCTGAGAAAAAATTCACTCAGATGAAATGTGATTTAGAAAGAAAACTTGCTGCAAAAACAAAAGAAGTTTCTAAATTAACTAACTCTGCTATTGAAACCCAAGCACAAATTAAAATCATGATTAATGACCTAGGGAATGTCAGACAAGAGCTTGCTGACACCAAGGTCACATGTGAAAAATTGGGTGGAATCTTGTAAGGGGTACCAATTATTGCTAAACAAACAAAGTGCTTCAAATGTTAGGTTTGGCATAGGGTACAATCACACTGAAACACCAACAGATTTCTCTCCCAAAACTACTGAAGATGGGAGAAAAATTGTTTCAGGTGAAACTTCTGAAGAGGAAGAATGCACATCTTTCCATGAAAACTTTCTAAAATCACACAAAGAAAGTTCTTCAGAAGTACTGATTAAATCTGACTTTAAGCCATCAGTAGTTTCAACTACATCAGGAGTTGAGAACCTGAAAACTACTGATGACCTAAAACCAATCAAAACAATCAGAGACTTGTCTTTGAAAGAAAAGACAAAAGAATGTGAAATTTGTGGTCTGTTCAACCACAAAACAGAATTTTGCAGATATAGAAAGGGTATTTAGTTCAATAAGAAAAATCAACAACTGGTTGTGGGGAAACAAATAAAAAATGATTATGTAAAAACTTTTTCTCCCAAGAAACAACAACCAGCAAAAACCTTTTCTCAGAAAAAGACAAAATCTCAACAAAAGTCTTTTTCTCAAAATTCTCTATCAGTAGTTAGACCTGAATCATCAGCAGTTTCACAAACTGCTGAGATTAAAGATCTCATGAACTTGGTACAACTACTGATGACCAAAGTAGATGGTGGTCCTCAAAAGGATACCACCATTGTTCTTAATGCAAAATCCATTGCCAAAAAGACATGGATTTCTAAACTTGGTCAAGAACAAACTGTAAATGTTCTCAAGAGCAAACCCAAAGCCAAACTGGCTTGGGTTCCTAAATCTAACTAATTTGCTATCTTGTGCAGAGAGTTTCCAGAGGCTTAAATAGCATTTGGTATGTAGACAATGGAGGCTCAATGCACATGATAGGATGCAGATACCTGATAAACAATTTTATCAGTCAAAGAGATGGATTTGTATCCTTTGGGAACAATGCTAAGGGATATGTGCTAGGACATGGCAATGTCTCCTCTAGCAAAATACAGTTTGACAAGGTCAATCTGGTTGAAAACCTTGAGTACAACTTGCTGAGTGTGTCACAAATGTGTGATAAAGGATATTCTTCCTTTTTCACAAAGACAGCATGCAAGATCATATCACCAGAAGGCCAGAAGTTGATAGAGAAGATCATTGAAGATCATACTTTGTTAATAGCCAAAAGATGTGGCAATGTCTATGCAGTGGACATTGAAAAAGACAAAGTACTGAACAACACTGCCTGTTTCTTCTCAAGGGCATCAACTTCAGAAACTGATCTCTGGCACAGGAGACTTGGCCATGTGAACTTTAAAACCATAAATAAAGTCACAAAAATGGGCTTGGTCAGAGGTCTACCCTTAAAAGTATACCAGTGTCAAGAACACTGTGTATCCTGTTTAAAGGGTAAACAGCATAAGTCCTCCTATAAGTCTATTGAAGAATCAAAAACAACTGCATGTCTTCAACTACTGCATATGGACTTATTTGGGCCTGTAAACATCATGAGCCTTGGTAAAAAGAAGTACTGCTTAGTCATCATTGATGACTACTCAAGATTTACATGGGTATTCTTCTTATTTTCCAAGGATGAGGCTGCTGAAATCATCAAGTTCTTCATTCTACAAGTAGAGAAGCAATACTCTCTACCTGTCAAAACCATTAGAAGTGATAATGGGACAGAGTTCAGGAACAAAACTCTGGATGAATTTTGTTTGTCAAAAGGGATTATTAGACAATTCAGTGTTGCCAGAACTCCTGAACAAAATGGTGTGGTAGAAAGGAAGAACAGAATTTTAATAGAAGGAGCAAGAACAATGTTAGCTGATTCTGGCCTACCTTTATACTTCTGGGCAGAAGCAGTTAACACATCATGTTATGTTCAAAATAGAGTTCTTATTGTCAAGAGACATTCAAAGACTGCCTATGAAGTTCTTCATGGCATGAAGCCCCTTATCTCCTTTTTCAGGGCTTTTGGGTGTCAATGTTTCATCTTGAACATCAAGGAATCTATTTCAAAGTTTGCTGCCAAAGTTGACTCAGGTTACTTTCTTGGTTATTCCTCAACTAGAAAAGCCTACAAGGTTTTTAACTCAAAAACCAGGATAGTAGAAGAAACACTGAATGTCAAGTTCAATGAGTCAAAACACACTCTCATTCCAGCACATCCTGCTGAACTCTTTGACCTTGACAACTTCCATTTTGAACCTGAAAAGACTGTCACTTCATCCAAACCTACTTATTATGGTGATCAAAGGTTTGATGATGAGGATCCAGCACCATGGACTCCTCAAACAGTCATTAAGTCAACTTCAAAACCATCAGAAGTTTCACAAACTTCTGATTCAACAAATACTGAAGGACAAACTCAAACATCTGCTTTAGCACCTGCAACTGCTGAAGACACTGAAACTATTGAACCAGATATAATAGACCTCAGTAGTTTGTTTGAAGAACATGAGCCACCAACACCTGTCAGTGGTTTACAACAACTGATCGAACACAAAGACCATCCACTTGATCAAATCATGGGTGATATTGCATCAGGTGTTCTTACAAGAAATCAGCTTTCCAACTTTTGTCTATTCTCAGCATTTATTTCACAGTTGGAACCAAAGAAGTACCAGGAAGCCCTCAAAGACAACAATTGGGTGCAGTCAATGCAAGATGAATTGCTTCAATTCAACAAGCAACAGGTTTGGGAAATTTGTCCCTTACCACCAAACAAGCAACCAATTGGCACAAGATGGGTTTTCAGGAACAAACAAGATGAAGCTGGTATTATAATAAAGAACAAGGCAAGACTGGTAGTACAAGGTTACTCTCAAGAAGAAGGAATTGATTATGATGAAACCTTTGCTCCAGTTGCAAGGCTTGAAGCCATCAGGTTATTTCTGGCCTATGCCATTTCCAACAAAATAAAAGTTTATCAAATGGATGTCAAGAGTGCATTTTTGTATGGAAAGATAAAAGAGGAAGTGTATGTTTGTCAGCCACCTGGGTTTGAGGATCCTTCTCATCCTGAGTGGGTGTACAAACTAGACAAAGCTCTTTATGGGCTCAAACAGGCTCCAAGAGCCTGGTATGATACACTTTCAACCTTTTTACTCAAAAATAACTTCACAAGAGGTGCCATTGATAAAACTCTTTTCATAAAACATGTTGGAAATCATGTCTTACTTGTTCAAATATATGTTGATGATATCATTTTTGGTTCAACAAACACAAATTTGTGTGATGAATTTAAGAAACTCATGCAATCAAAATTTGAGATGAGTACAATGGGAGAACTGCAGTACTTTCTGGGACTGCAGATTAAACAACAAACAAACGGAACTTTTATACATCAATCAAAATATGTTAAAGAATTATTAAACAAATTTTCTTTACAAGACTGTAAATCATGTTCCACTCCCATGACACCAATCACACAGGTTGAACCAGATGATCAAGGAAAACAGGTTGATCAAACCATGTATAGATGTATGATAGGTTCCCTTTTATATCTAACTGTTTCTAGACCAGATATTATGTTTTCAACATGTGTCTGTGCTAGATATCAATCAGCTCCTAGGGAATCACACCTTATTGCAGGCAAAAGAATTTTCAGATATCTGAAAGGAACTCCCACACTTGGAATTTGGTATCCTGCTTCAAGCAATACCAAGTTATCAGCTTTTTCAGATAGTGACTATGCAGGGTGTAAAATGTCAAGAAAATCAACATCTGGTGGTTGTCAATTCTTGGGAAACTGTCTAGTGTCCTGGCAATCAAAGAAACAAACATCTGTTGCAACTTCAACTGCTGAAGCTGAATACATTGCAGCTGCAAGTTGTACATCACAGATACAATGGCTCCAATATCAACTTCTTGATTATGGAATCAAAGAGACCAAGACACCATTGCTTGTAGACAGCAAATCTGCCATTAGCATCATTCAAAATCCTGTTCAGTTTTCAAAGACTAAACACATTGAAATCAAGTATCATTTCATAAGAGATTGCTATGAAAAAGGCAAGATTGAAGTGAAACATGTAGCAACAGCTAATCAAATAGCTGACATATTCACTAAACCCCTTGACACATCAACATTTCAGAAGTTAGTATCCATGCTAGGGATGCTAAATTTGTAAGTGTTTCTCTTTATTTTTCTGCACAAATTTTTTATTTTTCACTTACATCTGTTTTCAAAAAACTTGAAAAACTTCTGAAAAGAGAGAAACTACTGATGAACAAACCATCAGTATGGGATATTTTCTAAAAAGTGATTAACTTCTGATAAAACAACCTTCAGAAGTTATGAATAAAGTATTTATAAAGAATTTCTCATCAGCTGTTCAAAACTGCTGAAGAGAAAATGGGAACTACTGATGAAGATAATTCTTCATCAGCAGTTTAGTCAAAAAGGGCAAATCTGACTTTTCCCATCATCAGATGTTTAACCTAGTCGGCTTAAAACTTCTGATAAAGAGGTTTTTAACCTAGGCGGTTTAAAACTTCTAATAAAGAAGATCCAAGCGGTTAAAAACTTCTGATAAATATCTTTTTTCAACACTTATCCTTTCAAAAACAACAATTCCCTCCTTCTCTCTCAAGAAAGCTCTCAAACCCCTGAACCTGCAACATAAACACTGTTCGATTCATACACACACAAAACCACATGGCTTTAGTTCTTAAACAGGGACACAATCTCAGAGCCTACTTAGAAAAACAAGAAGGCTGGTCCCAATACGATGAGATCATTGATCTCGTCGTCAAATCCCAATATTTCACCGCTCTCACAATAGACCCACCAATACATCCTGAAACTCTCAATGAGTTCTGGGCTAATGCTGAGACAGTGATGGTGGATGATGAAGTTATCTCCCTCAACTCAACAATTAAAGGGAGACAAATGGCCATTACACCGGCCATACTTGCAGACAGACTGGGGTTGAATGATGTGAATGCCCCTGAAAAGTCTGACAACTCTGCAATCCACCTAACCATGACTGAGTGTGGTTATCAAGGTACTCTCTCACAAGCTACTATCTTTAAGAAGTATTTTGAACCAAAATATAAACTTTTGTTTCATTATATAATTATGTGCTTGAGTCCTAAAACAGGGTCTTATGACCAGATGCCCTCAACCTTTCAACCAATATTTCATTCCATTGTGAATGAAACAAATTTCAGGGCATCAAAACTTTTCTTTAATGAGTTGGTGTTACATCACAATAACACTAAGAAAAAGTTTTTGTTATATCCAAGGTTCATTATGCAATGCATAATATCTGAACTGGGTAATGAGGTGCTTGTGGGTAAAACTGAAATTTCGAAACCCTTAACCTCACAAGCATACTCAAGGCACAACAAACAGGCTGCCTGGCCAGAAGATGACCAAGGGGAACCAGAACCAGTCCCCATGGAACCCTCATCTTCCAAACCTACTCCACCAAAGGCCAAGAAACCCAAGATAACAAAACAAAAACCCACCAAACCTAAAAGAAAAGTTGTTCAGGAGGTTGAGATGCCTGAACAACCTATTGTGCAATCTGCACTTCTTAAAGATATGACTGAAACATCCTCTCAGTTCATCCATCTCAAACCCCACCAAGAGCACCAATAACAATCCTTTTCAAAAGAAAAAGACTTAAGAAAACTATTCCAATTGACTCTTCTTTTGAAACTGCTGAACCCACTACCCAAACTACTGAACCAGCACCCCAAATTTCTGAACCAGACATTGAAATAGCCAAACTTCTCTCTGGGCTAAAAGAGAAAGTCCCATCTACACATGTCAGTCCCCATCAACCACATAAAACAGGGGACATAGCCTCAGAAATTGACATGGATGTGGACACTCAAAGCCCTAACCAAAGAGATGAGGATGAACCAGAGGTGGACCTGAGGACAGAAGTAACATAGCTAAGACCTCAACTGTGGCAACTACTGATGAAGGCTTAATGCCTGAGGTAGGAAATCCTCTGAACCAAGAACAAGAGGTACATGAGACAACTGAGTTGGGCTCAGCTCATGATGTAACTGATACAGTCCTCATTGAGGATGTAATCAGGGATTCAGATGATTCCATTGATTTGGATGATGTTTCAAAACACCAAACTACTGAATTGACGGCTACAAGTGAAGGTCCTGCACCTGGTGTCTCTAAGCTCAAGAAGCTAGTCACACCATCTCAGGTTAAAGCCCACTCAATCAATGATTCCCCTAGAGTGGCATCTTCTGTACAACAAGAAGATCAACCAAAAACACACCCCTCACTACAAATGCCTACCCAATTCCCTCGGCAAACAAGCATAGACATGAACCAGCTATGCAGCCCAGATGGTCCCCTATACCACATGATGAACACTCTCATCAAGAATCACTTCCAAACTTACACAGCTAACTTGGAGCTGTCAATCAAGAACCAATTTGGAGTGATCAAGACAAAGATGAACGATCTGTCCAACAAGATTGAATTCAACAGCAGACAGATTGCTACTCTTACAGGTCAATTCTCCCAACCCTCAACTTCCAAACTTGATGAATCCAAAAAGGGGGAGAAAATTAGGGAACCTAAGGAGTCATTCGAAGCCAGGATAAGGGCAAGAGTGGCTATCCTTGAAAGAGATCAAAAGAATCAAGCCAGAAAAGAAAAACTGGCCCAACAATTTGGTGTCTTTATTCAAGAAATAGAAGATGCTGAAAAGTCTGATGAATCCCAAGGGCACAATGAAGAAACCTCTGATGGCCAAAGTTCTGATGAAGAATCAGGATGTACTGAAGAAAATCCTTCAGTAGTTGACAAACCTTCAGAAGTTGTCAACCCATCAGAAGTTAACACTTCCAAGACTCAAACTGCTGACCCTTCCAGATCAACTGCTCCTACTCAACCAACTTCTGCTCCTACTAGGCCTACTACAACAGTTACCACAATGACTGTGCTAAACCCTTCTCCAATCTCTCAATCAGCAGAACTACTTGAGAAGAGTTTAGTGGCAGCCCAAAAGAAGGCCAGAGAAGATCAGATCTGGAAAACACTGGAAGAAAGGGATGACTTGGATCTAAGCCATGAAGAAAAACTTCAGGCTTATGAAGCTGAACTCCAAAGGCAGGCTAGCCTAGATGAAATTGCTGAAGAAGATAAAAGACATCAACTGATGTCTTACATTACAAAGAACAGCAAAATCAAAGCCCACACATTGAAGAGACTCTCTGTGGAAGAGCTGACAAGAAGAGCTCAACTTATTGCAGATAAACATGCAACAAGTAAAGACACAAAGGCCAAGAGAGCTCAGATAATAGAAGAACTGGTAGCTAATGGTTATGGTTCAAAAGCCTCAGTGTCCAAATGGAAAGAAGAAAGATTGGTGGACACATATAGAAAATATAAGGTTGCAAGGGCTGCTAATCTAGAGAAGTTTCAAACTGCTGAAGCTTCAACTTCAGTAGTTAGAACTTCTGGTGTTCAAAGAAGACCAGCTACACAAAGAAAGAAATCAGAGGAGAAAGTAAAGACTGATTTCAGAATGGTACTACTAGAAGGTAGTACAGTAGTCCATTCTGATTTTGACATAGAAGAAAAGCCTCTGATCACACAATTCAGGGATCCTTCCACCTTTGCATATCAAATCCAGAAGACCATCACAGACAAAATGCACACCAAGGTAGTAACTGAACATCATTTGCCAACATTTCAGATACCTAATGTGATGGAACAACAGCAGGGAAGTGAATCCCACCTGAGAGTCACTGAAGTTGAAAACATTCAACACTCAGGAGAAACCCAGGGTACCACCATGGTTCCCTACACTGCAGACTTTGACAAGTCTAAAGTACCAATCATCAGATGGTCCTTTACTGATAACAACTCAGTACTTGTGACAAGAAGAGATCAAACAAGCAGGGCATATAGGTCGATGAATGAGCTGAAGAAACTATCAACCAAAGACCTGCTTACAATCCAACACTTAGAACCACAGAAAGGGTCTCTTACTGATGATCAACTGAACCAGCTCAAGAATTCCATGTTCAAAGGAATATGGAAAATTGTGAAGGACAGAAAAGAACAATAAGGAATTAGTAAGGTTTTGGCTTCATCAATCCAGGGGGAGATTGTTAGGACAAAAAGGATTGGTGAAACCACTTTTGCAAACCTTAGTCTAATTCACTTCTGTCAAAATATTCTAAGTATAGAACTGCTGAAGAAGAAGGATCAAACTGCTGAAGAAGAGATTCAGAAGTACTGAAGAAGAAAGTCATCAGAAGTTCTGAAGTTCAAACCAGACACTTCTACTGAAGAACTACTGAAGACAAACTACTCATCAGTAGTTTGTCATTTATCAGTACTTACAGAAGATCTTTTCCACCGCCTTTGTATATCAGTAGTTTATTACTTTAATGTTTCTTTTTGCTTTATGTACAAGTTCCAAGACTGCAACTTGTTGCAACTTGTTTCTGAACTTGCTTTTGGCAAGGTTCATGTATTTGTAAAATCTATAAATAGAAGGGTTCATCCCTCTGTTTTAGACATTGATTTTAATACAAGAAATCCTTCAACACTTATTATTGTTATTTCCATTTCATGTTTATTGAGAATCTGTCGAAGTGTTTCATTCTCATTCAATACTTAGATTCTCAATAAACACTTATCATTTATTAGTTCTTGAATCCAGGGGGAGTAATAACTCCTGTTGATAAGTGTAGCTTTAAACTTATAAACATTTCGCTGTGCTATCACTCAACAAGAACTTGCTAAACACTTAAGTGTCAACTAGCAAGTTCAACAAAAGAGCAATATACTGATCCAACATAGGCCTTAGATAACCCGTTTCTTGCTAATGCATCAAAAAGCCCCTTGATTTGGCTTGGATTTGAGCAAGGATTTGTTCTTTAGGTTTTGGAGGTGAAGGAGAATTCTTCTTCTGATGTCATACGACATACACACATAAGTGTGTGTGTTCTTCCCCTTATTATTATTATTATCACACAAGTTTTTATTCTGGCAACTATGGTCCTCCAAAATCCTTGAATGTCATTTTCTAGTGAAACTTAGCCAGTCAAGTTAGTTTTTCTTGTAATACTTGCTTATTTATAAGACTGGTAACATTAAATGGATTAGTTCCATATTAGAACATAACCAAGTTCTTATTGTTCGAGTCTCGTTTTATTATTTTGCTAATCACGCCTAATGGCGTAATTAAGCGTAACGGATGATTTTGGGGTGTTACAATATGCATGATTTACACCTTATACATACGGATTTAAAGCCAACAAATATTCTTCGGATATCAGCAGAGTATATCAAGGTGACAGAATTACAAGGTATGGTGTGCCTACGCAAGACATACAAAATTTTATCATCTTCTAATCAGGATCGAGAACTAAATATTTGTTAAGATTTGTAAGAACGAATAAAAAAATGAATTCGGATCAAATCGGTGTGACAAATTGAAATGAAGCTTAATTGTTTGTTTGAGGTCATGTTACTCGAATTTAAGGTTACGTACTTACGTGTTCTATTAAATCTTTGTTTCTGAATAATATATTTAGTTTCTACCTTGGTAATTCCTCTATCACCATAAGCTAAGCAACATTCTGAGGCAGTTTATTACTGAAAAAGATTATTGTGATCATTAATAGGGCAATTGTAGGTGAATTCAATTCAATCGTCGGTTTCCAAGAATTCACAATTTAATTTTGCTGGCCGTTTGATGAGACAGTTGTAATAGTATGAAATTAAGTAATTATTAACCGTTTAAAAATTTAAACCGTGTGAAATTTAAAAACAAAAAAAAGTTTAGATATTTTAATGAAAATACATAAAAGAATTAGTGGAGTGCTGCCTCCAAAAAAGTGTTTCAGTGAAGTGGTGTGGTAGTGCAGGATTGGTTAAAATCGGTTAAGTGAAAAACACTTCCTTGA
This sequence comes from Ambrosia x helenae, assembly GCA_030844895.1. Classification (NCBI taxonomy): domain Eukaryota; kingdom Viridiplantae; phylum Streptophyta; class Magnoliopsida; order Asterales; family Asteraceae; genus Ambrosia; species Ambrosia x helenae. Next base: position 1,886,662 of record CM061229.1, read on the forward strand.
GGCACCCCTCCCCCCATTAGACATAGATCTAAATCTGAATTCAAATGTTGAAGCTTTTAATGTTGGTTATTTGTTAGTTTATGGTTTCCATTCGTCCCATTAGTAAATTATACCTTTTTATACATATCTTAGTCATTTAAATGTTAATTTCTCGGTTTAGTAGATTCATTTAGATGAAAAACATACGGAAATGAATAAACCAATAGCCATACAAGCGTCTAAGGTGTATTTTTTAATGTTTACTTTTTAATATTTACATGGTTGTTATTTTATGTGGTATATTGTATGTGTTTTATTGCAAGAAAATGGTGATAATAGTGTTGAAATTATTAGCTATGGTGCAATGTTTAGTCCCTATAAATATGATCTTCAACGTGAATTTAGTGAATAAGTAATATCAATATTTATTTCATCTTCTATTAACGTGTGTATTAAATATTTTTAATGGATCAAATGCATGAAACTAACAGGAAGAGATCCTAGAGGCTCTCTAAATAAAAATAGAGTCAAGTTATTGATTTAGACAGTTCTGATAGAAATGACAAAGAAGTATTTGATGACACTTCAGATAGGAGAAGATGGAGGACACCCATCCTCACCAAAAGATGTAATATTAAAACATGAAGTTATACAAAAATTTCCAATGATCGTTCTTGATGACGAATGGTGGGCAGACAATATAGATGCGATCATGTAGATTTGGAAGGCGTATGACTAAATTGATCTCATGATTCTGGTAGTTCAAACTTGAGCTTTTATTGTTCAACTTTTATGTTTATTAATATTTATTTTTCCTTTCGAATGTTACTTTATTTTATCAAATGTTTCTTGAAATACTTTATAATTTAAATGTTAAATCTTTTTAGTTACTAGACATGTGTAACGCTTATGACGTATATCCACCAAAATATACTATACGAATTTGAAATAAGTACGTACTGCAATGAAAAGTGTCACTCCCGCCACATCGCGCGGGTTTCATACTGGTATTAGACAATTGTTCAGTCACCCTTTACACAACCTCTAAAGCTCATCGCCGCCATCATCATCATCATCTTCGTCTTTAACCACCGGGAAGCTTCCGGCGAATCTACCGGTCTTCGATTATTTGTGGATCCACATCAATCTAACTAAGCTAAGCAAATTAGAGCTGTTGGATCCGATTAGATTGAAATGGTTGAGACATGACCGGGTGAAGGTTTGAGGAGCTTTTCTTTAAAGTGGCTGCTCTGTTTATCACACCGCCACCATCTCCATCCTCTACACTACTAAGGTGAGTCTTCTAAAACTAGGGTTTTGATTTTATTGCTGCATGTTACGAACTGAATTGTTTAGGTTTTTTAGTGATGTTTTAGGTAACTTACTAACTTATGCCCCAAATTACACATTCATTTTGTTTTATACTGTATATATATATATATATATATATATATATATATATATATATATAGGGGGGCGGTTATTCTACAAAGTAAAAGAAACATGCGAAGGATGCGAAGGAACTTTGTACATGATAATTACGTAATGTTTTTGTATGTTCATGAAGGCATTACGTAATTATCATGTACAAAGTGATCCTTCGCATCCTTCGCACGTTTGTATTACTTTGTATTTGATCCTGCCCCTATATATATATATATATATATATATATATATATATATATATATATATATATGGGCTATGTATCTACTGAAAACCCATGTGAGTTGTGTCACACCCCGACTTTTCCCTCGTCGGTTGCGACGTTTGGTGCCTTTGCCAGCGCAGCGGAAAGTTGCATCTAAGACTCTAATTTCCTGAACGCCATTGCTAACCCTCTAGGATCCCCGATCCCAATACGTCGACTACTCCAACCGTGCCGTTACCAAAGTTTAAACCTGAAAGACATACTTAAAAAGTCAACATAAAGCTGGTGAGTTCATAAGTTTGCAACAATAGTTCCACAAGTTTTTATAAAAGAGTTTCCATAAGTCTGAAAAGATCATTCCCGTTAATACTATGTCATAACAACGTTAGCTAGACGTTAAGTGTTTTTACTACTACGGTTGGGAACCCATTACTAAACATGAACCAAAAGATGATACCAGCCCAGATGACTGGGCTACCGATGCCTCGGTAACCCGATAGGTAGAGACAATATGCACCCGCCCGGCCCCGCCGTCGAGTAGGGTTTGTGAGGCCCAATAGATCTATCCACATTTCCCTCGTTGTGCATGCCAGCACATTCATGGTTCCCCCTGGGACTTTCCATAAAAGCCGTATAGTAACATAAAGTGCCCATAGTATAACATGATCTTTAAAACGATGTAAGTAGTACACATGTTTCTTCCCCGAATGTAAAACCAGTAACAGCAGGGCCGTGACACTCACGCACCCATTTCATTTTTCAAAAAAAAACTTGTTCGTTTGGAATTCCTTAGGTTTTCATAAAAGAAGCATGTCTTCCACCCCGTAAACATTTACAAAACAGTAAAAAGTGGGGTCATGAACTCACCTTAATTTCCATGCTAAACTAGCAAGCAAAGCCTGAATCCTCGACCGACTTCCTCGTGCCCTATTACAACAAAGGACACCTTAAAGTCTAACACATATAAACCTAGCCTATTATCCGGATAACAGATAGCTTATCCAAGTATCTAGACTAATGGGTATCAACCCGAGTCTTAAGCATTTTAACTCGTCGAACCGATCGTGACTTAAATATGTTTTATGCGACTTAATACTCAAGTTAATCACTTGTTACTATTCGTGTATAAACCACGTTGGACCAATATTATGAAACGTATAACTTATCTTGAGCCGTAGCTCGTATTATAATTATATTTTAGGAAGATACTCTTTGATAAAAATGCAAGTATAGTTATTTAAACTGATTAATAATAATGTCGCTTCTCTTCCAAATCCATGTCTTTAAAGGTTTCGAACATAATTTTTATATAATTCTTTCTCAAATAAGCCGAGCGTTTTGTAATTCAAAACCGTTAAAATAGAAATGTTTTAGTTACTAAAATCTTTAAAGGTTGACGCAATTGACGCTCAGTGTATAATATGCATTTGTTTTGGAAATAGCGTTCGACGTTTTTCTTTAAATGTTGAAAGAAATCGTTTGTCAAAAATACTTGAAGATTGTTGATAATGAAATATACAACAAATATCGCCTTCATTTATGCTTATAAATTTTATAAAAATTTCGGCAGAGTTTCCTCTGTTTACGTACAAACCAGGCAACACAAGTCGCCTACGATTTTCCCAAAAATCAATATCCAATACAAGACTTCAATTTGTTTATCCGCAATTCCAATTCAAACGAGACTTATACGTTTCGACGCTTTTATATGAAAACTACACTTATTTATATAAAGACACGACAATATATATATATATATATATATATTATAGTCCAACCAATCTAGTCCGATATCGATATTATAAGTCACGCATTTTAGTCACTATTACCGGTCGTCCGATATAATATGTAGTTAACATTTATTATTATTATTCGGTTCGTTCGCGAGTCAAAACTATTTTATGAATATCGATGTATTTATATATATATATATACATATATAATATCCACAACAAATATACAAATACGAATTAAAGTATACCGATTCGTACGCGCGTAACCGAAGCCACCTCGAACTACGTGTAGAGCGGAACCAAAGTTTGACCAGCTTTGACCGCGTGTTGACCAGACGCGAACCAACCAGATCTGACCCGTTGACCATGTTTGACCGAACCCGAACACGAACCCAAAACCGAATCTGACCCGACACACCCAAACCACAACCAAACGCCACCCTACTAAACCGGCATCCACCACGAACCACGAACCACCTCCACCGGGCCGAACCAGAACCCACCAAACAGACCCGAACCCGAACCCGAACCCTATTCTGACTCGAGCCCGAACCATACGTAACCGGACCCCCAAGCCACAACCCGAGCTCAAGACCACGGCCAGCAACGAATCTGACTCGTGACCAAGGTTCAACCAACCCGAATCCCGGCTCACCCTTGACTCGACAGCCACAACCACCCGAAACAACCATAAAACCAAAACCAAATAGATCCTGAACCTGAGACGAGGCTTTCAACGAACCCGACCTGACCCAAACCCGATCGGAACCCAAACCAAATCACCTCAGCCCCTGCCATCCCGGCTCCATTCCTCCGCCGCCACCTAACCATTACAACCCGGTTATGACCACAGCCCGTCTTGGGCTTAGAAACCTGCGCCGCCATTCGCCGGAACAAAAAACCACAACCATTGGACGTACCTCGGTCACCCCATTACCCCACCGCCTACCGCCTCCACCTCTAGCCCGGCCTGAACCCGACCTCATCCCCTTCGTTTCTGCTTGTTCTTGGGCCAAAAATCACCGCCGCCGCCTTCATCTTGAACCACATAACCATTCCCGTCGGATCTGTTAAGAAGGGCCACCAACACAACCCCTTTCGGGTCTGAAACCACGCGCCGCCACCACCACAAGAAGGGTGGTGGCCGGCCGCCGCTGCACAGAGGGAGGAGGAAGAGAGATGCGAGGAGTGAGAGAGGGTGGAGAGGTTGCAGAGTTATCGGGGGCACGGGTTGGCTGCGGGTTTGAAAAATGAAGAAGGAAGGGGATAAGTTTCCTTTTATAGCTAGGGTTTATTGGTAGGTGAGGTATACCGCGTATCGAACCCGTTTTAAACATAAACGCCTCGGTTTCTATTCTAGGCCCAATAATAAATTATAAAAAGTAGCCGGTTTTGTTCGGAATACAAAACCGAGCATAAATATAAATATTTTCGATGTCCGACGCGTGTTTTCAGAACACGCGTTTAAATCGCGTTAATTAAATCGGTCGCAGTTTGGATTGTAAAAACGATCAGTAAACTTCCGAAACTTAATAATTAGAAGTATTTAAAATAAATATTTAATTTTTAATAATAAAAATCACGTCAGTGTAGATCGGAAGTTGCCGGGTGTCACATCCTCCCCATGTTACAGAAATTTTGTCCTCAAAATTTGAGGTGGGATATCATCCAAGAACCAATGGTAATACAACAAAAATAGTCAACGGATTTGCCGATACAAACGGCACGAGGTGAATTTCCATAATCAACTGAATGCAAAGTGTAAACAATAACTCTGTCAACAAATACTATTGGCGCACCTCAAATGAAACAACTAGTGCACCAACTTTTTCATTACACACCACAAGGTGTGTCTGCATTTAAGGCAATAACAAACAAGTTGATGAAAGTAAGACATGTCAATAAAATCATTCATTATTCCAAGTCGATTGAATATTCACCGCAAGGTGCTGTATCAAATTCCAACAATTCGATTCAACTGAAAGGTCGACTTTAAAGAAACTCATCGACGAAGTATCGAAGGATTCATTGCCCACAATGGCCTAACATAGCAAGACTAGAAGACAAACATTACGAGCAACGTAATGATAAAGCAATTCATTAATGAAACAATTGTTTGATGCGAAGCCCTACAATGGACCTTCACAGGTTTAAAGAATTCAAGCATATAACAATTGACACGTGTACAAAAGGCGTGTCTAATTTGGTGAGAAGAATAAGGAATCAACAAAAATTAAATTCCTTTATGATTGAATGTCGAAGACCACAAATACAAAAGAAGATAGATGCAAATCATACTCTATAGATATAACTAGGTTCTATAATATGAACCTTAGAAGCTCAAGAAACAAGATCATCAAGATCTTAAACTGGTTTAAGAAAAGCAAAGTCACAAATGACACGAACAGGGGAGAATTGGCAATCACATCCGTAACAACAAAAGAATGAAAAACCCTTATCCATTATTTATATATATAAATATATATACAACAACCTAATAGCATAGATACCCCCACGATAGATGTTCTTAGAATTATCAAGTGCCTGTAAATTTGCAATAACGTGACGTCTGCGTTATCGAAAATTTACCTCACCAGATCATCCTATCAACCTCCATCATAAGCTATATCACGAGCACTCGTCACATTCATATAATAACACGTATGTATAACATAATATAATGTTCGTCGCATGCGCCACTTTTCCGGGTGCTCTTCTCGTCCGCATTCCAGCTTCGCAGCATCATCGGCAAAACGAGGTGCCCCATCAAGACGCCTTCGGCCTATCCCGACCTTGATGACATAGCATACTCCGAACCAGGGATGCGAGACCGCAGATGCTGCAACAATCCCTTTGCCAACTCGTCCAACAAACGCGACACGTGTGAGCGTTCTAGATACGTCCAAGCTTGAGTCGACAACCATTGGCGATACGTTTTATATATACCTTACATAAATACACATAGTATATAAACAAGTAAATTGTTCCTCATACCAAGAAACAATGACTCAGCTAACTCTATGTGAATAAACACTCTGAAGTCTAAAACGATGACTCGCCAGTCACCAGTGGGGTATGCCTAACCACCACGTGTTATCATCCTTTCTATATACCACTATAGAACATATAAACTTATTATTCACATAAGAAAATAAATGTTCCTTGCGCCGAAGGAACGTACACTGAGCTAGTTTGATACGCTATTAGCCACGCAACTAATTTGGCAACGGTTGGAATTCCAGTTCCTAGGCGTTCGCGCTAAATTTTATATCTTAGAAATTTTGGTCCCAACTTCAAAACAAACTCAGGTTAAAGCCTAGATATCTACCCAGACACCTAATTCGCTAAAACCTATGGCTCTGATACCAAATTGTCACACCCCGACTTTTCCCTCGTCGGTTGCGACGTTTGGTGCCTTTGCCAGCGCAGCGGAAAGTTGCATCTAAGACTCTAATTTCCTGAACGCCATTGCTAACCCTCTAGGATCCCCGATCCCAATACGTCGACTACTCCAACCGTGCCGTTACCAAAGTTTAAACCTGAAAGACATACTTAAAAAGTCAACATAAAGCTGGTGAGTTCATAAGTTTGCAACAATAGTTCCACAAGTTTTTATAAAAGAGTTTCCATAAGTCTGAAAAGATCATTCCCGTTAATACTATGTCATAAGAACGTTAGCTAGACGTTAAGTGTTTTTACTACTACGGTTGGGAACCCATTACTAAACATGAACCAAAAGATGATACCAGCCCAGATGACTGGGCTACCGATGCCTCGGTAACCCGATAGGTAGAGACAATATGCACCCGCCCGGCCCCGCCGTCGAGTAGGGTTTGTGAGGCCCAATAGATCTATCCACATTTCCCTCGTTGTGCATGCCAGCACATTCATGGTTTCCCCCTGGGACTTTCCATAAAAGCCGTATAGTAACATAAAGTGCCCATAGTATAACATGATCTTTAAAACGATGTAAGTAGTACACATGTTTCTTCCCGAATGTAAAACCAGTAACAGCAGGGCCGTGACACTCACGCACCCATTTCATTTTTCAAAAAAAAAACTTGTTCGTTTGGAATTCCTTAGGTTTTCATAAAAGAAGCATGTCTTCCACCCCGTAAACATTTACAAAACAGTAAAAAGTGGGGTCATGAACTCACCTTAATTTCCATGCTAAACTAGCAAGCAAAGCCTGAATCCTCGACCGACTTCCTCGTGCCCTATTACAACAAAGGACACCTTAAAGTCTAACACATATAAACCTAGCCTATTATCCGGATAACAGATAGCTTATCCAAGTATCTAGACTAATGGGTATCAACCCGAGTCTTAAGCATTTTAACTCGTCGAACCGATCGTGACTTAAATATGTTTTATGCGACTTAATACTCAAGTTAATCACTTGTTACTATTCGTGTATAAACCACGTTGGACCAATATTATGAAACGTATAACTTATCTTGAGCCGTAGCTCGTATTATAATTATATTTTAGGAAGATACTCTTTGATAAAAATGCAAGTATAGTTATTTAAACTGATTAATAATAATGTCGCTTCTCTTCCAAATCCATGTCTTTAAAGGTTTCGAACATAAATTTTTATATAATTCTTTCTCAAATAAGCCGAGCGTTTTGTAATTCAAAACCGTTAAAATAGAAATGTTTTAGTTACTAAAATCTTTAAAGGTTGACGCAATTGACGCTCAGTGTATAATATGCATTTGTTTTGGAAATAGCGTTCGACGTTTTTCTTTAAATGTTGAAAGAAATCGTTTGTCAAAAATACTTGAAGATTGTTGATAATGAAATATACAACAAATATCGCCTTCATTTATGCTTATAAATTTTATAAAAATTTCGGCAGAGTTTCCTCTGTTTACGTACAAACCAGGCAACACAAGTCGCCTACGATTTTCCCAAAAATGAATATCCAATACAAGACTTCAATTTGTTTATCCGCAATTCCAATTCAAACGAGACTTATACGTTTCGACGCTTTTATATGAAAACTACACTTATTTATATAAAGACACGACAATATATATATATATATATATATATATATATATATTATAGTCCAACCAATCTAGTCCGATATCGATATTATAAGTCACGCATTTTAGTCACTATTACCGGTCGTCCGATATAATATGTAGTTAACATTTATTATTATTATTCGGTTCGTTCGCGAGTCAAAACTATTTTATGAATATCGATGTATTTATATATATATATATACATATATAATATCCACAACAAATATACAAATACGAATTAAAGTATACCGATTCGTACGCGCGTAACCCGAAGCCACCTCGAACTACGTGTAGAGCGGAACCAAAGTTTGACCAGCTTTGACCGCGTGTTGACCAGACGCGAACCAACCAGATCTGACCCGTTGACCATGTTTGACCGAACCCGAACACGAACCCAAAACCGAATCTGACCCGACACACCCAAACCACAACCAAACGCCACCCTACTAAACCGGCATCCACCACGAACCACGAACCACCTCCACCGGGCCGAACCAGAACCCACCAAACAGACCCGAACCCGAACCCGAACCCTATTCTGACTCGAGCCCGAACCATACGTAACCGGACCCCCAAGCCACAACCCGAGCTCAAGACCACGGCCAGCAACGAATCTGACTCGTGACCAAGGTTCAACCAACCCGAATCCCGGCTCACCCTTGACTCGACAGCCACAACCACCCGAAACAACCATAAAACCAAAACCAAATAGATCCTGAACCTGAGACGAGGCTTTCAACGAACCCGACCTGACCCAAACCCGATCGGAACCCAAACCAAATCACCTCAGCCCCTGCCATCCCGGCTCCATTCCTCCGCCGCCACCTAACCATTACAACCCGGTTATGACCACAGCCCGTCTTGGGCTTAGAAACCTGCGCCGCCATTCGCCGGAACAAAAACCACAACCATTGGACGTACCTCGGTCACCCCATTACCCCACCGCCTACCGCCTCCACCTCTAGCCCGGCCTGAACCCGACCTCATCCCCTTCGTTTCTGCTTGTTCTTGGGCCAAAAATCACCGCCGCCGCCTTCATCTTGAACCACATAACCATTCCCGTCGGATCTGTTAAGAAGGGCCACCAACACAACCCCTTTCGGGTCTGAAACCACGCGCCGCCACCACCACAAGAAGGGTGGTGGCCGGCCGCCGCTGCACAGAGGGAGGAGGAAGAGAGATGCGAGGAGTGAGAGAGGGTGGAGAGGTTGCAGAGTTATCGGGGCACGGGTTGGCTGCGGGTTTGAAAAATGAAGAAGGAAGGGGATAAGTTTCCTTTTATAGCTAGGGTTTATTGGTAGGTGAGGTATACCGCGTATCGAACCCGTTTTAAACATAAACGCCTCGGTTTCTATTCTAGGCCCAATAATAAATTATAAAAGTAGCCGGTTTTGTTCGGAATACAAAACCGAGCATAAATATAAATATTTTCGATGTCCGACGCGTGTTTTCAGAACACGCGTTTAAATCGCGTTAATTAAATCGGTCGCAGTTTGGATTGTAAAAACGATCAGTAAACTTCCGAAACTTAATAATTAGAAGTATTTAAAATAAATATTTAATTTTTAATAATAAAAATCACGTCAGTGTAGATCGGAAGTTGCCGGGTGTCACAAGTTGTGAAAACCTTGAAAACCCATCCAATGATCCTCCTTACTCCACATCTACCATCTGATTCAAAGCAAGCAAGGGCAAGATCGTCCATCATTTTCCCATGTCCTTCAATGAGGTGACCAACATACCTTTGACCTTTCTTCTTTCCTGACAGCCATACTACAAAGCAGACATCCATTCTAATAAAGGAGATTTTCATTGTACTATGCCTCGATTCCACATCCACCTCCATTCCAATAAGTAACACCTCCATTTATTTATATTATTAAATTTTGTGTTGATTTCTTGTGTTGTGTTCGAGCATTTGTTTCGACATTTACATTACAACAGGATATAAATACTCATACACGCACATTACGAAATTCTTAATAAACAACACTTCACTTTAGAAAATACTAACACTAGAAAATACAAATTACTTAATATAATTTACCAATTACTTAATATAATTTAGGTAAGTAGGCCCACGAGTTGCAGAAACGAATATTGGAAAATACGAATCCCAATCAATCTCACTTAACCATTCATCATCCGAATCCCAATCAATCTCACTAGTTGGTGGATAAATAGATGGACTTGTGTTCTTTGATTCTCCACTCACCGGTTGCAGATAAATCTTTGGAACGTGTATGTTAGTTGGACCTTCTGCTTTCCATCCTTTTCCCAACCTTCACGTATTTCACTTGGTTCGTTATTTCCTCCATCCTTTCTTGTTTTACCTTCTGCTTTCCATTTCTTTGCCAAGTTGACATTTTCTTTGGTTGAGTTTGTATTTCTCTATACTAGAATATATAGCTTTTAACACTTGTGAGTTTTTAGTATATTAAGTTTTTCCACTTAAATAAGAATTTGGTTGGCCTCATTTATATCAACTTTAGGTAGGTAAGTTAAATAAATGTGTTTAGATGTTACATTAGAATTTATTTCTAATGTCCTTTCTTAATGTTAACAGTAACATTATAACATTGAATGCTACATTTTTTTCAGTTTACGTAACATATCTGTGTAACAGTATCTTTAGATTACCCACTTACACTTACTATATTTCTTTTTTGTTACATTTTCTATTTTTTTTGTCTTTTTCTCTTGTGTAACAATTCTTTTTCTACTAATTTCTTTTTTGTTACTTTTTCTATTTTTTTTTTTGTCTTTTTCTTTTGTGTAACATTGAATGGTACATTTTTTTTCAGTTTACGTAACATATCTGTGTAACAGTATCTTTAGATTACCCACTTACACTTACTAATGAAAATGTGTAACATATTTGTGTAACAGTATCTTTAGATTACCCACTTAAACTTTGACATCACATCTCACCTTTTTACTTTTTGGTAGGTGAGAGGTATTAGTAACTTTTATTATTGTTTTTTTCTTTGTCAAAACATTTTCATTATAATTTAATATTTTTTATAGGGCATGTATTTTTGTAAGAAAGTATAAACAATGTTACATTTTTTTGTTACATATTATGGTCTAATATTACAATTATTCCAATACTGTTAATATATTTTTAGTACATATGGACCAAGTGTATTAACAATGTTAAATTTTTTTGTTACGTATTATGGTCCACCGCTTTTTCATGAGAACGTCGATTATTTCCACAGCCAAAATGAATAGAAAAGGGGAGAGCGGGTCTCCTTGGCGCATACCTCTTTTGCATCGAAATTCATTAGTCGGCGACCCGTTAACAAGGATCGAGCTTCTACCCGAAACAAGCCAACCCTTGATCCAACAAATTCATTTATCCGGAAAAGACATCGATTCCATAATCTTAAATAAAAATTTCCAATTTATAGAATCATATGGTCGCTTATATTCATTCAACAAGACAATGATAAAACAAATGAACAAGCATGCTCGATCATGGAGAAATTCTTTTTATATATATATTTTTTTGCTAAAACATGTTCGCACAATTAAATGATACAAACACAAGTACAAGCTACAAGTTTTATATTCTACAAGAAAATCTACGTGTTTATGTACGAAAAATCAGTTTAAAAAAATGTACGAAAAAGGTTTTAATCAGTTTCAAAGAAATAACATCATACAGAGTCTGATGTGTTTGAATAAGAGGGAAGTATCGCTTGTGAGGATAATGAGGAGAGAGTGTTTTGTTTGATTTTAATGAGAGAGAAGAAGATGTTTGGTATTCTTAAAAAACGTTAATATTAAACAATTACAAAGCTGGGAAGTGAAGTGTGTCAGGTGAATAGTGATGTTCTGAACTGCATGAAGCTCGTATTTTTTTAAAAGATATTTTGTTATAGTGTATGACTAAATTGCCCTTCTCAACCTTATACAACAAAAAGGTTATCTGATATATTATTATTATAATGATGGATGAATATCAGCCTTTGATCAAAGAAGATCAATGGTTAGTATTGGGTTTCTAGAGTTTTCACAACTCATGAGGGTTTTTATTTTAACCTAACCCTATATATATATATATATATATGTGTGTGTCGTCTTGCATGTAGATTATGTTCCGGAGAAAGTGAAAGCAGAGGATGCATTAGTTGAATCACAAGCAGTAGAGGATTGAAACGATCGACTGTTGTCACCCGACTTTTGTTGTGTATGGCTAGATTATATTAAGTTATGTAAAGTCTGAATTTATTGGGGGTAGGATTTATCTAATCAGGTTCAAACTCTTACCAAGGATGCAAGTAGATTGACAGCTGAAAATGAACAGGTGGTGGCGATATTGATGGGATGCATAAAGATCTTGCGGAAATGAGGCAGGCATTGTACTAATTTCATTAGTTTTCTATCAGTTTGAGAATTGAGATATTATTATCATGTTTTGCATACGCGTGTAGGAGAGATTATGAAATGTTGAAGAAAACAAACGAGGAGCATTTGATTCAAAAGGAAGCAATGGAGAAAAATCTCATCTCAATGGCGCGTGAAATTGACCGGAGCAGATGAGAGCACGTGGAACTGGTACGCTGTCTCATTCTCTATATGTTCATCCGTATCGTGAAAATGCCAAATGTCTTAAATGATGTGATTCTATGTGAATGCAGCTGCTGGAGGATATGGAATGTTGAGTGGAAGCCCTGACATGAGGTATCCATGTGGCGCAGTTCCTTTCACGGAACTTACAGTACTTCTATGCGTCCAATTTTAATCAGCTTTTTGTAATCGAAAAATTTGTTGATGCATATTTGTATTTATGTTTTCAATCTTTTTGCTTTCAGATTCAACAAGAAATGTAAGATCACAGGATCGTTTGGGGTGTGTTGATTGAGAGAGAATTCTTGAGAGTGAAAAAGAAAACAATACATAAATAATGAAATGGTGTGTTAGGGTATTTATACATGTGAAGGGGTGTGTCCCCTTGATGGCAACCGACATGATGGTTGGATAACTAAACTACACACCTATTCTAATTTAGGATAAAGTATATGTGACACCCGACAAATTCGGGTTAACAACGTTGTCTAGATTAAAGTCTACCTTAGCGAGTCACGCGTACATTATACTTAACGAGGGTTAGCTAGATAGCTAGATAGGACATACGTGCATTGTTGTGAGTTAATATGTGATTACATGATTAGTGAACCTCGGACGTTGGTGAATAATAAACTTATGTGTCTCGGTGATATCTGACAAACTTATGTGAAAACCATACGTGATTATGTGAACCTAAACCGAACACGTTAATAAAATTTATTAAAAGTGGAGCATGAGGTTGGTTGGGGTCTTAAAACATGGGGTTACGCTTGGTATGGCCCAAAATAATGAAAACATCAAAGTAAACAGGCTATACAACAAACTGGGCCGCTCAAAACGGATTAAACCATTCCGAACGGCCATTCACAATTCCGAACGGGTGTTCACAATTCCGAACGGGTGTTCGGAACACGCTGCCGTGGTTAAACCGCCTTAAACTACTATTTAAGCAACCTTAAGCCTCTTGTATCTCCTAAACTCAAACCCTAATCGCCCCTTACTGCCCCACACGAATATTTCACTCCAAAAACTCCTGCTAAGGCTCAAGATCATCAATTGGGAGGCTCCAAGGCGCGCGATTGATTGATTTGAAGAGCTAAGGTATAACTTATGATTTCTTACGCTTTTACCTTATGTTTTTACTATAAAAATCACATAACAAGTTTGTCCAGGTCTGAAAGTATTTTATAAAAGTTAAAACATGATGATTACGAAGATTAAAAGGGTCAACCACATTGTTATATAATGAATGTTATATGTTTTGCATGATTATGCATGTTCTTGATGTTTTAGACTTCTAGGGTTTGTGAATAATGATGTTTGTGATGTATAATTAGGGTTTTGATCATATGTGGTTCTTACTAATGTTGTATGATGATTATTAGGTGTTATTGATTGATAATATGCAACTAGGGTTTGATATAATTGATAATATTGCATGATTAGAATCTGGACAGATTCTGAATGTCGACTTGTAGGGTCTGTTTCGTGGCTTGAAAATAATTGGTTTGATCGATTCTTTGCATGAATATATTGTACATAGTCTTAGATTTTTAGAATGGGCAAAATCATCTGATTTGGATGTCGTTTGATATGTTTTTGGAATTTTCATTGAAAATAGGTCAGGTCAGAATTTCGGGGATCAAACTGAGTCAACTTTGAAACATCATAAATCAAGTTTTATAAAGAGTTGGGTTGTGAAATTTTTACAGAAGGTTAATATTGGAGTAATATGAGTTTTCCAAGTGGATTCATCCCGTTTGGATGAATACACAATTTTTGGGAATTTATCTACCAAACTGACCTGTTAGGAAGGTTTTCTGAACATAGATGTATTAGACGAATTTTAATTATTTTTGTGTTTGGATTTAAGACAAAAACAAAATAGGTATTGTTAAGTGAATCCCAAAGAAAATTCAGTAAAAATTTGGGAGGTTAACTCACTGATTTGCTATTTTAAATAAATTCGTTTTGATGGCGCACAATCTGTCCTGAAAACACAGATCGTGTATTATGTGCTTATGTGATTAATTGAGGTCTTAGGTGGTATGAAATTGACATGTAACTGAAGTACACTTGTCTGAGACACATACGGAATGTAGAAACTATTTGTAACCAACGTATTCACCAACGAGTCCGTAGGGTTTACTATTGCATGTAGAATCACTAGGCGTCGCATACGCACTTTTGAACATTTAAAACGCCTTGGACAAACGAGTTATATGGTGTAATGATATTACGCCTATACTCACTTAGTGACACTGTTATTAGGGTGTCGGTAGCATATATTGCTTGCTGTTCGGATTCCTTGCTTGCACGTTAAGGTGAGTTTACGGCCCCTCTTTTAACTGGTTTCACTTTTCGGGGGAGAAAACATGTGTTAAAACTTATGTTTGGTAACTACTGTCATACTATGGGTTTCTATGGTTTACTATACGATCTTTGGAAGTCCCGGGGGGAACCATGAATGTGCGGGTTAGCACAACGGGGAAATGTGAATAGCGCTATTGGGAGTGACCAACCCCGCTCGTCGGCTTGGAGGGCCGGGCGAGTGCATATTGTCTCAAACAGGAACAACAGGAAAAACTGGTTTACTTTTCGGGCACAACATCTGGTATGCGTGTTAGTAATGGTTTTCCAATCGTGGTAGTAACAAAACATACGCCTAGCTAGCGTAAACTGGTTTTTGATTTGTTATAGTATGGACAGGTGGACTTGGTACTTGGATTACAAAACCTGTAAACTCACCAGCATTTTTGTGCTGACGTAAACTTTTACATGTTTTCTCAGGTCGCTAACGTAGCACTACTTGACTAGGGCGCACGCGTCTGCACGGCGTCTAGTTAGAGTCGCATGGTTTCATATTTTGAACATTTGGTTTACTTTTGAGATACTGTTTTAAATAAGCTTCCGCTGCAAACGGGGATTTTAAACTATGTTTTGAAATTGCATTATATTCATTTAGACTTGTTTATTGTGATCGTTGGTTTGGATCCTGGTTTGTCATGTGCCTCGCGGTAAAACTCCGCAAGTGGATTTTGAGGGTGTGACAATAATGTAACATATGTATAATACTTAGGATATGTTGGAAATCAATTAATTATGTCTAACATTCTCCCCCCCCCCCCCCCCTAATTCTTGATTTCCCCAAGGTCTTCAACTCCTATGAGACTTCGCATCTCTATGAACTTTATCCTTGGTAACGCCTTGGTAAGGATGTCGGCTTTCTACATCTCTCCACTGATATGATCAACTTGTATCTGCTCGTTCTCTATGCATTCTCTGATGAAATGATACCTTGTGTTGATATGCTTTGATCTTCCATGAAATACAGGATTCTTCATGAGTTGTATTGCTGACTTGTTATCTACTCGTAGAGTTATCTTCTTTGGTCTTTCACCTGTGAGCTCGCTTAGTACTCCTTGTAGCCATATTGCTTGACATGCTGCCGATGTTGCTGCCATAAACTCTGATTCACATGATGATAAAGCTATTGTGCTTTGCTTCTGACTTGTCCATGCGATAGGTGAATCTTTGTAGTAGAATATTGTTCCTGTGGTTCCTTTTCCATCTTCTTGGTCTCCATAACTGCTGTCGCAGTAACCAATGATTTCTGCTTCTTTTCCTCTGCTGTATTGAATTCAATAATTCAATGTGCCTTTGATATATCTTATCAAATGTTTAACTGCCTTCATGTGAGTCGTTCTTGGCTTCTCCATAAATCTTCTCACGTATCCAACTGCGTAGGTGATATCTGGTCTGGTATGTGTAAGGTACCTTAAGCTTCCAATTAGCTTTCTATATTCTGTCTCATTGACTTGTTCACTCTCATCTTCTTTAATGAGCTTCAGACCTGGTTCCATTGCACTCTTTGTTGGATTGTAGTCTTCTAGTCTAGCTTCATTGATAACTTTCTTTGCGTAGGCTGATTGCTTCAATTGTATCATTCCTTGTGCTTGGCGTACTTCTATTCCTAGATAGTATGTGAGTGTTCCTAAATCACTCATCTCAAACTTGCCTTGCATTTCCTTCTTGAAGCTTGATATGCCCTTCATTGAACTTCCTGTCATTATTATGGCATCGACATAAACTCCTATAATGATTGTTGATTGTCTTGAAGTTCTCTTGTAAACTGCTTGTTCTTGTGGACATCTTATAAATCCTATCTCCTTTAGGATGTTATTCAGCCTTAAATTCCATGCTCTTGGTGCTTGCTTCAAACCATATAGAGCCTTCTTTAGCTTGTAGACTAGGTTCTCTTTTCATTTCTTTACGAATCCATCTGGTTGTGATACGTAGACATCTTCCTTTAATTCACCATGTAGGAATGCTGATTTTACATCCAAATGATGTACTTCCCATCCTTTCTGTGCTGCCAATGCTAGTAGTAGCCTGATTGTTTCCATTCTTGCAACGGGTGCAAATACTTCATTGTAATTTATACCTTCTTGTTGCACATACCCTTTTGCTACTAATCTAGCCTTATGCTTGGTGATCTATCCACTTGTGTCTCTCTTGACCTTAAATACCCATTTTAGACCTATTGGTTTCTGACTTGAAGGAAGTTTAGTCAGTGTCCAAGTGTTATTCTTCTCTATAGAATCTATCTCGCTTTCCATTGCTTCTATCCATTGTGGGTAATCTGCTGCTTCTCTGTAATTTGCAGGTTCTTCATCATATGCTAAATATAGATGTTCATAATCTTCTGATCTAAGAGGTTCTGTGGCTGCATAGATGTCATTAAGTGATCTTAGGGCTCGAACTGGTCTATGTTGGGAGCCTGGTGAGTCTTCTAACTCTTGAGTACTTGTCTCAACTGCTGGATCACTTGTCGGTGTCTCTTGAACCGTTATTGGAGTTCTTGTGGCTGTGATTGGACTGCTGAAGAATTCATTGTCCATCTCTTGATCTTCACTGTCCTCATTATTCTCTTCTTGTACAGCTTCATTTTCTGAATCTCCATGTATCTCGAATCTCGTCCAAGATGGTTCGTCTTCGCTTCCTTCTTTCAAGTAGTTGTCCCAATCCCATGGTTCATTCTCTATGAATTGGACATCTCTACTGATATGTATATTTTCTTCTATGGGATCATATAATCTATAGGCTTTTGAACCATTTTCGTTTCCTAGATGTACCATTTTCTTGCTTCTATCTTCTATCTTCTTCAAATAGGGCGTTGTTACCTTTGCATATGCTGTGCATCCAAATACTCTAATGTGCTTGATATTGGGTGCTTTCCCATTCACTGCTTCATAGGGTGTCATTCCCTGTAATGCTTTTGTAGGTAACCGATTTAGTATATAAATCGCTTGTCTTGTTGCTTCTACCCATAAGTTATGTGGTACGTTCTTGTCATACTCATTACTGAACGGTTTCTTCTTTCTACTACACTATTTTGCCGAGGTGTGTAAGGTGCTGTAAGCTGTCTGAGGATTCCTCTGTCCTCACAATACGTGGTAAGTGCTTTAGAAGTAAATTCTCCTCCACGATCCGTTCTTAATCTTTTGAGCTTGTGACTCGTCTCTGTCTGAGCTTCACTTAGAAATTTCTTGAAATTCTCATAAACTTGATCTTTTGACTTAAGCATGTAGATCCACATATATCTTGAATAATCATCAACTATCAGGAAGAAATAGTTGTTGCCTGCTAATGATGTGGGTGTAATTGGTCCACATAAATCTGCATGTACGAGTTCTAGAGGTCTCGTTGCTCTAAAACTTGCTTGAGAGGGAAACGGAAGCCTGCTTTGTTTTCCCGTAATACATGCATCACATACTTGAGATGGGTGCTTAATCTTTGGTATTCCACGTGCCATTCCTTTTATGCTTAACTGTCTTAGTGAATCAAAATTCACATGTCCCATACGTGCATGCCATAACCATGCAGGTGATTCCATTCTGGCTTGTAAACAAATCGGACTTGTTATTCTGAGCCTTACTTTGTAGAGTCTATTCTTAGCTCTTGGGACTTTCATCAATAGGTTGTTGTAGGCGTCATAAATCACTTAAATATTCATTCTCCATAATCACTTTACATCCATTTTCTGTAACTTGTCCGAGACTTAGGATGTTGCTTTGGAATGTTGGAATGTAGTAGACTTCTGTAACTAGTCTTTGTTCTCCATTGTTGCATTCCAATAATATTGAGCCTTTACCTATGATGTTGACACATGATCCATCTCCAAACTTTACACTTCCTGCTATCTTTTCATCTAACTCTGTGAAATAGGAGCGTCTTCATGTCATGTGATTCCTTGCTCCGTTGTCGAAATACCATATCTCATTTCCATTATCTTCACTGTGATAACGTTCTGGTATGACCTTTTTCTCTTCTAGAACTACATTTCTTTCTTCACCAACTGCCATAAGTAATGTGGGATCCTCTTCTTCCATTACTAGGTGAGATTCTTCTTGCTTATTTCGAGGTTTAGGACATCTGGGAGCTATATGTCCTACTTCATTGCAGTTATAGCATCTTACACTGCTGCCATCTTTCTTGGGCTTGTAACTACTGTCGTCATGACGATTCTTAGTGGGATTTCGATCACTTATCTGATCTTGATGGCCATTTCTGTCAAAGTTCTTCCTCTCATTTCTTTGACTTCTATTGAACTTCCTAAAGTTCTGTCTACCTCGATTCTGATTGTAGTTCCTGTTGTTGCTGTAAGGCCTTCTCTCTTGCCTTGTAAATAACAGCTTCTCTTGACCTAATGGTCCAAATTTCTTCTCATCTCTTGACTTAAGGCGTTCCTCATAAGCTTTAAGTCTACCAAGCGCTTCATCTAACGTCATGGTATTTATATCTGAATATTGCTCTATGGATGCAATAATCTATAAGAACCTCTCTGGTACGGAGTCCAGCAATTTTCGTACCAAAACTGACTCTTCAATTTTCGTTCCTAGGGTTTTTGACTTTGTACTAATCGCACTTAACCTACCAGCAAACTGGTCTATAGTTTATGTCTCTCTCATTGATATCATCTCAAATTCTGTGCGTAATGATTAAAGTCTTGTTTTCTGGACTTGATCAATTCCAATAAATCTTGTCTTTAATGCTTCCCAGATTTCTCTCGTTGTAGGATGTGACCCCACCTGCATCACCATATCCTCTGGAATTGCCTGAAAGAGATAGGCAATCGCTGTCCTATCCTTCTTTACATCTACCGTTGACGTGCCTTCTGTGGGTTCCACTACTTCCCAAAGACCATTTGCACTCAATATTGCTTTAACACGAACAGCCCAAATCGTGTAATTTGTAGATGTCAACATCGCTGTCTAGAGGCTAAAAGTGAGAGTCTCCTTCGTGACTGTCTCATTTGCTGTCATTGTGGGTTTAACGGGCGTCTTCTGCGGACTTTTGTTGTTTTTCTTCCCTATTGTCCAAATCTTATATGGACTACCCCACGCTTCAATGGAACTCTTGCTTGACTACCCTTGTCAAACTCTACTATGATATCTTGAAAATACTATTTGCTTACAAAGTTTTGATATTTGTAGGCATACTATTCTGTGCGTAATGATTAAAGTCTTGTTTTCTGGACTTGATCAATTCCAATAAATCTTGTCTTTAATGCTTCCCAGATTTCTCTCGTTGTAGGATGTGACCCCACCTGCATCACCATATCCTCTGGAATTGCCTGAAAGAGATAGGCAATCGCTGTCCTATCCTTCTTTACATCTACCGTTGACGTGCCTTCTGTGGGTTCCACTACTTCCCAAAGACCATTTGCACTCAATATTGCTTTAACACGAACAGCCCAAATCGTGTAATTTGTAGATGTCAACATCGCTGTCTAGAGGCTAAAAGTGAGAGTCTCCTTCGTGACTGTCTCATTTGCTGTCATTGTGGGTTTAACGGGCGTCTTCTGCGGACTTTTGTTGTTTTTCTTCCCTATTGTCCAAATCTAATATGGACTACCCCACGCTTCAATGGAACTCTTGCTTGACTACCCTTGTCAAACTCTACTATGATATCTTGAAAATACTATTTGCTTACAAAGTTTTGATATTTGTAGGCGCCTTTAACAAAGTACCAAGATCTTTGCTATAATATTTTCGTATATCATTGATGTTCCTTCTAACCAAATTCTAAAGTCAATCCTATGACTTAATAATCCTCTAACGATGATTGATTAGTGTCTTCCAATAACACCCTTTGTCAATCCTAAACACCCTTCTAAAAACAAACCACTTTGTTTTTCTACTTTACTTCAATCCTTTTCTTTTCTTTTCTATTTTTTTGTTCAATCAGTGATAAAACCCAACAAACAAACACTGATATAATCTTCACACAACACCCTGTATAATATAATAATATTTTCTGTTTTGACTTTCAGAAAGTCAAACTCCTCCCTTTTTGTTTCCTACGAAACCCACTGCCCAAATAAACAATTTTATCGTTTGATCCTTCTTGATCAGAAACGATGGAATTTATCACACTTATGTTCCACAAACACTAATTTGGGTTCTAATCCAAACACGATCGAATACAAAAAACGATTTCAGAAAAAAAAAATTCCCGGTTCATCTTGAACCCGATAATAATAATCTTAATCCTTGGTATGGTTTTAAACAAATGTTTTTGTAAAAATCGGACTCTGTTTGTATGTACGAATGTTCAGAAACAACGTTCGAGTATTAAACTTGGTTTTTGTTTGATAAAGAATTTGGCGGGAAATATGTTCGAACAATAAACAAAACAGAGTATCACTTCTGATTTGATTTTTTATTTGGATTAAGATTTTTGTATTCGATTTTGATTATAGACGAGGGGCAGGGATAGATATTACCGTCTGATTGTGTTTAAAACAACTTGTCTGTGATTTCCGGTGACTCGCCGGAATCTTTGTTTTCGCCGGAAAACTTCTGTCCGATTGCCTTCTTCCTTTCAACGGTTATATTCCTTGATGTATTGATCTTCTTCGAATCCTGGATGGCCCTTTAAATCTGTGTTCCAAACGTTTAACACTTGATGTTGTTCGTCTCTGTTTCTGGAATGAAAACAGGGGATGAATTGATCGTTGTCTTCTTCGGTTTCTTTATAAACGATGGGAAGATTGATTAACCAAGATGCTCTGATACCAAATGTAAGATCACAGGATTGTTTAGGGTGTGTTGATTGAGAGAGAATTCTTGAGAGTGAAAAAGAAAAGAATACATAAATAATGAAATGGTGTGTTGTGAGATCTTGAGCCTACTAGATGATAGATTGACTTATATATATATATATATATATATATATATATTTCATTTGTTGAGTAGGCCACATGTTTCTCTGTTGCAGAACTTTTGTGATTTGATACATGCTGAGGCTGTAGACTATATATACACGTAGATGATAAAGGCGATTTAGGATTCCCTTTTTGTTTGACACCTTTTATTTGTTTTGTGTTGACCGGTTTACCCAAAAATATTACCATTAGTAGCCAATTTTGAGCCTTATACCCTTTCGTTTGCTAAACCACATAATCACCCAAATAAACCAATACATTTACCAAGTGTTGATGGCATCCAAAGTGTTAAGTGACTGTATTTATGTTCGAAATATATATATATATATATATATATATATATATATATGTGTGTGTGTGTGTGTGTGTGTGAAAAAAAATGAAAAAAAAAAAAAGAAAAGAGAAAAAAAATATATACAAAAATAGAAGTTGTTCGTTTTGGTTAATTATGACCAAAGTTGTGTTTACTTATGTGTATTGTGAATAAGGATTGTCAATCATGTTGGTTTCACCATTTTATTTTAGCCACTTTCAGCCTAAACATTCACTACCTTTACCCTAAGCCCAAAACTCGTAAGTCCTTTAGATATGTGCATTGTCTACTGTTGAGGTGTGATTGTCATACAAGCCTATGATAACAGAGTTACATACTTGGTTTTCGAGTGAATAATACTAGCTCATTACATGCTAGTCCAGATATTAAACCGAGTGGAGCGAAAAATTGTGAGGGGTGTGTTGCATGAGAATAAAAACCGGAAGCATGTTAGGTTTAGTCAGGTTAATTCTATTTTTAAATGAAAATCAATTTGACTTGCTGAATTAATACATCTAATGCTGATCTGTAAATGGGGTATGACTTTGGACCTTAGCTAAGGTATGATAGGGCGACTTGGGTGCTAGTCTGTGATAATGTGTTGAGCAGAGTATATATATAATTTTTTTGAGACGAAAAAAGATAAGTGTGGGGGTGTGATGTGTTGGTGAAAACACCGTGCTAATATGTTAGTTTTGTATATATTTTAGTCTTTTATTGTGTACCTTTAGTCGGTCTTAGTTATTTATTAGTGCTCATGTGTTTTGTAGGTGTTCATGGACGTTGGGGCGTAGACGAGAAATTTTGATCGAGCGAAGAACACCCGAGTTCAGAGCACGAAGTTATAATAATAAACTAATAATAATTATATAATAAATAAATAAAAAGAAAGTAAGTAAAAGAAAATTTGGAGACTTGGGTCACGGCCCATGACAAAAAGGAAAGGAATTTTTAATGGAAGTATTTCAAAGGGCACAAAACAAACGCATAATCATTCTTTTGGACGGCTGTTTTCGAGAAGTGGAGGGACGCACAGAGAGGAATCGCACGAAGAAGAACATATAGAGAAGAAGCTTCGATGATCAAGGTGCAACGCTAAATATTTGTAACTTCCTCTAGACGAACGGTTCGATTAGGTTTCACACTTTTTATGTTTATTTAAGTATTGGATTTTGTTTTTGTTTGTGATGACAAACATCTTAAACATTATTGATGCATTAGTTAAGCAAACAATTGATTTGTGTTTTGAGTCCTTTCTTTACAACTTGTTCGGTTGATGACAAAACGTAGTAGCAGGTTGGGTGACATAAAGAGGGTTGACTTGATGCTTACAATTGGGTAGTTAATAGGGTTTGATGACAAGAACTTGTGCTACCAGTTAATTAACTAATTTCCAGAACTATGTCTATGTAGTTCCCAATCTATAAACTGAAAACTGTGTGAAACCTAGAATCTAAAGTTTAGAGAGAGTTACTTTATTATTATTGTTTTCTTTTCAAATCAATTTAATTCAACTCTTCAAACACAACAACATTCTACTTTATAAAATATTATTTTTACTTAATTAGTTTAATTAATAAAATTGCTATTAACACTAACCACATACTCCTCGTGGTTCGACAACCCTACTCCCTATACTGCAGTCCTTGTAGCTAAGGAGTTGTTTTTAAAATAGTTTTTGATTAGCAATCGACACGCGGTCAATAATATAATAATATTTTCTGTTTTGACTTTCAGAAAGTCAAACTCCTCCTTCCTTTTTGTTTCCTACGAAACCCACTGCCCAAATAAACAATTTTTTCGTTTGATCCTTCTTGATCAGAAACGATGCAACTTATCACACTTATGTTCCACAAACACTGATTTGGGTTCTAATCCAAACACGATCGAATACAAATAACAATTTCAGAAAGAAAAAAAAAATTCCCGGTTCTTCTTGAACCCAATAATAATAATCTTAATCCTTGGTATGGTTTTAAACAAATGTTTTTGTAAAAATCGGACTCTGTTTGTATGTACGAATGTTCAGAAAGAACGTTCGAGTATTAAACTTGGTTTTTGTTTGATAAAAAATTTGGCGGGAAATATGTTCGAACAATAAACAAAACAGAGTATCACTTCTGATTTGATATTTTATTTAGATTATGATTTTTTGTATTCGATTTCGATTATAGACGAGGGGCAGGGATAGATATAACCGTCTGATTGTGTTTAAAACAACTTGTCTGTGATTTCCGGTGACTCGCGGGAATCTTTGTTTTGGCCGAAAAACTTCTGTCCGATTGCCTTCTTCCTTTCAACGGTTATATTCCTTGATGTATTGATCTTCTTCGAATCCTGGATGGCCCTTTAAATATGTGTTCCAAACGTTTAACACTTGATGTTGTTCGTCTCTGTTTCTGGAATGAAAACAGGGGATGAATTAATCGTTGTCTGATCTTCGGTTTCTTTATAAACGATGGGACGGTTGATTAACCAAGATGCTCTGATACCAAATGTAAGATCACAGGATCGTTTGGGGTGTGTTGATTGAGAGAGAATTCTTGAGAGTGAAAAAGAAAACAATAAATAAATAATGAAATGGTGTGTTAGGGTATTTATACATGTGAAGAGGCGTTTCCCCTTGCTTGATGGCAACCAACATGATGGTTGGATAATTAAACTACACCCCTATTCTAACTTAGGATAAAGTATATTATGTAACATATGTATAATACTTAGGATATGTTGGAAATCAAGTAATTATGTCTAACAAAAACGTTGTCTTTTGTTCTGACCGTGCGCCTTGGGTATGCTCCAAACACAATGGTGCTACTGATGCTAGAGGATCGATATAAGCTTGCGGAAACTATTGGTTGTGTCAAAAAATGGTCTTCACCTGTTACGGTCACAATAGGCTGCAACAATTTTACCTAGCCAGGTAAGAAACCGCAACATTAGGCGCATGTACAATTGAAACACTTGGTTCATATTGCATAGGCTTTAGGCTTCAGCCTCCATACATATACTTTGTGCTATTGAACTATTCAATGTTGATGAGAATTGAGATGTCCTCGTGTTCGGGTGGGCACAAGGCAAACATGCGTGCATTGATCTCACAGGGGTGTCTCCGCTGGTGGGACTTCGAGATTCGGGGTTTGTGGCAGGGCAGGCAGCCTTGAGAGCAGAATCCCAAAAAGTTGTCAAACATGAAGCTGCCTGTCTAGAAAACCAACACGTTTTTGTGCCATTTGCTTTTGACACATTTGGAGGTCTAGCCCCCGAGGCAATCCGGTTCTTAAAAAGAGTTCAAAAGGTGGTGCAGAGTAACTCTCTGGCGACCAAGGACCTAGGTTTTATTTTTAATAGAGTAGGTTTTTCTATTCAAAAGGGGGTAGCGGCGCAACTTGTGGCCCGTTTACCCGCCTCCTACTTGTAAGAGTTAATGGTTTTTTATTATTAATATAAGATGCCTGAATGGAAGAATAAAAAAGATAAATTGAAGTGGCTCATTTTTTTCTGGCTATGTTGCATCCCTATATCATGCAGTTTTTTTGTGATAAAAAAATTCCCAGATGCAAACTGAAAATTGTTTTCCCTCTTTATGTTTTTGGAATCCCTGCTTTTATGATTTTTTATTATTCATTTTTGATAAAACTAATACATACCAATGATCTTGAAAATAAAACAAAGAAAACTCGGTTCAAACAGACAAATGCGTTGTCCATATCTTTTTATCTATTCAATCGTCGTCATTTATGTTTTGGCTTCTTGAATGGTTCATTGTTTGTTTCAATCCTCATAGAACGCCTAAATCTAAAGCCAATCCAAAGCTATTGTTGATACGGAGGGAAAGAATGTTAGTCGAATACTTGAAATCACAGGTCAATGTCGGAAATCGGTTTCAAAACATAAGGTTTGACTTTCACCAATTTCATTACATGAATATTTTGTTGGAGTATAATCTTTGAATATCATAAGTTATCCTAAGTTTAATTATTATGTTTAATAATGTGACAATTGTATAGTCTAAATAAGTCACATGTGGGTCAAAACTGAAGCAGTTATCATCAGTTTCAAACTGCCGATTTCTGTGGCAGTTTCTAGGCAGTTAAGGGTCAAGGGTTGTGTTGTTTAGATACACACACCGGTCTGTTATGTATAAATAGGGTCAGACTTGTTTCATTCAGATGTATCGATTTCTGATTCTATGTTAAACAAACTTCCCTATTATTTCTCTCTAATATTCTGCACTGCATTATCAATTCTTTTATCATACTGTAACCGCCAAACATCAGAGAAAACTAACATGGCATCAGAGCCTAAAGATTCGAAGACCTGTGAAGAAATCAACAACCGTGTGACTCGGTTAAATATGAATCCATCAGTCAAGAAGGAGGAGGATATCCGTAATGATTACCAGGCGCAAGGGTGCAGTTTTTCACCCAATTTCCAGAACCGTTCTCAAAGGCGTGAAGGCAAAGAGAAGGCGGATGATCGTGATGATTATCAGTGGAATTTCGGCCAGAAGAGTAGTCTATATCTATCCCCTTTTATGGATTCAGCGAAAGACTTCATGTTGCAGAAAGAAAAAGAGATTTTGCAACACGGCGGTTACTTGTACAAAGACTATGGGAAGAAGGAGATCGATTGGGGATATCCAAAAGGTATGCGGTGTTCTTATTGTGACCAACCGTTTCATTATCGCAAAGATTGCCCTCAAAGAATCGGGAAGATAGAGTTTATAGTGAGAGGGATGGAAGGAAAGATGTGGAACGACATTTGGTACACAAGTATAAATCGTCAACAACACGCAACCGGGTACAAACATCTTTTTACGAATCTGGAAAAAACATTTGGTATTGAAAGTAATCCGGAGGGATTCAAGCGAGATCTTTACAAGGGCAAGGGAAGCGTGGAGATCTTTAGTGAAGGAAAGTTCATGTGATAGGGAATGTTTACTACATCCCTACACTCAAGAGAAACGTATTGAGTGCAAATCGCTTGATACAAGACGGTTACAAAATCCGTTATGAGGGTGACGTGTGTTTCATCACTAAGAAAAAGGAGATGTCCTTCTCAATCAAACCAAATGTTCACTGTTGGAGTTGCAACGAGTTTCATGCGCCCTATTTCTGTCCCAACATCGAAGACCAAGAAAGAACCAACAAGAGAAAGATGAAGGGAAAGGATAAAGAAGAAGGAAATTCGTCGTTTGACAAAGATGTTGATAAGCAGGCCGTACAGAAGCATCAACAAAAGACGGACAGAACTGAGTCCGAATCTGTTCCAGAAAACGAAGCCGTTTTATACCCGAAGAATTCTGAATTAGAAAGTTGTATAGCATTCATGGATATGCTTCACATCGCTACTCAAGTTGAAAGGCACAAGATCAAATTCAGGGGTGAATTTGAAAGAGTTTTGGCGTGGTTTCGAGGGGATTTTCTAGCGATTAGATCCGACATGCCATTCCCACCACGAGATCATTTCGGGAGGAAGATTGATCTCTTTGAACTCTACATGATAGTAGATACGTTTGGTGGAATAGATGCAATCAACAAGTACGACTTATGGGTTCAAGTGGCGATCAAGATGGGTTATGGGTATGGAAGGCTAACAAGGGACATGAAAGATGATGAAATTGTGGAGGTTTTAAAGATCACTTATAACCAGATTTTAGAGATTCTAAACTGGTACCATCAGAAGTATAAAGGCAAGGAATTGAAGGTTGAAACGGATGAAGACAACACAAACTTCAAGATGGGTTACAAGGCGATGAAGAACGATGATCTACCTCCTAAGAAACGCTCCAAAACGTCCAGCAGTGAGGAGTAATTCAGCAGCAGATTGAAGGCTTGATATTTCAAAGATTAGGGGAGTGATTGTTGGAGTATAATCTTTGAATATCATAAGTTATCCTAAGTTTAATTATTATGTTTAATAATGTGACAATTGTATAGTCTAAATAAGTCACATGTGGGTCAAAACTGAAGCAGTTATCATCAGTTTCAAACTGCCGATTTCTGTGGCAGTTTCTAGGCAGTTAAGGGTCAAGGGTTGTGTTGTTTAGATACACACACCGGTCTGTTATGTATAAATAGGGTCAGACTTGTTTCATTCAGATGTATCGATTTCTGATTCTATGTTAAACAAACTTCCCTATTATTTCTCTCTAATATTCTGCACTGCATTATCAATTCTTTTATCATACTGTAACCGCCAAACATCAGAGAAAACTAACATATTTGTCTCTTAATTAATGTTTACACTAATTTAGTATATTCGTTAGTTTGAATATATCATGCTATCTGTTATTTCCAGCCCATTTAAGGAAACATTAAGAGGGCATTGCAAACAAGTTGAACATCTCAGTACAGTTCACGCTTCATGCCATCAATAAACACTCGCTGCAACCTCAATCTTGAATCCAAGGGTCGCTAGGCATTTAATAAGAAGTGTTATAATCTTTTTCAGTCGTAGACTTCATTTTATTCAAATTACTACTTTTAATTTGAACTTCAGCTGCTTAATTGTGATGAAAATGAATTTGCAGGATGCAACAGAGGTATTACTTCGACAATTGCAGAGGCTAAAAGACGAGAAGATGGAATATAAGAGGATGAAGAAAGAAGAGAAGGTCAAAAAGAAAGCTGCCCAGATGGCGAAAAAGGCGAAAACCAAGTTGTAGAGGCTGCCAGTTGCAAGATTGGTAGCAATGTAGTTGAGGCTTATTGTGGTAAGAAGATAGAGGTTTGTATTTGGGGGATGGGGGAGGCAAGAAATCTGGAGCTGCTATGCTGTTGGAGAATTTCCAGCCGGCTGTGAGCGGGGAAGCAACTGTGGTGGGCTGCAAATGTATGGGGAAGTGCAGAGACGGTCCAAATGTGATGTTGCGCAGCGAAGAGGTCGCGTCACCACCGACAAATTCTTTATGCATAGGAGTTGGACTTGAGGATATTGATTCGTTCGTGGCGAATTTCTTTGGTGGTAGTCACATATTGGGCTCGGATATGGTGCCAGCACCGTCTTAAGCGATTGCTTCCAGTTGCACTACAAGAGAACCAAAGACATATGACCTTGGTTGTAAAGTTTTGAGCACGAGTGTCCGCTACAATTATAGATGGTACATGATCATAGCTTCTTAATGTGTGTGCATTTAGGTCTTAGGTTCGAAACCCGTTTCAAACATGGGATTTTTTTTCCTAACACTTATTTATTTATAAATACATATGATTCGATAGTAATTAACTAAATGGCTTGGTGGTAGAGTGGTTTGTGGTGCATTTGT
Source organism: Ambrosia x helenae (assembly GCA_030844895.1). Classification (NCBI taxonomy): domain Eukaryota; kingdom Viridiplantae; phylum Streptophyta; class Magnoliopsida; order Asterales; family Asteraceae; genus Ambrosia; species Ambrosia x helenae. Next base: position 1,916,440 of record CM061229.1, read on the forward strand.
GTTGTTTCATAATAGGTCACAACATGGCTTGGTGGTAGAGTGGTTTAAGGCGTGCAAAGTGCGCCTTGAAACACCCTTAGTTGCTTTTATGTTTTGTGGGTGACAACTTGTAAAAAGGACAAATCACAAACGAATAGAAACCTTACAATTAGCCACTTAGGTTATAGCCTAGTGGTAGAGAGGAAATCATTTTTTAGGTGAGGTTGAGAGTTCAACTTTAAGGGCGTGCAAAATGAGGTGTAAAAAGGCTTTAAAAGGTATAAAGAAAGTGGTGCAAAAAATTAGCCTAAAAAAAACTTACAATTAAAATGGTCGCTGAAAGTCAACTGGGAGGCATTAAAATTCGTGAGTAGACACTAGGAGTACTTTGGGCTTGGAATGAATCAAGACAATTACATGTGGGCTTAATACATACTTGCATAAAGGCTAAAACTAAAACATCAAATGGGCTAAAACTCAAGGATTAATTGGCGACGGTTGGTGTTACAAGCAGAAGTATTAGAAGTCTAGAAGTAATATAATTGTAATAAGAGGGACTATTAGTGTGAAAGTTGTAATACGATTATAGTTAGGTAATATTAAGTGGGGTGCCCGCGCGTTGCGATGGGTAACATAATATTTAGATTAGTGATTTTAGGGGTGTGAATAGGCCAATATTTTGGTTTGGAGCCGTAACCAATACCAAAATTTCTGGTTAAGGTGTTTCAAAAGCCGATTAGTTTTGATTATTTCAGTTTTGGTTAATCAATATCTAAATGATCCAAGGCAGAGCCAAGGTCGACTCGGCTCATTCGTTTGGCTCAACTAACATCACACTTTTAGATTAACATTATATACATAGACAATAACATACAGTTGCAAACTTTGATGGATGAACTTCTTGAAATCATCATTGGTATAAACTCTTAGGTTGCAAACAAATGCACTAAAAAAATGCAATTCTTAAAAATCAAATGTAGTAAAAAAGAATACAGTAACATGCTTATTATATTTGATATTTGGAAATAACGATAAAAAAATAGAGAAAAAAAGTAAAAATTAAAGATACAACGAAGGAAAAAAAATAAGTACGTCAGTCATAAAGCACCTAGAAATAACAAAGCGTGTATTTTTTTTATCCATCCCACATAGGTCCTAAAGCACATGTAACTTCAAAGTGAAGAACCCACCTTTACGTATTTAAAGGCTTGAATGAATGTTCAGATTCAAAACAATCATCTAGAATAACTTGCATTAGTAATTTATATAATTGGTATTAAAAATTGTACATAAGGGTATAAAGAGAAAAAATGGGTAAAAAATAGAGGATTATAATTGTGCCTCTGATATGTCATCTTAACTTTGACAATATGGATATATTTTTCCATGTCTCCCCTTTATAATGTAGTATAGATAGGTGGGAAAGTTGGTTGTAATTGTTGTATAAATACCGTTTGTAGTCGTTAATGGAAACTAGCTATATGACTTGAGCGATTCTTTCTCTCTTTTGATTCTTCTTTCATTTCCAAGCTAACAGTTGGGGAGAGGTTTAAAGAAAAGAGTTTTTGACAATTTTTCTAGGGGATTCAAACGTACGGTTGGGAGAACAGGGTGCTAAGCGACTTGGAGGAATGTATTCGTGTGTTAATTCTATGATTATATAAATGTTAAATGGGTTAACTTTTTTTTTTTGTACGAACTAAAACGAATGGAACAAAAATGATTACGAGCGAGCGAACATCATCGTTTCAAGTATTGGCAATAATGGAACAAGTATCACTATTCACTTTTATGGTTTTTGATTAGTAGAACCAAAGTCACGCCACGTGGCATTGGAAAAAAGGCCAAACTCCCGCCACGTAGCGCAAGGAGGTAGTGGTATAATGTCAAATGTTAAAACCGTTTAGAAAATCTGAAATCAGGGCGATGTAAAAGTGAAGTTGCATTACTATAATCTATAATCTATAATCTATAATCTATAATACATTATAAAGGAAGAGTGATGGCTAACATGGTCATTTTCATCTCCGTACAACTTAACAAGCACCATATACAACATATTTAAGCAAGAACTTTAAGGGCATTATAGGAAGAGTTGTGATAATTAAGACACTTTGGAGGGTAATATAGACATTTTACCCACCTCCTCCTTTACAATATCAAAAAACTTTTACAATACTACCCTCCCTCCCTCCTTCCTTCCTTCCTGCCTTCCACCATCCACCGATGTTTTTGAAACTGTTGTCCTTCAATAATCGTCCTATTCAATAGTAATTGATTTTGTCCATTAATTCATACTATTTATCTTCATCTATAATACCACTATCAGACGTTAAAGCCACAGAGTGAAGACAATCAGATTTCAATTGTGATCAGTAGAAACCTTTCGAATTCATCTCACATGACCACCATAATGTTGGCATTAAAATTTGATTTCCGTTTTAGATTTCTCTTTATGTTAATACCCGACAACCCTTCAACGGAAATTCACTGTCACTACGATGACATTGGTTTTTTTGTTTTGTTTTGTACAGGACGTCAATCGTTGGGGATTACATTTTCGAACCGGGTTCGAGGTAAGTAATTGTTCTCCTTTCCTATGCGAATCACAACTTTGTTTACACCATCTTATTCATCTTCTTGCTGAGTCAAATATATTTAAACCCTAATTCATAGGGTTTAGATTACGAATATCAGTCAAAGCAGATCAATGGAAGTCAACAAAACAGGTTCCATCTATTTTACTATACTATTAGTGTGGACGAATTCATAGTTTTGTTTCCATGTATGTGATTGATTCTGTAGTTGTTGATGGAGATAAACATGAATGTTGTGGGTTAGAAATAATTATTATAATGGTAAATCTGGTAGTAGTCAACCAAAAATTGATGATATGTTTACTTCCTGATCATCAAAATTATATAAAACATGAACCAACTTGCGTTTAAAACTTTATTTTTTTAATATAAATTAGGAATAAGAATCCATATTGTATATTATGTTTAACTTTCATGCATTTTAATGATCGTAAGTCACATAATCTGTTAATAAGATCTAAATCTGTAATACCATGGGAAACTCACATATTGCTTGTTGAATCAGGTTAATCAACAAACTCATTAGCTAATATTATGTCATTTTTGGAGTGCAAAAATGTTGGTAAGTTTATATTACTCTTGGATTTTTTATTGCATCGATGATGATGTCAAGTACTGAGATTTTATTCCGCAACTGCAGGTACGCGGGGAGCCAAATATTTCATATTTGGTCTAGAGCAACAAAATTAATCTTTGGAGCAACAGAATACACATATGCAGGTTGTATTTAGGCTGATTTACTCCTTGGACAGGTGTACCCATATTTTAAGACGCTATCAAAAAATTAAATTGATTACATGTTATGATTTCTGTGATTAAGTTCCAATAATATGCAACTTCTTTTCCCTCTTGAAAGTGGTGTTGATCAACTTGTAGAGATAATTAAGGCACATACAGTTATCTGCTTGTCTTTTCTGAGTTGCTAATCTGAAGCTCATTCTAATAACTAATCATCATTTCACTCTTAGATTTAGGGACTCCGACACGCAAGGAAATCAAGTGCTTAATCCTCATTACACAGTTTAACTCCTCGAAGATCAATGCCCATCCATGGCGTAAGGTTTGTTTATAATCGTGCTTGATTTTAATAATAATGAATTTGATTTAGAGGTGGTGCTTTAACCCATTTACCTATATATGGGTCAAAGATTCTGACCAAGTTCATACTACCATCCAGTATGTTTATGCTTCTAAGTAAAATATTATTATTTTGCTAACTCATTAGCCTTTATTTTCATTCTGTTATTTACCACCACAACAATATGATGACAAAAACATTTGTTGAAGGGTACAGGATACATTAATGTTCTCATGGTGTTGGATAGATAAAAAGGAAGTACAATCGAAGGGTCAAGGTCAGTTCTTAATACAAACCATTTATACAATTATGTTAATTATTTAAAACGCAAATACGACTTGCGGTTCCCCAATTTGACAAACGTGTAAAAAATGACTTAAACATTCGGCTACCGATTTATAATTATGGTGCATTTGGGTCTTTTGGTAGTAAGTATTGACCCTCTTTACTTTCATCTTTTTGAACTTGCATTCCCTTTAAACACATAAATTTATATGAATATGATTAATCAAATGAGTTTTAGCAAGTGATTAACTCCATCTGTAGTCCGAATCAAGGGGCTAAAAAGCTTACAGTTAAGAACTCTAGGATGGTGGAAAGATACTGCCTCTGTGGATGGTTGCCTTGGGAAATTGGGTGTGGTCTAATGAAGCAATTTCTATAGTGATGCCGGTTATTTTCGGTGGAACTCGTGGGTTCCTTTAAAAGTCGTCTATCTTGGGTGGTGGACTGATTTGGGTAAGTTTGCGGCTAAATTGGCGCTGCAAAAAGTGGCATTCTCATTCCTAGCTCTTTGTGTAGCATATGCATTTAGAAGAGGAATCTTGCAACCACATCTTCGTTATTTGTTTGTGGGCGAGAAGTTTTTGGTGGATTGTTTCTAGGTGGCTTGTACCAGATCGTCGATGTCGTCCAGAATGGGTCTAAAAGGTGAAGAAAGTGGTCCATATGTTGATCTTTGGTACCTCGTGGAGGCTGTGAGAAATGGTCATAGTAATTGTTTATATCTATAAGAAATGATTGCAATAATTGATTTATCTCTTTTGATCTTCCCATTTGAATTTTTTTTATCTTTCATATGTTGGCTTTAGAATCAGTAACAATGTTTATTTTTTTCCAATTTGTATGTGGTTTTCTTGATTATAGTTGGTTCTTTTGAGTTTTTTTTTTCTTTTCAAAGTATTAGAATTATGAACAAATGAAATAATTGATTTTAAGTTTTTAATTATAAGAAACTTTACTGCATGGTGCATCAAGAATATATGAAAACCATAGCTAACCTAACCTTATGTTGATGTTTTAATAGCTTAAGCGGTAAGAGATGATCATAGTACTTGTTTATAATAAAAATAATAATTTGAGTATTTTTATTATTTCCTAAAGAGGTATTGAATTTTAATATTGGATTTAATAATCAAACCTTTCATCCATTGGCTGGAAATAGTCTGTACTTCAAAAATTCCCGACAACGATCCCACTTTTCAACGTATTGGCCGACAATGAACCTTTGGTAACTGGGAACTAACTCAGTTAGTGGATGTTGACATGGACGCTGACGTGAATGATGACATGGCATGCCAACACCTGCATGGTTGATGATGTGGACGCTGACATGGCATGTCACGTCATCATCCACGTCAGCGCTACGTCATCATCCACTAACTGAGTTAGTTCTCAGTTAACAAAGGTTCATTGTCGGCCAATACGTTGAAAGTTGGGATCGTTGTCGGGAGTTTTTGAAGTACAGACTATTTCCAGCCAATGGATGAAAGTTTTGATTATTAAAATCCAACACCCCTTTCCTAAATTGATGTTAATAGTTTATTGTAAGTTCTTTTACCTTAGCTGGATATAAATAGGATTTGGTGATAGTAGATAGTTTATAAAGTCACCTTTCCACTCTCAAGACTCTCAACGTTTAAGATATAATGCTATTGTATATGTGCCTTTTGCGTTGCAACTAGAGCATCTCCGCAAGTCATACAACAACTATTTTGGCAAAATGGTTATCAAGGTTTGCATCACATTTCCTTTTGTCTTTATTTCTATACAACCTAATTTCCTATTCATGATAATTTTAATATTTAAATTATATCATCCTATTTGTTTTCTTTGGGGTGATATTATTATGCATCATAAAAGGAATTGTACATCATGGTAGTTAAAGACGCTAGGCGCACCTAATACACAAAGGATGAGCATGTCACCTAGGCCCATGGAGCTTAAAAAGCAAGGACCTGATAAGCATGGCAGACAATAAAAACGGGCATTCTTAGGCTGTTTCTAGGCATCTTTTAAATGTTTCAGATAAGCTCATACATATGTTTTGCATGATTTTCCTGGAATTTGTGTTATGGTTGCGTTGTGCGCCTTTAAATAATATGTTGTACATAGAATGCATATGATGCTTGTATACCCATGAAAAGCACAAATATGACATATCTTAAACTGAAATTTAGAAATCTGAGTATCCTATTAAGGCTCTTTTTAGACCATGGTTAAACAAAAAAGTATTAAGGTCTTATCCTATATGTAGAAATTTTATGTGGTCTAGCATTGCAATACTGCACGATCTGCATTCTTAAGACAGTAAGTAATAAATCTCCAAAATCATGAAGTTAATCTTGTATAACATTTCTCACATATACATAAGTACCCGCAGCAACGCGCGGGCATTCCCACTAGTATAAGACAAGGGCCTGGCCCAATAATGGTTTTCTTTTAAAACGAAACAATATCCTCTCTCTGTGTCCCTTGGTTTGGTTGCTGGAAGGAATAGGGTTTCTTTTGGTTGCAAAGATGATGACGGCATCAGGTATCCGCATGCTGACTCATGGCCCATCCGCTTCTGTAAGTGATTAATAATTAATCAATAATAATAAAATATGTGTATTGTTCTTTATTTGGTTTCTTTTCAATTTATGGTATCTAATTGAAGTTTATCCTGCAACCTAAATTGATAGATAATCAATGGATAGCTTGATTGGGGCGAATCGTTGCATAGAACGCATGTTTAGGGTTTGATTTGGTTTCTTTTCAATTATGGTATCTAAATAGGATTTTTTTTATTATATGTATGAAATATTTTTTAAAATTTTGGCCAAAGAGCCCTATGCAGTCACACCACTAAGAGGATGTCCCCTCGAGGACAACCCAGCAGATTTATTAATTGTTGTTGTTATTCCATGGTTAGCTAATGAGGAACCTAGGGTCTTTTTGGACGAGAAGATGTCATACGGCTGTTGGCGATAATGAAGACAAAACTTTTGATAATCACGCTAAGGTTGAGGTAAGTTTTTCTCTAGAAGGCTTTTGAAGCTTCTGAGTTAAATACTCTACTCCCGGTGGTGCATCAACATTTGCATATTCCTGAGGCAAGGCAAGCTGTGTTAAATAATCTTGAGTCTATCTCTGACGCACTCGGATCAAGCTGTAAAGAAGTTTGTAAGGCTACTATAGGTTTCTACCTTGACTGGTTTTAAAATTAACACTCTGATTTATCAAATGAATAGCCTTTGTTTTTTTCTTTAATACGTGTTATATTTGTTGTTTTTTAGGTTATTTTAGAAGGTTATGAAGCATCTGAGGTGGAAACTCTGGATGATGCTTGTTTAGCACAACCTATAGGTGCTCATGTTGAAACGCCAAAGAATGTACAAATCTTGTCCAAGGGCGTTGAGAAGGTCTAGAACACTTGTTATGTTACCTTTTGGATAACTACTTTTATGTATCCGTCTATGTGAATCTATATCTATTTATCTTAATCTATCTGACTGGTCTTGTTTCATTTTGTAGTATTTATTTACTTTGTTGAAACATAATCCTAACTCATGCATGGATTCATGCAAGGCACGTGATCTCTAGTTTAACGGTTACATTTGAATTTGAATAAGTCAGTTAGGCTTAGTCCTGGTTTGTTGAGTCTGTTTCGGAGATCCACCCTTTCTGGAGTGTGATCAAGTATTTAAGGATGTGTAGGTTATGATGTTGATGTACTTCTTTTCACAATTCAATAAGAGATCAAAATCTGTGCTGACTAAATACCTTGTTCTTGTTTATTGTTCATTGTTTGTTTGTTTGTTTATTCATAGCTCTTGCCAACACGTGGTATCAGAGCCTGGTTACCATGTCTGGCTCAACAACTCCCACTCAAGTGTTCAAGGGTGAAGGCTATGAAAACTGGAGTGTTAGTATGAAAACCATCCTGAGATCCAGAGACCTATGGGAGCCGGTAGATCTTGGGATGACTGATTATGCTGATGATCAAGTGAGAGCAAGGCTGGAAAGAAAGAATGATGCTCGTGTTATGGCTGTAATCCAGCAAGGTGTTCATGATCAATTATTCTCATGAATTGCTTATGCCAACACTGCTCAGGAAGCCTGGGATATTCTGAAAATGGAATATCAAGGTGATTCCCAAGTTCAGGCAGTAAAACTTCAAGGACTCGGGAGAGAGTTTGAAAACTTACAATGAAGGAAGGAGAAGCCGTAGGGGAGTACTTCTCAAGGGCAATGGCAATAGTTGGGCAGCAGAGATCTTATGGAGAAGAAGTGACTGATCAAAAGATTGTGGAGAAAATTCTCCGCAGTCTTACTTTAAGGTATGATTTTGTGGTACCATCTATAGAAGTGGCATATGATTTGGCCATGTTGAGTCTAGAAAAAGCTGATGGGTGTGTTGTAGTCTCAAGAACAAAGGATGAACTGCAGAACAGGTGATTCGGGAGTTAAGGCTAATGAGAAGTCTGATGAACAGGCATTGCAAGTGTTCCAACCAACAAGAAGGACAGGAAATGATGGTGGTCAAGGAGGAAGAGGTCGTGGACCCTTCAGAGAAAGAGGTAGAGGAAGATTCAGTGATAGAAATCGAGGACCACAATGTTATGGATGCAATAGGTGTGGCCACATAAAACGAGAGTGTTGGTATGGTGATGATCAACAGGTTAATGTAGCAGCAAATGAAGATGAGATTGAGGAAGGACAGGAAGAAGTGCCTCATCTCTTCATGGCATGTGTCTCTCAACAGGCTATGATGAGTACAGATGAATCAGAATCTTCAAACACTAATGTGTGGTTTGTTGATTCTGGAAGTTCAAATCATATGACAGGGGTACGTGCCATATTTACCTCTTTGAATACATCCTTCAAGTTGACAGTTAAGATGGGAACTATGAAACAAATTAATGTTGAAGGGAGAGGTAATGCAAAAGTTAAAATGTATGATGGTAGTACAACGTTGTTGGAAGATGTATATTATGCTCCAGAATTAGAGTATAATCTATTAAGTGTGGGTCAATTAATGAGAAAAGGTTATGCTCTTATGTTTGATGATGGGGCATGTTCAATTATCCATAAGAAGACAGGTACAGAACTGATGAAGATTCCATTGGCCCCAAATAACATGTTCCCACTTGATTCATCAAAGGTGGAGTCCAGCAGCCCCAAGGTTCATGAAGACACCAGCAGCCCCAAGTACAATAGCTATATAGGAAGCAAATGGTTCAAGGGCTACTAGCTATGAAACAAATTGGAGTGTGTGAGGGATGTGCTATGGGGAAACACCATAAGCTACCTTTCCAATCAAGTACTAGACATGCTACAAAGCCCCTTGAAGTGAAACACAATGATGTTTGTGAACCTATGTCTGTGCCCAGTCTTGGTGGAAGTAAGTACTTTCTTTTATTCATTGATGACTATACCAGGATGTGTTGGGTATACTTTATTGAAAGAAAGTCTGAGGTATTCTCAAAATTTAAAATTTTCAAAGCTTTGGTTGAGAAACAAAGCAGTCATTTCATAAAGGTGTTTAGATCAGACAGGTGGGGAGTACTGCTCTAATGAATTTAATTCATTTTGTGAAAATCATGGTATAAAGAGGCAGCTAACTGCACCTTTCACTCCAGAGTAGAATGGAGTGTGTGAAAGGAAAAACAGAACTATTGTGGAGATGGCACAATGTATGCTTCAAGCTAAGCATATGTCTGCATATTTTTGGGCAGAAGTAGTGTCAACTACAGTCCAAATATCCAATATATCTCCCACAAAACCAAATGAAAACAAGACCCCATTGCACATGTGGTCTGGTGAAGTCCCTGATGTCGAAACACTTAGAGTATTTGGGAGTATTGTTTATGGTTTGACCCCTTCCCAACTCAGAAGAAAGTTTATTCACCCAAATGCTCAGAAGTGTATTCTTATTGGATACTCCCCTCAAACAAAGGGCATAGATTGTAAAACCCAGTGACAAGACAAATCATCACTAGAAGACATGTAGAACCTGATGAGGTTACAAAATGGGACTGGAGCAAAAGTAAAACTGATGACAATAAGAACCTTTGGGCTTTTGACTTTGTTGATCTTTTGTTTAATAGTGCAGGTGATGTCACAACACAAAGTACAGATGCTAGTAGCAGGAGCACAAGTGTACAAGAGCCTAGTTCATCAGATCAGAACATCAACACTGCTGCACAAAGTCAGGGAGGGTCAAGTCAACATCAAGCTTCATCATCTAACTCTGACACTCCTGTTAGAGTCAGACAGCTAAGTGATGTCTATGCTGAGACAATTCCTATGCAAGATTATATTGCTTGTCAATTTGCATTAAATGTCTCTGACCCAACTTGTTTTGAAGAAGCTGTTACAAGCAAGAGGTGGAAACAAGCTATGGATGAATAGATGCAGGCTATTATTAAGAACAATACTTGGCAACTTGTAGAGCTGCCTAAAAACAAGAACCTGGTGGGACTTAAATGGTTGTACAAAACCAAATTAGGTCTAAGTGGTGAAGTTATGAAACACAAGGCAAGGCTAGTTGCAAAGGGGTATTCACAGAAGAAGGGGATTGATTTTTAGGAGACATTCTCTCCAGTGGCCCGTTTTGAGACCATAAGAACAGTGATTGCTGCAGCAGCTCAATTGGGTTGGTCCATATACCAACTGGATATGAAGTCTGCATTTCTTAATGGTGATTTGGAAGAAGAAACATATGTTCAACAACCAGAAGGATATGAGGTCTAGGGAGAACACAAGGTGTACATGTTGTTTAAAGCTCTATATGGGCTCAAGCAAGCACCAAGAGCATGGTATGCACGAATTGACTCTTATCTCATTAAGCATGGGTTCATTAGAAGTTATAGTGAACCAACTTTGTATGTTAAGAGGCATGATCATGAGAGGATTTTTGTGTGTCTATATGTTGATGATATCATGTATGCAAGTTCTGCTAGCACTATGATTACTGAATTCAGGGAAGGAATGATGAGGGAATTTGAGATGTCTGATCTTAGACATCTCAAATATTTCCTAGGATTGGAGGTGCATCAGGCCAATGAAGGAGTGTTCATTTGTCAAAGCAAATATGCACATGATCTGTTAAGGAAGTTTGGTATGCTTGAGTGTAAAAGTGATGATACACCAAGGAATGCTAATGAAAAGTTTCAGGCTGATGATGGAGCAATGAAGACAGATGAAGAGGTGTATAGGAGCCTGATTGGAGGATTGATGTATCTGACCAACTCCAGGCTAGATATAGTCTTTGCAGTTAATGTTCTTTCAAGATATACGCAGAAGCCATCCAAGCTACATTTTGGAGCATCAAAGAGGATACTCAGATATGTTGCAGGAACTATCAATTATGATGTATGGTATGATAAAGGTATGAAGATTGAACTTTGTGGCTATAGTGATAGTGACTGGGCAAGCAGTTTAGATGGTAGAAAGAGTGTTTCAGCCCATGTGTTCTCCTTGGGTAGTGGAGTAGGTGCTTGGTGTAACATTTGCAATATTTTCAATAATTTAGTTATTACATAAGGTACTTAAGAGACAATAATCCAAAAAAAAAATTAAAGAAAAGAAAACAACTAGAAAAGAAAAGCCATAATGGCATCAACATGTCTTCCCTCACATTTTGCTAATTTGCCAATGAATTCGACGAGGTGATTACGGAATTTCCTTATATACGAACCGACACCCCAACCCTTTATTTATATTGATGACAACGTGCCCGTCTCGTACTGGCTCCTTACGCTTAAACCTCCGACCAACACCACACCTGTGGCAACATCATTCTCCGACCACCACCACTCGAGACAACACAACCACCAACCAAACTGTTACGCCAACCATAGCCACCACAACCCACATGAAATGCCACTATCAGCCCTCGGTTTGACCCTTTAACACCCGCCATACACCGTTGTCGCATAGACTACCACCATCTGCACGGTTCCTGGCCTCCTTGCTACGCGGTATCACACTCGCCATTGCCGCTTGTTTGGATCGACTTCGACAGCCGCATCTAAGATGGGCCATTTCTTTTTCATGCATGGTATGGCATTTGTTCCATTCTCTAGCACATCTCATTAATTTACATTCAAACTTTGAGTGCAAGATGTATTATGTGTTGTTAATGGAAATATTGGTCATGCGAACATGACTCAATCTATTGTTTTAATAACCACGCATCATAACTAATTATTTCAATACAAATGGCATTGAGTTTTGTAAATAATGATAATGTCCTCTATTTTGATTTTCAAACATGTCATTTTTGTTTTATTATTCTCATTTAAAAATTATATGTTTTTTTAAAGTAGATGCGTACATATCTAATTTCCGAATGATATGTATACGTTGAAAAAGTCAATATGTTTGATACCATTTAAGTCCTAAGAGTTGATTTTATCAATACGAAAATATTGTATATAAGAGTATTTGTAATATGCAAATCTAAAGCTAATGAATTATTACTTTAGAAAAACTATTGTATGCAATATTTTTAAAGTTCTTGGGCAAGTATTGGTATAACAATGATAATGATAATAATATTAATTAAAATAGATATGTCAAACGTGACATATTTTTGTACACACATTACAACTAAAAAGTAACGTCGAGGAACACTAAATCACCATTCTTAACCTACTTAGGTGCAAGCATAATTATTTGATCCCGTCATATTCTTGCAAGTTCATCGTCACAAACAAGGTGAGTTTACATAGCCCCTTTTTCTGTTTTACATTTTGGGGTGAAACATGTTTAAACATTTTATACACTGTCATTTACTCATTCATACATTGTTGAAACTTGTGATTCAATTACACTATCATTTACTCATTCTATCATTTGACTGTAACAAAAAGACACAGTACAATCATTAACATTGATCAAACCGCCTGTTTAGATTATAGCGCTATAGGTCTGACAAACCCATCCCCCCACATAAATTCAGGGATGATCGATAACAGTTACACTTTTACTAACTTGCGAGTTAGGTCTCAGTCGACACAAGGTTTGATTGTACAAAAGACGCATTGTTACATGTCGGGCTCATATTCTATCATTACTCATTATTATACTTCAACTAAATTTGCTATACAACATATTCTTTTCAACTATATGCAAAACCTATGTATTCTCACCAACTATTTATAGTTGACCCCCATCTTTCCAACTTAACATGTTTCAGGTTTATTTGCTATTGAAAGTTGTACAAGTCTTGGAACAAATAGGAGCTTTAAACCTAGTTTATATCAATCAACTTTTGTAATATTTACTTGTAAGATGAATTGTAAATTGTTTAATAATTTTCAATTTTCATTTAGTACCATGAGCTATTGAACAATCATCACTACGTGACACCTCGATGTTTCCGCCATCGGTTGGGGTGTTACACTTGGTCATCAAAGAAGCAACATACAGTGGCTTTATCAAGTACTGAAGCAGAATATATAGCTGCCACTAGTGCTACATGTCAAGGAATTTGGTTAAGGAGGATATTAGAAGATTGGGACTCAAGCAAAGTGATTCAACTATGATATACTGTGACAACAAGTCAACTATAGATCTGTCCAAAAATCCAGCTGTTGATGGAAGATCAAAACACATAGAGCTGAAACATCATTTTATTCGAGATATGGTATCCCAGAAGCAAGCTGTTCTCAAGTTTTGCAGCACTGAAGATTAGGTGGCAGACAAACTCACCAAAGCACTTGTATATGCAAAGTTCATCTTCTTCAGGGACAGGTTAAGAATGAAGGAATTAGGATTAAGGGAGGGTGTTGAAACATAATCCTAATTCATGCATGGATGCATGCAAGGCACGTGATCTCTAGTTTAACGGTTACTTTTGAATTTGAATAAGTCAGTCAGGCTTAGTCCTGGGTTGTTGAGTCTGTTTTGGAGATCCACCTTTCCTGGGGTGTGATCAAGTATTTAAGGATGTGTAGGTTATGATGTTGATGTACTTCTTTTCACCATTGAATAAGAGATCAAAATTTGTGCCAACTAAATACCTTGTTCTTGTTTATTGTTCATTGTTTGTTTGTTTGTTTGTTTATTCATAGCTCTTGCCAACATACTTGTCACATTGGAAAGACAATTTTTAATTTTTATTATTGAAATCTACTAAAATATATATCTCAACCAAGTATATAACTATAATTCTTTGGATGCAAATGCTAAAGCTGTCTTTGGTGTTCCTAATTTACTACCTGTTGTTTTTTTCTCTATATTGTTGATAAATTTTTTATTTAAATTATAATTTTGTTCCTTATAATTTTGATGTCCCCTCGAGGATGGCCTACTAGATCTATTAATTGTTGTTGTTATTCAATGCTCAGCTAATGAGGAACCTAGGGTCTTCTTGGACGAGAAGATGTCATATGGCTGTTGGCGATCATGAAGACAAAACTTTTGATAAACACGCTAAGCACTACAAGGAATACGAGTATTAGCGGCGACCAAAGTCACCGTTAATAGTCTCCCATTAGCGGCGACTGTCGCCGCTAATACTCTCGTTGACAAAAAACGTCGCAAATAACACGTGTCGCCCTTAAATGGTCGCCGCTAATACCCTTTGTCCATGTGGCATTAATTTTTTATTATTTTTTGCCACGTGGCATGACACGTGGCAAAATCCTGTGCAGTATGGGCTTTACCTTTAGCGGAAACAAGCGGCTAAACATACCAACATTTACACATATATACATTATAAGCCTAAAATCTTCGTCTAAACATACCAACAAAGCTAAGCAAACATACCAAGATTTACAATCAAGCGTAAACATTATAAATTCTACAATTGTTACAAAAACACCTAAACATCTTCGTCTTCATCATCATTGCCACTATTGCCACTACCGCCTTGATTTCCAAAGTTTGCAAGATTTTGTGACTGGTAGAATTGACTAAACATTTGGAACATTTGCGCTTGGACTTGAAGATTGTTCATCATCACATTAAATTGTTCTTACAATATATATATATATATATATATATATATATATATATATATATATATATATTATATATATATATAGGAAAAAGATCAAATAGGAACCAATACCCTAGTTAGGAACTTAGGAACCAATCTGAGCCATCCATTTATAATTTTGATCTAAGGGGTATTTGTGTAATTAGACAATTAAATATTATCTTTTTAATTGATTAAGACTTTTTTATATATGGTAGTTTTTTAATTGGAGATTGGGTTTCCTTAAATCTCTCAACCATTATCATCTCTAATTCCTTAATCATAAAAATCACGTTCATAGCAATCAGAAGATTTAATTCAATTTGATTGAAAAAAACTTGCGATTAAAAAGAAACTAAAATCGTCCTACGATTCATAATTCCAAGTTATGGATAATAATTCTATACATGAAAACATCGAATCACAATCTCATGTGATAGAAGATCATGAAACACCATCTCAAAAGAAACTAAATAGTGTTGAAAATCAAGGTATTTATGTATTGTTTTTTTTTTAACTATCGGATGAGCCGTATAGTTTCGTTTTATTTTTGACTTTCGAAAAAGTTTGTTTTGTATTCTGGAATTCATACTTACGTACAGTATTGGAATGACGATATAGTTATACACTGGTGTATTATATGTAGTTATTGTTTTCGTACAGCGATGAAAAGATTTGTTGTTAGTTTTTTAGTTGTTATACACCAGTGTATAACAACATATCTATTAATTATTATACACAAGTGTAGTATAGTAGGTAAATGACATTCTAAATGTTACGTTAAATATACACAGGTGTATATTCATTAGGAAAAATGAAATGTGCAGTATGATACAACCTGTGTGTTACTCAATATACACTGATGTACCATATATGAGTTGTAGCATGTCTAACTGTATTTTTTTAATATTGTAAAATTTATTTTTAATTTACATTTCTATATTAGGTTCCTCATCGAGCAACGTATATGAACCTCCCGGTGGGACGAGATATTGGACGCCAGTTGTATAATATATGTATTTTATACTATCATTCTTACCAGTGTATAATTATACATCAGTGTATATTGATACATTTGATTATCACTACTATTTATACACCAATGTATAATTATACATCAGTTTATAATATATGTATTTAATTATATCATTCTTACCATTGTATAATTATACATCAGTGTATATTGATACATTTGATTATCACTACTATTTATACAGTCTCCTATATACAACGTATATTATACACTAGTGTATAAGCATTTGATAATAATAAATCGTCTTATCATTTTTTGACCTCATTATCTTATTTAAGGTTTGATCGATTACCTTTTCCATATAATATACACCAACGTATATTATCCAAAACTATATAACATCATGTACTGCACATTCGATTTTTGACGTACTTTGATACCATTCAAACAATCAATATGCATATTGATGAAGAACGATTACCATGGGGAAAAATAACTGATTTGCTAAAATAATGGGATTATATTGAAAATAAAAGGAAACTAATTAAACATGTGTTGTTAATAGTCAATATACAATTACCACATTGCCCTTTGATTTAATTAATGTTTTACTTATTTACAATCATGCCATTAGAGATCAATGACTAAGATTGGTTCCTATAGTTCCTACTTAAGGTATGGTTCCTATTTGAACCCTACCCTACCCTATATATATATATATATATATATATATATGTATATAGGGAAAGGATAATGTGGAAACCCTTGTTATATGGTAAACTCTGGAAACTTTGACTTCCTAATTTTTTATAATTTTGAAAAAAATAGGGCATGTTATATACATGATTTTAAGCATTTTGAGCCAAAAAAAATCAAAAAAGCGCCGAGTAGTTTATTTAAAAAAAAAATTCAAGTTTTGACTAACACATGTTTAGCGAAACTAACACGTGTTAACCATTTGTTACCCGAAGACGGTTTTTTATTTTTTTTTTTAAAAATGGCTCGGCGCTTTTTCCATTTTTTTGGCCAAAAATACTTAAAATCATGTATATTACATACCCTAAAATTTTCATATAAAAAAAGTCGGGAAGTTAGAGTTTCCAGAGTTTACCATATAACAAGGGTTTTCTATGGATCCCTACCTTATATATATATATATATATATATATATATATATATATATCAAATGGGTCAAATAATAACATTTAAACTATAAATCTCTACTACCTTATTAAGGAGGAGAGATGGGTAAGAAGGTAATTTCACCATCATTTTAAGATGGCATACAAAAGGTCTCATGCATAAATCTCTAATTTTTACCATTTTCTTCCATCTATGCCCTTATGTACAAGTCACTAATACAAATCAATTGCACCATTCAATACATTTAATTCATGTATTAACTTTTTGTTACCTAGAACCATTACCAAGTAATAGATTAATTCATGTAACTTTTTTTTAATGGATTAACTTTTTGTTACCAATGGAATTTGAATTATCACCATAAGAAAAGGCTAAGCCTTATTTAACACTTCGTAAGCAGTAGGCTAAAGGTTCTTTGGTTCATGTGTGTAACTAAATGTTGCAAATAAAAATCAAGCACAGATCGGATTGGATAAATGACAGTATGGTGTATAAAGTTTTGGCAATTTAAAATGTGAATAAAAATACATACCCGCAGCAACGCGCGGGCATTCCACTAGTATATACTAAATGGGTCAACTATCAACAAATATACTACAAATATATACCAAATTGATCAAATATCCTACTTACTAAACATATTTATACCAAATGGGTCAAATATCAACATTAGCAAACATACATACACCAAGTTGATCAAACTACAAACATATACCAAATGGGTCAACTATCAACAATAAAACTACTAATATATATTAAACGAGTCAAATATTAACATTTAAACTACAAATATATACCAAATGGGTCAACTATCAACAAATAAACTACAAATATATACCAAATGAGTCAAATATCCTACTTACTAAACATATTTATACCAAACAGGTCAAATATTAACATTTAAACACAAAGACATACCGGTGTTAGTTGCGGTTGCATTGGTGTAAAATGTGGAAGGCTTTCTCTCGGACAAGGCATAGGCCTAATCCCGCGAACATGTCTGCGACGTCTGCCCAACACATCTTCAAATATACCAACCTTCAAACACCCCAAATAATATTAGATTGTGTTAGGAAAGGTGGACCGTTGATCTCTTGACCAATCAACGGTCAGGATTCGATCAGATTGTGTTTAGGTAGGTTTTGGAGTATTAGCTGCCACACCTAGGCGGGTCGCCGCTAAAGGTGTCGCCGCTAAAGGTGATTTTCTTGCAGTGACGGTTGATGTAAGTTTTTCTCTAGAAGGCTTTGAAGCTTCTGCGTTAAAAACTCTACTTTCGTTGTTGCATCAACATTTTCATGCTTCTAAGTCAAGGCAAGCTGTGCATAATAAGCTTGAGTCTATTTATGAGGCACTCGGATCCGGGTGTAAAGAAGTTCGTATTGGCTGTGAGGCTAATGTAGGTTTCTACCTTCCTGTTTTTAAATTAACACTCTGATTTATCAAATGCATAATCTTTGTTTTTTATCTGTGTTATATTTGTTGTTTATTAGGTTACTTTAGATGGTTATGAAGCTTCTGAGGTGGAAACTTTGGATGATGCTTGTTTACTGTTTAGCACAACTAGGTGATCTTGTTGAAATGCCAAAGAATGTACAACTCTTATTCGAGGAGGATAGCGTTGAGAAGGTCTAGAACACTTGTTATGTTACCTTTTGGATAACTACTTTATGTTTCTATCTATATGAATCTATCTATCTGACTGGTCTTGTTTCATTTTGTTATTTTTTGTAGTATTTATTTAGTTGTCATATTGGAAAGTTAAGTTTAAGTTTTATTATTGAAATTATGTAATATAGATTTGTTTTTCAGAATTAGGTGGTATGAGTGTTTAAAATAATTTAGTGTGTGTGAGTTTGGTGAATTGTGTATCTGGGTGGGGGTGGGGATGGTAGCACCAAGCTGTGTGTTTTGGTGTGAGTTCCAAATTCGGTTAGTGGGTCCCTTCGGTGATCGGTGCTATCAATCCTAGCTACACATATTTCCTTCTGTGTAGTTTTTGTTTATTGGTGTTGCCTTTTTTTTCTTGGGTATATCCGTCTTATGCAGCTTATTCAAAGTTTGGAACACTGGAAGTGTATGCAGTTGGTTTTAGTATTGCAGCTGTAGTAAATTCAAGCAACACATCTTCAGCTTTAAAAGGATTTGGACGATCAGGTTCTCGAGTGGATACAACTGCATACAAATGCTCTTGATAAGAAAGATCGAGTATGAACAGACGGTGAAGGTATGAGTTTTCTGTCAAAACCAAAAGTGAAAGCAGCAAGGCACACCAATTATCTGTGATGTTCTAGAGTTTAGTGGTGTTGATGCTTGGATCTAGAGCCCCACCAAATCCAAAGTCATGATATTTTTAAGGATTATTCATTTGTTGGGAGATTCAAAATTTTGACCATTCTTTGGAGGATCTTTTGTGAAATTCACGGAAAGTCTTGGAATAATTTATACGCACAAAGATTACAGGCATCAAATGTGTAAGACCCCAACCGATGGCGGAAACATCGGGATGTCACGTATTGATGATTGTTCAGTAGCTCATGGTAAATAATAAGTTTCAATAAATGATTTAAATAAATTACATACAATTTTTCTAAGAATTTGTACATCAAAATGAAAAAAAAAATACAAGCTACGCATCTTCAAGCATTAACTCTAATCTTCGAGCATGTTATAACCTGAAACATGTTAAGTTTGAAAATATTTTGGGTCAACAAAAGTTGGTGAGAATTACATAGGTTTTGATAATCGAATAAAAATGTTGTGCAATTCATGTGTCATGGCATGTCTAGTCCATATGTGAAAACATACTAGAAGTAATTCGAGTGCATAATCAACCCTTGTGACTGTTATAATGTGGTACATCCCATACGCTCATGGTTCACTCGAATATGTTATGCGATAACAAACACCCATGCTACCTTTGTAGGAGGCACGTATCCGGGTGGGATTGTCAGTCCAATAGATCTATCAATGTATACCGTCGGCTGATCAATGTTAATGATTATGCTAGAATTGTGCTTACCCTAGTCAAGGTCAAGACATAATGCAACATAGAAAAACACATAGACACATTGATGATTGAATTGCATATATGATGTTGTAACATGTTTCACCCCAAAATAGTGAAATAGAAAATGGGCTATGTAAAACTCACCTAAAATTCACTGTGTAAGTATTTGCAAGTAGCAAAAAGTCTGAACTTGAATTAATTGAAATCTTGTATCCTATTACAAACAAACGATGCCTTAAATTCTAATGCAAATACGCTTGTTTCATTTATTGATTGTAAAGATAGTTTATTCAACTACCTAGACTTGTATTGTAAACAATACGCGTCTTAATGTGTGTATGACTTAACGAACCGTTAGTAATTTGGTTTGGATTTCTTGAAAATATATGCGTATGTATAGTTATTGGAAATAAATAAGTTATTGAAGTTATTGGTAAAGACACATTTTGTATAATGAAATTATATTTACGTAGTTTGACTTAAGTGTTAATTCGTCTCGTATTTTGGGTAGTAAATATATGTACTCGTTAATAAACATAAATATTTCTATTTTTGACGGCGTAAGATTTGAAAATTAGAATTTATTTGTAAAAACATAATCTCGTCTATACATAATCATAAACTTGAAAGGCCGATTTGGTTCTTATATTTTATAAAAATTTGGGCAAAGTTTCCTCTGTTTTTGTAAGAAACCAGACAACATAAGTCGTCTATTTTAACTCAAAACATCAAATGCCCAATTTCACAAAACACAACATTATTCAACAAAGCTATTTTACACTACGTAAGGCTAACTTATTATAAATCTTACGCTTAGACAAGTATTACATTTATATAAGTGTAGTTCGAGTTGTTAACTCGCATGAACATAAGCTCGTCGTTATCCGATTCATCCAAACTAACGATGAAATAATCTTTGTTATAATTCATTCGGTTCGCTTAAGTTTTCGCAATGTATAAATTAATATATATTTACAACCTAATAAAAAAATAGTTAAACGAAAGTCATGGCGCGTTATACCTTCCTGCGAACAACTCTCGAATCGATACGCATTCGCCTAGAACTAGAGCTGACCAACTTTGACTGTTGACGAGATTGACCAGCTTTGACTGCGACCAAGTGTTTGACCAGATCTGAAACGTTTGACTGATGTTGACAGTTGACCAGGTTTGACCGAGCCCGAACACGAACCCAAAACCGAATCTGACCCGATCAACTACACCCGACTAGAGCCAAACTTTAGCCGGACCAAACCCGAGTTAACAAGACCCGAACCCGAGCAAAAACTGTTCCGGATCAGACCCGACTTGAACCCGGATTTGGAACTCAAGGCGACCACCATCAGGAAATCAACGAGACCCACACCAACAGATCTGACCCGTAGCCGAGACCAAAAGGACAGACCAGAATCGCTGTTACTCGAGCCGCTACTGCACTTGGTGTGACACCCGGCATGTTTGGGTCAACACTTTATGAACACATAAGTCTACCTTAGCGAAAAACGTTTATTAAACATACTTGACGGGGTCAGTAGAGTCGGAATACAGTCCGCATTGTCCAGGGTTCAATGATTCGGGAGATCATTGGGTTAGTCACACACACACACACACGATACGAGTCCCGTTGTTGGTGAATTACATAAACTAATTAAGTGTATGTGTAGACTTATTGTCGTATGGTGGATTATATGCTTAGATGTGTTTAAATGATGTGTAGATAATCATCCATGCTTAAATATGATAAACATAGACTAAGGTTGCATGCTCATGTGTTAAAATGTGTTAGAATGCGTTAAACACGACAAACTGGAAAGCTAGATGAAAGGGTTCTCGTTCGACCACTTCGAGTGGTCGAAGGAGGGATTTTGTTTGGTTCGACCCCTTTGTAGATGGGCGAACCAGGGAAGTGGAATTGAAGGAATTCCCTTCGACCAGAACAGGGCTCATTCGACCCTGTGAAGGGGTCGAAGGAGACCACCTTCGACCATTGAATTGGTGCGAAGGAGGATTAGTATAAATACCACACTTTGTCATTTTTCACCATTTCACAAACCCTAACCGTCTCAAAACACTCTCTAGCAACTTTAATCATTGGGGAAGGAGTTTTTGCCCTTGTTTTCTATAATCTAACCTACAAACATCTTCTACACAAAGATCAAAGGTGTGTTCTTCATTCTAAATCACTTTTAAAGCATTTCAATTCGTTTTTATTAAACTCCAAGAGTCCAGATCTGATACAAACATGTTTTCATGGATAAAAACCTTCCTAATGTCTTTCTAAACAAAACCTATTCATAAACAATGAGTTTTCATACAAACTAACATGTGTTAATGGTGTTTTATGTGATGTTATGTATTGTTTGATGATTGATTGTTGTATAGATGTTATAACAATGATCTAGGACTGTTATTGATGATGTTTTATGATTGAGATAGGTTACAATTGATTATTGATGATGTTTTATCCATTTTGGGGATTTTGGGTTAGATCTAGGGCTTGTTCATGATGATAGTGATAAGGATATGATTGGGGGGTTTAGTGTTCATGGTAATCTGAGTATATTAAGTTGATTATTGATTGATTTCATAAAGTTTCCTAATTGGGTAAAGATTGCATGCATGATGATGTGACATCTCCATAATTTACTATTTTGGGAAACTTGTAAAACGACTAGATTTTAGTGTAAAATCGGTGGGGTTTTGTAGGAATAAGTTATCCATGCTTGACTGCTGTGTTTGATGATGTTTCGAGTCGTTTTGAATGTGTTTGAAGCGTTTTTAGGAAAAATTGCACAACAGGGGCGAACCTGGCCTCCTTCGACCGATCGAAGGTGCGAAGGAGGAAAACCAGGGTCAAACCAGGGTTTTTGTTGGGCGAATGTGGTAGAATGGGCGAAGGAGGCATCAAACGGTCGAATGAAATGTAAAACGGGCGAAGGAGACTGAAAAGGTGCGAAGGAGACTTAAAACTGACTGGTTCGACCGTTCTGATGCAGAAATGAGATTTTTGATACAAACTAAGTGTTTTATGCTTGAACCTTGTGTGTAATCTATGTGTACTTGATTAGTTAGGGTAATGGGTCACCAACGG
The DNA here is from genome assembly GCA_030844895.1 of Ambrosia x helenae. Lineage (NCBI taxonomy): Eukaryota > Viridiplantae > Streptophyta > Magnoliopsida > Asterales > Asteraceae > Ambrosia > Ambrosia x helenae. The sequence goes on from CM061229.1 coordinate 1,939,562, forward strand.
GATGTCGGGTCGGTCTAGTGTGTCGGTTAAACATTTAAACACGTTTTAAAACATACTCGGTCAAGATCTGGACAATCGGGGACTGGTTAGCCTCCGGGTTAATAGCCATCACACTTATGTAAACTCGTTGATAGGTTGTCGTTAGTTGGGATTATCATACACGTGTTGGAATTCTAGTTATCAGAAGACGCACTCGAAGGTGAGTTTCACGGCCCCACTCTTTTACTGGTTTTACATTTTCGGGGGAGAAAACATGCTGTGTCCTTTAAACGTGTGTCAACTATGTTTTCATAAAAAGGTGTTTCAACTATGTTTTGGTATTCATGAATTCATTGGGTTTGGAGTATTCATTATGTTTTCACGTATTCATTATGTTTTGGAGTATTCATTATATTACTATGCGATCTTTGGAAGTCCCAGGGGAAACCATGAATGTGTGGGGATGCACAACGGGGGAAATGTGGATAGCGCTATTTGGGCTTGACCCGCCCCACTCGACGGCTTGGAGGGCCGGGGGGTGCATATTGTCTCTTAGGTATTCAGTATTCAGTATTCAGTATTCATTCGGGCACGTATTCAGTATTCACAGTATTCGAGTCCAGTAATGGTTTTCCAATCGCAGTGGTAAGTTATTCATATGTTTTGCATGCATGTGGTCTGGATTGACCATGGGTATTCAGTTGGAGTCGATTTTTACTTGGAGTTAGTATACATTTGGAGTCGGTATTCATTTAAAAACCTGTGAACTCACCAGCATTATTTGCTGACGTATTTAGCATGTTTGTCTCAGGTCGCTAAGGTAGCAGCGGTTGATAGGCGCACGGAGTCTCACGGCGTCTAGGATTCATGTGCATCTCATTTAGTATTTTCAGACTTTCGTACTTTTGATTTCGTGTTGTAATAAAGTTTTTACGCTTCCGCAGCGATGGATCATTTATGAAAAACTTAATGGTTTACCTAAGTCATTTTTACGTATCATATAGTGTCGTTTATTGTGACCGTTGACTTGGATCCTGGTGTGTCACGCGCCTCGCGGTAAAAACCCCGCACGTGGAAATTTGAGGGTGTGACACTTGGCCACCACGAGACCAGAAAGAAAGGGAATCAAACTGACCCGGAACCAAATCGATCAAAAAGAACAGACCTGGGACCTGAACTGAGCGACATGAAGCTTCCCGTCACTGTTGTTGCCGCTGCTGTTTTAAAAGGGTCAAGAAGAAAACGTCGCTGTGGTGGTGTGGCTGAAGGGAGGGGCGGCGGTGTAGATTGGTGGTTGTTATGGTGGTCGGCGGCGCGCATCAGAGAGAGAGAGGGATGCGAGTTTTAGAGAGAGGGAGGAGAGGAAGTGGGCGGTGGCTGGTGGTTGTTGTTGCTAAAGAAAGCAGAGGAAGGGGTGGTTGCTGTGGCCGACGCCGCCGCGTTAGAGGGTCGGAGTGGTGGCCGGCGGCGGTTTTGAGGGAAAATGGGAGGCAGGGGTTGAGAGTTGGAAATGGATGCGGTGAAAGCTAAAGGGGCGATATATAGAGGAGTAGGGGTTAAAGTGATGGTGTCTAGGGTTTTAGTGGAGAAGAAGATGGATGGAGGTGGAAGAAGATGAGGTGATTAAATAGTTAGGGTTGTTGTGTGGGTTAAGTGGTTGGGTACTGCGTATACGAGCCAGTTACTGACTCGGTCTCGTTTAAATTACGTAACTTGTTTTAATCGTTTAAAATACATATTTTGTTAAATTTATTTTTATAAACCGACTTAAAACGAGTAGTTGGACCATATATTTGTTATAATATATTTTTAGTCGCGTTTTATTTATCATGAGCAGTTATTGTTTCTAATAATAATAACGACAATTACATATATGATTTATAAGTTAATGTCGTGTAAGAACGTATTATTTGCTAACGAGATATTAGTGTTAACGAATTAAAAATCGTTTTATGAATAAAATTATTATTATATTATTCGGGAAACGCTGAGCGTTACAGTCTCCCCTACTTTAGGAAACTTCGTCCCGAAGTTATTAAAAACACAGGGTTGAGTGTGATTGGGTAGAAGTTAAGATAACTATGGTTTGGAACAATTTGGGTTAAGGTACAACGTGAATTTATAAGTAATAGGATAATATGTTTCGAATAATTTGGGTAAGAGTTTTGATATGTGTGAGTTGATTAACTATGGAAAGACTAAATGAATTACTAGGTAACTAGCGTTTATAATTGATTATCTACCGAAAACCTTGATAGAATTCCACACTACCTTAACGTACCTGTAAATTCATGATTACGTTCCGGATCGCAATCACCAATTTACCTTACATTAGGGTTTTGTGTCCTTCTATGACTCTAAACACACATGTAAGTAATGCAATATAACAATGTGATTGAATCTTTGTATCAATGAGTCTAACTGTTGAGCAGGAAAAAGACTTCTACCAGTCAGTGAGTAGGAACCTCTACCTATTGTTGAGCAGGCGCGATAGCCTCTACCAGTCGTTGAGCAGGTTATTAGAACCTCTACCGACTGTTGAGCAGGCATGATGACCTCTACCATTCGTTGAGCAGGTTATTAGAACCTCTACCGACTGTTGAGCAGGCATGATGACCTCTACCATTCGTTGAGCAGGTTATTAGAACCTCTACCGACTGTTGAGCAGGCATGATGACCTCTACCAATCGTTGAGCAGGTTATTAGGTATTCTACTAACTGTTGAGCAAGTACTTCATCCCCTACCAGTTGTTTGATTAAGTGTAACAATTGTTTTTGGCTTAACACATAAGTTGCAAACTGATAATACATACATGTAAACAAGTTGGTAAATGCATCAAGTATCAAGTATAGCATGCGAGCTGCAATAGAGTTGCCCTAGACAAGGTTAATGACTTTAGGTGTGTTTATAGCAAATCGTTTATTTTCCATGCTTCCAAATATCATGAATAATCAAATGTTCAGATAGATAATCAAATCCTCATGGATACCTAAGAATCAAGTTTGATGCAACGGATAATCAAGTTTTCAATAGTTTGGTTATCATAGGGATCAAGTTCATGTTTAAGAAGGTAAAGAGTATGAATTTAGTTCTTGAGAGGATGATGAAGAACTCAAAGTATCATCAAAGTTATGAAAGATAATGCGCGTGAAAATAGTTAATAAGGGTTTGTTTATGGGTTTTCCAAAGAGGCACAAATAGTATGGAGATTATTTAGCAGTATGAATCGTGGGGTTTGAATCAAATATTAAAATCAAGGGTATGAGGAAACATGATTGCGGTATTTGCCAAAAATTTGTAATGGTTCGAACAAGTTTAAAATAAGTAGGTGTCAATGGAAAAATTGTAGAGTAAATTTTGTTCCTGTGGATGGAAAGATTTTATTTTCAAAATTGGTTTTGTATATAAAGCAAAAGTCATTAAATTGTACAACTAAATTGATTTAGATCAAAATATTTCGATGAGTCATAGGTTTTAAACACGATGTTGGATTTCAAAAATCAAGAATTTGTTCAGACGTTTTGTATAATAGGCTTCGAGTATTACATAAAAGAAATCATTCTTAATAGATTAAAACATTTTTATCGTAAATCATTTGCTACGCCAATAAACTGTTCAATAAAATTTGAAATTTAACAAATAAGTTTGTGGAAATAAAAGACTCTTTAAAAAAAAAATATTTATTTGTTATAGTTTGTGAAATTCCCAAGTGATGGAAGTTTGGCAAAATTCAGTACTCTTTAGTTTTGGTGCTACAATATCTCCTATACACAGATTATAAGGTTACAGTTTTAAACAAGGATTTTTAAAATCTCAAATGTGATGAAATTTTATGGTTGATGGTATCTTCAAAATATACATATATATACACATAAATAAAAATGTAAGGGGGGGAGTTTAAAATAAAATTGGCCAAAAACATCAAAGATGATAGATTTATGTATGATGTAAAGGGAAACATATGATTTGAGTTAGATGTTAAAAATAATTAGACTTATGGATAATATTATAAGTTTGTAAAATGAATTAGGATTGTGAAACCCAGAAATGATTCATGAAGTTTAAGCTAATGAGGGAATTATATAAGAAGAAAATATATTTGAATTGTAAAAATTTTAAGATTCAAAACTTAGATTTTATACGGGAGTGAGGGGGGTATAAATCAAAATGAAACACAAAGATTGTAAATATCTAACCCTGAATAAACGAAAATACTGGCTTATCAAAACAGATCAGGTCTAAGCCCAACGAATTTGCCTTAATAATCTAGACGTACGTTAGGATTGTAGCAAGTAAGTGAAAGAGAGTATGCAAGACTAAGTTAGGCTAAGAATAAGGATGAGGATAGAGATAGAGATAAGGATAAGGTAGAGCTACAAGTAATTGAAGCAAGTACTGGTTAAAGTCCTAAGGCTATAGACTAGATTATTTTTCTAATAACCTAATTCCCTATAACCATGGCTCTGATACCAATCTGTAACACCCCAACCGATGGCGGAAACATCGGGATGTCACGTATTGATGATTGTTCAGTAGCTCATGGTAAATAATAAGTTTCAATAAATGATTTAAATAAATTACATACAATTGTTCTAAGAATTTGTACATCAAAATGAAAAAAAATACAAGCTACGCATCTTCAAGCATTAACTCTAATCTTCGAGCATGTTATAACCTGAAACATGTTAAGTTTGAAAATATTTTGGGTCAACAAAAGTTGGTGAGAATTACATAGGTTTTGATAATCGAATAAAAATGTTGTGCAATTCATGTGTCATGGCAAGTCTAGTCCATATGTGAAAACATACTAGAAGTAATTCGAGTGCATAATCAACCCTTGTGACTGTTATAATGTGGTACATCTCATACGCTCATGGTTCACTCGAATATGTTATGCGATAACAAACACCCACGCTACCTTTGTAGAAGGCACGTATCCGGGTGGGATTGTCAGTCCAATAGATCTATCAATGTATACCGTCGGCTGATCAATGTTAATGATTATGCTAGAATTGTGCTTACCCTAGTCATGTTCAAGACATAATGCAACATAGAAAAACACATGGACACATTGATGATTGAATTGCATATATGATGTTGTAACATGTTTCACCCCAAAATAGTGAAATAGAAAAGGGGTATGTAAAACTCACCTGAAATTCACTGTGTAAGTATTTGCAAGTAGCAAAAAGTCTGAACTTGAATTAATTGAACTCTTGTATCCTATTACAAACAAACGATGCCTTAAATTCTAATGCAAATACGCTTGTTTCATTTATTGATTGTAAAGATAGTTTATTCAACTACCTAGACTTGTATTGTAAACAATACGCGTCTTAATGTGTGTATGACTTAACGAACCGTTAGTAATTTGGTTTGGATTTCTTGAAAATATATGCGTATGTATAGTTATTGGAAATAAATAAGTTATTGAAGTTATTGGTAAAGGCACATTTTGTATAACGAAATTATATTTACATAGTTTGACTCAAGTGTTAATTCGTCTCGTATTTTGGGTAGTAAATATATGTACTCGTTACTAAACATAAATATTTCTATTTTTGACGGCGTAAGATTTGAAAATTAGAATTTATTTGTAAAAACATAATCTCGTCTATACATAATCATAAACTTGAAAGGCCGATTTGGTTCTTATATTTTATAAAAATTTGGGCAGAGTTTCCTCTGTTTTTGTAAGAAACCAGACAACATAAGTCGTCTATTTTAACTCAAAACATCAAATGCCCAATTTCACAAAACACAACATTATTCAACAAAGCTATTTTACACTACGTAAGGCTAACTTATTATAAATCTTACGCTTAGACAAGTATTACATTTATATAAGTGTAGTTCGAGTTGTTAACTCGCATGAACATAAGCTCGTCGTTATCCGATTCATCCAAACTAACGATGAAATAATCTTTGTTATAATTCATTCGGTTCGCTTAAGTTTTCGCAATGTATAAATTAATATATATTTACAACCTAATAAAAAAAATAGTTAAACGAAAGTCATGGCGCGTTATACCTTCCTGCGAACAACTCTCGAATCGATACGCATTCGCCTAGAACTAGAGCTGACCAACTTTGACTGTTGACGAGATTGACCAGCTTTGACTGCGACCAAGTGTTTGACCAGATCTGAAACGTTGACTGATGTTGACTGTTGACCAAGTTTGACCGAGCCCGAACACGAACCCAAAACCGAATCTGACCCGATCAACTACACCCGACTAGAGCCAAACTTTAGACGGACCAAACCCGAGTTAACAAGACCCGAACCCGAGCAAAAACTGTTCCGGATCAGACCCGACTTGAACCCGGATTTGGAACTCAAGGCGACCACCATCAGGAAATCAACGAGACCCACACCAACAGATCTGACACGTAGCCGAGACCAAAAGGACAGACCAGAATCGCTGTTACTCAAGCCGCTGCTACACTTGGCCACCACGAGACCAGAAAGAAAGGGAATCAAACTGACCCGGAACCAAATCGATCAAAAAGAACAGACCTGGGACCTGAACTGAGCGACATGAAGCTTCCCGTCACTGTTGTTGCCGCTGCTGTTTTAAAAGGGTCAAGAACAAAACGTCGCTGTGGTGGTATGGCTGAAGGGAGGGGCGGCGGCGTAGATTGGTGGTTGTTATGGTGGTCGGCGGCGCGCATCAGAGAGAGAGGGATGCGAGTTTTAGAGAGAGGGAGGAGAGGAAGTGGGCGGTGGCTGGTGGTTGTTGTTGCTAAAGAAAGCAGAGGAAGGGGTGGTTGCTGTGGCCGACGCCGCCGCGTCAGAGGGCCGGAGTGGTGGCCCGGCGGCGGTTTTGAGGGAAAATGGGAGGCAGGGGTTGAGAGTTGGAAATGGATGCGGTGAAAGCTAAAGGGGCGATATATAGAGGAGTAGGGGTTAAAGTGATGGTGTCTAGGGTTTTAGTGGAGAAGAAGATGGATGGAGGTGGAAGAAGATGAGGTGATTAAATAGTTAGGGTTGTTGTGTGGGTTAAGTGGTTGGGTACTGCGTATACGAGCCAGTTACTGACTCGGTCTCGTTTAAATTACGTAACTTGTTTTAATCGTTTAAAATACATATTTTGTTAAATTTATTTTTATAAACCGACTTAAAACGAGTAGTTGGACCATATATTTGTTATAATATATTTTTAGTCGCGTTTTATTTATCATGAGCAGTTATTGTTTCTAATAATAATAACGACAATTACATATATGATTTATAAGTTAATGTCGTGTAAGAACGTATTATTTGCTAACGAGATATTAGTGTTAACGAATTAAAAATCGTTTTATGAATAAAATTATTATTATATTATTCGGGAAACGCTGGGCGTTACAAAATGCACGGATGAATCCTTTGTTTTTTTTTTTTTGTTTTTTTTTTTTGCCTTGCCACGGTTATAGTCTTTAGGAGAAATGTTTTTGGTATTTCGGAAGGGGTCCGTTCACTATCCTAACTATCCCTTAGGCGGTGAAATGTGTATCTGGACGCGGGGGTAGCACCAAGCATGTGTTTTGGCGTGGGTTCTAAATTGGGTTAATGGGTCTCTTTAGGGATCAATGCTATCAATCTCGGCTACACATATTTCCTTTCGTGTAGTTTCTTTTCTGGTGTGGCCTTTTTGTTCTTGGGTATATCTATCTTATGCAGCCTATTCAAAAGTTTGGAACACTGGAAGTGTATGCAGTTGGTTTTAATATTGCAGTTGTAGTAAATTCAAACAACACATCTTGGGATTTAAAAAGGATTGTGATGATTAGGTTCTGGAGCAAATACAACAGCATCCAGATGCTCTTGATAAGAAAGGTTAAGTATGAACAGAAGGTGAAGGTATGAGTTTTCTATCAAAACCAAAAGTGAAAGCAGTAAGGCACAACAATTATATGTTATGCTCTAGAGTTTAGTGGTTCTGATACTTGAATCTTGAGACCCGCCAAATCCAAAGTCATGATATTTTTAAGGATTATTCACTTGTTGGGAGATTCAAAATTTTAACCATTATTTGGAGGATCTTTCGTGAAATGCACGGAAAGTCTTGGAATAATTTATAGGCACAAAGATTATGGGCATCAATTGCACAGAGGAATCCTTTGTTTATTTTGCCTTTGCCACGGTATATAGGCTTTAGGTGAAATGTTTTTGGTATTTCGGGAGGGGTCCGTTCACTATCCCTTAGGCGGTGAAATGTGTATTTGGGCGGGGTAACACTAAACGTGTGTTTTCGCGTGAGTTCTAAATTGGGTTAATGGGTCTCTTTAGTGAACGGTGCTCTCAATCCCGGTACACATATTTCCTTTCGTGTAGTTTCGTTTCTGGGTGTGGCCTTTTTGTTCTTGGGTATATCTTTCTTATGCCAGCCTATTCAAAGTAGAAGTGTATCCAGTTGGTTTTAATATTGCAGTTGTAGTAAATTCAAACAACACATCTTTGGCTTTAAAAAAGATTGTGGTGATCAGGTTCTGGAGCGAATACAATAGCATACAGATGCTCTTGATAAGAAAGGTTGAGTATGAACAGAAGGTGAAGGTATGAGTTTTCTGTCAAAACCAAAAGTAAAAGCAGCAAGGCACAACAATTGTTCATTTGCTGGGAGATTCAAAATTTTAACCATTCTTTGGAGGATCTTTTGTGAAATGCACGGAAAGACTTGGAATAATTTATAGGCATAAAGATTATGGGCATCAATTGCACAGAGGAATCCTTTGTTTTTTGCCTTGCCATGGTTATAGGCTTTAGGCGAAATGTTTTTGGTATTTCGGAATGGGTCCGTTCACTATTCCAACTATCCCATATGCAGTTTGAAGAGTCTGGAGTAGAGGTTCAACTAAACACTTTCCTATTGATAAGGGAAAAGCAACGACAGGGCATATTTTGGTCGAGAAATGGGTGGTAGATAGTAGTATCTTTTGTATTATTGAGGTGGTTGATATGTTTTTGCGCCTTTTCTATCTTTTCGGTTTTCTAATTTCTGGCTATAAAATCTTTGTAGTTCCCATTGTATGGTCTTTGCTTTTGTAAATAATGTTGCCCCCTTATCGGTTAAAAAAAAGATGAAATTAGAGTGAAAGTAGGTGGGCATGGAAAATCAAAGTGAAAGTAGGTAGTTCACTCATTCATTCAGCGAACATAAGGGAATGTTTAGGTGTGTCAGAATCCTTCTACTATGGCTTCAAAAATGTTAAAGAGCGTTGCTTATTGGATGGCGCGGAAGATGCCTTCACCATCGCGGGGGGGGGGGGGGGGGGTGGCGTGGCCTCTTAAGGGATGAATTTTGCATTGGCGTAGGGCAACATAGAAGCAATGTGATTGGTTCTTTTTTTTTAACTTATATACACAAACATTTCAACCAGGGTTGTTTATGAACACTTATGCTAAGTGCAACAACATTATTTTAAGTATCTTAAAATTAAATTCAAATTATATTGTTGTTGTTCTCAAACCTTTTATTTATTAGACGAGGTTATATAATTGTATGAAATTATATTGTTGCTGTTCTCAAACCTTTCGTATAGTAGAAAAGGTTATATAATCGTATGAAATTATAGTAGTAGATAAAAATCAAATCTATTACATTGCTACTACAAAACTAAAAACATACATAGTTTTTTTTGACGGAATCAAAACTTTTTGTTTACCTAACAACGCATATAGATTTTAACATATAGGGATGGACACTAACGTTTACATTTTCATTGTCTTGTGATGTGTGCAACAAAACCATCGATCTCCATGCGTGTAACACCACCTTCTTCCACAGATCGCCTAACATCTTCACCAATTTTCCTGGCTTTCTTCCTCATCTCATTGCCCTCTCCAGATTCCATCAATATTCGAATACTTTTCTCTATAACAGAAGATATCACTGCCTCACCATCACGCCCCCAATCCCCAACATTCACACCAATCTTTAACACCTCAGTTATTAGTGTAGCATTTTTTGGTTGGTCTGAATGCATAGGCCAAGCAGCAATCGGAACACCCATCGTTATGCTCTCCATGCTCGAATTCCAACCACAGTGACTCATAAACCCGCCCGTTGCAATATGAGCCAACACCTCTAACTGTGGTGCCCATTCTCTCACCACCAAACCTTTTCCTTCAACTCTTTCTTCAAACCCTTTTGGCAATTCAATATTCCTATCTTCACCTTTAAAGATATCACCTTTATCAGCATCTCTTAACACCCATATAAACTTTTGTCCACTCTTCTCTAACCCAATAGCAAGTTCTTGAATCTGCTCATTGGAAAATGAAGTAGTGGACCCAAATGCAACGTATATCACCGAGTCTTTAGCTTGTTTATCGAGCCACTTGAGTACCATATGACGTTTTGTAACGTCTTGGTTATCGTTTATGGATACTGGATTGAAAGGACCAAGTGCCCATTGTTTTGTGCTGCCACAAACTCCTTCTTTCGAAAGATAGTCGATGAACTTACCATCAAATACTTTGCACGTATCGAAAATGTTTCCAGAATTAAACTTCGTGCAATCAACATGAGAAGTAAGAAATTCAACATAATCTTGTGGCATATGGTCTTGAATAATTGGGATCTTTGTCATAACTTGTGTATAGGATTCATCATGATCATCTAAACATGGTCTTCCTTTCTCTTCCCAAACATATGAAAAAATGGTGAAAGCCGATGCACCCAGGGTTGCATAGGATTCTACATTTGGAAAAGAAACTACATCTTGCACGACCGGGCTCATTAGAAAGTCATGAACAACGATGACACGCCTCGCGGTGTTTGAGATTCCAGCGAGTAGTTTTGCGAAAGGTTCGCGTAAATGAGATGATGCTATGAATGATGGGACAAGGTGTGATGGGAATTTTGTGGAAGAGTTGGGGTTTGGAGGAGGGGATTCGAACTGAGGTGTTTCAAACTCATGGAAGTGGATATTTGTGTCGGACGAGTGGTTCCAGCCGTGGATACGAAGCTTCGCTTGGCGGTTGTGGGTGGTCGATCCGGCTATATGGATTGGTAGATTGTAGGCAGAAAGAAGTCGAGAGAGATGGAGGAGTTGGTTAAGATGGCCTTGTGCTACGAAAGGCACCACCACCACTACAACATCATTTTTCATGGATTTGAACTCTGGAATAGATTGTTGATTGTTCATTATCGTTTTGCTAATAAGGTATCAATTGTTTTTTTTTTTTTTTTAACAAAATCACTGTATCAAATATATATGGTAATCAGTTAATGGACAAACGTATGCGGCTTGATTTTGTAGGTCTTCTAAAACGACATGCGTTGCTTCCCTAGAAAATGATCTTGACAAGAAAATAAATAGTTTAAAATATTAAAAAAAATGTATATGCCAACTGTTAAGCAAGTCCAAATTATTGATATTTTGTAACAATACTTAATACACATAACTATTGTGTGGTGTTAAAAATATAAGAATTTAATAAAAAACCATTTAAATTCTAAATTTTCTTTTAAATAATCTTTATGATTCAAATATACTATGAGAAAATGAATTTAAACTTTTAATTTATATATATATAGGAAAAAGATCAAATAGAAACCAAGAGTCTAGTTAGGAACTTACGAACCAATCTGAGTCATTCATCTTTGATCTTGATCTAGGGGGTAGTTATATAATTAGACAATTAAATATTATATTTTAATTTAATTAAAACTTTTATATATGGCAGTTAATTAACTTCCTGTGATTAACATGCAAGTTTTTTTTTTTTTTTGACTTTCCTTAAATCTCTCAACCTATTATTATCTCTAATCCCAAATCAAAAAAAATCACGTTCGATTGAATCGAAATAACTTTCAGTCGAATTCAGAAGATTTAAATTGATTGAATTGAAAATACTTTCGATTTAAAAGAATTTAAAATCGGCCAACGATTCAGATTTCCAAGTTATGGATAATAATTCTATACATGAAAACATTGAATCACAATCTCATGTGATAGAAGATCATGAAACACAATCACAAGCTTTGTTTCTAAATAGTGTTGAAAATCAAGGTATTTATGTATTGTTTTTAATTGTTTTTCGTGCGAAAATCACGTTTTTTTTTGTGATTTCTATTTGGATTAGCCTTATAGTGTGGTTTATTATTGATTTGCAAAATAATTGTTTTGTATTCTGTAAGTCATATTTTACGCACAGAATTGGAATGAGTAAAGAGTTATACACTGGTGTATCATATATAGGTATTGGGGTTGTACAGATACAATAAGATTTGTTCTTAGTTTCTTAGTTGTTATACACCAGTGTATAACAACAAATCTATTAATTATTATACACAAGTGTATTATAGGTGGTAAAAGACGTTATAATAAACTGATAGTATTTTGTTTGACGTTAAATATACACAGGTGTATATTCATTATAAAAAAATGGAATGTGCAGTATGACACAGCCTGTGTGTTACTCAATATACACAGGTGTACCGTATATGAGTTGTAGCATGTCTAACTATATTTTTTAAATATTGTAAAATTCATTTTTAAATTTACATTTTTTTATTGTAGGTTCCTCGTCGAGCAACGTATATGAGTCTCCCGGTGGGACGAGATATTGGACGTCTGTTGTACCAGACGATGTTAAACCATTTGTAGGTGCCAAGTTTAGAACGTTGGACGAAGCTATCATAATGTATGAAAATTATGAGTTTCTTATCATAATGTATATCTGTGTTGATGATGTTGAATGAAAAGAAAAAAAATGATATACATCAATGTATAAGTGATGTACACCGTTGCATATATGTGTTTGATGATGATGATGATGAATGAACAAAAAAAACTGATATACACCAATGTACACTTCAAAAACGAATATACACCAATGTATATCTGTGCACATCAATGTATATCTGTGTTGATGATGATGAATGAAAAAACCAATATACACCAATGTATATCTGTGTTGATGATGTTGAATGATGATGAATGAAAAAACGAATATACACCAATGTATATCTTGTGTTGGTGATGATGATTAATGAAAATACGAATATACACCAATGTACACTATTGTATATATACCGAGATATAATTTTAATAGTATATACAATAAATACGTTTGGGTATACCATAAACACTAATTTGCTGTTTCCAAATATACAGGAGTTTCTTATTAATTACCTAATAAATGATATTGAACAAAAGACATTAATACCCCTTTATTAAAATAACAATTAATTAAAGTTTTACTTATTTACAATCATGCCATTGAAGATGGATGGCTCAGATTGGTTCCTATAGTTCCTACTTAAGGGTTGGTTCCTATTTGAACCCTACCCTATATATATATATATATATATATATATATATATATATATATATATATATATATATATATATGGATATATAGGCAACCTGGTCTTCTTATAGTGAAAACCTTGGAAACACTATCCTAGCCATCCATTTCATGTAATCAATGGATGAGATCAATTTAAAGACTTTTGGGTTTGAAATATTATTATTATAATACATATAGTACAAAAAAGGGAATAATGGTAAACTTGCTTTGGAAAGATAATATTATTATAACCATATTCTCCCTCCATCAATCACCATTATCTTTTCCCTCTACCTCTCTCCTCTATCATCTTCATCTCCTCTCAACTCCATCTCCTCTCAACTACTTACAAGTCTATGAATCATCTCCTCCCAACTTGTCACACCCTGCCCAGGTCGGGGCACTTACAGTGACCAGTCGGCGTAAACTTAAGGCGGAAACGTAATCTCATTACATAACTTAAGGATTTATTACAAGCCAGAGTGATTAAGCTACAATCAAGCTCACAAAGCTTAACCATAGTAAGATGAAACATCTACAGTCATTCCACGCTCTGCTAGGCACTCCTAGTCCTTACATCATCAACCTGTGATACATGCTCGAGTAATAAAAATACGTCAGCACAAAGCTGGTGAGTCACATAAACTGACTCATTAGTAAAACAAACACACAGCAGACACACCGAATACAACCACATAAACAATTTTATTGATCAAGTATGAGCTCCATGCATGTCACCATAATCATAATCCGGACTAGGCATTATATATTCACACCTACAGCCTCAAAATCCGTAACAAGGCCTGTAAGTGTATGTCCACGCCTGGAAAATATAATGATCATTATAATATATATAACACCCTGGATGCCACACACCTATGGTTCGATGCATATACATGATCAATCACCACCAAAACAATTTTATGAGCAAGTATCACGTTTTTAAAATAGTTTAAGTAACTCACCTCTTTATCAGTCCCTTAGCAGTTGACAACGCTAATACAACCAGGTAATATCTCAGGGTCCTGATACAATTATACCATCCCTAGGTTAGGGATGGTACACCTAACTAATTATTATTACAGTTGGATATTGGTAAGTGCTACCTTATTTAAGCATGGATGATCAGTCCATGCCTAATTAAGGTTAGACTACCCCATACTCACCCCTAATAATAATCCTAATACCTAAAAATAATAACACTAAACTACTACTAATATTAAAACTAATAAAAATAATAATGAACTAAATATAACTTAAACGAAAACATACCTCAAACTATCTACGGCTAGTTGGTGTATAGTCTCCCCTACTCGTGCTCCTACTCGTGCTTTAAAAGTGACTAATAACAATACCCAATAGGGTATCGTAGGCTCGGGATTCTCTTATAATAGAGCGTTCCCAAACGAAAGTTATATATTCTAAGCAAGACTATGAAGTTCTATTTATAGAGGAGCTAAGTATCTCACTTTCCTTGATGGGCCGATGTGGGATTCAAGCAAGCACACATGCAGCTTAAGATAAACCTTAGAATCGATGTGGGACTATTGTAATATTTGCTTGCTTCCTACTTCACGTTCTGTGGCTTCAATTCTTTAGGAAAGATTATGTTATATATATAAATATTATAATCATATAATTAATTTAGTTGGTTCACTTGTTTTTCTCGTATAACTTTCAACATATAATGTTTTATAGAAATACGAATATACTGTTGAGGCGCGTTTATTATTCTCTACGTTTTGACCTAAGTTTTATTAAATATAATATATTTTGTTAATATAACTAAACGATCTCTTATAATACCAATGGCTCGACTAGATTCTTATATTTCAATTAATCATGCTATCTGACATTTGCTCGTCAACTAATGCTAAGCATACGAATACCTATCTTGCACGTTATTACTTTGCTTTAACGGTCATGGACCCGTTTCATTCATAGATAAATATGAACCAAGACATTTTTTTTATAGCAAAAAAAAAACGGGATGTTACAAATATACCCCCCTTTAATTAGGTTTCGTCCTCGAAACCTATCAACTTTAAACAAATAAGGCGAGGACCTCTTTGCTTCGTTATCACTTCCTATGTAATATTTTATCACTTCTATGTTCCAATATTCTAATATTTGTTTTATCATTTAATGACATCACTGCTTATCAGTTGTTTCATATAAGATCTCATGTCTAGATAGACCGTCGCATACTTCGGTCCAGAAGATGGGTGTTCTACATTTCTTCCCATATAAGGATTCATATGGTGTTGCCATAATATTGGCGTGGTAGCTATTATATTATTATCATACGAAGGTTTGATTATTGCTAGATGATCATTCTTCCTACTACTAAAGTTTATTATGTACGCACGTAGTATACCTTCTAAAGCTTGATTGGTACATTCGTTTTGCCTGCTATCTGGGTGTCATATGCACTACTCATATATATTTGAGTTCCCAACTTTCTCTAGAACCTTGCCCAAATCCTAAGGAGAACAAATCTCTCCCTTGTATATAGCTCATGTAAACACATCGGGTCATAAGAAAATCTATTTAGTGTAAGGCTTGACTTACATTTCATTTGCCCTCAAGGATAGGCAAAGTGTGTAGATTTGGCGAACCTACCAGTTATAGCCTAATTAATTTGTGCCCATGACTCAATCTTGGGAGCTTAGAAACAAAGTTCATTGTTATCATCTCCCGTTTCCTTCATGGGATTTCAGGTTCCTATATATAGCCAAATAGTTTCAAATGCTCTGCCTTAACTTTTAGATAGGTAAGGTATTTCTCTACTGGTCTTGTGATATAGCTCTTTTTTTTTATTCCCAGTCAACAATAACCATTTCTTAAATCCTACAATTTATTGCTACTAGGGTATACAGTGTATTTTGACTTATGAGCTTCCTCTGGTATCATAACTCATAACTTGCCAAAACTAAGAATCTCATATTCGATTAACGAAACTTAATATATTATCATTCATAGATCTCAATATTCTTGGCTACCAACCATTGTTTCTTTCTTGATATGGTTTTCTATTAAGGCCTATCATTACATTCTTAATTTGATAGCTAATGAAGCATGGGGATCATATTGGAGTTGGGATCCAGTCATTGGTTCAAATCCAATAGTAGGTAGAACTTATTAGATACCATTGACGAGAGTTACCTTAACACTACGTCCAGATACATGCAGTTTATTATCGGTTGGGGTCTTTCTTTTCTAGTGAGTGTATCAATGACGCGTTTGTCTTACAACTAAATTAATGAGATCTACTAACACTACAAATATGTTGGTCTTATGGCATTACTTACGACTCACAGTGATCGTATCATATCGTAACGCGTCCTGACTACGACCCATGTTGACGTGCTAGAATATATAAAACCTTATCCAGTAACTCCAACATTTAGTTTCTTAATTCCTCCATTGAAAATCAAGGTAAGACAATAACTCGCTCTAGCAATACGGGTTGCCCCAGGGATCAAATTGATTCTAAATTCAATTTTTTCTATCGGCTGATAGTCCAGAATGACATTTAGGGAATGCCTCATGAAATTTGACTATTACTGGCACATCCATTAGATTCTTATCTTCCTTAGTCTCTGGTGCTTTTACTAGTTAATCTAGTTGACCTTTCGGATACACTTAATTGTCTTTATCATCATACTGAAACTTATGGGTTTACTAGGTTTTTCCCCTCGGGTCCTTGATTCGAATTTGCTTCTTATTACCCAATATACGAGTTCGACAAGCTAGCCAATCCATCCCTAGTACTACAGCCATCAACACACATTTCATTGATAGTAAGTCTATAGATATCGAGGTATTTACTAATTTAGATAGTACAACCCTTGATATAGCTCTTAGTTTCTTATTCCCTTCCATTTTCTACAATTACTATAAATGGTTTATGTAACTTGCAGAGAACGTAGTTAAACAAAACTCAAAAAGGTTCACATATCAAACTTCTATCAACACCAGTATCAGAAAGTATCTTAGCATAGAAGTTGTTTACTAGTATCGTACCCATTATCACGTCAAGGTTCCTATGGCTTCTTCAGTCTTTATATCTAAAGCTCTACACCTTCCTCCTTCGGTTCTTCATTCTCTTATTTTTTAAGCCATCCATCCTTAAAATCTACTAACGAGGCTCTCTACATTGATACCAGGTATGCATGTGTTTCTTACGATTTCTACAAACAAACTTGTGACATGAACAAGGATATCTTTTTCCACATGTCAGTCATTGAAATGTGGATCCACCTTTCCTTTTATAATCCCTAAAATGGAACTCCTCTGATCCTGATTACTGTCCTATTTACTCTTAGTAATAATGTCTAGGATTTTCTTTTAACGTATCCCAAAAGTGATAGTTACTTTGGTTTCTAATGCCTCAGCTTGCAAGGCCTACCGTCCTTGTACGTGCGCCTGGTTGATTGAATACCAACCATTGACACATTAACCTTTTCTAGAGGTTTCTTAACTAATGCCCCTTTGATATTTCTGACTAAACTTCTAAGAGAGTTCTATATATCACCGACTAGAAAAAGAAAACATCGGCTTCAAATTCCTTTCGTACTTCACTACCATCTGTCTATGGGTCACTTCCGAGCATGGTTCTACATAACTATCATGGGAAAGTGGAGATACCAAGTTTAGTTAAGTTTCTATAACACAACTAACATGTCTAGGGTATTTTATTCAGGCCTTATATCGTCCTATGTGCTTTACGTATACCATGGTTTCATTCGACACCCACAAATATGCATACTCTTCTACAAAACGCGTAAACCGCTGGCCTACTTAAGCACATACGCTAGACAATATATACAAATTCCACTAGTTAACTTAGAAACATAAAATCAACTCTCGATCTACTTATTACTTATTAATCACCTTCCACACAAGAAAACATATGGGAATAAGGTAAGCACGATATGCTCTCACAGATACACCTATATATACAAGTTTTAGTAGCAAGGTACTAAAGCTCAACCACATTCTTAAAACTATGCCTACTAATTTCTGATTTCAGTACAATATGATGTTTGCGAGATCATAGCGGTATCATTCATTAACCTTCATGTTGGCCAGGCATGAAAGCAATCTATGATACACACCATGATACTCCCAACTACCATATGGTCCTTCCATCATAAACTTCGGCATACCAACCTTATAGATCCTCTACTATACTAGTATCTGCCTACCAAGACTTGCACTTCTACTTGGCTTACTACTCCTAGTTTAAGTCTAGATACTTCAATGAGTACCTAAATCTCTTAAACTAAAGCTCTGATACCAACTTGTCACACCCCGCCCAGGTCGGGGCACTTTTAGTGACCAGTCGGCGCAACTCCTCTCTCATCTCCATATCCTCCTAACTCCATCTCCTCTCTCATCTCCCCCCCCCCTCTCTCTCTCTCTCTCATCTCGATCCCATGTACCCTCAAAGTTCATGGAGGCAGAACCCTACCTTCCATTCCTTCCCTCCCACAACCTTAATGTTCAAAATCCGGCAGCTACTGGTGATGATCTTCAATTTAATCAGGTATGTATGTGTTCTTGATCTGGATTTTTGTTCGGTGACCATGTAGGTTTCTGATAACCCATATTTTGATATGGGTTTTTTTTTCATTTATTCAGTTTTATTATTTTTATATAAAAAAAATTGAAGTGGGTTTCGGTTTGATTGTGAAGATATTCATCTGAGGTGTTAGAAGGTGGCCAGAGACAGTTGGAGAGGATGGCCGGTGTTAACAGAGAAGAAGGGGTTGCAAGAGGTTGTCCGTGTGCAGATATGGCTGGACCATCTAGCAAGAAAGGTATCATTGATTGACCACTACTTAGCTTTAACATGTGTTATCATTTTCTTAAGATTGACCATTTTGATAGACTCTTTGTTTAACTATAATAACATGTGTTATAGGCAAAAGGTTAGTGTGTGCAGATATGGCTGGACCATCTGGCAAGAAAGGTAAGCTTAGAACATCTGGGAATAATGGTAACTTTAACTATTGTATACTCATTTTGACTACCTATAATAACTTGTGTTACAGAAAAACGTTTAGCACAACCGCCTGGAACATCTGGGAATAAGGGTAAGCTTAACTATCTCCTGCATCACCACTACTTAGCTTTAACATGTGTTATCATTTTGTTAAGATTGACCATTTTGATAGATTGTTTGTCTAACTGTAGTAACATGTGTTTGTTACAGGCAAAAGGTTAGCGTGTGCAGATATGGCTTGACCATTTGGCAAGAAAGATATGATTGAGTTTCCTCTGCAGCCTTCCTAGGTATGGGGATTCCAATTACGAACAGCGACAAGTACTTTGAGAAAGACACCCCATACAAGATTGTAAGTTGGTTAATAACAGTGCATTTTTATTCAACACATGCTGCTATTTTTCTGATTAACAAGTGTTAGTTGCTGGTTATCATGTGTTAATTTCTTCCTAACATGTGTTAATTTATTTACCAGAAGGATATGCTAGTGAAGTATCTACGTGAAGTCAGCACCCAAAGGCTGAAATAATCAATGGGTTAAGGATAAAAAGGGAGAAGATAGATTGGGCAACACGTAACAACGTTGATGACTCTGGGGTGTTCTTGATGAGACATGTGGAAAAGTTCATAGGCAAGGGGGACGTTTCGATGCTAGCTTCAGCACAAATGGCGCAAAGAAGCTGGCGGAGTTGAGGATGCTAAGAAAGATGTTCGCAGCACATATCTTACGGTCGCCAGTGAATCTTTGTATTGAATGTTTGTTAAAACCTTATATTGTATAGACTTTTAAAGTGTGGTAATTGGCTGCGGGTTATGTATCTTATATTATATACTATTTTCCTAAAATATTGACCTTAACATGTGGTGTAAATATAACAATATTTATATAACTCTATAATGGATGGTAGGTGATAGTATCCGTGACATATGTTGTCCAATGTTGTGTTCTTAGCTATCTATTGTGCATATTCGTGAGTGTTTCTAAATTAATGGTAAGGTAACATGTGTTATGTGATTTCATCACGTGTTAACATGTTTTATTTCTAACATGTGTTAAGATCAAGCATGACTTAGTTTTTAACCTCTACATAAAATTTACCCCCAAGACCTATAGGCACAAGTGAAGATTGTTGGATCAGTTTGCTCTTTTTGCTAAGTAAGAACTTGCTATCTTGACACTTAAGTGTTTAGCAAGCCCTTGTATATCAGATAATAAGCACAGCGGAATGATTAAGTTAAAGCAACACTTTTTATACTAAGGAAGAGTTATTACTCCCCCTTGATGATTGAAACAAATAAATGACAAGTATTTATTATGAATCTAAGCAGTAAATGAGAATTAGATACTTAGACAGATTCACAATAAATACAGAAATGGAATAGAACAGTGATAGTGTTTGAAGGATTTTTCTATTAAAATCAATGTCTAAAATAGAAGGTTGAAGCCTCCTATTTATAGACGTTTACATACATGTAACTTGCCCATAAAGCAAGTATACAAATATCATAAACAAGTTGCACAAGTTGCAACATTGAAACAAACAAATACAGCTAAAAGTAATAATAAACAATAAAACTACTGATGCAAAAGGCGGTGGAAAATATCTGATGCTAAGTGCTGATGAATGACAAACTACTGATGAGTAGTTTGTCTTCAGTACTTCTGAAGTGAACTTGTCTGGTTTGGACTTCAGAACTTCTGATGAAGTTTCTTCTTCAGCACTTCTCATATCTTCTCTTCAGCAGTTCTTTGTTTTCTTTTCAGTACTTCTATACTTAGCCAAAATGACAGAAGTGAATTAGACTAAGGTTTCCAAAAGTGGTTTCACCAATCCTCTTTGTCCTAACAATCTCCCCCTGGATTGATGAAGCCAAAACCTTACTAATTCCTTATGTTTTTCTTCTGTCTTGAACAATCTTCCATATCTCTTTGTACATGGTGTTCTTGAGCTGGTTTAACTGACCATCAGATAGAGATCCTCTCTGTGGTTCCAGATGTTGAATTGTGAGCAGGTCTTGTGTTGACAGTTTCTTTAGATCACTGATCTTCTTGTAAGCCCTGCTTGAGAGGTCTCTTCTTGCCAACAATACTGAGTTGTTATCAGTAAGTGACCATCTGATGATAGGTATCTTTGACTTGTTAAAGTCAGAAGAATAGGGAACCAGACTTGTCCCTTGGGTTGATGGTCCTGAGTGTTGGATGTCTTCTGTTTCAGTTAACCTCAGGTGGGAGTCTCTTCCTTGTTGTTGTTGCATATCAGGCATCTGAACAGTTGGGAGGTGGTGTTCAGTCATTACTCTGGTATGCATCTTTTCTTTGATGGTCTTTTGTATTTGGTAGGCAAAAGTGGAAGGATCCCTGAATTGTGTTAACAGAGGTTTCTCCTCAATGTCAAAATCTGAATGGACTATTGAACTTCCTTCAAGTAGTACCATTTTGAAGTCAGTTTTGACATTGTCCTCTGCCTTCTTTTTCTGAGTAGCAGGTCTTCTTGATACACCAGAAGTTCTAACTACTGATCTTGAAGGATCAGCAGTTTGAAACTTCTCTGGATTTGCAGCCTTGGCAGCCAAGTATTTTCTGTAAGTATCCATTAGTCTTTCTTCTTTCCATCTGGATACTGAGGCTTTTGAACCATAGCCCTCTGCTACTAACTCTTCTATTATCTGGGCTCTCTTGGCCTTTCCTTCTTTGCTAGTGGCCATTTTATCTGCAAGCAGTTGTGCCCTTCTTGTCAGCTCTTGCATAGAGAGTCCTTTGAGTGTAAAGGCTTTAGTCTTGCTGTTCTTGGTAATGTAAGACACCAGTTGTTGTCTTTTATCTTGTTCAGCAATCTCATCAAGGCTAGCCTGCCTTTGTAGTTCAGCTTCATAAGCCTGAAGTTTTTCTTCATGGCTTAAATCTAGATCATCCCTTTCTTCCAGAGTTTTCCAAATCAGATCTTCTCTGGCCTTCTTGTTGGCTGCAACTAAGCTCTTCTCTAATAATTCAGCTGATTGAGAGATAGGAGAAGGGTTTAGTACAGTCATTGTTGTAACAGTTGTAGGCCTGATAGGATCAGATGTTGGTTGAATGGGAGCAGTGGTTCTGGAAGGGTCAGCAGTTTGAGGTTTGGAAGTGTTAACCTCTGATGGGTTGACAACTGCTGATGGTTTGTCAACTACTGAAGGATTGTCTTCAGTACTTTCTGATTCTTCATCAGAAGTTTTGCCATCAGAAGTTTCTTCATTGAGCCTTAGGGATTCTTCAGATGTTTGGGTCTCATCTTCTTTTTCTGCTGCTTCAATCTCTTCTATTGAGACACCAAACTGTTTGGCCAGTTTTTCTTTCCTGGCCTGATCTTTTTGATCTCTTTCAAGGATGGCCACTCTTGCCCTTATCCTGGCTTGGAATGAATCCTTAGGTTCCCTGGTCTTCTCCCCCTTTTTGGATTCATCAATTTTAAGTTTTGAGGTTGAGGGTTGGGAGAATTGTCCTTGAAGATGAGCAATCTGTTTGCTGTTGAAGTCTATCTTGTTGGACAGATCATTCATCTTCGTCTTGATCACTCCAAATTGATTCTTGATAGACAGCTCCAAGTCAGCTGTGTATGTTTGGAAGTGATTTCTGATGAGAGTGTTCATCATGTGGTACAGGGGACCCTCTGGGCTGCATAGCTGGTTCAGGTCTATGCTTGTTTGCCCAGGGAATTGGGTAGGCATTTGTTGTGAAGGGGGTGTTTTTGGGAGATCCTCATGTTGTATAGAGGATGCCACTCTAGGGGTTTTAGGGATTGAGTGGGCTTTAACCTGTGCAGGGGTGACTGGCTTCTTGAGCCTGGATACCCCTGAAACAGGACCTTCATAAAGTGCCGTCAATTCAGTAGTTTGTGTTTGTGAAACATCATCCAAATTAATGGAATCATCTGAATCCCTGATGTTGCCCTCAATGAGGACTGTCTCAGTTAAATCATGAGCTGAGCCCAACTCAGTTCTCTCATGAACCTCTTGTTCTTGGTTCTGAGGATTTCCTACTTCAGGCATTAAGCCTTCATCAGTAGTTGCCACATCTGAGGTCTTAGCTATGTTACTTCTATCCTCAGATTCACCACTGGGTGGTAACTGAGTAGTAGCAGCCTCAGATGCCCCAAGAGTCTCTAAAATTGGGCTTAAAGACTCTGGTCCACCCTCATCTCTTGGGATAGGGCTAGAGATGTCCACATCCATGTCTGATGTTGTGGTTATGTCCCCTGTTTATTGTGGTTGTAGGGGACTGACATAATCAGATGGGACCTTCTCTTTTAGCCCAGAGAGAAGTTTGGCAATTTCTATTGCCTCTTGTTCAGAAATTTGTGGGGTTGGTTCAGTAGTTTGGGCAATAGGTGAAAGTTGTTGTTCAGCAGTTTCAAAAGAAGAGTGTGTTTCAATAGTTTTTCTAAGTCTTTTTCTTTTGAATAAAATGGTGATGGGTGCTCTTGGTGGGGTTGAGATGGATGAGACTGAGAGGGTGTTTCAGTCTCACCAATTTGAAGAGCAGAATGCTCATGAGCATGTTCAGGCATCTCAACCTCCTGAACAGCTTTTCTTTTGGGTTGGTGGGTTGTTGTCTTTGTTGGCTTGGGCTTTTTGGCTTTTGGTGGTGTGAGTTTGGAAGATGTGGGCTTCAGGGGGACTTGTTGTTGTTCTCCCTGATCATCTTCTGGCCAGGCAGCCGGTTTGTTATGCCTTGAGTATGCTTGTGATGTTAAAGGATTTAAAGTTGAAATTTTTCCCACAAGCACCTCATTACCCAGTTTTCCTATTATGCATTGCATAATGAACCTTGGGTACAACAAAAACTTTTTCTTGGTATTATTATGATGTAACACCAACTCATTGAAAAATAGTTTTGATGCCCTGAATTTAGTTTCATTCACAATGGAATGAAATATTGGTTGAAAAGTGGAGGGCATCTGGTCATAAGACCCTGTTTTTGGACTCAAACACATAATAATATAATGAAACAAAAGCTTGTATTTTGGTTCAAAATATTTTTTGAAGATAGTAGCATGGGAGAGAGTACCTTGATAACCACACTCAGTCATGGTTAGGTGAATATCAGAATTAGCAACATGGTCAGGGGTAGTTACATCATCCAGACCCAGTCTTGTTGCCAGTGTGGTCGGTGTGATGGTCAGTGGTTTCCCTTTTATTCTTGAGTTGAGGGAAATGACTTCATCATCCGTTGTCACCGTCTCAGCATTTGCCCAGAACTCATTCAGAGTTTCAGTGTGAATTGGTGGGTTTATTGTGAGAGCAGTAAAATATTGGGATTTTACGACAAGATCAATGATCTCATCGTATTGGGACCAGCCTTCTTGTTTTTCAAGAAAGGCCCTTTGATTGTGTCCCTGTTTTAGAACGAGAGCCATGTGGTTTGGGTTTTGATCGAACAGTTGATTTGCAGGTTTAGGTTATGGAGAGAGTTTTTGAGAGAGAAGGAGGGATATTTTTGAGTTTGAAAGGATAAGTGTGGAGAAAAGGTATTTATCAGAAGTTTTAACCGCTTGAATCTTCTTTATTAGAAGTTTTTAGACCGCCTTTGGTTAAAAATCTTTTTATCGGAGGTTTTAAACTGATCAGGTCAAACCTCTGATGATGGGAAAAGTCAGATTTGCCCTTTTGACTAAACTGCTGATGAAGGATTACTTCATCAGTAGTTCCCATTTTCTCTTCAGTAGTTTTAACAGCTGATGAGAAATGTTTTTATAAATACTTTTATTCATAACTTCTGAAGGTTATTTTATCAGAAGTTACACACTTTTCAGAAAATTATCCCCATACTGATGTTTGTTCATCAGTAGTTTCTCTCCTTTTCAGAAGTTTTGTTTCAGACTTTTTGTCTGTTTTTATAAGTGAAAAATGAAAATTTGCAGAATAATAAAATAAACACTTACAAATTTAGCATCCCAAGCATGGATACTAACTTCTGAAATGTTGATGTGTCAAGGGGTTTTGTGAAGATGTCAGCTATTTGATTAGCTGTTGCAACATGCTTCACCTCAATCTTGCCTTTTTCATAGCAATCTCTTATGAAATGGTACCTGATCTCAATGTGTTTGGTTTTTGAGAATTGTACCGGATTTTGAATGATGCTAATGGCAGATTTGCTGTCTACAAACAAAGGTGTCTTGGTTTCTTTGATTCCATAATCAAGAAGTTGATATTGGAGCCATTGTATCTGTGATGTACAACTTGCAGCTGCAATGTATTCAGCTTCAGCAATTGAAGTTGCAACAGATGTTTGCTTCTTTGATTGCCATGACACTAGACAGTTACCCAGAAATTGACAACCACCAGATGTTGACTTTCTTGTCATCTTACACCCTGCATAGTCACTATCTGAAAAAGCTAATAACTTGGTATTGCTTGAAGCAGGATACCAAATTCCCAGTGTTGGAGTTCCTTTCAGATATCTGAAAATTCTTTTGACTGCTATAAGGTGTGATTCCCTTGGTGCTGATTGATATCTAGCACAGACACATGTTGAAAACATAATATCTGGTCTAGAAGCAGTTAAGTATAAAAGGGAACCTATCATGCATATGTACATGGTTTGATCAACCTGTTTTCCTTGATCATCAGGTTCAACTTGTGTGAGTGGTGTCATGGGAGTGGAACATGATTTACAGTCATTTAAAGAAAATTTGGTCAATAATTCTTTAACATATTTTGATTGATGTATAAAAGTTCCATTTGTTTGTTGCTTGATCTGCAGTCCTAGAAAGTACTGCAGTTCTCCCATGGTACTCATCTCAAATTTTGATTGCATGAGTTTCTTAAAATCATCACACAGTTTTGTGTTTGTTGAACCAAAAATGATATCATCAACATAAATTTGAACAAGTAAGACATGATTTCCAACATGTTTAATGAAAAGAGTTTTATCAATGGCACCTCTTGTAAAGTTATTTTTGAGTAAAAAGGTGGAGAGTGTATCATACCAGGCTCTTGGAGCCTGTTTGAGCCCATAAAGAGCTTTGTCCAGTCTGTACACCCACTCAGGATGAGAAGGATCCTCAAACCCAGGTGGCTGACAGACATACACCTCCTCTTTTATTTTTCCATACAAAAATGCACTTTTCACATCCATTTGATAAACTTTAATTTTGTTGGAAATGGCATAGGCCAGAAATAACCTGATGGCCTCAAGCCTTGCAACTGGAGCAAAGGTTTCATCATAGTCAATTCCCTCTTCTTGAGAGTACCCTTGAACTACCAGTCTTGCCTTGTTCTTGATTATCATACCAGCTTCATCTTGTTTGTTCCTGAAAACCCATCTTGTGCCAATTGGTTGCTTGTTTGGAGGTAAGGGACAGATTTCCCAGACCTGTTGCTTGTTGAACTGAAGCAGTTCATCTTGCATAGCTTGCATCCAATTATTGTCTTTGAGGGCTTCCTGGTACTTCTTTGGTTCCAACTGAGAGATAAAGGCTGAAAATAGGCAAAAGTTGGAGAGTTGGTTTCTGGTAAGAACACCTGAAGCTATATCACCCATGATTTGATCAAGTGGATGATCTCTGTGTTCAATCAGTTGTTGTAAACCACTGACAGGTGTAGGTGGCTCTTGTTCTTCAAACAAACTACTGAGGTCTATAATATCTGGTTCAGCAGTTTTAGCTTCTTCAGTAGTTGCAGGTGCTGAAGCAGATGTTTGAGTTTGGCCTTCAGTATTTGTTTGATCAGAAGTTTGTGAAACTTCTGATGGTGTTGAAGTTGACTTAATGACTGTTTGAGGAGTCCATGGTGTAGGATCCTCATCGTCAAACCTTTGATCACCATAATAAGTAGGTTTGGAAGAAGTAACAGTCTTTTCAGGTTCAAAGTGGAAGTTGTCAAGGTCAAAGAGTTCAGCAGGATGTGCTGGAATAAGAGTGTGTTTTGACTCATTGAACTTGACATTCAATGTTTCTTCTACTATCCTGGTGTGAGAATTAAAAACCTTGTAGGCTTTTCTAGTTGAAGAGTAACCAAGAAAGTAACCTGAGTCAACTTTGGCAGCAAACTTTGAAATAGATTCCTTTATGTTCAAGATGAAACATTGACACCCAAAAGCCCTGAAAAAGGAGATAAGGGGCTTCATGCCATGAAGAACTTCATAGGCAGTCTTGGAATGTCTCTTGACCACAAGAACTCTATTCTGAACATAACATGATGTGTTAACTGCTTCTGCCCAAAAGTACAAGGGTAGTCCAGAATCAACTAACATTGTTCTTGCTCCTTCTATTAATGTTCTGTTCTTCCTTTCTACTACACCATTTTGTTCAGGAGTTCTGGGAACACTGTATTGTCTAATAATCCCTTTAGACAAACAGAATTCATCCAGAGTTTTGTTCCTGAACTCTGTCCCATTGTCACTTCTAATGGTTTTGACAGATAGAGAATATTGTTTCTCTACTTGTAGAATGAAGAACTTGAAGATTTCAGCAGCCTCATCCTTGGAGAATAAGAAGAATACCCATGTGAATCTTGAGTAGTCATCAATGATGACTAAGCAGTACTTCTTCTTACCAAGGCTCATAATCTTGACAGGTCCAAATAAGTCCATATGGAGTAGTTGAAGACATGCAGTTGTTTTTTATTCTTCAATAGACTTATAGGAGGACTTATGCTATTTTCCCTTTAAACAGGATACACACTGTTCTTGACACTGGTATACTTTCAAAGGTAGACCTCTGACCAAGCCCATTTTTGTGACTTTATTTATGGTTTTAAAGTTCACATGGCCAAGTCTCCTGTGCCAGAGATCTGTTTCTGAAGTTGATGCCCTTGAGAAGAAACAGACAGTGTTGTTCAATACTTTGTCTTTCTCAATGTCCACTGCATAGACATTGCCACATCTTTTGGCAATCAGCAAAGTATGATCTTCAATAATCTTCTCTATCAACTTCTGGCCTTCTGGTGAGATGATCTTGCATGCTGTCTTTGTGAAAAAGGAAGAATATCCTTTATCACACATTGGTGACACACTCAGCAAGTTGTATTCAAGGTTTTCCACCAGATTGACCTTGTCAAACTGTATTTTGCCAGAGGAGACATTGCCATGTCCTAGCACATATCCCTTAGCATTGTTCCCAAAGGATACAGATCCTTCTCTTTGGCTGATAAAGTTGTTTATCAGGTATCTGCATCCAGTCATGTGCATAGAGCCTCCACTATCAACATACCATATGCTGTTTAAGCCCCTGGAAACTCTCTGCACATAAAAGCAAATTAGTTAGATCTAGGAACCCAAGCCTGTTTGGCTTTGGGTTTGCTCTTGAGAACAGTTACAGTTTGTTCTTGACCAGGTTGAGAAATCCATGTCTTTTTGGCAATGGATTTTTCATTAAGAACCATGGTGGTATCCTTTTCAGGACCACCATCAACCTTGGTCATCAGTAGTTGTACCATGTTCATTAGATTTTGTATCTCAGCAGTTTGTGAAACTGCTGATGATCCAGATCTAACTACTGACAAAGAATTTTGAGAAAAAGATTTTGGTTGAGATTTTATCTTTTTCTGAGAAAAGGTGTTTTCAGGTTGTTGTTTCTTGGGTTTAAAGATTCTTTCATAATCATTTCTGATTTGATTTCCCACAACCTGTTGTTTAAATTTTTGATTGAACTGAATTCCTTTTCTGTATCTACAAAATTCAGTTTTGTGGTTGAACAGACCACAAATTTCACACTCTTTTGCCTTTTGTTTTTGATCTAAAGGCAAATTTCTGACATTTGTGAAGAGATTTTGCTCATCAGTAGTTTTCAGGGTCTCAACTCCTGATGTAGATGAAACTACTGATGGCTTTTTGTCAGATTTAGTTAATACTTCTGAAGTACTTTCTTTGAAAATACCAGGATTTCTGTTTAGAAAGTTTTCATGGAAAGATGTGCACTCTTTCCCTTCAGAAGTTTCATTTGAAACAATTCTTCTCCCATCTTCAGTAGTTTTGGGAGAAAAATCTGTTGGTGTTTCAACATGATGGTATCCTATGCCAAACTTAACATTTGAAGCACTTTGTTTGTTTAGCAATAATTGATACCCCTTACAAGATTCCACCCATTTTTCACATGTGATCCTGGTGTCAGCAAGCTCTTGTCTGACATCTCCCAGGTCATTTAGCATGATTTTAATTTGTGCTTGGGTTTCAATAGCTGAGTCAGTTAATTTAGAAACTTCTTTTGTTTTAGCACACAGTTTTCTTTCTAAATCACATTTTATCTGTGTGTATTTTCTTTCTAAATCATTGGCTTTACCTTGTAAGTGCAGGTTTGTCTCTCTTATGAGAGCAAAAGTTTCTTTGCAAGAATTTGAGCAAAGTTTTGTCAAAGATTCTTTTGATACCTGTGACAATGCAGATTTTGAAGTACAGCCTTCAAATGCCATTAAGGCAAAGTTCTTTCTGCCATTGTCTGGTTCTCCCCAGTTGATGTCAAACACTTTGTTGTCTGCATCAGGATTGCACTCTGTGGTGTCAAAAGGGAGACTGCTCCAGTCAACATACCCTGAGGTGAAAAGACTTTGTTGAGAGGGTTGTTGAGGCTGTGGAAGATGTTGAGCAGCTGGAAAGGGAGGGATTGATTGTTGGCTCTGCATCTGTTGAGCAGGCACTTGAACATATTGTACTTGTGGCATGTATTGCTGTTGAGGAGCTTGTGCCTGTACAAAATGAGCACTCCCTTGAGTTCCATTATTCCTATTATAATTGGGGTTATAGTTATTTCCAGATTGTGATTGGTTAAAGCTAGAGCTTCTACACTCTCTAGCAAAGTGTCCCAACTTCTGACACTTGTGACATCTCAGTTTAGATTTGTCAAAACCAATTTTTGTATTACTGGTCAATCCTGGAAATTTCCTTCCTGACCTTTTATAAAACTTGTTAGTTTTAATGCTTAGCATGGCCAGTTGGTGTAATATGTCCATTTCTTCTAAGTCATCACTGCTAAAGTTTTTCAAATCATCCATGATAAAACATAGATTATCAGCAGTTTGACTTTGGTCATTATTGTCATAACCTGGGAAAGATCTTTCTGATGAGATCCCAGTGGTTATGTCAATATTGTCATAAGATCCATAGGAACAAGTTGGTGAATCTTGTCCCAAAAGTGATGTACTACCTGGTAGGTAGTCATCAGCAGTTTTACCAGATGATTGTAATTTCTTCTTTTGATCAATTTCTCTCTCAAAAGTAAGTAATCTCCCATGGAGTTTTGTAAGAGTGAGGGAGCTAAAATCTGGTGAGGATCTTAAAACAATGGAGTATGTTTCCCATTTGTCTGGTAAAGACCTTAAAAATCTATGTAGCATAGACACTGTTGTATAGGTCTGACCATTTAACTTTAGCTCAGACATTAATGAGGAGAATCTTTCAAATTGTTGAGTTAAAGTTTCCCCATTAATATGAGCAAATGTTTCATATTGTTGAGCTAAAATCTCTCTGGTGTTGGCAATCACCTCTTCAGTTCCTCCAAACTGTTCTTTAAGACAATCCCAGAGTTCTTTGGCACTTTCACAATGTAAAAGGCCAGAGTATATCTCATTTGGGAGAGCCATTGCCAACATAGAGAATGCTTTTGCATCTAGCTCAAGTTTTAGGAAATCTTCATCTGTATATTCTTTAGGGTCCTTAGGGACCTTAACATTAGTTTCAAGATTAACATTTACTGGTTTGTGAGGACCATATATCACAGATCTCCAACAACCTGTGTTGGTTTGTGACAAGGTATGTGCCATTCTCTTTTGCCATATGTTGTACTCATTTCTCACAAGCATGGCAGGTTTAGTGGCAGAACCAGTATTATGTGGATCCATTTTAAAGAGTATAGATTTATCAGATTACTCTTTTAAGTGATGGATGTTGATAAAAAGTGAACTTTTGATCTTTTTATTGAATATCAATAAGAGCTTTGTGTCTGATTCTCAATTTGTTAGATTGATATGTGATCAGATAAACCAATGCTCTGATACCAATTGTTGGATCAGTTTGCTCTTTTTGCTAAGTAAGAACTTGCTATCTTGACACTTAAGTGTTTAGCAAGCCCTTGTATATCAGATAATAAGCACAGCGGAATGATTAAGTTAAAGCAACACTTTTTATACTAAGGAAGAGTTATTACTCCCCCTTGATGATTGAAACTAATAAATGACAAGTATTTATTATGAATCTAAGCTAAAATGAAAATTAGATACTTAGACAGATTCACAATAAATACAGAAATGGAATAGAACAGTGATAGTGTTTGAAGGATTTTTCTATTAAAATCAATGTCTAAAATAGAAGGTTGAAGCCTCCTATTTATAGACGTTTACATACATGTAACTTGCCCATAAAGCAAGTATACAAATATCAGAAACAAGTTGCACAAGTTGCAACATTGAAACAAACAAATACAGCTAAAAGTAATAATAAACAATAAAACTACTGATGCAAAAGGCGGTGGAAAATATCTGATGCTAAGTGCTGATGAATGACAAACTACTGATGAGTAGTTTGTCTTCAGTACTTCTGAAGTGAACTTGTCTGGTTTGGACTTCAGAACTTCTGATGAAGTTTCTTCTTCAGCACTTCTCATATCTTCTCTTCAGCAGTTCTTTGTTTTCTTTTCAGTACTTCTATACTTAGCCAAAATGACAGAAGTGAATTAGACTAAGGTTTCCAAAAGTGGTTTCACCAATCCTCTTTGTCCTAACAATTTTGTAACATGTGTTATCCCATCTCACATGCCCTCCCATCTTGCCGGTGAATCAAAAAATTATGAAAAAAAGATTGCATCAAAGATATCTATAAGTTGCCTGATGTTAACATATGTTACCCTATCAATACCCGTATTTTGACTTACCATTATAATAAAATCCATAAAGGTTTGAAAACGGTCACGCAATCGATCAAAGACATACAAAGGGTAAGATCAGACAGACAAAAGTGATAAAAAAAATAAACTAACATGTGCTAAATGTTGTCACATGCATTAATTGATTGTTTGTTTGTTTGTCTAACTATAATAAGATTGCACAAGAGAAAAGCCTACCCAGGACATTAAAATGAACTGCGTGGAAGGATAACATTTGTTAATGTTGCATGAGAGGTTAACACATGTTATTTGGTAACACACGTTATTACAAAGTTTACACTTCATGAGTTTACTTAGAAATAAAGCATACAAACTATTAACATACATTATTACAAAGTATCATTACAAACTATTGACCACTTTAACAAAATTAATCTATTAATTCTATACATTGAGTACCAAAAAGAAAACGTTATTCTAAAGTTTTTCTACGTATTTTTCTCGGCTTCCTTGGACTTCGTATGTTAACATAACCGGTGGGGGGGTCTTCATTATCAACTACAAAACAATAGATGAGGTGTTAATCAGTGAGACTAACTCATCATCTAAACATACTAGCAGAAGTAACACATGTTAACCCAGTCAGGCATTTCATCAAACACATGGAGTGCATATATCCAAAACACAGAAGACATGATAATTACCTTCTACACATTCACCATTAACTTTAAATGGATATCTATATATCCAAAACACAAAAGACCTTATAACTACCTTCCATACATTCACCATTAACTTCTAACATACTAATAGAATTAACACATGTTAAGCCAGTCAGACATTTCATAAAACACATAGAGTGCATATATCCAAAACACAAAAGACATTATAACTATCTTCCATACATTCACCATTAACTTCTAACATACTAACAGAAGTAACACATGTTAACCCAGTCAGGCATTTCATCAAACACATGTAGTGCATATATCCAAAACACAAGAAATTATAATTACCATCCATACATTCACCATTAACTTTAAATTGACATCCACATATCCAAAACACAAAAGACCTTATAACTACCTTCCATACATTCACCATTAACATCTAACATACTAACAGAAACCAATTTGATCAAGCTAATTTAAACACCCCATTCACTAAAGATTAAAAATTTATAATCTTTATAAAAAAACATTACTTTCCACATTTTTTAAAAACTCAAAACCATCAGTTACCACAACCACATCACCAACACCTCTTTCTTCCTATAGCCTACTCGTGAAAACCAACACTAGAACAGAAACACATGTTAGTTGGGCTCCTCAAACACATAATGGGACATCACTAACATGTATTAGCATATACTAACATAAAAGACTCACGTTTATTCATCAATCACATGTGATCAATCAACATCATGTCCCAAATCCATTAACAATCTAAAATAAATAAAATAATAATAATAATAAAAAAAAAAGGTTAACATAAGTTTTTTTTTTCATTCAAGCATTTGAAAACTCTTGGTGTGCAAGGAAAATTATCCCCAAAACTGTTTAACAGAGACCACTATACAGTGACTAAAAAGCCATTATGGTTAATCTGGCGACCAAAGAAAGCATCATAAAAAAGACACACTCATTCCCACTAGTCCTTTTTCAATTTAAACATAAAAAATTTTGGAAACTTGTTGCTATAAAGCAAAGAGTAGATCTAGTGAATTAAAAACTTCATAAACAAAATATTTATATAAATTAATGATCATCTTAGTCACTGAAAAAAACATCATGGTAAAATAGCAGATTCAAAACATACCAGCGACGGTGGCTATGACAGGGGCGGATTCAAACAAACCAGAGACGATGGTAGTGACGATCAACAATGGTGAGACAATCTATAAGGTACAGAGGTGGCAGGTGGTAGTGGCATGTGTTTGTTGGTGTGGAAGATGATGATGGACGTGGTGGTTGCTGGTGTGGAAGATGATGATGGACGTGGTTAGGGGTGTACAAAAAGCTAGCAGCTCGAGGATCGCTCGAAAAATCTCGATCGAATAGGCTCGTTTTGTTTTCGAGCCGAGTTGAGCCGGCTCGTTTTGTAATCGATCCGAGCTCGAGCCAAGGGTGTTCAGCTCGTGACTCGGCTCGATGGCTCTACTCGTGGCTTGGCTCGATGGCTTGACATATGGCTCGACTCATGCTTGTGTATGTGTAATTAATATATAGATGAAAGTAATATATTTTGGCTCCAAATGCAATTCTAAAATTCAAATTTTGAAAGCCCCTCTCATACTATCTATCTACCTCACCTCTTCATAATGCAATAAACCATAACTTAGAAAAATAAAAAATATACATGTATATGTGTAATTTTATTTTATTTTATTTTATTTTTGTTTTGTTTTTTATTTTATAAATATTTATAAAAAAAATAACGAGCTGGCTCGAGCCAGCTCCAGCTCGGCTCGAACATTTACGAGCCGAGCTCGAGCTCGGCTTTTTAGCTCGACCAAAAAAACGAGTCGAGCCAAGCTGGCCCGTTTAAGTTCGAGCTCGAGCTTAGCCTGGCTCGGCTCGACTCGGCTCGTGTACAGTCCTAGACGTGGTGGCTGGACGTGGTGGCTGTTGTGTGTGGAAGATGATGATGAACGTGGTGGATGCTGGTGTGGAAGATGATGATGGAGTTTCTATGGTGGTGGAAGTCTGGAAGATGATTGATGAGAAGAGAGAGAATGAGATATTATATAAGGGGGGTGATTGAAAAATTAAAAAAAAAAAGGCTAAATGACAACTGTACCCTTTTAATTAAAATATTAGTTGGGTGATGTGGCTTAATATGGTCCATGTATTGGGTTTCTAGGGTTTTCACTATAAGGAGGGTTTTCTCTAGATACATATACTATATATATATATATATATATATATATATATATATATATATAGGGTTAGGATCCATAGAAAACCCTCCTTATCTAAAAAACTCTGGAAACTCTGACTTCCCGAGCTTTTAGGGCCTGAAAATTTTAGGGCATGTAATATACATGATTTTAAGCATTTTGAGCCAAAAAAAATCAAAAAAGTGCCGAGCATTTTTTTTTTTTTTTTAAAAAAATAAGTTTTCGGGTAACACATTGTTAACACATGTTAATTTCGCTTAAAATAAGTTTTTTGATTTTTTTTGGCTCAAAATGCTTAAAATCATGTATATTACATACCCTAAAATTTTCATATAAAAAAAAGCTCACGAAGTTAGAGTTTCTAGAGTTTTCACTATAACAAGGGTTTTCAATATATTCTTTACCTATATATATATATATATATATATATATATATATATATATATAATATATATATATATATAGGATCCGGATCATATGAAAACTCACCTGAGTTGTGAGAACTAGAGAACTCCCTCAGACCATTCACAAAGTGACACCTCACCACATTTATAGTTTTTTGTATTTGTTTAATTAAGGGTAATAAAGTCTTTTGCACACAATAATTATGGGTATTTTAGTAATAACACCCCACCCAACCCCACCCCACCTCAAGTAAAGTCTTTTAAATACCAATAATAATACTAATAATCATAAAAAAAAACCCACACCTCTCTCTCACACACCTGCACTCTCTCTCTCTCTCTACCTCTCTCTACCTCTCTCTCTAACTGTCTCTCTCTCTCACTCTCTCTCAAGAAAAACAGCAGATCTGATGGTGGTTTGGTGGCTCGACAGAGGCAGAGGGGATCTGATGGTGGTGGTTGCTGAAGACGTGGTGGGGGTAGGGGCTGAACGTGGTGGTTGCTGAAGACGTGGTGGGGTAGGGGCTGAACGTGGTGGTTGATGAACGTGGTGGAAGGTTGATGGTGGTTGCAGAGGGTTTAAGGCAGAGGACGTCGGAGTGTTTTTTGGACGAAGGCTGGTGGTGGCTGGTGTTTTTGAGGCCGGTGGTGGCTGAGAGTTGATGACGAAGGTTGATGACGATGACGGTGGTGGTTTATGAGGGCGGTGGTGGCTGAGGGTAGTGGATCTGTGGTGGTTGAAGGTTGAGGGTGGTGGGTGGTGGATCTGTGGTGGTTGAAGGTTAAGGGTGGTGGATCTGCGGTGATGATGATGAAGATGACGGTGGGAGAGGGGTTTTGCAGAGGGGTTCGATGGTGATGGTGATGAAGATAACAATAGGTATTATTATTATTACTATTATTATTATTATTATTAATATAATAATTATTATTATTATTTCTGTTATTATTATTATTATTATTATTATTATTATTATTATTACGATGATGTAATGAATGTGTTTTTAGTTTAGGTGAACCAAAATACAGTATGTATTTGAAGGAGATGATGACGATGCGATGTTGATGATGATGATGGTTTCTTTTTTATACAATGTAAAGTAAACATTAGTGTAATAGATTTTTTTTGGTTTTTATAGATGTTTTGGTTTTTTACAGTGATGTAATACGAATAATGTAAGAAAACATCAGTGTAAATACGAATTATGCAATATATTTTTGTTATTGATGTTGTGGTTTTTTTTTTACAATGGTGTAGTATGATGTGAGTAAACACTGGTGTAAATAATTACACCAGTGTAAATCACACAAATGATAGATGTTTGGTTATATAAATGTGAGTAAACACTGATGTAAAAAATTATACCAGTGTAAATCATACAAAATCATAGATGGTTGGTTTATATAGATGTTAGTAAACATTGGTGTAAATAATTACATCAGTGTAAATCATGGTAGATGATCCTCATCAGATTTTCTTTAAAAAATGATTTTTTTGAATAATTAAATAAAAAATTAATATAGTATTATAAGAATTATTTCTCTTTCATGGTGGTTTTACTTAAATACCCCTTAATGTACTTTTTTTATATTAAAATTTACTAATACATATTTTAATTAGCATGTAAAGACAAAAAACATCAAGATTAAATCTCAACCATAGGATCATGAAAATCAATGGTTCACAAGAATTCTCTAGTTCTCACAACTTAATGTGGTTCTCACACGATCCTAACCCTATATATATATATATATATATATATATATATATATATATATATATATATATATATATAGGAAAAAGATCAAATAGGAACCAAGAGCCTAGTTAGGAACTTAGGAACCAATCTGAGCCATTCATCTTTGATTTTGATCTATGGGGTAGTTATGTAATTAGACAATTAGATATTATATTTTAATTTAATTAAAAGTTTTATATATGGCAGTTAATTATCTTCCTGCAATTAATATGCAAGTTTTTTTTTTTTTGACTTTCCTTAAATCTCTCAACCTATTATCATCTCTAATCCCAAATAAAAAAAATCACGTTCGATTGAATTCCATTGAATCGAAATAACTTCCAGTCGAATTCAGAAGATTTAAATTGATTGAATTGAAAAAACTTTCGATTTAGAAGAATCTAAAATCGGCCAACGATTCAGATTTCCAAGTTATGGATAATAATTCTATACATGAAAACATTGAATCACAATCTCATGTGATAGAAGATCATATAACCGATATATGTGTTTGATGATGATGATGAATGAACAAAAAAAAAATTGATATACACCAATGTACACTTCAAAAACGAATATACACCAATGTATATCTGTGTTGATGATGAATGAAAAAACGAATATACACCAATGTATATCTGTGTTGATGATGATGAATGAAAAAACCAATATACACCAATGTATATCTGTGTTGATGATGATGAATGAAAAAACGAATATACACCAATGTATATCTTGTGTTGGTGATGATGATGAATGAAAAAACGAATATACACCAATATACATTGTTGTATAGATACCGAGATATAATTTTAATAGTATATACAATAAATACGTTTGGGTATACCATAAACACTAATAACAATTAATTAAAGTTTTACTTATTTACAATCATGCCATTGAAGATGGATGACTCAGATTGGTTCCTATAGTTCCTACTTAAGGGTTGGTTCCTATTTGAACCCTACCCTATATATATATATATATATATATATATATATATATATTGGTTTTTTTTATTTTAAACGATTTAGCTTTCATTTCTTAAACAAGTCACATTACATCAAAATAGATAGTAGACGGGCAACAAGCTGCACCGCCACCCCTTTCTGAATTGCGAAACCCAATCTACTAAATACATACCCCTGTCCCCCTGGAGATGAACTATTGCTGTGGATAACCCGTTAGACCCTGCTCAAGAAACGAATAGCTTCTGGTGCTAGGGAGCCAAAGGTATTAAAAGCCAAAGGGACAAAAAACATGTTGGTTCTCTACACAAGCTTTAGCGTGCTTATCCACTTTCTTCGATTCCGCCTTTCTCGATGCTTTCCAGCTACAAACTCGTTGTCTCTCAAACCGGTCAAAGGAGATACCCCTGTGAGGTCCACACAAGCATGTTTCCCCCCAGCCCAACCAAAGACAAGCAGATCCGCTGGACTTAGAGTAGATCTCCCTTCCGCATGGTCCATGAGAAAATTCACAGGGGCTTCCTTCTTGGTAGAAATCCCAGCTCTTTTCAAGATGTGCCACAAAACATCCCTCACCCAGTCATGCCTGTATTTTAAACCAGGAAGTTCTTTGCAATGAACTGCGTGCTCCCCATATTTATTCATACAAGATTTACGACTGATTGGGCAGGTTTCATCTTCCGGATACATAGGGATCATCAACCGGTATCTAAGAATAGTCTTGTACTCTACTGCAGACATGCATTGACCCAGACATTCAATCACCGCCTTCTAACGGGGGGACAAATCAAAAACTTCTCCCAGGCTCTGAGCGATTTTGCTAAACAGGGTATTCGCCAAAGTTTTTGTGGCTTCGAGGGGGCGGTGTCCTTATTAGAAAAACCGCCAATATCATAGTCCGGGAGAGAGACATTTAAATGTTTAAGTGCCTGCTGATAGTCCGGGTCAAGCCGACGACCCCACTGTTTCGAAGGATATGATCCTGTAGTTTCCAAGACTGGGCTCTAGATGCCACAAAGTCATAAACCCCTACATCTCGAGCTGAAAGAAGGCCTAAGCCACCTAGACGCATCAGCAGTGATGCCAATCGCCACTGAAGGTGACCAACGAAGGGGCCGCCACACACAACTATGTCTTCAATAGCTTCCCGGAGTCCATCATCGAAACGAGATACCACATCCACCATCAAATGGAGCTAACAAGTTCGCAACCCAAAAGGT
This sequence comes from Ambrosia x helenae, assembly GCA_030844895.1. Lineage (NCBI taxonomy): Eukaryota > Viridiplantae > Streptophyta > Magnoliopsida > Asterales > Asteraceae > Ambrosia > Ambrosia x helenae. The sequence continues at coordinate 1,978,852 of CM061229.1, forward strand.
AACTTAGCAACCCCCATGCATGACCGGAGCAGGAGGAGTTCACTTTGGTGATCCCTAAGGCAAGGCAAAAGTTTCATAAGGTCAACCGCACTCGAGGCCTGTCACCATGCCAACTCCATAATAAAGCTAGGATCTCGGCTAACAGGCCCCCAATGAGCTTAAACCCCTTCTCTGGTCTACCAATTTCTCTCGGGAAAAGCCCAAGATGAACTTTCAGCCCGTCACACGTCAGCCAAAAGACCTCTGTTTTCTTAATATTGAGATAAAGCCCCAGAGATGGCTCCTCCGCGTTGATGATGTCTAGAGCCTTAGCGACCACAGATGCATTGCCTATAATCGTCCCATCATCCAAATACCATGCATGAAACGGGAGGTTAAAGTGTTCTTGAACTCGTAAAATAAAGGGAGTGTAAGGCAAGGGCAAAAAGAAGGGGCCCTAAAGGATCTCCTTGTTGCACTCTTGGTTTAAAAAAGCGCGCCTCAGGCGCGCCTGAGACGTGAGGCGGTCAAGGCGCTGGGAAAATCGCTTCGCTTTGGCTGAGGCGCCGGAACTACAAGAAGCGCTTGGAGGCGGCGCTTTTCGCCGGAAGCGACCTTCGCCTGAGGCGGCGCTTCGTGTAAAATGGGTCGGAGACAGCAGCTTGTGTTCTTGGTGATGTTGCAGGTTGCCGGAAACAAGACTTCTAGGTTGCCTGAGATCGGAGTTTCAGGCTGTTGAGGGAGAAGGGATACACACAAAAGAAAACAAAAGAAAAAGTTTTAAGTGAGTATTTATCTATTGTTTGAGTGGGTACTTTATCTATTGCTTTATTAAAGTTTTTAGGTGGATACAGGTACTTTATCACTTTCTCTTGCTTTATTAAAGCTTTTAAACAGGGTACAAGTTACTTTATCAGTTTCTCTTTCTTTATTAAAGTTCTTTTCTTTTTCCCCTTTTTACACATTGAGTTTTTGTTTTGTTTTTTATTGATTTTGTTTTCATATTTCTTATATGTTTTACGTGTGTTAGTTACTTTTGACTAGCTAAGAGTTTTATTTTGTCTAATTATTATTTTTATTATTTATTCTATTTTTCTATTTAATGATTAAAAAATATGTAGGTATTATCCAAACTTAATCTATAAGTATTAATAAAATACACAACGTGTGGAATACCCTTGACAATTCTTATGTTTTGAATATTTTTAAGTGTTTAATGGTGTTTTATAATTATGTTTTTGTGTTTATATTTGATAAGAAAGTAGAATATGTCGTATTGGCATATATAAATATTTTTTTTATATTTTTTTATATTAGGCGCCTCGCATACGTGAAGCTCTCGCGTCGCGCTTGAAGCCCCGCGCCTCGGATTTTGGAACCAAAACGCCTCGGAGCGCCTCGCGCTTTTTTAAACCAAGGTTGCACTCATGTAGTAGCCCCAATACAATCATTACCAACATATAACCTGGCAGACTAGGCGTAAAGGAACTGGGCCCACTGATAAATAGGCGGGCAATGCTGATGGATCTCTTGGAGAAAGGTTGTGTGGTCGACCGTGTTGAAGGCGTTGGATAAGTCCACTAAAAACAGAGCCAATGAACCATCCGCATGAAAATAGTTGAGGAACCTGTTCGCACTCTCAAGCACCGCCTCTGCCCCCATTTGGTGTGCCCACCCCAAATTGAAAGTCCCCCAGGTACTGGGCCATCTCTTTCCCAACCTTCTTCATTGCCATATTATAAACCAACATTCGCCAAATGCCCCCTACAGCAATAAATCAAATTTCATTATCGGGCTTCAACACGAGGTAAGGGGGCCGAAGCAAACAAACTCTGCGAGCACATTAGGGTAAGACCCCCCAAGCCATAAGTTGACGACTTCAATAATGGCCATGAGTAAACTCAAGGAAGTCACCGAGCCCTCAACACCAATAGCATCCAACAAGTGTTGGGCGCGTATCTCGTCGTTACAACAAGACGCCCCTTTAGGGAAAGATAGTTGGGTTAATGAATCAGTAAAAAAATTGTTTTAGGTATTTTTGAGAGGATAGTTGGGTTAATCGGAGAATATTTGTTTTAATGTTTTATTTGAGTAATAATAATTTTTTTAAGTCACTTTCATTTTTAAACTTGTCAAGTAGCATCACAATAGAAGGTAGACGGGTAATAAGGTACGTCGCCACCCATTTCTGAATTGCGAAACCTAATCTACCGAATGCAAAACCCTGCCCTCTGGAGATGAACTATTGTTGTGGATAACCCGTTGGACCCTGGTTAAGAAACGAATAGCTTCTGGTGCTAGGGAGCCAAAGGTATCAAACGCCAAGGGGTGTGAAAAAATTCCCTGTTATTTTTATTAGTTTTTTTTATCGAGTTTGGGTTATTCTCATCTTGTGTTAGACGAAGAACCAATGCTAGTGAAAGTCAAGCAAGTTGAAGACCTGCCTTAAACCAAGTTTAGTTTAAGGGGTATTATTGATAGTTAAACTAAACTTAGGAGTCTTTATGTAATTAGTAGAAAGTAAGTTTTAGTATGTATTATATGTAGGGCTGCAAACGAACTGAACTTTCAGCGAACAGTTCATGAACCGTTCGGCGGGAAGTTCGTTTGTGTTCGTTCGTTTAATAAAGGAACGAACACGAACAAAAAATTCGTTCGTTTAGTTAAACGAACGAACATGAACAGAGTCCTCGTTCGTTCGTTTATGTTCGGGAACGTTCGGTAACGTGTTCGTTTGTGTTCGATAGTTTAATAGAGTTTATAATTTTTATATTTTTCTATATTCTTTTATTTTTATTTCTTTTACCCAAATAAATACTTTATGTGAGGTAAATATACGGGTATTTATGAGATGAAAAAACCCTGTTTTAGTATAATCATTAAATAAATCATTAATGAAGAGTTCAAGTTTAAATAAATAAATAATGAAGACTTCAAGTTAAAGATGCGAGCTTAGTTTATTTAAGACATTACTTTATTATGTTTACCAATATTATGTTAAGTTTTTTTTTTTTTTGAAAATTGAACTTCATTAAAACCAACCAAGACCGACAACTATCACCAAGACGGAGATAGAAGCCGAAAATCAAGAAAATACAATCCAAACAATCACGTTACATCAAACAAACACCATCTTTTCCAATCCACTACTCTCTCTTTAACTCTATGTTTATACCATAAAAAACCAAAAGTCTTTATATCCACAACCATATCCGTCACGTTAGGCGCCTTACTCCCGAACACCTTGTCATTCCTAGCTCTCCGTAATCTCTAGCACGTGATGATAATTATCCCGTGAAGGATCGCTTTCTTGATACCCGCCACCCCACTATGTTCATGCAGATCCACCAAATTCTTGACGTGAAAAACAAGCGGCCTAGGAATCTTGCACCAAACGCAAAACATGTTCTATCGAATTCCACACCCCCAATGAAATAACACAACCTGTAAGAACATGTTCTATCGTTTCTTCACACGCCTCACACCAAACGCAAAACTGATTATCAACGTTAATATTCCTACGGACAAGAGCCGACTTAGTTGGAAGACGATCCAAATAAGCACGCCACATGAAGATATTACACTTGTTTGGAACCCAAGAACTCCAATTGAACCCAAAGCTAGCGGCGCTGTTACCCGACCCACGCAGCCACTGTTTGACCGAAGCAACATGAAAACCAACATTCGAACCATGGGACCATGCCCAGCTATCAACTTTATCCTCCACAGTAGCCAATTGCAATTTCTCCTCAAGACTTTGTTTCTTAATTATCTCATCTACAGAGGCCGGAGCTCTGATCCAATCCCAAGATAATACTCGTGTTGCCCCTATAGTCTTCAATCTACCTGCAATCAAAACACGTTTGGACTTTTTGAGCACAAAAAGAGAGGGGTACGACACTTTAAGCGGCTGATGACCCAACCACGTATCCAACCAAAATCTTATTTGTCTACCATCCCCAAGATTACCACGAATAACACCATTTAAACCGACCCCGTCAACCTTATGTTTATTCCAAAAAGAAACACAATTTTTCCAAACTTCTGGGATGACGTTGTTAACCGGCGCAATACCCCAACTCCTAGAAGAACCATGTATGGAAACGACTACTCTTCTCCACATCGCATTAGGTTCATTAAGAAACCTCCAAAACCATTTAACTAACAACGCATTATTATTAGCGTCAAGCGACGCTATCCCCAACCCACCATCTTTAATACTTTTAGAAACCACCTCCCACGAAACCCAACTCATCTTTCTCACATCCTCTGAACCACCCCATAAAAACCGTCTCATCAAACCCTCAAGCTCACCACTAACCTTCTTAGGCGCCTTGAAGATTGAAAAGTAATATGTAGGCAAACTATCCAAGACCGAATTGATTAATGTTAATCAGCCAGCAATCGAAAGAGTATTAGCTTTCCATTTCGAGAGCCTTCGCTTAAACGTAGTCACCACTGGTTCGCAATTCGACACCCTATTCCTATTTGCGCTGACCTTGATGCCCAAATACATAAATGGTAAAGCACCCATTTTACATCCCAGAGAGTCAGACATACACACAATATCTTCAACTTCCACTCCCACACCATATAGCACCGATTTGTGAAGATTAATCTTTAGCCCGGAACATAAATAAAAGATGCGCAAAATACGTCTCATATTAATAAAATTAAAAGAAGATTACTCCCCCATAAGCATAGAATCTTCCACGTAGAGCAAATGAGACATAATCGGACCATCATTAGGAAGCTTAACACCATGGAAAGCTCCTATATCACAAGCCTGGTTCAGCATATCCGAGAACGCCTCCATCAAAATAATAAACAAAAAAGGAGAAAGCGGGTCTCCCTGTCTAATCCCTTTTTGACAGCCAAATTCAAATGTAGGGGAGTCGTTCACTAATACAGAGGCTCTAGAAGAAACCAAGATACCACGAATCCAATCACACCAAACTGAACAAAAACCCATTTGAGACATAACCAACAGTAAGAATTCCCAGTTCACATTATGTTAAGTACTAAGTATATTTGTATAATTAGGTTATATTGGGTAGATCTAGTTAATTTGTTAATATATGTGAATTCGATCTTATTCGAAAGTTAATATGTGTCTCTTTGTGTTTGTTTTCGTTCATGAACACTTGTTTGTGTTCATTAATGTTCGTATGAGTTCATGAACAAAATTAACAAACGAACACTAGTGTTTTCTTAATAAACGAACACGAAAAAAAATCCCGTTCGGTAAGTGTTCATGAACTGCCCGTGAACACATAATTTCCATAACAAACGAACACAAACAAGGCATTGTTCGTGTTCGTTCGGTTCGTTTGCAGCCCTAATTATATGTATTGTAAAGTCTAGGGGATAAATGTGTAAAACCCTATGTTAGAAACTACCCTAATTAGTAATTACACATGTATGTATACGTCGATCAAAAGAAGGCATCAAACTTCATATGGGAACTGACATCAGCCTAGGGTTGCAGCATTTCATCCAAGGGATACAACTCTTCATCATCAATTCAACCAAAGGATACGACTATTCAACAACAGTTCTGTTGATTAGAGGTGTATATTCGTTGTATATAAATAGGGTTCATGTATTCAATTGTTAGCAATCCATCACATTCTATTCAATCAAGTATAGTTTGTTAATTCTTCTTCTACATCTCCATCTTGTGTCTGATTTACCAACAGTGTATTAATTCCTTCTGCTTCATTGCCACATCATCAGCAAGATGATGGTAATCTTCATACTAGGAATCTTGTTCGTACACACTCCTCGAAATGGTGGAGCGGAGTTGTACACATCCAGCAAGATGATGGAATCGAATCGATTGGATTACTTTTTTCCTGCAAAGAAGATGCTGAAGCATTTCTAGCTCAGGTAAAAGTGTCTGTGTAAGTCCCGAAATAACAATGATATCAAGTAATATAATCAGTAGGCGGAATCTAGTGATTATATGATTCAAGAACACACTAAACGATAGATTAACAACCTCAATAGCATACGATCTCTAAAGGATTCGTCTGATACTAGAGAGTGTTTTTATTAGAAAATGTAAAACCGCTGGTCACAAATGAACCAATAAAACACCTTTTATACATAGGACTTGGGCTCACATAGCCTTAACAGTCCCATAGCCCAACCCACAAGAATAAAGCCCTATACTAACTGAGAACTAATTAGTTCTCGACCTGAACATCTTAAATAACCGAGAACCCAAGTGTTCTCGGTCCTAAATAGTAAAATACCTATATGGATCACCAATATGTATTTGATAGCGTCAGTCTCAATAATATGAACCCAACAATCTCCCCCTAGACTGATGCTATCAAATGGTCTTCATAACTTGAATGTAGCATTGTGATCTCCCCCTTGATTGTTGATGGGGTGTTGGTGTTGATTTTTTGAAAGTCTTATTTTCTGTACTCTCAAACTTGGGCTTGTTCTTCTTCTCTGGGAGTAAGATCCACACTTGAATCATCATCAGCATTCGCTTGAACTCTTGCTAAAAGAGGATGTGAAAGGAGTATTCTCATAACTCTTTTCTTTTTCAATCTTTGTCTTTCAAGCAGGATCTTAGGTACTTCTTCATGTGTACATTCATTGTTAAAGGATTGCATCATATCAAGTTCTTCTGACTCAGGTACATCTTCTTATCATGATGCTTCATGCTTGTCAGCAACTGGAAATCATTCTTCATCAACCCCTGTTTTCTTTTTCAAATCGAATTCTGCACATTCTCAGAATTTTGTAAGCAACTGTTTAAATATAACAGAGGATCCAGTATAATGAACACCAAGTAAATCCAAGAACTTCCAATTGAAATTTTCAAAAGAAACTTGAATTTCTTTAAATCTTTCGGATGACCGGTCAAAACTTCAAGAATGGTTAATTTTATAAAAATTAAAACTAAAAAAAAATAAACAAAAGCAAAACAATAAGAATCAAAATAAATGAAAAAGAAATTAAAATAAAAATACCTAAATATATTTTTTTTTCCGGGGGATTAACTCACTGTGATTAGACTCAGGGACACTTATCAACACGGATCTACTCTAGTCGGTCCGGGCAATTGCCAGTATATTTGTCCACATAAACTTATTGCCTTAGACCTTCTTATTTGACTATGTGATTAATTTATCATGTTTTGGTGTATTAATTATGGACACTCAAGCAAGTCACAATCAAATTCTAGAATTATATGCGGTACACTCTATCATGCAAGCAGTTTCCCTACCACATATTTTCATGGTGTTTGTTCTAGAATTCTGAAACCTTGATTGGGACTTGGTTAATAAGAGAAAAGAATAGATCATTTAGAGATAGAATGGTATAATATACATATCAATTTGATTTCTCAAACAATATAGGTTTTGGTGTTTTGGGCTCTAGAGGGCCTCTTTGTTGTGCTCATTGGCATCTTTTTGGGCTCATTGACCTCTTTTGGTGTTTTTGATCTACAGCGCGACAATGTACAGCTAGGTCAGCATATATCTGGATGCAGCAGAAGCTGACATTGCCTAACATCCCCATGTCTTTGCTTACACAAAACAAAGGAGATACACGAGTTTTTCAGAAAAGGTTTTAGACCTAGAACACAGTGTGTATCGGGACGTTACACAAGCATTCAAATAAAAATGTACCAATTCCAAGTGACGTTTCCTACTGAGGCCATATGTTATCTTTAAGTGTGTAACTAGATTAGCCAATTTTTCAGTCATAAGGACAAGCCTACCAACACATCACCCTATAGCCTAACCGTTTCAATACTAGTCTTACATGTGTCAGCCTTTTTTTCCACAAGTGATACAACAAAAACACCTTTTGTAGTTTTCCTTTTTCACATGTTCTTGTGTTTATCTTATTTTCTCTACTATATCCCCCTAAATTTTTTACATAAATAAAATAAAACACTATTTTTTATTTCTTTTCTAGTTTCTCCCTTCTCCCCCTAAATTTTGTGAATAAATAAAGGGAAAAGACAAATTTATGTATAAAATTTACCTAAAAATAAGAAAATCTTTTTGTTCTTTTCTATAACCATTCTCAAATAACGACCAATCAATCTTTTTCAAAGTTTGTGCTCAAATTTAAATGTACCTGCCATGCTGACCTTACCTCCCTTATCTCCTTTGAAGGAAACATACTCTGCGTTAAAAGATGTAGAGGTATGTAACAAAGAGATGTCACCTAACATATGCTTGGAACAACCACTACCAACACACCAGTAGTTATTGATAATCCTCCTTGGTTGTCCCTGCATGAATAAGGAGATTAGTTAAACATTGGTACCCATGCCATCGCGGTCCTGGGCACTCCTGAAGCATCTATGTAAGACACTTCCCTCAAGCACATGTCCTTATTCTCATTTGGATCAGTTGCTGCTATCGCCTTTGCTTTCCAAACTTGCTTAGGCTTATAGCATCCTAATCACGTGTAGAAACATGTCTTATAGCATCCTAATCACGTGTAGCAACATGTCTTATAGCATCCTAATCACGTGTAGCAACATGTCTTATAGCATCCTAATCACGTGTAGCAACATGTCTTATAGCATCCTAATCACGTGTAGCAACATGTCTTATAGCATCCTAATCACGTGTACTGTTCATGCGATTAGGGCCTAATCGCCAATAGGTATAGGCGATTAGAACTCCAATCGCTAGTAGTACATGCGATTAGAGCTCCAATCGCTAGTAGTACATGCGATTAGGAATTCTAATCGCCTGTACTGCTGCGTAATCGCCTGACGCGTACTAAACGACTAGAAACGCCTATAAATACCCCCCTTATGTTTTAAAACATCATTTGTGAAACCCTAATACACCCCAAAGCCACCCCACACTTATTCAACCTCTGAACCACGTTTTTTTTATCAAGAAATCACATTTCCAAACTTTACATCTCATAATCTTACAATTTCAAGGTGTGTTCTTCATCCCAAACCTTTATAATGATATTGTTTTGATCCCTAAAGGTCCAGACCTGATTTATAAACGTTTGTGTCTTTGAAAACTCATTAAAATTAGTTTCAAAACAAACCCAAACCTCTATACTTGTTATATGTGATGTATTCATGCAAGATAGGATTTTTATCGTTTAAACATGATTGTTCTTGTGTTATTATTGTGCTTCTGATCTAAATGAGTTAATATGATGATAACCTAGGAGTTTGAAGGTTCATAGATGTGTAATATTGATATTAGGCGTTTTGACCCGTTTGAATGATTATGGTGGATTGATGATGATATGTTGTGTTTTGTTGATTGTTTGAGATTAGGGTTTACTCTAGGATGATGCTAGAACAGTAGGATATTGTCGGACAACGTCGTTATGTGATGAAATCTGGATATTTGCTATTTAGGGTAAGTTTTGCATGTTGATGTGATGCTTACATGCTAGTTATGCTATTTTGGGAAACCGCATGCATTCGGGACGGCTAGGGTGATGATAAATTAGGGGTTTTTGCTTGAAATAGTTGGGTTAATGTTTTGGGTTGGATATTGGGTGTTTACACATGTTTCGGATCTGATTTGGAGGGTTAAACGCGCAAAAAGGCGGAACAGAGCAGTAATGGCGAATAGAAATTCCTAATCGCCTCTATTATAGGCGATTGGCCCCCAATCGCCTGAACTATAGGCGATTAGGAGCCCAATCGCCATTATTACTAGTGATTACAATTCTATTCACTAGTTTGACTCTCCTAATCACCAGTTGACTTTTCCTAATCACATGTTTGATTCCTAATCGCGTGTATTGCTGTCATATGTGCATTTTAACATCCCGAAACACGGATTGACACCTAGGAACATGTTAGGAACCCCATAACATGTCTAATAACTTAGTAACACGTGTTCGGACTCGTTTATGCGTTAATTGGGCGTTATGCTAGATAGGGTGAATATTTGCGCATGCTAAGTGTTTAATTGCATAAGTTGCATGATATCTTGTATGTGGCTAACACGTGGGATGTCGGGTCACCAATGGGATGTCGGGTATTGTCTGGTTTGGTCGGTTTTACCGTTTAAACATGTTTTCAACATACACGGTCACGGTCTGGACAATCGGGGACTAGTTAACCTTCGGGTTAGTAGTCAATGCACTTATTCAAACTCATTGATAGGTCGTCACTAAGTTGGGTCATCATACACGTGTTGGAATTCTAAGTATCTGAAGGCGCACTCTAAGGTGAGTTTCACGGCCCCTCTTTTATACTCTTTTCTCTCGGGGGAGAAGCATGCCACACGTTTTAACAATGCAACGTTTATGATTTGAAAATTCAACTCTTATGAAACATACCACTTTTGGAAACGCAACACTTTTGGAAACACGACACATTTTGGAATGTAACTCTTTTAAGAAACGAGACACATTGACCTTGGCATATTTAAACATTGGCACTTGACACTTTTAAACATTTGGCACTTGGTGCTTGGCACTTATTTACTATACGATGAAACCTAAGTCCCTATTGAAACCATGAATGTGCGGGGCACAACGGGGGAAATGTGGATAGATCTATTGGGCGTGACGAGCCCCACCCGACGGCTGGGAGCCGGGCGGGTGCATATTGTCTCTACTTTGACACTTGGCACATGGGCAGCAACTCGAGCAACATTTGTCAGTAATGGTTTTAGCAACACAATCGTAGTAGTAAGGAAATGTTTGTTATGTATTTAACGGTTTTGCATACTTGGTACTTTTGAGATGAAACTCTTTACGCTTGAAACACTTTGTAAACTTAAAACCTGTGAACTCACCAGCATTATATGTTGACGCCTTTTTGGCATGTTTTCTCAGGTCGCTAAGGTAGCAGCATTGAGTTTAGGCGCACGGAGTCTCATGGCGTCTAGGATCCATTTGCATTTCTTTTTAAGTGTTATCAGACTTTCATGTTTTACTTTTGAGTTGTAATAAGGTTTTACGCTTCCGCAAGTGATGGATAGATTTTGAAACTAAATGGGCGATTTACGTTGTTTTCATATCATATAGATGTCGTTTATTGTGACCGTTGACTTGGATCCTGGTGTGTCACGCGCCTCGCGGTAAAACCCCACACGTGGAAATTTAAGGGTGTGACATTTCAACCTTCATTGACTTGGAGTAGAAGTTTTCCCTAGGCATAACCTTCTGATATTGTCTCTAATAAGGCATATAAGGACGATGTGCGCAGTTTCTTGTAATGTGACCGGGTCTTCCACAGTTATAGCATGTCTGCTTCTTTGCATAAGGATCAAGTCCCGGTCTGTTAGATCCCACTGAAGAATGTGAGTGATGAGATCCGTTTGATGATTTGTTTGCAAGCCTCTTACTTTTTCTTCTTTGCTTAGAAGATCTTGAACACCCGTGTGAACAAGATTGTCTTTGCGATGTTGACTATCTTTGAGCTTTCTGTTTGACTTCAGGAACCTGTTCATGAGAGTTAGCACAGGTAGTTTTTCTATGTGGTGGCACGTATTTATCAGTCGTGCCATTAACAGATAGCTCAGAAACAGTCCTTTTCACATATGGTTCAGCATCTGCAGATAAATTAGATTGTTTCACACAAACATCTGCATTATTAGTGCAAACAACATCATCCCCCTCAACCTTAACCTCTACCTTAACTTTATCTGCACATGAGGTAGAAGCATCAGTAACATTCACACATTTAAAATCAGGGACTGGTGGCTTTACCACACCTGTGCCAACAGTCTTTGAATCAACAACATTTTCTAAGTCAGATTCATCCGAAGTTTCTGACTTACTAGAGGATCTTGAGCAACTGTCAGAATTGATAGATTTTGAAATACTTTTAACAACATCGATTCAATTGATCCTATTGAAAAATAAGATTTTATTGAAGATATGTCATCATTGACATTGCCAGAGTTGTTATTTTCAGATTTAACATGGTTGCTCATTTCATTGCTTTCTGGTTTAACGAACTTAGCAATAGGAACGTCACTAAGTAGAGCAACATACTTAGATTTTTTCATGTGCCCTTCTGGTTCAGCAATCTTAATTGGCACAGACTTAACGGGCTCTACCACTAACCCATTTGGTTCTGTTATCTTTATGGGAACACTCTTTGCGGGTTCAACCACCAACCCCTTCCCATATTCCATATTTTTATCATTATCTATTTCCTCATCCAAAAGAGGCAATCCGGTGTAGTTGTGATTGTAGGGAGGTGCAATTTCTACAAAACCTATACCAGCTCCTTTGTTTTCCCTAAACTTGAGTTTTGAACTTACCTTTTTTTCAACACGCTCACTAGAACAATCAAATTTTCTAAAATGTAAATCGGCATTTTCAAATTTTGATTTCAAAGAATCTAGCTCAGCACTAAGTTCATCAATAACTTTCTTCTGATGCATTACAAGGCAGGATTTATTGCTTAAATCATTATTGTATTGAAAAACATCATTTTCTAAGGCTTCTACTCTAAGTTTGTAAGTGGAAGTTCGGCTATTAAGATAAGAAATGTTTCCTTTTAGCTCATCGTTTTCTCTTACTAACTTAGAGTTATATCCTACGTAATATTTAGCCTTTTCAGCACAAGCATTAGAGCATAGATCAGAAAATACCTCATGTGAAGCATGTTTGATATATCGTACCAGCATAGGAACCTGATACTCAACAGGTACTGGAACAATAGGAGCGGATGTCAAAACTGTAGTAGGTGTGCAACGTGGCTGAGCTGCAACATTATGATTTTGTGCCTTTTGCTTGTCGTTTGAATCACAAGCTTTGATGATGGAGATGAGTCCTGATAGAGACAGATGTTGAACATCCTCCGTCTTCTTGATCACGGCAACATTCATATCCCAATTCTTTGGAAGAGCATTTAACAGCTTCTTATTTATCTCAGAATTGTTCAAATTTATGTTTGCGGTCTTCATTTCAGTTACTAGAGATACGAATCTTGCAATTTGATTTTCAAGGGTTTCACCAAGAATGCAACTGAACTGATTGAACTTATGCCACAGCATGTCCCTTCGACTTTGCTTCATGTCATCATTGCATTCATAAAATTCAATCAGAGAATCCTATAATGCTTTGGCAGATTTAGTCTCTCCATATTTTGAGACGATCTCTGGTGCTAAACCCATAATCAGTGTGTTCAGAGCCTTTTCATCAAGCTTGACTTGGTCCCAATCTTCATCTGTATATTCGGATTCCGGTTTAAGTAGTGTAGTACCCTTCTCTTCGTAAGTAACTGGGGTAGGACCTCTACAAATAGCTCTCCAAACTTTGGCATCCTTTTCTTTAACAGCTTGAATGAATTTAAATTTCCATTCAGCAAAAAACTCTCCCAACATCAACATGGGAACCCGTGTACTTGTTGCATGCATGACTGTAGTCTTGGAATCCATTTGCACTTTAAATCCGAGAACATGAACCAAGAACTAGAGAAACCAAGAGCTTTTGATTTATTTATTTATTTTTTAATCCCTCAAAAATCTAGACGTTCACAAAAATTTTAGACGGAGCAGAGGACGTCCAACTGTAACCAACAGGTCACTTCGTATTCAATAAGGTCAAACACCCCAGATTGAACCAGCACACTCCAAATTATACCACTATTATTATTATTATTATATGTATAATTAGAAAGTTAAGATGAATAGTAGCGATGACATTTTAGGTAAATTAATCGTTCATCAGGGTTATCTTTGTCTTTTGCTTTCATAATTCTGGCCTTGAGGTATTAACATCTTTACACGTGTTGTTGTCTGCAGCATGTTGGCTTTTAAGCACCCATCAATTTTCTTTTAGCATCTCTAGAATTCTCTTTTAGTGCCGCGTGTAAAATTAGGGATTCTCGATGGACACCTATTAACATCTCTAGAATTACCATAAAGGGATGATTTTCTTTCAATATTATTTGTGCACCATTTTGTTAAATGGTTTTACAAAACAAAACCGCACCCTCTACTCTCATTAGAGAGAGAGAGACGATAGCTCATATCGGTAGAAAGAGAAAGCGGTGGCCGCTACGGCGGAGCAAGGCGGTGTCTGTTGAAACGCTAGACAAATATTCGACCAAAATTAGTCAAACCAGGAAAACAGGTGGTAAAACTTCAGTCAACAACCGAATTAAGAGTTATAGGAAGTCATACACGAAAGGTATATACCGCTTATCGGAACTATTTAAGTTTTTTATATACTAATTTCTTTATGTGGGTTGTCATTTGTCAACAAAACCACAGCTTTGTTTTGATTTACTCATCCACAAGACCGCCGCCATCTTCAGCTGCTCCGTCCACCACCGCAGCCGTCTGATCGTGGCTGGTTTTGCTAATTGTAGAGGTAAAACTTAATAGATTATTTACTTACAATTTTCTTGAGTTAATTTATGATGAGGGTTGTGAGTTTTCATTTACTGTTTTGATGTGGGTGTTCTTTTGCTCATACAACTACTAGGGTTCCAGTGAAGAACCGGTTACGTGCCGGTAAGAACTCAAGATATTTGACTGGTGCTGCGTGGACCGATGTGGTACAGCTTCACAACCACATAGTGGCGGCTAGGGTTCAGGCGACTTCCAGCCGAACTTCCGGCAAAGGTTCTCTTTTGGTTGCTGGTTACGGTTTTGATTAATACACTGTCAAAACATGTCAAACTCAGTGGATAAACAACAAAAGTAATATGTTTTATTAACCAAGTTTTTTTATTTTTAATTAGTCAGTTTTTTAGTTATATTTCCGTGGATATAAGAGAGTTTAATTATGCATAGAAAAAGATGCTGCCTTTAAGTAATGGAGTTCACCAAGCAGAGAAAGGTAATCTTTCTAGCCCCACCACCTAAACTTTGGATTAAGAGCATATATTTTTAAAAAAAAAAGTGAGGTACTTACATATATTTCAGTTTTACAATTTTTTTTAAAAGTTTGTTAGACATATTTACCCTCTTCAATAGATAAGAGAGAATAGATAAGAGAGTTGATAAAGTGAGGTAAAATTGTGGAAGCACAAGCCCTTCCTGGAAGGGTAATTGCATGAATGATTCATAATTTGGACATAACCATATCTCAAATTGTAAATTCCCCAGCATACAATTAATACACAAAACTTGGTAAAGGAGGATTTGGTCATGTTCATGTAGGAAGATGTGTGCTTGGTTGCTATGGAAACATGGGTCCGGATGATCCTATTGAGGTAAAAAAAATTAACTTTTATATTATATAGGCATTTCAATTCTTTTATTTTATACACATACCGAGATGTCCTGGCGGAATTGCAAGGGGTGTAGTTATGCTCTTCCTTACACGTCTACAAGTCAGCGTTTTAATATGTATTTTATAAAATACATGGTGCGTTCGTAAATGATTGATATGAGTCAAAATGGGTGATTTACATGTGGTTCATAATAGCACTTTTTTTTTCGAACGATCAACAAAATATTATTCCACCAATGCTAGCGGGACACTAGCTATACGCCATACAAGTCAATATATACATAACACCAACATAACAACAAAACACAAACAACAGATACACTATCACCAACCAATATTAGAGAACTTAAACTTGCACCAAGAATTCCAATCCAATTGCTGTGAGCCAGCCCTTGCCTTGACCCAGAATAGACTAAGGGATTTTATATCACCAAGTACCTTTTGAATCGAGGCTTGTCTTTGGTTAAACACCGCTTCATTCCTATGTTTCCATATGCACCAAACCGTAGTCAAAATCACCGCATAGAAAGCCTTCTTTGATTTCTTTGATCCGCCATAGTGATGATGTAACTCTAGTAAATCCTTAAAGTGGAAAATAATAGGTGGACACGCCTTGCACCATTGCGCCACTAATAACCATAAAGTTTGAGAGAAAGCACAAGAGATGAATAAGTGATCCGTAGTTTCCGCATAGTCGCCACAGAAGCAACACAAATCTGACCCGACAGGAACGTTTCTGCGAAGAAGAGCAGCCTTGGAAGGTAACCGGTCCAATTCAGCCCTCCATGCGAGTATAAGCGCCTTCCTAGGGACCCAAGAGTTCGCCTCCAAAACAAACGGAACCTGCAGAAATCTGAAAGAGTGCAGTTTGCGCCTGAAATCAGCAACAGAAAAGAGTCCACTGCCGTCGAGGTTCCATTTCCACCGGTCTGCAGCATTAGACAGAATCGGCACAGTAACGCTGCAAACAAACTGCTGTAGCTCGATCTGTTCAGCTGCAGAAAGAACATCTCGCTTCCAGTCCCAACCCCACCCCTGACCCAACTGTAAGACACGATCAGCGACACACACAAACTTATTCTTTTCCAGTGCGAACAATGCTGGAAACGCAGCAGCCAGAAGCACATCCGCGGCCCAGCAGTCCAACCAGAAAAAAAACCCCAGCCCGTCCCCAATAATCCCATGGATAGCCCAACCCACATCCACCCCAAGTCGTTTAACCACATGCATAGAAGAATAAATCTGCTTCCAGGGACCGGGAATCGAAACTTTTGACGGAATCGGATTCCAATCCCTAGAAGAACCATGAAAGGCCCAAATAACCTTTCTCCATAGTGCGGAAGTGTCGATTTTAAATCGCCACCACCATTTAGCAAGCATAGAGGAATTCGCGTCCTGAAGAGAGCCGAAGCCGAGACCACCAAAATCAACCGGGGCACATACCCTTTGCCACGCAACCCAATTCATTTTTGCCTTTTCATCCGAACCACCCCAAAAGAATACCCTTCTCAGTTTATCAAGTTCTTCTAAAACCTTGATGGGCGCTTTGAAAATGGAAAAATAATACGTGGGTAGCGCATTAAGAACGGATTTCAAAAGCGTCACACGTCCACCATATGATAAGGTTTTCGCCTTCCACAATGACAACTTGTTCTTAAATGATTCCACAACCGGTTTCCAATTCTTAAAAAGATTCATATTCGCCCCCACCGGAATACCAAGGTATGTAAACGGGAAAGAGTCGGCTCTACATAATAATACATTTGCCATACGTGCAACCTCGTTGGAGTCCACCCCCAAACCGAAAACACAACACTTCCCAAGGTTCGCTTTTAGCCCCGACACTAGATAAAAGCACCTAAGAATCCGCTTCAGATTTTTTGCATTAGTAATGGACCATTCACCGAGAAAAACGACATCATCCGCATAAAGCAAATGCGAAAGGGAAAGACCACCCGAACCACACACCAAGCCTCTAAAAAGGCCCACCTCCGTAGCCCTCCGCATAATACCGGACAAGGCCTCCATAGCAAATAAGAATAGGAAAGGTGAAAGAGGATCACCTTGCCTAAGTCCACGGCTACACGCAAACTCATTGGTAGGAGAACCGTTCACCAAAACCGAAGCTCTCGCAGACCGAACAATTGTCATCACCCAATTATAGCACTTATTTTACTTTTCAAACAGCAGAAGAGGCTGCCATGAAAACATCAAAAAACAGGCTTGCCAAGAAAATATCACAAAACACTTAATTATGCACACCGACTTTTGACAATAAGCTTAAATATGGAATGAAGATGGATGGTATATGCTTTTGGATAGTTACTCAACACATGCCTTTTAGCAGCACACTACGAGTGGAGAGAACATATTTTGATAATATATGTATGAAGTTTGTATTTTACATATTTCAGTCAGATGTCCCCCATAGTTGAATTTCTAGCGATTTTATTTCCATTTTACACTATTCGTGAGTTGCAGATTCTAAATATTTTACACATACTTCTATTGTGGAGTTTGTATGTTGTTAGGGGACGAACCATTGACAATGGCCTTGCTATGTGAAATATGAACATGCTGCACGGAATATTATCGTTGTCGGGTAGCCAATGAGAGCAACAAGAAAGAACGACAAACTAAACAAATAACGCGCTGCGAAGCGCGCGAGGAATCAACCTAGTTATTATTATTATTATTATTATTATTATTATTATTATTATTATTATTATTATTATTATTATTATTATTATATGTTGTATTTTCCTAGAGAGCCGACAACTTCCCTGACACCTTTAATTTTTTTTTTATATTCACTGCAAAAACACTTTTCTAAATCATACCTCTCTCTCTCTCTTCTTCACTTTATCACAAATCTCTTCCTGTTCTCTCTCCAAGTTCAACACCTTCTCCTCTTCTTTTGTACAAATCACACATCAAAGAAATAATAACTTCTCTTTCCTTCAAACAGTCCGTTTGTTTTTCTTTCTCTTCAACAAGAGCAACAAACAAACCAAAACCTCTAACTTCACTTCAGTCTCTCTCTTTTATATCCTACACCCCCTCCTCTATCTCCTTTCTTGTTTGCTTTTGAACAACAAACACCACACACACAATATAACAATCAATCAATTATTGATTCACGAGCACTCGACAAGATGGGTTGGATTGAGGTCAGAGATGGGTTAGGGAAAGGTGGTGATAGTGACTGGTTGGGTCTCTGATGAGAAGGATAATGGGTGTCCAGATTGTGAGTTTGTGTATCCGGGTGGTGGTGGGTGTGTCCGGGTTGCAGGTAGGTGGCGGTATACGGTGGGGGTTGAGTTGGTGTTGCAGTTCAAGGTTAGGTGTTCGGTTTCAAGTGTGTCCGAGTACAGTATGGGTTTCTCGAGTGTTGATGTAGAGTTCTCGAGTGATGAAGGCGTTCTCGAGTGACTGTTCTGTTCTCGAGTCAGTGGTGGGATCTCGAGTGAAGGTTGTTGTCGAGTCGGTGATCGGTTCTCGAGTGTTGGATGAGTTCTTGGATCTGGGTTCTTGAATGTGAAACTGTTCTCGAGTGGTACTGTTCTCGAAAGATGTTGTTTTCGAATTTTGGGTAAGTTCTCGAGTGATACAGAGTGTTCTCTGGTGGAGATGCGTTCTCGAATGGTTTCCGATGAGCTCTTTGTTGTTTCCGGCCGATATGATGAAGTTTCCGATGAGTTCTGGGTTGTTGCGATTGTTGTTGTAATTTTTTTTTCTTATGACCCTTTCCAAACTAAAATCCACAAAATAAGGAAACACTCCACAATTCTTTCAAATGGAATCAATGACAATTTTATTATAAATATTATCACAATCTTCAAGCTTGTTGTTTGTGTTCTTCACCTTTTCGAAAAGATCATCTGCCAAACTCCAAATTCGATTAAATAAAATAATAATAACACTTAAAGAAAATTAAATCAAACCGATTTCCACAGCCAAAAACTTCCTTGAATCCTTGATATCAAACCGAGCCAAATCGACTATAATGGCTCTGATACCAATTGTAAGTCCCGAAATAACAATGATATCAAGTAATATAATCAGTAGGCGGAATCTAGTGATTATATGATTCAAGAACATAATAAACGATAGATTAACAACCTCAATAGCATACGATCTCTAAAGGATTCGTCTGATACTAGAGAGCGTTTTTATTAGAAAATGTAAAACCGCTGGTCACAAATGAACCAATAAAACACCTTTTATACGTAGGACTTGGGCTCACATAGCCTTAACAGTCCCATAGCCCAACCCACAAGAATAAAGCCCAACATACTAACTGAGAACTAATTAGTTCTTGACCTGAACACCTTAAATAACCGAGAACCCAAGTGTTCTCGGTCCTAAATAGTAAAGCACCTATATGGATCACCAATATGTATTTGATAGCGTCAGTCTCACTAATATGGACCCAACAGTCTGCTTGTTTGTGCGTGCTATATTAACAAGTTATAAATTCCTTTGTAGATGTACTTGTGATTTTGCAAGTCCGATTGAGGAAAGAGCTGTGAGGGCGGGTAATGGTCGTACTGATTGCACTTAATTAGGTTACTATTTTTTAATTTAGGTCGTTGAAATTGATAACACATGCTTATTTCTTTTGCTCAATGTTTGATTTTCTTTACTATTGATTTATTACAAGGGAGGGATATTTTCCCCAACTTTGTACAAATGGGTGTGATGTATTTCATTTTGGGGGATCAAAATCTTTTCCCTAACTTTGGACTAACAAAGGAGATTGCCTTGCATTAAAATATGTAAATATGTAATTGAAGAGATACGTACCCGGTCCCACTCGCAAGCCCGGGCTGAACCATGCCATCACCAGTAAAGCCACAAAAACCGGCAAAGAGAATGTTTAGCAGGACACACACACCGCCTACCATCCAAATACGAGGAGATAAAAGGACCACATGAAAGGTACATCCGACCAATAGGAATGAAGGACGACCTGCTCCATGATCCTCTCCTCACAAATAGGTGGCTACTAAGGGGAGAAATAGACGAATCTCAGCTAATGACGTCACGCCAGCACGAACCTTCCTCTGAAATCCACAACGGTCAGTAGAGGAGAGACCACAAGGTATATGTTGTAAGGGACGTCTTAGCCAATCATCATGAGACCGTCTGACTATAAATATATACCCCAACCTCCCAAAGGAGAAAAGTTTGGCTCTTTACTCTAAAAAATACTCATGCTACTTGTGAAGATTAACGGAAATGTTAGTTGAGCATTTGTCTAATATGTATACATGTCTAACACTTAGTAACCCCACTAATACAATCAATAAGAGATTATTATCCGGATTAGATTAGTTTTTCCTCAGTAATGTATCATACTCGATATTTGGGGTGCGTTTGGTTCGCATGAATTCAATAGAATTTAATGGAATTGGAATTTGAATTCCAACTTCCTGGCCTCTTTTGTCTGCACAGCGTAGACGCGCCCAAACATTGAGGTGCCCTCCCCCTCCTTCCGTTAACCGCCATTGAAGCCACTGAAGAAAGCTTCGACTGGGTCCTTTTAATAACTCGATTAATATTATTCTTTACTATCAAATGGTTGTCAAGTGTAGTGAACCAGAGACGTTTTTTTGGGTTTGGGTGTCGTCCCGGCGCCGGCAGGCGTATTACCAGCTATCTGCATAATGAATCTCAGCGTGGGGAGTGGCAATATAGTTGGTGCTTGTTTTGATGCAGTTTCATGAGAGTGTTGTTGAAAGTTGGTTTAATATGTAAAATATTTTGTTTTTATTGTGTTTTATGTTTAGTTTGTTGGTTACAGTGAGTTTGGTTTGGTTTATGGTGGGTTGTGTTGGTTTACGCTGGTTATGGTGGGTTATGGTTATGGTGGGTTGGTTGGTTGGTTGGTTGGTTATGGTTACGCTACAGACGTTAACAAACAAACAGTGTTCTTCTTGCAGACTGTATACCTTTGGTCTACCTCTTCTCATGCAGATGTCAGTAGATGTCGTCCACAGATTGCAAACCTTTTACCTCTTCAAAAACAAACAACACCTTAATGTGTTTGGTTGACAAAGGAATTAGAATTGGATGTTGGCATGAATTCCTTCAAATTCCTTTAACTAAAGGAATTCAAAATCCTCCTATAGAAGGAATTCAAGTCAACTTGTTGTAATCTTTGATCGGTTGACGTCTTTTTGACCCGATCCGATTCGGAGCGTACCGTTTCGGACCATATCATTTCAACTCGAACCGTTTCGATTCGTACAGTTTTCACCCGGACCATTTCGACCTGAACCTTTACTACCTGTACCGTTTCAACCTAACCATTTTGACTACAAACTGTTTTCGTATAGTACCATTTCGACCCGTACCATTTTAACCTAACCATTTTGACTCGTAACGTTTTTGTACAACACCGTTTTCATATAGTACCGTTTTGACCTGTACCGTTTCGAACCATACTGTATCAACCCACATCGTTTCAACTTGAATCGTTTTGACCCGTACAGTTTCAACCTGTACCTTCTCAATCCATACTGTTTTGAACGGTACCCTTTTGACCCGAATCGTTTCGACCCGTATCATCTTGACCTAAACCGTTTCGACAAGAACCGTTTTGACCCGTACCATTTCGACATGCACCATTTAATCGCAAAACCTATCGAAACAGTTCGTGTTAAAATGGTATGGGTCAAAACGGTTCAGGTTCAAAACGGTACTGGGCATAACGGTTCGGATTGAAATGGTACAGGTCAAACGATTGGGTTAAAACAGTACGGGTTGAAATGGTTCGCGGCTGGTATAGGTGGTGGGGGCGAGGGTGATAGATTCCATTCTTATTGGAATGTTTAAATTCTAAACCTATCGGAATGTTTTAATTCTAAATCCAATTTTCTTCTAATTTCAATTTCTTAACAAATTTCAATTCTTATTTCAAACCATTCCACGAACTAAACGCACCCTTAGTTGTACAGATAAACGTCATTGTTATCAGATTATGCTTAAGCAAAAATTTATGATTTGTGTTTGTATATGCATATAACCGAATTCCTACATCAACACGCAGAAAACTTCCATTTTTATTTTTCAAAACAAGCTAGAGGCGTCAAGTTCACAACATGATATGGTAAACATGTGGTTTATAATTTCTCAAATGACAAAAGCATCAATCAACTTTGAATCTATTATGTGATAATAGTCAGATTTTATGACTAAAACATGATTTGACCAGATCTACATTATTATAAATTATCATATCATATTTATATCACTTTGTTGGCCATCGTAATGGGGCTCACGGGCCTTCAATGACGCCCATAAAATAGATGAGTGATATTCAATGTTAAAAGTTGAGGTGGAGAGGCTAATAGCGTCGTACACCGTATAGCCTTAACATAAAAACTCATCAACACAAAATGACAACTTTTCAATAGAAATGGTAAAAACGAAATAACACAGTTGATTTAAAATAACCTTTTAAAAGTTCTATAGTTTTAAGATGCTTTTATATATAAATTTGTTGGTTTATATCTCTTTGCATTCTAGAAAATAAATCTATCCGGCAATGACTTTTCTTGGTACTTACGTCAAATCTGAGAGATGTGGGACAATTTGATAGTGAAGTCCATAAACGTAGACGGTGACCCTAACTTCATAGCATAGTCATTTCTATAATTGCTAAACCCTTGGCGATGATACAACCCAAATGAAAGACGAACAACACTCCGTTTATGATTCTATTCCGAACAAAGTATTTTAACTATGTAGAAATTTATCATTAGTTTTAAATAATGTAACTAAACCATCTTATAACAATACAATAAAAAGAAAAGTCATCCGGTTTGTAATCCAATCCGATCGGTATAACAATACATAATTAATATTCCGCTGCAACGCATGGATTAGAGTCAACTCGTTAAACCAAAAAATGGAAAGAAAAACGCATGATACACCTAAATTACCATTGTCCACTGTAACAATTGAGTTGTGTTTCATGAATGTAAACGAACATGAACCATAAACAAACACAAAAATGATAGCACAAACCTAAACGAATACAAATGAAAATGACTGAACAAACATAAAATGATATAATTTGACATTAACGAACACAAACAAATAAGTTTACTATAACAATTAATCCAAAAGCATATCTAAATTAGGGTTCATGGATACTAACAATGAGTAGCTTTTTTAAATAAATAATAAATAAGTAATCATTTATGATAAGTTCAATTGTAAAACCCATCTTGTAATACTAAAAACCTAATAACTAATTGGTTATATTTACACAACTAGCTAGAAAACCCATTTTATGTTTATATTTATATAAATATAGCTACTTAAATAATTGTTGAAATTTAAATGATCATAAAAAAACACGATGCTTTTCATGCTCGTTCATTTAATTAGAAGAACAAAGTTTTTTTCTTGTGTTTGTTCCTTTAATTAATTAAATGCACTTCCGGCCAAACAAGATCACAAATAGTTAATGAACGTCCGGTGTATCATTTACAGACCTAGCAACGGTAACGTCTTTTATTACCCTACAATTGGTTTTCTTTGAGCAATTTTTCAACAAACGCACAATCTGCTCCTTTGATCAACTAATACATTTTTGTATGCTAGTTATCGTTTTTATATTTATTTATGGTGAAACAACAAATATAACACCTTTTACTATATATTTTATCTATTTTTAGAAACTTTTGTTAGAAACATTCTCTTGTAATAAATTTAACATATGAACAAAATTATAATGACAAGTTGCATCCACACTTGTACCAAGTACAATAACATTATTTTCAAGTATCTTAAAAATAAATTGAAATTATATTGTTGCTCTCTTACCTTTTATATATATACTAGAAAAGGTTAGATTATTGTATGAAATTATAGTAGTAGGTCAAAATCAAATCTATTACATTGCTAGTGACAACGCTGAATCCATCATAGATTTTAACACACATTAGAGATAGAACACTAAGGCTATGGGGTGTGGAGATATGAAAAAGGTCATATCTTCATGCCACCTAGGATACCACCTAGGCAAGATGATGTCTCAATATGCTTGAGACATGGGTGGGGTGTGGAGACATGAGAAACCCATGTCTCAAGCATTTATTATTATTATTTTTTTCTAAATATTAATTTTAACTAGTTTTATAAAACTAACAAATAAACAAAATAAAATTCAAATAAATAGTAGATTTAAAAAAAATTACAAACCATCCTAAAAATTAAAAAAATTATAAATCATCCTAAAAATTAAAAAAATAACAAACCATCCTAAAATTAATTAGTAAAATACTAATCGTCGATTCCGTTGTTCCATATATATTCGATCAAGTCGGCTTGTAGATGATGATGGATGAGTTCGTTACGTAACGCGAAATCGTTTAACTCTTGTTGCGCTGGGTCATCCGGAATAGTATCCTCCTCCACGGTATTTTCATCGAACTCACAAATAGCTCGGCCTTCGTCTTCGATGATCATGTTATGCAACAAGATACAAGCATACATACAATAACGAAGTTTTTTTGGTGTGAAAGCACGTGTCGGGTTTGCGATGATGTGCCATTTTGCTTGTAGTTCACTCGATATCCTTTCGCGCCGCTTCTTGAAACTCCGCAAATTTCTTTCTTTTTTCGTCGTGAGGGTGCTTAATACTTTTAACAAGTGTAGAATAGGTTGGGTATATTAGATCCGCAAGATAATACCCGTGCTTGTACTCCACCCCCGAAACTATGAATTTTGAATTCGGACCGGTTCCCTTTCTAACATCCTCAAACACCAATGATTGGTTAAGAACATTAAGGTCGTTATTGGAACCGGGAACACCAAAAAAGGCATGCCAAATCCACAAGTCTTGTGACGCGGCAGCCTCTAAGATAATAGTCGGGTGACCGTGATCGCCTCGATAAAACATGCCACGCCACGCATTAGGGCAATTTTATCACGACCAATACATGCAATCGATGCTTTCAAGCATCCCTGGAAAACTATGCTTTTCGTGATGGAACTGATACAATTTCAAGATATGGTTCGAATTTGGTTTTCTCAAATTTTTTTGTTGTAGATCTTGACAACGCGCTTGGAAAACTTATACAAGCAATCACGTGACATTCTTTCAGACATCCGTAAATACTCATCCCACGAGTCGGATGCCGTCCCGTAAGCTAGTTGCCGCAATGCCGCGGTGCATTTTTGATAAGTTGTGAACCCTCGCTTGCCTCTAGCATCGTGCCGTAATGTAAAATACGGGTCACAACTCGCCAAATCATCGGCAATACGTACGAACAATCGACGGCTCATCCGGAACCTCCACCTAAACATCTCGTCCGTATACACCGGTTGGTCGGCAAAGTAATCTCTGAATAATCGCTCGTGTACACCTACACGTATGTTGTTACCAAATTACTAACATATATTTGAAGAAAAATTATACATTCTAAAAAATAATGTATCTAAATATGTATTTGAATATAAATTATAAACTTACCCTCCCGGTCTCTGTTTATGGCCGTTTGCCTAGGTCGCGGTTGCGAGCTCACCTAGTCTTCGTCCGCCACGATTAGTTGTGCCGCTTCCCAAACCGCGTTCACAAAAACCTGGTTTTCTTCGCTCGACGAAGATGAGGAATCAACCACTGGAAGGTATGACATTGTTGGGTATTTTTTTAAAGAAAGCAGAGAGTTTTATGTTGGTTTTGGTTGATGTATGTGGGTTTATTTGGATGGTTGGGTTTATATATTTGGTTTTGGTTTAAAAAATATAAAAAAAAAACAAAAATTAGCCGTTTGATATGAAACTAGCCGTTGGTTTTTTTTTAAAAAAAAAATCTGATTGGCCCGTCTCACATGTTCCAAATGAGACGTTGGGGACGGGGGTGGAAGAGGACGGGGCAGGGGGCGGTGTGGGGGTGGGGGACGGGGCAAAAATGGAGGGGACGGGGGGTGGGGCGTCTGTGTACCTCACAACCTAACTTTCAGATATTCATTGTCTTGTGATATGTGCAACAAAAGCATCGGTCTCCATGCGTGTAACACCGCCTTCTGCCACAGATCGCCTAACATCTTCACCAATTCTCTTGGTTGTCTTCCTCATCTCATTGCCATCTTCTGATTCCATCAATATTCGAATACTTGTCTCTATAACAGAAGATCTCACTACCTCACCATCACGCCCCTAATCCCCAACATTCACACCAATCTTTAACACCTCCGTTATCAGCATAGTGTTTCGTGGTTGTTCTGAATGCATAGGCCAAGCCGCAATCGAAACACCCATTGTAATGCTCTCCATGCTCGAGTTCCAACCACAGTGACTCATGAACCCACCCGTTGCGATATGGGCCAACACCTCTAGCTGGGGTGCCCATTCTCTCACCACCAAACCTTTTCCTTCTACTTTTTCTTCAAACCCTTTTGGTAATTCAATATTCCTACCTTCACCGTTAAAGATATCACCTTTGTCAACATCTCTTAGCACCCATATAAACTTTTGTCCACTCTTCTCTAACCCAGTAGCAAGTTCTTGAATCTGCTGATTGGAAAATGAAGTAGTTGACCCAAATGCAACGTATATCACCGAGTCCTAAACTTGTTTATCGAGCCACTCGAGTGTCTTGTGACGTTTTCTAGGGTCTTGGTTACTGTTTATGGACACTGGATTGAAAGGACCAATTGCCCATTGCTTTCTGCTCCCACAAAATCCTTCTTTCGAAAGATAGTCGATGAACTTGCCATCAAATACTTTGCATGTATCGTGAATGTTTCCGGAATTAAACTTAGTGCAATCAACATGAGAAATAATAAAATCAAAATACTCTTGTGGGATAAGGTCTTGAATAATTGGGATCTTTTTAAGTTGTGTATAGGATTCAACATCATCTAAACATGGTTTTCCTTTATGTTCCCAAACGTATGAAAGGGTTGTGAAAGCTGACGAAGCATGAAATGCGTACGCTTCTACGTTTGGAAAGCATGAAATGTGTTTGGTTGACAAAGGAATTAGAATTGGATTTTGGTATGAATTCCTTCAAATTCCTTTAACTAAAGGAATTCAAAATCCTTCCTATAGAAGGAATTCAAGTCAGCTTGTTGTAATCTTTGATCGGTTGACATCTTTTTGGCCCGATCCGATTCGGAGCGTACCGTTTCGGACCATATCATTTCAACTCGAGCCGTTTTGATTCGTACAGTTTTCACTCGGACCATTTTGACCTGAACCTTTACTACCTGTACCGTTTCGACCTAACCATTTTGACTACAAACCGTTTTCGTATAGTACCGTTTCGACCCGTACCATTTTAACCTAACCATTTTGACTCGTAACGTTTTTATACAACACCGTTTTCATATAGTACCGTTTTGACCTGTACCGTTTCGATCCATACTGTTTCAACCCACATCGTTTCAACTTGAATCGTTTCGACCCGTACAGTGTCAACCTGTACCTTCTCAATCCATACTGTTTTGAACGGTAACCTTTGGACCCGGATCGTTTCGACCCGTATCGTCTTGACCTAAACCGTTTTGACCCGTACCATTTCGACATGCACCATTTAATCGCAAAACCTGTCGAAACAGTTCGTGTTAAATGGTATGGGTCAAAACGGTTCAGGTTCAAAACGGTACTGGGCGTAACGGTTCGGGTTAAAACAGTACAGGTCGAACGATTGGGTTAAAACAGTACAGGTCGAAATGGTTCGCGGCTGGTATAGGTGGTGGGGGCGAGGGTGATAGATTCCATTACTATTGGAATGTTTAAATTCTAAACCTATCGGAATGTTTTAATTCTAAATCCAATTTTCTTCTAATTTCAATTCTTATTTTAAACCATTCCACGAACTAAACGCACCCTTAGTTGTGTAGATAAACGTCATGGTTATCAGATTATGCTTAAGCAAAAATTTATGATTTGTGTTTGTATATGCATATAACCGAATTCCTACATCAACACGCAGAAAACTTCCATTTTTATTTTTCAAAACAAGCTAGAGGCGTCAAGTAAGGCGGCTCACAACATGATATGGTAAACATGTGGTTTATAATTTCTCAAATGACAAAAGCATCAATCAAGTTTGAATCTATTATGTGATAATAGTCAAATTTCATGACTAAAACATGATTTGACCAGATTTACATTATTATAAATTATCATATCATATTTATATTATTAGGGTGCATGGTGTGAAATGAAACACTTTGGGGCTTCATTTTATTAACTTAACGTCACGTTAAAAGAGGGCTTTATTCTCATCTTCCAATAACACCTATATAATAGAATAACACTCATTTAATTAAAAAAAAAGAGAAAAAAAATGTGATTGGTTGTGAGAAAAGAATCCCACATGATCACTTTGTTGGCCATCGTTATGGGGCTCACGGGCCTTCAATGACACCCATAAAATAGATGAGTGATATTCAATGTTAAAAGCTGAGGTGGAGAGGCTAATAGCGTCCTACACCGTATAGCCTTAACATAAAAACTCATCAACACAAAATGACAACTTTTCAATAGAAATGGTAAAAACGAAATAACACAGTTGATTTAAAATAACCTTTTAAAAGTTCTATAGTTTTAAGATGCTTAATTTTATATATAAATTTGTTGGTTTATATCTCTTTGCATTCTAGAAAATAAATCTATCCGGCCATGACTTTTCTTGGTACTTACGTCAAATCTAAGAGATGTGGGACAATTTGATAGTGATCCATAAACGTAGATGGTGACCCTAACTTCATAGCATAGTCATTTCTATAATTGCTAAACCCTTACGATGATACAACCCAAATGAAAGACGAACACTCCGTTTAAGATTCTATTCCAAGCAAAGTATTTTAACTATGCAGAAATTTATCATTAGTTTAAATATCAAGAGTATTATTTCAACTATTTGTTTAATGTGATATTTTTTTTTACTTTCGAGTATGTATGTACGTATGTGTGTGTAATTGTGTATATATAATTACATTCGAGTATGTATGTATGGGTTTAGGATCCTGTACAAAGGACATATTTCGTGAGAAGTGTGAGAATGACTAAGAATTGACATGTAGACATCATGTTTTGGATTTAAGAATGATGTTTTAAGTTGTTTTAACTTGAAAAACACCAAACACAACAATCTAAAACACAATACAATGTATTATAGTCATTAAATTTAAAAAACAGCTAAAACACACTACTTAACGCTTAAAACACATTGCTAATGTTCTTAGCATGGTGTTTTAAGTTTTAAGCCTAAAATACATTGTTTTCGGTTTTTAATTGTTATGTTTGGTGTTTTTATAGGCAAAACATCACGACTAAATTCAAAAAATGATGCCTAAGTATCAATTTTTAATCCTTCTCACACTTCTCACAAAAAAAAACACTTTGTACAGGATCCTGACCCTGTATGTATGTATATAATTACTTTTAAATAATGTAACTAAACCATCTTATAACAATACAATAAAAAGAAAAGTCATCTGGTTTTTAATCCAATCCAATCGGTATAACAATACATAAGCAATATTCCGCTGCAACGCATGGATTAGCGTCAACTTGTTAAACCAAAAAATGGAAAGAAAAACGCATGATACACCTAAATTACCATTGTCCACTGTAGCAATTGAGTTGTGTTTCATGAATGTAAACGAACATGAACCATAAACAAACACAAAAATATAGCACAAACCTAAACGAATGCAAATGAAAATGACTGAACAAACATAAAATGATATAATTTGACATTAACGAATACAAACAAATAAGTTTACTACAACAATTAATTCAAAAGCAAATCTAAATTAGGGTTCATGGATACTAACAATGAGTAGCTTTTTTAAAATACATAATAAATAAGTAATCATTTGTGATAAGTTCAATTGTAAAACCCATCTTGTAATACTAAAAACCTAATTATAACTAATTGGACGTGACTCGGCTCGCGTCCGTTAGCGGCCACTTCAAATTAAAAAATTTAACTTTCACCCACTTTATTTATTATCCCCGCTATATATTTACCCAAAAAAAAAAAAAAATCCCACAACATCCTTCTTCTTCTTCTTCTACTTTTCTTTAAAATTCTCTAACCCTAACATTCAATTTTCACAATCCAACATCAATATGGCTCCATGGACCGAAGAGGAGGAACTTGCACTCGTGATCGCGTATCAACAAGTGCACGGTGCCGGAGCTAGCCCACAAGGCCGCGGACCACAGTGGCATAGGGTCTTGGCCGAGTTTAGTACCCTTGTCGGGGGTACCAACCGTACCAACGACTCAATCTCCCACAAGTTTGGAGACTTGCAATCCAAGTGTCGAGTCTTCGAAGACGCGTACAAAGAGGTCCAGAGAGATTTGCCTCTAGCATCGTGCCGTAATGTAAAATACGGGTCACAACTCGCCAAATCATTGGCAATACGTACGAACAATCGACGGCTCATCCAGAACCGCCGCCTAAACATCTCGTCCGTATACACCGGTTGGTCGGCAAAGTAATCTCTGAATAATCGCTCGTGTGCACCTACACGTATGTTGTTACCAAATTACTAACATATATTTGAAGAAAAATTATTCATTCTAAAAAATAAAGTATCTAAATATGTATTTGAAGATAAATTATAAACTTACCCTCCCGGTCTCTGTTTATGGCCGTTTGTCTAGGTCGCGGTTGCGAGCTCACCTCGTCTTCCTCCGCCACAATTAGTTGTGCTGCTTCCCGAACCGCGTTCACAAAAACCCGGTTTTCTTCGCTCGACGAAGATGAGGAATCAACCATTGGTAGGTATGACATTGTTGGGTATTTTTTTAAAGAAAGTAGAGAGTTTTATGTTGGTTTTGGTTGATTTATGTGGGTTTATTTGGATGGTTTGGTTTATATATTTGGGGTTGGTTTAAAAAATAAAAAAAACAAAAATTAGCCATTTGATATGAAACTAGCCATTGGTTTTTTTTTTTTAAAAAAAAATCTAATTGGCCCGTCTCACATGTTCCAAATGAGACGTTGGGGACGGGGGTGGAAGAGGACGGGGCAGGGGGCGGTGTGGGGGTGGAAGGCGGGGCAAAAATGGAGGGGACTGGGGGTGGGGAGTCTGTGTACCTCACAGCCTAACTTTCAGATATTCATTGTCTTGTGATATGTGCAACAAAAGCATCGGTCTCCATGCGTGTAACACCGCCTTCTGCCACAGATCGCCTAACATCTTCACCAATTTTCTTGGCTGTCTTCCTCATCTCATTGCCATCTTCAGATTCCATCAATATTCGAATACTTTTCTCTATAACAGATGATCTCACTACCTCACCATCACGCCCCCAATCCCCAACATTCACACCAATCTTTAACACCTCCGTTATCAGCATAGCGTTTCCTGGTTGTTCTGAATGCATAGGCCAAGCCGCAATCGGAACACCCATTGTAATGCTCTCCATGCTCGAGTTCCAACCACGGTGACTCATGAACCCACCCGTTGCGCTATGAGCTAACACCTCTAGTTGTGGTGCCCATTCTCTCACCACCAAACCTTTTCCTTTAACTCTTTCTTCAAACCCTTTTGGTAATTCAATATTCCTACCTTCACCTTTAAAGATATCACCTTTATCAGCATCTCTTAACACCCATATAAACTTTTGTCCACTCTTTTCTAATCCAATAGCAAGTTCTTGAATCTGCTCATTGGAAAATGAAGTAGTTGACCCAAATGCAACGTATATCACCGAGTCTTCAACTTGTTTATCGAGCCACTTGAGTACCATATGACGTTTTGTAACGTCTTGGTTATCGTTTATGGATACTGGATTGAAAGGACCAAGTGCCCATTGCTTTGTGCTCCCACAAAATCCTTCTTTCGAAAGATAGTCGATGAACTTACCATCAAATACTTTGCATGTATCGTGAATGTTTCCAGAATTAAACTTAGTGCAATCCACATGAGAAATATAAAATTCAAAAAAATCTTGTGGGATAAGGTCTTGAATAATTGGGATCTTTTTAAGTTGTGTATAGGATTCAACATCATCTAAACATGGTTTTCCTTTATGTTCCAAAACGTATGAAAAGGTTGTGAAAGCTGATGAAGCATGAAATGCATAGGCTTCTACGTTTGGAAAGGAAACTACATATTGCACGACCGGGCTCATTAGATAGTCACGAACAACAACAACTCGCCTCGCGACGCTTGAGATTATAGCGAGTAGTTTTGCGAAAGGTTCACGTAGATTAAATGATGCTTTGAATGATGGAATGAGGTGTGATGGGAATTTGGTGGAAGAGTTGTGGAAGTGGATATTTGTGTCGGACGAGTGGTTCCAGCCGTGGATACGAAGCTTTGCTTGGCGGTTATGGGTGGTGGATCCGACGATATGGATCGGTAGATTGTAGGTGGAAAGAATACGGGAGAGGTGGAGGAGTTGGTTGAGATGACCTTGTGCTACAAAGGGCACCACCACAACCACAACATCTAAGTTTTCCATGGGTTTGGGATTATGGGTGTTTAGTGGTCTTTAGTCTAGGCTCCGGATATTTGCACAAGTAGCAAATTTATTCAGACAACCCTATACAGGTCGTAGAGGGCTCTACGGGCCGTAGAGCTCATTTTTTGAACATTCTACGGGCCGTAGAGCCATCTAAGGCCCGTAGGTAATCATTAACAATGATTGTTTGATGGGCAATCATTGTAATGATTACCTACGGGCCGTAGATGGCTCTACGGCCCGTAGAAGAAGTCTTATTAATTTTTGGCAACGAAGAAGCAAGGGATGGATGTTTATGTTTTGCCTACGGCCCGTAGAGACCTCTACGGGTCGTAGACAAAAGAAACACAAAAAACGTTTGGGACGAGGTTCGATCTTGGGCACATTATCACACAAACACACACACAAGTCTTATTTCGTATATGGGGACCATCTGGGCTACCAGTTCGCTGGTTTCTATATTGGAAAAAATAAATATAACATAAACCAGTATTAGGCACCCTCTACGGCCCGTAGAGGCCTCTACGACCCGTAGACGGGGTTTTTTTAACATTTTAATTGTTTAATAAATAACCCCGAGCGTAGTGAATCATCGGAATAGTTACAAATTTATAAAATAAATTTTAATTGTTTAATTTTTAAATTTTTTAATGTCGTCTCGATAAGCGTGTAAAACATTAACACAAGCGTTTATATAACCAAACGATAAAACTAAACGTTAACAGGAGCGTTCAAAATAAAGATTGTTTAAAACATTTACAGATCAAAATCAGAAATCAAACATCGTATCATCAGGCGTCGGCGTCGGCGACGGCTGCTGCGAGGAGGTCCCGAGCTGCTACGAGGACCTCCCGGACTCATGCGGGGTCTGCTGCGTGATGGGCCCTAAAGTCGGTGGGACACGAGTCTGCATGCCCAGCTGGCGATAGATATCCTGCTGGCCAACAATCATCCAGCGCATCGCCTCGTCCTGCCGATCACGCCACTGACGCATCTCGACCTCCTGCTGCTGACGCCAGGTGTCCATCTGCTGACGCCACGCACGCATCTCGACAGCCTCTGCGGCAGCCGCACGTACGTCCGCCCTAACATCAGGAGGCAACCTGAGAGAGTGATAAACGCGCGCCGGAATCTGCACATCCTCAGGTTGCTGCTCAGGCATCTCGACGTCCCTCAGATCGCCCCCCTCCCGCTCAACAACAAACTACAACCCAACCTCCACAGCATCACCTGCAATAGATAACAATAAATAATTAATAAATAATAATAAAGAAGTAATAATAATAATAATAATAATACCTCTAAGGCCCTGATGTACCAACGGCTCATGCACAAACTCCACGCCACCCGGACCAATCAGATAGTGGAAGGCTGGATGATCTGGCGTCTTCGCCTTCCTCGTCGTACAACCCATAACTTTTATCGTGGGTTGACCTATTGGGCTAAAACAAATAAACAAACTCATAAACATTAACATTAAATAATAATAATAATAATAATAATAATAATAATAATAATAATAATAATAATAATAATAAGAACAATACAAGGGCGGTAGTGGCGGAAACTGATTCCGGTTAATATAACCGAAATAATTCCCGGCATTGCAGCGCTCGGCAATCCTGCTGATAATCCCCCCGCATGAGATGCTTCCCCGCAACTGCTTATGGGGGAAGGAGGCAAAGAACTCGGCCATGCACCGATGCAAGGCAATCGGCGTGCCGGTGAGTATGCAATACAGGTACATCAGGTCCGTCTTCGTCACCCGCTCGTTACAAGTGCACCGTGTCGTTAAGGAATAGGTAATGCAACGGTGAATGTAACGAGCCACGGGGTGACGAATGTTAGATGCCCTGTCACACCTCTCCCCCCTACACAGGATAACAATAATAATAATAATAATAATAATAATAATAATAATAATAATAATAATAATAATAATAATAAGTATAATAATAATATTAATAATAAGAAGAAGAAGAACAATACGTCTCATTCGGATTCCCGAACTCTGGAACACCAATGGTGGGCCACCACGCATAGAGCACATCATCAGGAACACTAGTGACACCTCTAGTGTAGACATCCTGAACATTATCATTAACATTAACATTTAGAATAAGAACAAAAATAATAAGAATAAAAATAAAAATTATAGTAATACCTCTCCAAGCTCGTCGCTAGTGTACCACTGGGTGTGTGTAGCCCACTCATCTAGTGAATAACCATACTCAACGCCGAGTATGGAAAACTCGACCTCTGGCGGTGGGCGTGTCAACGGTCCGGCGTCCGACTGATCGTCACCATCCTTTCGTGGCTGAAGGCGAAAGGTGGATAGGAACTCTATCACCAACGGCCGATGGGACGGCGCGTTGCAGTTGCCAAAAAACCTGTCCAATGGGCTCCCTTCCGGGATCCACTGTCGGGCAATCTCCTCTGCACCCCCCCTAGTGGCCCGAAGCACGTCCCAACAAATCCCCTTTGGCTTTTCGATCTTCTTTTTCTTCAACCTCTGAAATCTTGGATACGGTAATCGAATCGCCTAAAAGTGCAATGCTCCAGCCCTGTAAGTCACCCCCTGCCATGGGGCTAGGCCCCCTGGACCACGGGCTCCTCAGGCTCCAGCTCCTCCTCCTCATTCACGAAGTCCTCGTCTTCAAAATTTTCCATAACTGCAAAACCAAAGAATTTATAGTTAGTTAGGGCGTTTCTATAATAAAGGCGTTTCAAAAGAATCGCCAAAACTATATTAGTTTTGGCGATTCAAAAGAAACGCCAAAACTAATAATACTACACTAATACCCCCCACCCACCACGACCACCACCACAGCCCACCCCACCACCACCCACCCCACCACAACAGCCCACCCCACCACCACAGCCCACCCCACCACCCACCCCACCCCACAACCACCACCACCACCACAGCCCACCCCACCACCACAACAATCAAATACAAAAAGAAAAAAATCCTAAATAATGAAAATGATGATAATAATCAAGTATAAAACAATCTAAATAGAAAAAAAACAAAAAATTTTTTTTTTTACCTATATTAGGGTTTGGGCGATTTTGTTCGGATTTCTTGGTGGAGAAGGCAGTGGTGGTGGATTAGGGTGGTGGTGGTGGTTGCAGTTTAGGAGGAGGCAGAGTAGGGTGGTGGTGGTGGTCGTCGAAGGTGGTGGTTGTGGTCGAAGGAGGCAGAGTGGGGGTTAGGGTTGGGGATTTGATTTGTTTTGGGGCAACTGCTCGTCTGTTTCAGATTTTTTTTCTTTTAAACTGTTTACCTACGGCCCGTAGAGAGCTCTACGGCCCGTAGGTAAATAAAATTTAAAAAAAACGGTTTGGACGAGGATCGATCGTGGGCCTATCAGTTCTCACACACACACACATACACACTTATAGAAACCATGGGGACCATCTGGGCTACCAGTTCGCTGGAATAATATCCAGAAAAATTATATATAACATACAACTGAAAACCCAATTTTTTTAAAAAAAAAATTCTCCCCTACGGCCCGTAGAGCCCTCTACGGACCGTAGACTCACAATTTTTTTAAAAAAATACTGATTTTATTTATAAACTTCACAAAGTTTTAAGAAACTAAAAAGTTTTTGTCTACGGGTCGTAGAGCCCTCTACGGCCCGTAGACTCAATGGCCTCTACGACCCATAGATGGCCTCTACGAGCATCTTCCAGCCTCCTACGGGTCGTAGAGGTCTCTATGGCCCGTAAATAAATTCCTTCTACGGCCCATAGAGAGCCCTCTACGGCCCAGTAGAAGTTTTGGTTTTTTTTTTTAATTTTGTTAGTTTTAATTAGGTGGTATAGGTTTTTTTATAAAAGAACGTTTTCATTTCATATTGTATAGGTAAAATAATAATAAAAAATAAAAAAATGTACTTAATAAATCATTATACATTATAAAAACAAATTTACACCGAACTATCCGAAGAATCAGGACAACCAGTTAGGTCAAACCACTCTGGAGATCTTTGAGATAGCCTACGCCCCTCATCAAGACGATCCTTGTATAGTGCTAACCATGGGTTGTGATTTACATCTACCCAACCCGACCATGCTCCACTCGGATAAGGCATCGGAGCGTCGTCTGTTAGCTTAAGCATGATGTAGTGGTTGCCGTTCACGTAGGCTATTGAAATGACCCGATGTTCTGGCACGCTTTCAGGATGACTTTGAATAGGGAAGAATGTGCTCGCTCCATCAGCACTGAAGAATTGAAGGACCACACCAAATGCCTGAGCAATCAGTAATCCAGTCAAAGGCATCTCCATCCATTTTGAATTGGGTGCATCCCCGAGTCCCCTCCAATCTAAGGACGAGTATATGCGGGCGAACCCGTTTTTCTCGAATGCATTTATAATCTCGAACCAATCCTCTTGGTAATGACCCATCATCTCTTGTACAAGAAGGTGGCGGATCCAATGCCAGTCTTCCTCCTCCCTATCCAAAGCCACAGCTACAGATCGGAACCCACAGTTACCGTCTGGCTGAACATTTTGAATGTGCGTGACAAACCGTCGATAAAGGGGATCAATCTGATGCTTAAATTCTCTAAGCACAAATTTATACCTGTCACCGCCAAACATTGGGAAATCATGATTAGGGGATGTATACATATGTATATATGTATGTATGTATAAATAGTTATTTATGTACCTGTCCCCTACTAAGAGTGGATACTTTTTGCTACACACTCTCATTTTATCTTTACCCGGGTCTGATGGCCTACGTCTTCTAACAGGCTCGTCTTCCTACAATGGATAACAATAAATAATAATAATAATAATACTAACATCTTCTTGCGCATCCTCCTGCTGTTTTTTTTTTTCTTTGATTTTGTAGTTGGGCGCCCGCGAGTATTATTTTGTACCTCAGGAGCTTGAGTGTCAGTCATACTTGGATTTACCACCGACTTTATTTTTGACAACATATTTCTTTGAACGCGTGTGATTGAGACAGCAGTGTCTCTTTGACTATCTCCCACTCACTCGCAAGGTCACGTTCCCCATACTACTTCCGGTTCGTAATTCAGTCGTGTCCAGAAGACGTCTATTTCGGACAGCTGTATTTTTATTCATGTATTCAATAAACATAATAATAATAATAATAATAATAATAATAAAGTAATGGTATTACCTTTATTTATATACGAATCTAATCGACATGCACACGGCAACCCAGAACTCGTGAAAAGCTGGTGACCACAACTCATTTTTCGTTCCCTCAACTTCTCTATATTTTTTATCTCAGTTATCAACTTCTCGGTCGCTGCATGGGAAACTTTACCGAGTAGGTCCTCAAAAAGAGGTATGTCATGGTGCACCTTTTTCACAGATAAACTCTCTTCAAACGAGTGGTTTATTGCCCTCTCTTGTGACGTTACCACATCGTCTACAATCATCACAAGTTTGTGGAGTGAGTTGTTAGGCCCCTTAATGTGCATCTTAAACCTTGAATGCTGGCTCTCAACTCTATTGGTCGTATACCGACCAAAGTTGTAGTTTGTGTCTGTCCATGCAGAAACAAACATTTCTTTGTAGTCACGGAGCCAGAACCGGTCTATATATTCAAAAACATCTGTAAAGATAGAACAAAGATATTTGTTAATGTGTGTATGCGTTTTAAACTAAATTAATAAAATATGTACCAGCTCGTTGGTCCTGACATAGTCGTTTGTAGAATCGGTCTAACCAGAGCCTATAAAATGCCGGAGATGAAGATCTACATAATCGCTTAAAAGATTTCACGAATATTTCCCAATCTGCATTTCCAAAGGCTTGTCTGCGGTGCTTTAATATATTTCGTTGAATGTGATACCTGAATGCATAATAATAATAATAATAATAATAATAATAATAATAATAATAATAATAAAATAATAATAATAATAATAATAATAATAAAAATACTAATAATAATAATAATAATAATATGTATACCTGCATAACAACTTCGAAGCTGCTATAAATACAATGTTGCATGCATTCATCAAGGCTTTCTCACAATCAGTTACTATAGCACGGGGCTCCGTACTATCTTCTAACAACTCTTTAAGCCTTTGTAGCACTCACAGGTAGTTATCCTTTTTTTCACGGGAGATGAATGCATGGGCGACACAAAACGACTTGGATGTTGATGTCATACCCACAACTTGAACAAACGGAAGTTTATACTCGTTCGTTTTGTAGGTCGCATCAATCAGCAGCACATGCGGGAACGCATGCCATAACCTGTGCGAGGTGGGATGGACAAACAAAATATCCTCGATCGCATTTGTCGAGGCATTCCTCCGGTGAAGTAAACAAAATTTTTTTCCACTAATGTGGCTTCGAGTACCTGCATAGCAATAATAATAAATAAAAAATAATAATAAAGAAGTAATAATAATAATAATAATAATAATAATAATAATAATAATAGTAATAATAAGAGATAATAATACCTGTATTTGAGTCCTGCCGCCGTATAACAAATGCTTAACCTTGGTTATTGTGTTATGTATGTCTCTTAAGATGCAGGGACTATCCGGGTTTTGTTTTCTAACGGCCGAATGTATGTCTACTAGCGTAACATTTTGAAAATAAAGTGTATCCACCAATTTTAACTCGCCCGGACCCAGCCTCCTAGCATACGCATGACCCTCGATGTGTTGGAAAGGTTTGTGATTATGTGTTTGGTTCTGGACCTCCAAAATATAACCATCGTGGCCGGAGTGGTACTCCCTATTACTTCAAACGGGCAATTACATTTTTTACTGCCCGTCTTTCGAACAGTGGCTACACTATGATGTACGCCACTACGGTCACATCGTATCCATGCCGTTATTACCCTCCTATCCGCCCCCCTGCCTTGCGAAACAGTACGTAAGTATACGGTAATGTAACCATTTTTTTGCCCTTTGATAAACCCACTCTGTCAGGTCTTTAAGAGACCCGAATACCTGCAAAATTTATATACGAGTTCAAATAACAACTAATATATACGAGTTCAAATCTCACAAACCCTACGAGTTCAAATAACAACTAATATATACAAGTTCAAATCTCAAAAACCCTAAAACAAATTTAGGTACGGGACTAAATATACGAGTCTAAATATGTACACTACTAAATATACACGGTTCTAAATTATAAACAAGTGCAAATACATAAACACACCTGATTTGTTTCGTACGAAACATCCGGGACAGGTTCCTCGCCACCGTTATCACCTCCCTCGTGCGAATGATAAGTCCCGTATTCGTACTGTGGATGACTTGGCGGTGGCACGTAAAATGACTGCGGTTCTTCTACGTACTCCTGGTTCAAATCGGGCAGCAGATTCAAATCGGGTAGCGCCTTTCCGTCACCACAGTGAACAACAGATCTAACCTCCTCCTCACCACGTTCCACCACGGCTCCGAAAAGGCTTTCCGAGACGTGAGATATGCTAAACGAATGCTCCCATTCATCCGAAACATTACCGTAGTGGCCCGAAGACATCGCGGTAGCTTGGAATCGATCGGATTTCTTGTGCACCCGTTTTTTTAAAAATGTGTCGTATACTGAAGAAAGAAGACAAAGAAGAAGAATATATCTGGACCTCTACGGGCCGTAGAGGCTTCTACGGCCCGTAGAGGGTTTAATGCTCCCAACAACCAGCTTCTCTACGGGCCGTAGAGGCCTCTACAGCCCGTAGAAGAAGTGCTTTTTCAGACTGACACACTGTAAGTCAGTCTGTTCATTGAATGACCTCGTACCTCGTATTCCCTACGGGCCGTTTAGGGTTTAAATGCACTCGACCTAACCACCTCTACGGTCCGTAGAGGCCTCTACAGGTCATAGAGGGTGTCCTCATTTATTACACTGACACCCTCTACGACCCGTAGAAGGCCGTGCAAACCTACTTTTTGTTATTGTCTAAATAACATAGCTCTTAGTCTAACATGTGATAGTGTAAAATGGTGTTTCCTTTTAAAATGTTAAAGTTTTCAATAATAATAGATGTAGATCTAGAATTACATTTCAATTAGATTAAATTGTTCGTAAGAAAATAGAAACAGTTGGATATGTTTACATGTATCTATTGTGAATTTAATGACTGGTCCTACAGCCAATGCCTTGTATCTACCGCTTCTAAAGTTGACTTCTCTCCTCTCAATTTTCCAAGAAAATAAAATAAAAAATATTATTATTATTATTTTTTTTTGAACGTCCAACAAATTGGAATCACTCACGGAATACTGAAGTATCATCATGCCACCAATATTGCCACGCGATAGAAAACCCTCTTTGTGAGATTCGAACCCAGGACCTTATGGTCCTTAAGGGGCTGTTTGGTTGATTAAGTGCTGGATCATTAAGATGGTCTGAATGGTTAAGAGGCTCTGAATGGTTAAGAGCTGAATCATTCAGCATCCCTTATTAGCTTAATGGTTCAGCACTTAATCATTCCATTCAGATGCTGAAACAAACAGTCTGAATGCTGAATGATTCAGACCTGAATGGTTAAGAGACTGATTAAGAGGCTACCAAACAGCCCCTAAGTCTTATCTCACAACCAAGATGCTGCTGGGCTATAATGCCCTTGGCAAATAAAAAATATTATTCAAGAAAATATTATGCATAGGCGAGAAAATCACTAATTGACTAATTTTGTGTTGGGTGAGAGGATGGTCTAATTGATGAGCCATTAAAGTTTTGTTAATGAGAGTGAAATGTGAAATCAAAAAACAAAATAAAAATATTATATAAGAAATAGAGGTTAAAAAAGTTAAAAAAAAAAATATTGTATTATTCAAGAAATGTAGACGTAAAAATGGTGAATCATCTTTATGAGTTTTATTTTGTTTTATTTTTTTTGTTTTTTATTTCCTTATGGGTCTTTCAGTGTTGGTGACTAGCAACAATGTCATTGATGCTATTTGGTATGGTTTTATACCCTCCGTAGCAACGCGAGAGGTTTAATACTATCAAATTTTGATGAATGCCTTCTGCCCTAAAAAAACAAAACAAATGTCCTCCTTACTTAAAAAGGGTTAGTAGCGGTTCGTCACTCTTGTGTGTGCTCGTTGTATTAACCAAAAGACCACGAGGGGATTAGTATACGACAAAACTTGATTTGCTTTTACCCCTATCTTTGTTTAGGAACACTTTCCCTTAGGCTGGGGTATGGTCTCGGTAAGGTGGACGTGGGTGCCGACGGCAAACACCCCACCCCCCGATTGAACTTCGGTAAAAACGGGATCTTTTCCCCGACCTCACCGTCCCATTTCCCAAGGCTTTTTTGAATGTTGGGGCTACTTTTTGAAAAAAAAAACAATAAAAAAAGGGAAGGGGGAAGGGGGAACCATTTCCCCTAGAAGGGGGAGGGGAGAGGGAAATGACGTGGCGCTGACGTGGATAAGGGGGAAGGATGACCTCACCCCATAGCCTTATTGCCTTATTGCTATAATAAGTCTTCTCAAACTTATTTAATTAAAATAGATTCAAGCCATACTTTTTTTTTTCGTTATTTAAAACTACTATTAAAATACTTATCAAAGTCAAGACTCATGACCATGCGGCCAGGCTAAGTTGCCAACGAGTTGAATCAGGCTTTGTAGATAGGCTTAAGGTTTCTTTGGAATCAAGCAAGCCCACTTGGATAGTTGGATTGGCCTTACCAAAGCCCAATTAATATATTTATGCCATGTGGGTTCCGATAGATTATATTATATTGGGAGACATGGCACTAACTGGCTAGGGTGGCCGGCTACCGTAGCCGAACAGCTACACCGCCGCCACCCCATCGGCTACGGTCCAAGCGATATATAACCGGAAAAGGTTAACGGACCTAAATTCCAACGTTTATAATTAATATATGACTGTTGACAATAGTGAAAAGTGTCCAAAGGTCACTTTTATTTTATTTTATTTTATTTTATTTTATTTTATTTTATCTTATATATATATTCTCCACACTAAAAAAGATCTACACTTCTCTTCTATATATTAAAAAAATTCTCTACTATCTCTCATCAACATCTAAAGAAAACCATGGATCGACAAAATAAGATTGTTGGTTCGTCTAAAAAGTCTCAAGGAGCGGGTTCGAACAAAAGATTTGCAGGTTCTAGCAAAAGAGGAGGAGGTTCCAACACACGGGGATGTGGGGCCAAATCAAAACGGTTCTCACCCTTTTGGGTTGAACGTCTATACGCCACATCCACCATAAAGTTAACCGAATTATTACATCCCACCCCCAATCTTCATCGAATTATTTTTATGGCCAATATGGACATAATATGTTTTCTGAACCTAT
Organism: Ambrosia x helenae; assembly: GCA_030844895.1. Taxonomy (NCBI): domain Eukaryota; kingdom Viridiplantae; phylum Streptophyta; class Magnoliopsida; order Asterales; family Asteraceae; genus Ambrosia; species Ambrosia x helenae. Next base: position 2,021,762 of record CM061229.1, read on the forward strand.
TATTTCACAACCGATGATTCAACCCGGTCGACTTGACTTTTCGCAAGAAGTAATATCCAATTTTGTTGCGTTAGCCAACTATAGGAGCCCCCAACATAAGACCCTCGTTGAACCGGTTCGCTGTGACCCGGCATATTTTGAAAACATTGAAGATGATGTTGACGAACGCAACTTAATTGATACAAACTTCGACGGAATAAATGTAGAAGATGACGAGTAGGAAGATGATGAGCATGAAGATAATGAGCATGGAGAAGAGGAGGGGGATGTTGTTGAAGTTCTTGGTAAGGGAAAGAAAATAGGGGGCCGGAAATTTACAAATAGGGCAGAACGAACGGATTGGAACGAGGATGAAGAAGTGATATTGGTGCAAGCTTTCGTTCACGTCTCAACCTTACGTGAAAAAAAGAACATTTTCAAAAAAGAGATAGTTTGTGGAGAGCCGTTCTCAAACATTTCAACGAGCTCAAGGGTAGAAGTGACCGATCGATGGATCAAGTGAGCACAAAGTGGGAGAAAATGTTGACGGAGTTGAATTATTTCAACGGTTTTCACATACAAGCGATACAATTACTTAAAAATATTTTTTAATTACATCCCTTTTTTATTTACGTCAACATATTTTCATTCAAGGAACGTATAAAAAAAGGTGGGTGCAATGACCTAAACATTAGGGAAAGAGCGCTTGCTGATTATCGAAAAAAACACAAACATGCTTTCAAGCATATTGAGGCATGGAAGGTTGTGAAAGAGCATCAAAATGGAGCAAGGTCCCGCTGTTAAATGAGGGCTCAGGTTGTAGTTCGGGCAAGAGAAAATCATCGAACTAGGCCAACTTCGATGCATCCGAAGATACGGATGTGCCTGACTTAAATGAAGATCTTAGTCCGACGCAATCGAAGAAACATGGCAAACAACAAGATTCCAAGATGTATTCTTGAGCTCACGACCATCTAGCTGTGACACCCCAGAAAAATCCCACACCGGCCGTGGCCAGGAGAGATCCTTGGTTCATAAGTAATGTCTTGCCTCTTAAATCACCAACGCGTTTTGGGGCTTAATGTTAGTGGATGGGAGGAGAACTCCACAGTTAAGCGTGCTCAGGTGGGAGCAGTATCAGGATGGGTGACCTCCTGGGAAGTCTCCATCGGGGCAACCAAAAACAAATTCGTGAGCTCTGGATGGGCAAGCCACCGGGGCAAAGCGGACAATATTGGTGATAAGAGGGGCCAGATGTTACACTAGCCCCCCCCCTGAAAAAAAATCGCTATATAGTCTGCAAAATAGAAATTGCGGACAAATGTGGTTGGCCGAAGGATCATCTTATGAATACTGATTAGGTTTTTTATAATTTAGTTTTCGGTATTTTTTTCAACGTTTGTAATTTTGAATGTTTAATTTTAATGAAATGTATTTTTTAAATTTATTTATTTTAGACTAGACTTTTGCCCGCGTTTACACGCGGTTCAATAATGTACAATTATTTTGAGAGGTTAGACGTAAAAAAAAAGTAGTAGAAATATTTTATTAAAATGTAAAAGAAGGCAACACACATTTTAGTCAAATATAACTAAATATTTCTTTATACACCGATTTTTGTGTTTTAGTCTTCACCTTCCCATCATACGTAACCTCAGGCTATTACACAAGCCATTTTGTTGATCTATGTTTTAAACAACATAACGGGAACAGCGATCTCTAGTGCTAATTGTAACAACTTGCTTAATTTATGGTAACAACTTAATTTGGTTTTATTAATATTTTGTAAATCATAAAGTTATAATTTTAATATTATTAATTTTTTTTCAAAATTGTTTTATTAATATTATTGACTTTATTAAAAATGTTCAAAAAATTTTTTTTGTAATAATAATGTTACCTCATAAAAATATATTCTATAATTAAAAGTTTTAGCCAAATAACAAATTAAAAAAATAAAATGCAAACACACTAATAATTTAATGAAATTTGTCCAAAAAACCAAACAACCCATAAACAAAACAAAATTATCCAAAAAACCCAACCAAGCATAAAAAAAAAAACCAAATTGTCCAAAAAACCAAACCAAGCATAAATGTTTAAAAAAAATTGTTCATTGTTCCTATTTCTCAACCTTAGGAACCAAAAGGGGGATCTCAGGTGATTTCTTTGCAGCTTTTGTTGTAGATTCACTTGCATCATCATCAAGGTCATACACTTTGTCCAGGCTACGCTTCACTTCCTCATCATCACGTACAACACCAACTCTAGAAGATGACTCTGGAGTAGTGTTATCTCCAACAGAATCCTACAATATTAAATGAAATGTAAAAATTGTTAGAATAAACTACATTAAAAACTTAATTAGAATATATGATTAAATAAGTCAAAGAACAACCTTCAAAGACAATGCATTCTGTGTTGAAGAGTCATCTATATCAATGTTTTCAAAAACAGTTTGATCGAGCTGAAAAAAAATAAACATGTAATACTTCAAAGGAAACGTTGATAATAAAAACAAAAAAAAAATTAATAAGAACAATAATAAACATGTACTAATGATTCATAAGAGTAATAATAAAGGAATATTTCAATGATAATAATAACCTGAATGTCAGGGAACTTTTGTTTCAGCGAAGCAACTATTGAATAATCATCGGTAAGTTTGCGTATACCATAACCAACCAGATGCTTATCAATGTTAAATTGCCCAATTTTAATCTTGAATGTAAACTTTTTATCATCAAATGAAGCAAATTCAGCAGGAGTTATTTTGTCTTCAACACAAACCTACATAAAATTTTTCATAAGTAACATTAGGTATAATAAAATATATTGTTTAAGGCAGAAAAAAATAAATTACCTGCTTGGATTTTTCTAGAAGCTGCATCGCTGACATGCCCAACATTTTTTTCGCTTCTCGATCAAACAATGTGAGTGATGTTATTCCAGTACAATCTTGTACCCTTATTGGAATTCTAAACCTAAAGTAAGTAATAACAACAAATTATTTACTAAATAATATCGTAAAATTTTAACTTATGTTTATGAAAAATAATTCTTACACAGGATCAGCAGATACAATATGCCTGGGACAGTCATTGTTTCTGCAAACCAAAACCTGCTTAAATGAATTAACATCTTTTTCATCTTCATCATCAGGTAACATCAGAGTTGGCTCAACCTTGCGATTACATCCCTCACAACCTAGGTAATACCAATCATCGTTGGCATCCACACACTTCACTGTACCAACAACAATGACTTGTTTGTTGACCTGCAAAATAAAATAATATTAATGTCAACATTTAATAAAAAAATAATTCCACACAAAATGACTATTAGTGTATACATTAAAGTACATAAGTGATAATCTTTTGAATGGAATATAAACATTCATATTAGATTATTATAAGTCGAAACTGATGTACCTCTGTTATTAACGGAAGATCACGAATACTACTGAAATGGGTCTTGTTCAGAAATTCATCTGCCAAATTCATGCTTCTAGAAGATCCGAGAGATCGTTGAGCAGAAGATGATTCAACAGATATCAACTTTTCAATATAACTGTAAATAAAAATAAATAAAAGATTTATATATTTTTAAAAAAAATAACAATAAATACATAAAACAAATAACACAATAAGTATGTTACCTTTTCTTAAAAGCCCGAATATCATCAATGTCTTCATTAATAAATAGTCGAGTGATATAGAAGCCATTTTGAAGGCTGACATTGCCTTTAAATATAAAAAATAATTAAAATGTATAAATAACCATAAAAGTAAAAATATTTAGTGTATTCAAAAAACTTAATATATGACAAACCTTTATAATTGTTAAAACTACTGAATTGAACAATCAGGACAACATGAACTTCATCTTCATTTTGCTTGATGTACCCAAACATCTGATCACTATAATCATCCCACAAAGAACAGCTGATTTTGATCCCTCTGCATATAAACATAATGTTGGTTAAAATGAAACTATCTTTTGTATAACAATTTATTGATCGTATAATATAAGAAAAAAAAAGCAGAAATCATTATCAAATAATAAAAGATGATTTGTAAAGATGAAACACATACTCTAAATCAATCAACATAAGGGTCATCTTGTTTTTCAAACCGGCTTTTGTTTCGGTCGGTTTTGGTGGAGTCCATTAATCAACATAGCCAATGAAATCTAAAAAAAAAATTATTAATTTATACAAATACATTATTAAAAAATTTAAAGAGTAATACAAAAAATATTAAGTGTGATTAAACAAACCAATTCTTTGTTCCTGAGGAAGGTTGCCACTCTTAATTGACTCAAAAGAAGAAAAATTAAAACCATACTGACTTCCTTCAAACCTGTTACATTTCATAATGCTTGTTTCAAAAGTAAACGAAAGAATATCGTTTTTATCAAAATGTTTAGTAGATTTGTTTTCAGCCAATTGGGAGTTATAGATATAGTAAGCTTGATTTTCACGTAAAAAATTTTCATGTTTTTTCATGTATCTACTCCACACAATAGCTTGTATTTTGGAGCCCTGTTTAAAAATTAAAACGAAAAAAAAATAAAGTTAATCAGAATTATTATTAACAATAATATGTTAACAACATAAATGAAAAAAATCAATACGTTAAACACTAACCTGTTCATCCATCAGAACCATATCTAGACAAAGAGTTTCTGCAAGATTCTTGCGGTTTGGCCGCTTCCAAATCCTAAGCACCTTAACTTTGATTGTATATTGAGACATCCTCCAATTGATGTCATTCAAAAACGTAATGTTGTTCGGATCCATAAAGCTGCAAGTTAATAGAATGTAAGTACTAAAAGATTACATGCATAAAAAATAACTGAATGATTATGTAAAATTTGATAGACATACCTGATAGAGTTGAAGGAAATAGTTATACTATACTCCACTTACAAAATCTGTATTTATAATCTAAACTGCCAGATTTATTTATGTTAAGCAATTAATAATATTAAAAAGGAAATTATAAAATGGAAATCAGAATTAATTTAGATTTAGATGTTGCTATAATTAAAAAAACGATTTTTTTTATTTAACACACATACCACTTTAAAATCTAAAGCTATCATATATAAAGATTTATAAATACCTAAAATAAACGTAAACATATATAAAATTTAATTAACATATTTATATAATTAGTATAATCGATTTTTTTTAATATATACGATTTTTAATATATACCAAAAATTAAGTTTATTGTTTGTTTATAAAACATAAAGATTTCAAATGCGTGTAAAACAATTACTTTTAAAAAGTCTTAATTTGATTGTTAATCTAAATATATTGACAGTTGTTAACGGTGGAAAAATTATTTTATTGTTTGTTTATATGTAAAGTTTTTAAAAAGTAAAACCGTAACAAAAAATGGAATTTGTTAAAGAAGTCAACCATTCTTAATAGTATAAAAAAAATTGAAACAATGTTACAGTTATGAACAAAAATATAACAAATTGATGTTTAAAAAAGTTGTTGAATGTTTTATTAGAAAATTTAAAGGTTTTAAATTTACCAAAGTTTAATTGTTTCTTTTTAAAACTTAAATCTACCAAATTTACTTTGCATGTTTGTTAAATTTAGTTGAAAGAATTGTTAAGTGTTTGTTTTAAAAAATTGGATGCTTGGGTATAAAACAATTACGTTTAAGTATACCTAATTTACCTTTAATATAATAGTTAAATTTGTTTCATTTTTACTAATAATGGAATTTTGTTTTAAACGAAAAACAATCTACAACATTTACATTTAATAAGAAGTCAAGAAGGTTGCCAAAAAAAAAGGAATATGTTTTGAATTTTTTAAATGAAAACCGTTTAATCTTATTGTGTTTCAATTTACCAAAATTTGAGTCAAATCCAAACCTTTAAAAATCAACCAAATTTAATAAAAAGTCAAAGGTTGCCAAACCTAAAAAAACGAATATGTTTTGAATTTTTTAAATAAAAAACGTTTAATCTTAATGTGTTTTAATTTACCAAAAACGGTTTCAAATTCAAACTTTAAAAATTAACCAAATTTAATAAAAAGTCAAAGGTTGCCTAAAATAAAAAAAACAAATATGGTTTGTATTTTTTAAATGAAAACAGTTTAATATTAGTGTGTTTCAATTTACCAAAAATTGATTAAATTCAAGACTTTATTATTTAAAAAAAGTCAAACATTCATTCTTTAATTCATAGTACTAAACTTTTCAATTTACAAAAAATAGACATAAACAAACAAATAACATTCAAACATATAAGTAAGTTTGTAACATAAAATGCAAAATATAGTCTTTTTTTACTAATAAAGATAACCGATAATAATAGTAATTGTAAACACAAAACAACCCAAAATTCACGAATGACTACATCAGTAGTAAACGTGCAAAACTTTGTGATTACAAAGGATTAAACATGTCCAAAAGTTACCCACCTAAAGTTTTTATCAAACCTAAACCATGTCAACAACTAAAGCAACTAATTACCATCACCAACCTTCAATTATGTTCAAAACTTACCCACCAAAAATATTATCAGTATACCAAAAAACAACCACCAATAACCCCACTAATTACCATTACCCTTAACAACATTAGAAAGCTTGAACACACCTTGATTCTGGAAAAACAGGAAATGAATTTCATCACCAGCCTGGAGTTCCTTATCAGCTACAAAAGCTGACATACCTCTTATGTAGTAACGGGGATATCTTGACTCATCTTCAATCCCAACCGACACTCCCCAAGTAAAGCCCTCCTGATCACGAATGGTCAAAGCCCTCCTCCTGTTCAACTGGTTATCCTTTGCCCAATTTGTGTTCATACGCTTCAACAAAAAATAAAGAATGGAACGTCATCACTTACAAGCTAGTAATTGTAATTTACAACTCATGGGATATGTAATTGTAATTGATGTCTAACAACATTTGGTATATTGTCTAACATAGTATATTACCTAGATAAGCACCTGTTGACATTAATAATGTCAACAGCCACTACTGTTAACAGTTGATAGGGAAGGCTATGCACATAAGTTATGTACCATAAAAATCTATATAAGTTCACACAAGTAATACAAATACACAAAAGTATAAACGCATTCATTCAAATTAGCAACTACTATCCACATAACTTATATATCTAATTGAGGAAATAATTTTACTTACAAAGTGTCTATCAACTTTGAAAACCACCGGTACACCTACATCCTCGACATCTTCGGACTCATCATCTTCCACCATTGGATCCTCTTCACTGTCATCATCAGAAAGGACAACGACGTCTTCCTCATTATAATAATCATCACCAGTCTCTTCACTGTCATCATCATCCTCATCATTAAATTCAGCTTTCGAAACATGACCGGGAGGAAGAGTAAGCTTGTTTTTCAAAAAAAGCGTCATATTGTAGGTGCTCTGAATCAATTAATAGAAAGTATTGTTATTAAAGTATAAAAAATTATAAAAAGCAAACAATAACAAAAATTATATAAACATTTCAAAATCAATAAATAAAATCAGAGGATACCTCATTAATGATCTCGAAGACAATTAGATGATTAGCAGTAATTGAAAAAGCTTCCTTAATAATTGGCCATCCTTCAGTCACATAAATAGTACCACCATCAACTGCTAGCTGTATCTGAAAGTGTGTAATTGACTGAGCAATTACGTCAATTGGATCCATTGGAACTGTTCGGTTGAATAATCCATGAAGAACGAAACAACTGATATGCTGGAAAAAAGACAAACAATATTAACATCGTCACAATCAGTTTGTGTATAAAATTTTTTTTATAATCTTTTATTTAGATTTATGTTATAAAAAAACATACCAAACATTTATCAGTTGTAAGTGGATCGCCCAATCTGAAGTAGAAGAAGGTACCAGGTGCACACACAATATCCTGATGGAATGTAATCATACTGAAAGACTTGATATTTTCATCATACTGAAATATAAAGTTACACCCAAAAGGGTACTTTAATTCAGTAATCATAGTTCTCCAACCATTGTAGAAGAACCATTTGCCTGCAATGTTTAAAACTTTAATGTCATAGACTTTATCATCCAATGTTCGGATCTTGGTATTCCTAGAAGGATAACCATACTTGTCGATCCAACCATCATAGTCACTTGGTAACCCCTGAATACAAACATTAAAATTATAAGGATATTATAAAATGAGTGTAGTATATACATTAAAACTATGATTCATATCTTACCAAACAAATACGACCGTTATTTTCTGACTTAACCCAAAATCCGTAAACCATTGTAACACGGTTTTGTATGCACCTATACAAATCCACATAAAATAGTAAATAATACATAATAATTAATGTTTAAATGACAAATATACTTACAAAGTCAATCAAATCTTTGTATCAGAAAATCTGTACATATAAATCGATAAATAAAACATAAACCCCAATAGAAACCTAAACCATAACAATAAATTCGTACTTTTCTTAAAAAAAATCAATTGAACCATAAATTGAAACCTAAATCATAACAATAAATTCGTACCTTTCTTAAAACATCAACTGAACCATAAATTGAAACCTAAAACATAAACAACTAAATACCAGATTTTTCAAACAATATTCAATATTGTGACACTGTTTTAGCTATAATCTTTATATCTTAACTGTTATTAGTATAATACAACCGCAAATCAATCCATATGTAGGTATCTTAAAATATCAATTGAACCCTAAATCAAAAGCTAAAACATCAACCCCTAAATCGAAACCTAAAACATATATCCATTCGTATTTATCTTAAAACATCAATTGACCACTTAATCAAAACGTAAAACATAAAGCCCTAAATCAAAACATAAAACATATATCCATTCGTATCTATCTTAAAACATCAATTGAACCCTAAATCAAAACCTAAAACATAAAGCCCTAAATCAAAACCTAAAACATATACAACCCCGAAACAATCCATACGTAGGTATCTTAAAACATCAATCGAACCCTATTTCGAAAGCTAAAACATAAAACCCTAAATTGAAACCTAAAACATATATCCATTCGTATCTATCTTAAAACATCAATTCAACCTTAAATCAAAACCTAAAACATAAAGCACTAAATCTAAAATGAAACATATATCTATTCGTATCTATCTTAAAACATCAATTGAACCCTAAATCAAAACCTAAAACATAAAGCCCTAAATCAAAACCTAAAACATATACAGCCCCAAAACAATCCATACGTAGGTATCTTAAAACATCAATCGAACCCTATTTCGAAAGCTAAAACATAAAACCCTAAATCGAAACCTAAAACATATATCCATGCGTATCTATCTTAAAACATCAATTCAACCCTAAATCAAAACCTAAAACATAAAGCACTAAACATGAAACATAAACCCCTAAATCGAAACTTAAAACATACTCATCATAAATCGAAACCTAAAACATAAAAACCTAATAAGCCTGAACAATAATAAACGAAAAATTAATATATTCAAATAGAAAAAACAGAGAAAACCTTAATCGACAGTTTGTAAAAGATATTGAAAATCAGTGAAACACAAGACAGAGTGTTGAGGTTGATGAAGATCGATGTTATTCAAATAACATACGAATGGAGATTACCTTAGATTGGAGATGAAGGATTAGGTTGAATGGCCCTTGAATCGTAGTTGAATCGCCCTGATTAGGGTTTACGTTTGAAGGAGGCGACAATGATAATATGATTTGGTGATTTCCGTGTTTTTTTAGGGTTATATATTTTCATTGACTTTTGATTTAAAAAAACGATTTTTTTATAAAAACCCACAATGTGACATGTGGCATAGTGAGGTGAAGAGAGATAATTGAAGTTGCAATGTGAGAATGACAAGTGTCCCACATTGCTTTAAAATATTAGATGTATAAATGTTTGGCTTAAAAAATAAAAGCATTAGGCTAAGTAGCCTAGTAGTGATTTGCTGGCTCAGGTTACTTTAGGTTAAATTTGACATGGCAAAAGTTGATTTATGGGGACTAGGCTACTAGTCAAGAGTGCCAATTCCACCTTATAACAATAACTAAGATATTGAGTTATTAAATAATAAATATATTTCCGTCATTACGTGAATGGATTTCCATAGGATATCTATCTATATATATAAAAGAAAACGTATATGCTGACGTGGCATGCAATGGAGGCCTCAACCTCCTCTTGAGAGTGCCACGTGACATCGTAATTGAAAGATTTTAGTGTTTTTGAATTATTTCCTTTTTTAATTAAAAAAAAAGATAAACATAAAACCCTAAATTCTCAATTACTAAAATTAATTTTTTTTTTAAATTTAATTTTAAAAAATCCCGTATATAAAAGATATAAAAGATAGAAACATGAGAGAGAAAATTTTAAATTTATTAAAATTTAAAAATAAATTTAAAAATAAATTTAAAAATAAATTTAAAAATAAATTTAAAAATAAATTTAAAAATAATTTTTAAACGTTTATATCTTTTATATACGGGATTTTTTAAAGAAAAAAATTACACCAAATTAACGAGCTTTTTATTATCTTTCCAACGAGTACCATAGTGCAATATAAAAAACGGAGAAAAAATCGACTATTTTTTGTGGGGTTTCGTTTATACAGGAAAAAAAAAACACAAAGTGTTTATGTTATTCATTAATCATGTTTTTTCTTTTAAACCAGGTTCTTATCTACGATGTTGAAAATCAGCCCAATCGCCATGTTATCATTTAAAATACTATGAAAATGCAATGATTGGGGGATTTTGTGGTTAGTTAACTAAAGCCATTTGCAATAAGTTATCACGTAAAATTAGATTTTTCAACCCCGGGACCCTTCCGAGGTAATCAGCTAGTACATTATAAAATAATATATTATCAAGATGTATGGAACTAATACCTATAGGCAGAGCCAATGGTAAAGCTCTGTTTGACTCTGGTGTTTCAATCCTAACGTCTTTTTTTTAATGGTTCTGTGATTTTTGGTCCACGCGAAAAAAAAAAAAAAATTCAAGCTTTGCTACTAGGTAGGGTAATTAATCATTCAATAAATACATATAATTCACTTGCATGTACTCGAAAGAGATAATTTTGCCGGTGTGAGAAAGAAAAAGCTACCCGTCTTGTGTATAATATATTTTTAAGTTTTCTACTTAAGAGCAATCACAACCACCCATCAAACTCTCCCTCATTTTTAAAATTTAAAAAAAAAAAAAAATCTACTAAAAACACATCACAACCCATCCATCATTTTATACCCAATCTTTATATTATGAAAAAAATGTTATTCTAGCTTTTCATATATGAATTTGACTTTAGTCCGTTTGTTTCCGAAGTAACTCGCATCAACTAGCATTAGTTTGATGTGAACCTTTAGGAGTAATTCATTAAATTGGTTAGATCTAAACTAATAACATACCCTTCGTATGATCTCACTAAAGATAGCCACATACATATAGATAGACCCACGTTATATGAAAAGCTACTATTCACCATACACCAAATTATTGTGAATGTATTTTACCGAGAAATATAATAAAATAATTGTTTGTGAGTAAGATAAAGATAAATATGATGGATGGGATGTGGGAGGTTTTTTAAAATAAGAGCATTTTTATCTCATCCATCAAATTACACTAAAAATCACTACTTCACCCCTAAATCTTCTCTCTCCTAATTAAAATAATAATAATTTTCATACTTTTATCATTATATTTTCTCTCTCCTCACTCACAACCACTTTTAAAAATATTAAAATATGTTTAGAGATGAACAGTAACTTTTCATATTTAGGGGTAAAAGTGCTTCCACCAAATATTCTTTATATCCTCCACTCACAACCATTTACACTCACCCCATATAATTTGATAGACACATTCACATATATTTGATGCCCGGGATGTGAATGCTCTAATATATTAGTAGTTACTAGTGGGAATGCACGCGCGTTACGGCGGGTATGTATATTGCAAAAAACACCAAAATCACATGGATAATTAAACTCGGTTCATCATAAGTGGTAGACGGATGTATAAGTTGTTCTAAAAAAATAAGCATGAGAAATGGACTTTCTAAATTCAAATTGGACATGAAGTTGCCGTCGAACACCTTCGCATTTCTCGCCAGCCAAATTCGCCAAACCATGGCACTGATCACCACATAAACCAGCCGTCTCCATTTCTTTGACCCCGGGCAGCCTGCTACCTTCTTTAACAGCTCACCAAAGTTACCGATATCCATGGGAAGGGGACCCGAATACATACAAATATGTTCCACCAGATCGCTCGGGCAAACAAACAGTTTAGAAAGGCGTGGTCCAGATCTTCCATTCTGTATCCGCAGCGTGCACAGGTGGGCAGAACATTGGAAACTCCTCTTCGGATCAGTTCCGTGTTCACTGCGATTTTACCCATGACAGCCCTCCATATTAAAGTGTTGCATTTCGGAGGAACCCACGGGTCCTACCTGCATAACGGTTCAGTCGGCTGCTCGTTTTTGGCCAGACAAATGTCGGACCTGATGTCCTTAACAGAAAGTCAGCCCCGTCTTTATTAACCAACCGCCAAACATCTCTGTCTCTACCAATGTTCACCTTCTGCAGGCTTCGAAGAAGCGCACCATAACAATCCCATTGCTATTTTTAAAATTGCCATTCCACTTCCAGACCCATTGCTGCCCATTGCCAACCTTAACAAAACAGGAGGCGACAAGAGCATCTTTGTCCTTGGCCAAGCGATAAAGATCAGGATAAACATCTTTGTCCTTATACTTATTAAAGGATCTATAACACAACATTCGAAGACTTAAATATAGGATTATCATTTGATATTCACAAAATTTTGTGATCTCACATTTGATATACTTTAGTGGCAACATAATGTTAACTAAAAGCTTTGGAAGTGCACATGACTGTGTATAACTGCTAACTTGAACTCAGGAAAAAAAAGCATTTGTTTATATTTCTTGTAACAGTGTACGTCGGCTGCCTTGGTGTATTTTTCAACCCTATTTTATGAGCAGCTAGATTCATCTATAAGAACATGGAAAAAAGGCATTACATGTTTGTATCCCTTACCAATGAAGTGAGCACCACATGTAGCACCATTTCATATGAAAGTGCCTGACTCACTTGTAATAGCAGCAGCAGGAACTGATTGCTTGATGGCAACAGGAATAGTTGTTGCAGGATCCGAGTTACCAAACAAATGACTGGCATAGATGTACCTGCAAGTTGCTCAAAACACGAATGCAAAGTATTCAAATGATTAATACCCTTAAATTTATTAATATGATTATGTTACAAACATTTTATACTAATAACAAGCTCAACATGCAGTTATGCACATGTATGTGCCTCCGTATGCCTGCCAACGATACATAGATATCTTACTTCTGGAGTATAAACAGCTTTCCTGCAACTTTTCTCAACATAATCCAAAAGACCTCTCGTTTGATCAACAACTCCAGGCAACCCTTTCGGAGCTTTAAAGCGTCTATAGTCTTGAACTGAAGCAAACTTTGAAGCATTTGGCAAATACATACAAAAAAGGAGATCCAAAAGTGAGAAGTAAGAAATGTTATTATTATCCTTGGCGAATTCTTCCATATACACCCAAGCCAACCATCCTCCTACAGAGTGTCTGATGATGGATAACGAACCTCCTATCAAATGACCTGTTTTAGAGTTAACAAGTGATCTACTAAAAAAAATCAAAAAGTACATGCATTTTAGACAAGTTTAAACCTATTCAATCAAAAATAAAGCACAAAGTTGAAAATATAATAAACCTAATCAAATAAAAAATGAAGCAGAAGGGGTACTTGCATCTCAAATAAAAAATGAAGTATGTCTACTTCAAAGCCCCTAATCGTAATTGTTAACATATGTGCCCGTTTGAATCTTAAAATAGGTGTCTATAAAGATTTACCTTCACACAAATGATGAAAACTCAATATAACAAATAATAATTCTATCAACTTAAATACCCCCACGCCTACTTAACAACTAAAGCCCCTTTATAGAACGATGACATCTGGTTATCAATATTGTAGCTACTTCCAAGTCCGTTGTCCTAATTGTTAACATGTTCACCAGTTTGAATCTTAAGTGTTTCAAATCAAACTTTGCCTTCTGAACCAACTTTAAAGCCTAAAACTTCCAAGCATTCATCAATTTAAATACTCCAAGCATTCATCAATTTCAACGTTGTTATCCTAAAAAAAGAATTGAAATTTATGATAAAATATATATTTTTATTCATTATTACAATCATCTTTATAATAATCCCTTTATTATTTTATACTTAAAGTCCTTTAATTGATGTACCTCGCTTTCTTAAATAAAATTGATATTTTAGATTTTATAAAATATAAATCAATTAAGATTAAAGACCAATCTATTAACCATGGTGCAGCCTCGACTAATCCAGCACGCTTTGTACGACAACTTTTTTGTGTTTTGTGGGGGCGTATGGTTGTAGGCAATGTTGTAAAAGGCACCCTAGGCGGCGCCTAGGCGCTAGGCTGAAGTAAAACTTGGAATTTTGCCCTAGGCGGATTCCTGGGCGATTTGACAGTTAGTCGGAGCCTAGGCGGTGTTATTTTTTATTTTTTTTATTAAATTTCTAAGTATTTCTAGGTATTTCTTAGTATTATGTGTATATAACTATATATCTAACTATCTAAGTATTATGTGTATATATCTTAACATATTTTCAAAAAACCCCTAAATTTGTGTATACATATATAATACGTATAAAATACCAAAACGCCTAATTCCGCCTAATTTTCGCCTAGTCCCGACTAGTCCCTAGGCTGGACCTCACCGCCTGCCTAGCGCCTAGCGCCTTTTACAACACTGGTTGTAGGCACCACCAACAGTAAGCAATTGACATCAAAACAAAAAATTTCACACAAATCAACTTGCTTAAATGTATTATATGAGATACATACTGCACAAAATCAAAGAAATCCAGAATCTTGAAACTAATATATAAACGAATTGCTATTAAAGCCATATACAAGCCAACATGAGCCATTGAGTGATTAAGACAAACAAGTGTGTGCTATGCTTAGTTCCTATGCAATCTATCCAAGATGTCTAGGTAGTCAAATTATAGGCAACCTATTGTAGTTCCTGGTAGATATAACATTTTTAGCAACATGTTGTAGGCATTTTAAATATAAAATGTGGATACATGCTTATAAACAAACTATTTCCAAATCTTACTAAATTTCTAACAACAACCTAATCTTTTCATTAATAAGCATTCAAGAATGAATCTTTTTCATCAATAATCAATCATGAAATAATATTTTCCATCAATAATCAATCAAGAATAAAAACCAAAATGAATGTACCTTCAGAAACTCTAGAATTAGTTGGTACTTATCGATCGGAGACTTCACCGGAGCAACAAGATAATGCTTGTAAAATCCTCCATTACCAAATTCCTCCCCTGCAACTCCAAAAGTTAGCTCGAGCTCAGTTTGTTTATCTTAACGAGCTGAAACGTTGAGCTCCAGCCGTGGTTCATCGAGCCAGCTTGTTTGATTATAGAAAATCTTTAAATTTTGTAGTTCTTTTATACATATCGATATATATATATAAAAGCCAAATATAATATTTTAACACATATAATGCGGAATGTATTAAATGAGCCAAACAAACAAGCTGATGAGTGAGCTTACTTTGGCTCAGGGTTGATTTGTTTACACACTGAGCTGACCTGATCTGGGTAGCTCGTTTACTTTCGACGAGTCTCAAAGCATGAGCTTTTTTTACCAGCCGTAGTTAAGAGCCGGCCCACATATGTATTTGACACTTAGGAGGGATGCTTGGATGTGTGATTTGAATGGATAATCAAGTTAAGATTGTTTGCCAATAACTAATTTGATTTGTAACATTTTTTCACAGAGGAAAACCGGGGGTCTGGTTATTTGGAGAGCTGGATGTATTGTAATATTGTGCAGAGGAGCTGACTACAAGTATCCTTATTTCTTTATTAATAAACAAAAACCAAATGATGCATCTGCAGATGACCCAATGAGTCCATCTATGGCCTCTCAAGAGGGTGGTGGCTCAAAAGCAACGCAACCGCCTTTGATTCAGGGTGTGGGTTCTCAAACCATAGTCCGTTTTCATTTGCTAGGGGAAGCCCAACTCGCAGAAGAAGCTGACCAGCTTTTGGATGGACTTGGTCCACGGTTCACTGATTGGTATGGATATGAACCGTTACCAGTTGATGCTGATCTTTTACCGGCAGTTGTTCCTGAATACAGGAAGCCATTTCGGCTCCTTCCTTTTGGAGTTAAACCAATATTAACAAACGACGACATGACAACTCTAAGAAGACTTGGGAGACCTCTACCGTGTCATTTTGCTTTGGGTCAGTGACTCCTGAACTATAATTCTACTTGTTATAGTTAATTAGAGGTGGCCAAAAACACTTTGTGAACGGAATTTCAGTTTTAGTAAATCCTTTCAAGATTATTATAATAAAACTACTTATAACAATAATAGTTCCTTGATATATCATTGTAGAGGTTGTTTGCATTAGAGATATATTTCAACCCGTTTGACTTGATGCACTCATTTAGGCCATTTTAATGTTAGCTAGTTCTTCATTTTGACCTGTTGTCGAACCTGATCTGACTGTCTCACCACCAATACCATTTGTAATTGTCAATTTTCATTTCATTGTTGACTTTTTCTTGTATCATGTAGAAATAGCCAAATAGGAAACTTCAAGGGTTGGCTGCAGCCATATTGAAGCTTTGGGAGAAATGTGAGATTGCAAAAATTGCTGTTAAAAAAGGAGTACAGAATGCCAACAGTGACCTTATGGCTTATCCATAAACATTAAAAGGTCATGCTATAGGAACCCTATACAGACGTCTACCATATCCATCGGCCATCGCGTTGGTTGCCTTATACGGGCATGTACAGTACCCTTGGCTACCCTATACAGGACTATAGAGTATCATAAAATGTCATGTACGGGCGTATACCAGCAAATTGCCCAACCTTAAACGCACCTAACGATTTTTCAATAAAAAATAATTATGTTTATAAACAAACAAATTTTTCATTAATAATCATTCAAGAACGACCCTTTTTCATCTATTATCAATCAAGAACAAAAACCCAAATGCATGTACCTTCAAACTCTCCGGAATTAGCTGAACAGAGAAAGATCTAGAACCTTCAAAATCAGATCGTACATCAACCTCAATTACGGCTGAACAGAGAAAGATCTAGAACCTTCAAAATCAGATCGTACATCAATCTCAATTACGGCTGAACAGAGAAAGATCTAGAACCTTCAAAATCAGATCGTACATCAACCTCAATTACGGCTGAACAGAGAAAGATCTAGAACCATTACCCGTTAAGTTGATTCGTGAAACCGGAGAAACTTGAAGCGATCAACAAAAAAGAATCCACCACCACCATCGCCACCTTGATTCTGCCCACATCATGTGAAATTCAATGATAATATAACAACAAATGTGATGAGATTATTATTATTATTGGATCTAAAATGTGAAAGAAGGCTCACATGAAGAAGAGGATGAAGACGAGGTGGTCTGGTCTTTATGGAATTAGGGTATGGGAGGGGATGTAAACGGTGGTTTTAGGGAAGTCGGGAAGATGAAGCTCTTTGTCTTTAATTTTGAAGTTGCATTGATTTGAAAAACTGTTCGTATGTTCCAACACAGGTGTTTGATAATGAAGAAAACACCATAAGTCAAAGATGTTTGTGAGGGCATGGACGGCAACAGAGGGTAGCTTTGTAAATTTGCTTTGATATTGGGAAGGAGGAGCTAGGTAAAATGTCTATATTACCTTTTTAAGTGTCTTAATTGTCACAATTATGCCCATAATACCCTTAAATTTTTTGCTTAAATATGTTGTACATATTTCTTGTTAAGTTGTACGAAAATGAAAATTACAATGTGATACATAACTCCTCCTTTATAATGTACTAGTGAGAATGTCCGCGCGTTGCGGCGGGTGCATCTGTTTTGTTGTCATGTAGTTGTTAGGGAACTACAATGAGATGAACATTGTTTTAAATGCAAAGTTTACACAAATCTCACATTTATAAAAAAAAAAAATAATAACATTAATCAACCCACCTGAAAGAGGAATCATAGATAACCTAGAGTGTCTTATATCAAAAAAGAAAAAAGTAAGTTACCTAGGTAAAGGTGTAAAGGTTGAGTACAAATATTTAATTAGAAATTCATGAGCTTTCCTGATTGAAATACCAAAAGTTTGCCTCTAGTGCTCTTCATTGCCAGAAAAGCAACCTAGGTAATAAAAGAAGTCAAACGCATGTTACATAAGTCAACAAGAATATTATGCTCCTTTTTTAGGTGATATCGTCGATGAAACATAAAACTTAGTACCTTAATTCCAGCACCAAAGCTGAATTAGCTGTTTTGTTATTTTGAAACATAGTTGTGATGCTTTCCAGCAGTAGATCTAGATGCTGACGACACTGTGACCACAAACACAATGTTTACACCTGATATTAGTTCGACACATCTTGAAAACCATATTTTCTTTAAACGAAATAGATCATAAATAACCTCGTAAAGATGTAAATAATTTGCATGATAAACCTCGGAAAGCGGAACAATAACATCAGTTTGAAGGGGAATGTAAACATCTCTTGTACATCAGGAACTATGAGCATCAAAGGCTGAAACACCATAATCAAGAAAAAAGCTACACTTAGTCAAAACTTCTATTCTCTTTATTATTTCTTGTCTTACTATTCAAAACATTAAACCTGCTGCAATGCCCATTTCAAATTATTAAAATGGATGGTTGAGTCAAATGTAGCAATTGCCACCATCGTACGAGGACCCTCCTGCACAAATTAGATTAATATATATCAACTACATGAACTAAAGAAAAGATAATCATTTTGTTGGCCATTTCAAAGTAAAGTCATGAATACATTTATATTATCTTGACAGAATCATAAAAACCCTACATGTAGCATTTTCATAAGCTTGAGCATGCCATAATGAACACAGACTTACATGAAGATCTGATATAACTCGGCTGATAGCACTGCAAGCTCCAGCTGTCGCACCAGTCTGTACAACTATCATTGATACATCAATGAGGAAGAAGAATACAGTTGGCATCAGATCATGCACCTGGGAACATACAAGAAATAGGGTACCACTTAAGCCTAATACAATACATGTGTGTATATTTAAATAATTAGAAACTTCAATCACAAAGAAGTAGTAATCCGCACCATAACTTCCGTCATGCCTCTACACAGTTCAGGTCTCTCATCGACATCTCTCCTTCTACCATCTGGACTTAGATTGCACTGATAGTCACGGGGAGTTTCATCTGTGAAACATGCAACAAAGCAACATAAACCACAGTGTGAAAACTTCATACTCTTAAATACAAGACAGTCAGTCATCGGTCAAAAGGAAATACCAATACTCACCACAAAAGTTACAGATAAAAACGTCTTCCTTGGTCAACAAACTTCATGAACGGATTGATGTAGCCTTTGCAACGAGAACAACGAACAGGGCCACTTTCCCCAAAATCCACTATCTGAGAATATTAACATTTAGAACTTCAGAAATATTAGAAGTATCAAACTACACATATTATAAAGAATAGTACCCTTTAGAAGCATTTTTACAATTTCAAAGCAAAAAGATAATTTGATATGCCCATAATGAAATTAACAAGTTCTAATTTGTATTAAAAAAAGACATTATCAGAAAAAAAAATGATGTTGCGCATTACTTGAAAGGGTTCCTCAGATGGATGAGGTAGGGCCAGAGGCTGAACCAACAAAGCTAACTGCATCCCAGAAGTGGTAAACAGATAGGAAGTGAAAGCAATCTAAAACAAGACAACAATCTTACACTTAACCAACCTACATGTTTAAGCAGAAAGTATATGGGGAGAAGTATAAAATATCAATAACGAATTAAAAGCACATTGCTGGAATGTTAAAAGGGAAAATTTAGAATAAATAAAATACCGGTGGAGGGTTGGCTTGGTTGCCCTGGCGAGTTTCATGAAGAAGCACTGACGTATTCGGAATAGGCAGGGGAATTTGGTTAAGATCAATCTTGGATGGTCCTGAAACTACACTGCCTCCAGCACCCATAGTGGTGATATTGTAGCCATTAATTGTTGATTTGGAAGTGGTGGTTGCATGCCATACATTCGTGGTGGTTGAGTAGAACCAAGAATTGGAGGTGGTGGTACATTCTAATGCAATTATGAATTCATAAATCAATCTAGAAATGGAAGTAATAAAAAAGGAGAAAGAAATGTGCATCCTAATTAAAAGTAAATATTCCTTCAAGCATTGATCTCTGACATTCTAGCACATTGTCTATCTTAAGAGTGAGCTTACAAATTCAGAACCTTTACATCAGGTATTTCAAATCATTTTTATCACTAAAACACATTATGATTTGTAAATGCCGCCTAAAATGTTCTGGATACACTAACTTCCAAATAGAAAGTGACACTCTTTTTAATAAAATATTAAATATCCAATCATATTCCTTGTGCAGCTGCATTATGTCTTATGAGTTATGACAATGTGGACTGGAAATACATTTCCTTGTTCTATCATTGGCAAACTAATATGCACAATGTATTAGTGATATATGAATATCGTAGTTCCAGTTATCAGTTATGCAACTCAAAGTTTCACAAATAGGACATTTAAATATTTAATATTTGGGTTTGTTTAAGGATGATAAAACCCTGGTACTACCTGAACCTAGGTTATTAGTATTCTTGCTGGTCTAAATCTTGTTTTCAACATATGATGTAAATTAAAAGGATATGTGTATAATTAAAAGGATGTGTATACTATACAAAAAATATCTCAGAATTAAGGCTACCCTTTTTAGCAAATCAAAATTAGTGTCCTACTAACCCCTAGACATTATGCACATGGTTTAAAAAAAACGCTTGAGGCGTGCGCCTCAAGGCGAGGCGCCAAAAAAACGAGTTTGAGGCGCGCCTCACGGGGTCTAGTCCTTACATACGCCTCTAAGGGCTGAGGAGTCAAGAAAATGTGCGCCTCAGGTGGTTTAGGGTGTTTTTTATGTGTTTTTTTTCTATGTTTTAGACTTTTTGGGTCAATTATAAATTTTTTTATGTATGTTTTTATGTTTTAGACTTATTCGGGTCAATTATTTTTATGTTTTATAAGATACATAATTTTTATATTTATTTTTTGATACCGCCTCGGTTCGCCTCGAGGCTTACGTCTCGTGAGGCGAAGGAAAAACGCCTCAAGCCTTGTTTCCGTTCTTTTAAACTTTGATTATGCAGTAAACATCCCACTTAATAGGACGCCTAAGCATTGAGCACCGTTCACTGCTTTGATTCGCAAGTAGTTGTTTGATTAAACATTTAAAATCTAGAGTTAGAATATTAGATTAAGCCTCTTTTCTCAACTTATGCTCATCAAGCGATTTCCTACAACTTGGAGGCAATCTTCCTAATCCCTAACTGGTAATTGTAGTCTCTCAGAAGAATGGGTGATATCTAATAAAATATCAACATTAACTTCTTCACATGGCATAAATAAGTTGTATTTTATACACGAAACCAAGTCACACACCTAAGCATTACATGTCACATTCCAAAACTATAAATCATGCCAACTAAAATAATATAAGAATTTCAAATTTGGAAGACAATACTTACCGATCGTATTGCACTTGCCATGGTTGAGCCCCAAAAGTAGAAGCTTGTTGTTGAGGCATGCCTAGTGGGTCAGTGATTGTGGTCACCATAATTGTCTGAAGACCTATCTTGGTTTAAACTTGCGCAACAACAAGGGAAATGATGATGTTAGGTTAAATCACCTTTTATGATTTCTATTAACAAACTAATCAAACAAAAAATAATAATAAACAAAACCTGCGAGATGAATGCCCTCAATTGAATCCTAAGAAATGTTTGATATATCAATTAACATATGAACCATAAGCATTTGAAGAGTCACATTGATGGGGAGATAAATGCCCGCAATTGATGCTCACATTCATCAGTAGCATTATGATTGGGGTAATTGGGGGTTACGTTGATGATAAACAGATAGACAAGGGCAATGATGGAACACTATTTTTATATTGTGAGGGAGGTGGATGATGAAATGTCTATATTGCCCTTTAAAGTGTCTTAATGTTCCATAAAGTTTCAATTATACCCTCATAATGTAAGCATAAATCACTTGTGCATGTTGCTTCTTAAGTTGTACGGAATTGAAAATTACTATCCTAGCCGTCACTCTTCCTTAATAAGATAATAATAATAATAATAATAATAATAATAATAATAATAATAATAAAATAATATAGACTAGTAGGAATGCCCGCACGTTGCGGCGAGTGCATCTGTTTTGCCCCTCGTGCATCGTGTTTGTTGGTTATTCGTTATGATGAAGTAGAAAACAACGATGTATAAAATATATGTTATTAAAAACTGAAACTCATAAGTATATTTTCTGAATATTTTAAATATGTACATCAAAATAGGCCGTATTATTCCTTGCAATACCCTTAGATTGGCCCACGTCCTTCGGTGGGACCCTTTTATGTATCTCGAAGGCAGATAAGTATGCCATCGTAGATGGTGCTTAGCGTAGTGAAGTGGCGTTGTATCTCTTAATGACCATAAGATTGTAGTCGAAGTGATGTAATTACTAAAATGCAATTTGTAGTGTGCAACATATTTATATTATTTTAGGGCACACGCGAGATGCAGCGGAGTCAATGATTTGCATAGATACTCTCGTTTTATGTTAATTTGACTAGCGTCGTAACAAATATATTGGACCAAACAAATTAGTAATCAATATAGTTAAAACTACCAAGTCGACTGATAAGAACTTGTCTTCTTTTGGATATGTAAACAATTGGTGACTTCGTGAGATTAGTAACTTAAATTCTATTCCTAGAAGCTTATAGTAGCAGAGAAAACAAAAAACCATCGAGGAAGATGATGACGTTACTCATGAAGTATCTCTACCATATTTGCTTGTATAAACGTCAAGCCTACATATATCGTTCACTTTAATGGGTTGAAACGTGTCATGGGTTGGGTGTGTTGGCAACTTCAAGCCTACATATT
This sequence comes from Ambrosia x helenae, assembly GCA_030844895.1. Taxonomy (NCBI): domain Eukaryota; kingdom Viridiplantae; phylum Streptophyta; class Magnoliopsida; order Asterales; family Asteraceae; genus Ambrosia; species Ambrosia x helenae. Next base: position 2,044,912 of record CM061229.1, read on the forward strand.
CATTTGTGTGCAGAAGTGTCACATCATACCATCCTGCAACCACATAAAATTTAAAAGAAAGATATAAATACATAATATATGATCTAATTTATTTACTATAAACATTGAAAGATATGTAAGTTATGTATGTGAAGAGTCACCACATTATTTATATACCAAATACATGACCACTATTAATAAGACTATAAAATTGATATAAACATAATAAAGACATGGAGGTTATGAATGTAAAGAGTCACCACATTATTGTTAATTTACTCATCAATTTTATAATTATGTTTAAATTAGTTTCTTCAACAATTTAATATTTAGGTAGAACGACAATTTTATCCCCTAAATGACTTCAATAAGCATTGTACTATAAGCGATAAAGGTTGTATTTACTTAAATTTTGCGGGTATCCTTCACTGATGCTTTATAAGATAGTATAGATACAGTAAAACTTGTGGACTTTCTAAAAATTTCTTTATATAAATAAAATATTAATTTTATTTAGTATTCTAAACCTAGATACGCAATGTGTATAACATTTACATAGAGTTAGTATTTTCGTGTATTTATTATTGTTGTTTTGTTAACCTAATAACACGTTCACTTCAATATAATAATTAGTCTTGCTTTTGTTTTGTTCTCTGTACATGACATGACGAAGAGAGCGTATGTAGTGAATTATAGTAACTTTTACTCATAATAAATGTAATGAATACAATGAAATTTAATGCATTTGGTTTTGTAACAATAACATGGAAGCCATCCGTGTTGTGACGTTCTAGTTTGAATGGATGTGAATTAGATTAGAGATTCAAATTACAACATCAAACTACCACAAACTGTCCTAGATGCTAAAGTCCATTGTCGCCAACATACATGCGAAATCAAACAAACAACGAGCTTAATCATATTACAAAACGAGAGTGTTTTTATTTGTGTTAAGTCATTGACATGTGTCATGATGCACAAATTTTCCATCGTTGTCCACAATTTCCATTGTAATACAATCTACTTCACGTCCTGCGTGTTTTTCGTTTAAGCTATATCTCAATGAGGAACATGAGTTGTTAAAGTTTATCGCAACATGCTACCATTTCATGTATTCTCAATGGTTATTCCTAGCAACCACTATACAAGGTATGTAAACATAAGAACAAAGATTTTAAAGAGAAAGATAAGATGAAAAATGAGAGAGCTCTTTATCAAGGAGTTATATCAAATACAATAAGCCTATATTTATAGAGATACAACATTAATACAAACTTAATGGTATATGGGAGTTAGAATATAAATAGTCACCATAATATATATGTTTATTACAAAGAAAGATTAATTATATCACAACTCTTTATACTATTTTTTAAATCAATGAGTTGTACCAAATACAATAAGCCTCTATTTATAGAGACATAACATTAATATACAAACTTAATGGTATATGAGAGTTAGAATATGTATAGTCACCATAATATATATGTTTTATACAAAGAAATATTAATTATATAAACTAAATCCTCTTAGCGGTAGCAAAAAATGCCTCCTTTACTCAAGGTTAGTGATAATCTTTACTCCAAGTGAAAATTTAGGACGAAGTGGTAGGTACGAGTATAGAAAGTTTCATCCCACACACTTGTCTGATTGGGATAAATAATGAGTGCTAAAATCCCTAAGGATAATCTTGAATTCTACCTAGATAACACACAACTATTTTTACTAATTTAGAAAGGAGATAACACACAACTCTTTTACTAATTTAGAAAGAATGTAACTACCTTAGATAATATAGATTAATGGTTTTTTATATATTCTTAGAACTTACTATTTAATGTAAAAACTACATTTGATCTTAATATTTATTAATGTTTTTTTTTGTATCCTCAAAACTTGATATTTTTTATTTTAATTTGTTTCAATGATCATACAACTCTTAGGCTTCTACGGTTACAAAGCAAGGAAAAGAATTAAAACAATTCAATAATCTTAATTTCAAGTAATGCAAAATGAATGTAATCATAATGTATATAAAATAATTATTCATTATTCAATTTAATATTCATATGGAAAGACAATTTTGCCCTCTTACTAACTTCATTAAGTTGTATTACCATAAGCATAATATGTAGTATTTACTTAAATTTGGTTGAAATCCTTCTCAAATGCTTTATAATATAATATATATATATATATATATATATATATATATATATAAATATTTTCCAAAGAAAAACATAGACTTCATGATGATAGAAAAGTACTAAAGAATCAAAAATCAAAATCAAGGGAATAAAAACATAAAGAGATAACACGTATTGAGTCTTATAAACAACATGTAGCAAAATGCTTGATACGTATAAAAATTGATACTTAAAAAAAATCACCTCTGTTTTTGAAAATCTTTATAAGGTATAAGGAGATGATGAGACTTTCGCGTTATCCCCGGTGATCTCGAATCCATCTTTTGCCATTTAGAGACTATTAATCCCACCTGTCAATTATCATCAATCACCATAAATCCACGAACTCATTTTTTTTCCATTAACACAGTTTTATGGTTTAAAAAACTATTTGACTAACTAAATCAAGATTCCTAAAAAAAAAAATACTAATTAACATCACAATGTTTACGTATCAAGCTTCAGTGGAAATAATGTTTACGTATCAAGCTTCAATAAAATGCAATAGAGAAAAAAACAATAAATAAAATGAAAGATACGGATAGGAAATAATGTTTGCATATCAAGCTTTAATGAAATGCCATAGTGAAAAAAAAAGAACATGATAAATAAAGTGAACGATACGGTAAGGAACCTGTGATGATAGAAGGGTTCTGAGGCGAGAAACCAAAGAATTACGTTTGGTGATTTATGTGGTGATTCTTCATGTTGTTGAACCCATATATAAGGGGAAGGAGTTACTAATGAATTTATGATAATGATTGATGAAAGGTTGATGATTATAAGGGGTTAATGGTCTCACATTTAAGATGCATCATCGGTTGTATTTTGTGTTCTAAAAGTTGGACATGAGGGTAGAATTGGGATAAGATTTTAGGATGTGAGGTATTGGATTATGCTAAATTTACCACTCTACCCTTATAAGTGTCTTAAATGTCCATAAAGTTCCAATTATACCCTCATTACATAAGCATAATTCAATTGTACATATTGCTTTAATAGTTGGATGCTTGACAAAATTACAATATTAGCCATCACTCCTCCTTAATAAGATAATATAGATTATAGATAACACATAAGCTTTTCTTTAAGGGAAAATGGATTTAATTACTCCAAACTATAGCCTATTGGCGGATTATCACTCCAAACTTTCACTTTGGCCAATAAACACTCCCAACTTTCAACTTAGTTTGTTCCAACACCCATAAACTAACGGAGTTCTAACCTGGTTAGTCTTTGTGGCCAAAAGTAAAAACCAAAACTTTTATGTGGCCAAAATATAAAAACAAAAACTTAAGGGGCATTTTTGAAACTTATTATTAATAAAACATCCATCATCATCATCATCATCAACATCATCACAATCTGCTTTTGCTCATCATCAATAGTCCCCAAGAAACCTGCTTCTGCTCAACAGCCATAGTCCCCAAGAAACCATATATGTTTCTATTAGGCTTAATAACTCCACTAATCCTTTCAACTTCACTGCTTCTCAAAAGTCTCTGATTGGCATACCGTCTCTTAAGATTCGACTCACCGTCTAAATTGATAGTCTGGATGTATGCAACACCTGTCAAGTACCCATCACTTGTTTGTGTCATGAATCGAAACCCTGAATCGGTACAGAGCTTCAACTGACAATAATGTTAGGGTTTCAATTGGGGTTGGTTAAAGATTGGTTTTTGGTGGATTTTAGCTAGGGTTTCGATTGGGGTTGGTGGTGGTGAAGTTATGTTGGTCTCAGGTAATGTTAACAGTGGTGTTTGGTGGCGGGTGGTGGTGGGGTGGGTTGGTGGCGGATGGTGGTGGTGACGGTGGTACCTGTTTGGGAAGAAGATTTCAGCTGACCGGTGGTGGTGAAGTTTCGATTAGGGTTTTGATTGGGGTGGGTTGATAGTGGTGTTTGGTGGGGGTGGTGGTGGGGTGGGTTGGTGGTAGATGGTGGTGGTGACAGAGTGTAATGAAGAAGAGGGGGGGGGGGGGGGGTTGGGATTTATAGAATTTAAAATAACAATAATAATATTAAAATGTTTCAAAAATGACCCTTAAGTTTTGATTTTTACATTTTGGCCACGAAGACTAACCAGGTTAGACCTCCGTTAGTTTGGGAGTGATGGAAGAAAATAAGTTAAAAGTTGGAAGTGCTATTGGCCAAAGTGAAAGTTCGGAGTGATATCCACCAACAGACGATAGTTAGGAGTATTAAAATTCATTTTCCCTTTCTTTAAAAGCTAACTTCATTAAACCGAAACAAGCACAACCCAAAACCGGGGCAACCGAAAACAAAAGCTTTAATTTAAAGTTTTTACGTAAGTAACAAAATGACCCTAATCCAAACCAGGTCCCATGTTATTCGGCGTTTTTGACTTGCATGGTCAATATATGTACACCATGTGATTTCACATCCTAAAATGGTTAACCAAATACATTATGGACAGGTGGTTCACTGAGCATATTTTATAAGTATCTCTTTCCTTCTTCAAATACATTATGGACAGGTGGTTCAGTGAACATATTCCCAAAAATACATTATGCATATAGTGTCTCTATAAGTATCACTTTCCTTCTTCAATTCCTTGGTATTAATCATTTCTTCTTTTACTCGGAGCATTTTTTATACATTATTAGTATTAAATAGATAACTGTATAATGCAACTGTATAACGCACTTGTACATATTGAATGATAGATTATATATCTGAAGTAGTGTGATAGGGAAAGAAAAGCTTTATAAAACAATATTTGTTGGTATGTTTAAACGAATGTTGGGTATGTTTGGTTAATTTGTTTTCTTATTATTTCGTTTGATTGAGCATGTGTGGACCCCCCCCCCCTCCCCAAAAAAGAAAAAATTGCACAGAATTTTGCCACGTGGCAAAATAAAAAAAATTTAATGGAAAAGAAATGCCACGTGGAAAAAGGAATTAGGGGCGACACCTTTAGGGGCCACAGTGGGTTTTAGGGACCAAACAAATATGACAGAACCTTTAGGGGCGACAGTCGCCCCTAAAGCTTAAATCGCCCCTAATGACCAATTATTAGGGGCGACACCAGTCGCCCCTTAAAGCTCCAGTTTGTTGTAGTGCTACAGTTTTTATATGGATCTCATACCTAGTACACGTCATAGTTGTTCGTCATTCTTGACTTAGATCATGGTCCATATTCAAACGACATGTGATTCCTAACGTTACATCATTAAATGGCCAACCAAATAAATTATGGACAGGTGATGAGCCCCATACTAACCATGTGAAAGGATTAGGCCATCCACATTCTATATGAAAGGTTTTCTATTTTTATTTTTTTTAAGCATCCAAACGAAATTCTTATATTTAAAACATCACCAACAAACTTGAACTTAGCAAGAAAATAAGGAACAAACCAAACATACAATCTAAGGAAGGTTTTATTGTATTTGGAGATTATATTCCTTGTTGGCCCAAATATTCAAATTTCTCTATCTATATATTTAGTTAAATTAGATTTTTTTATAAGAATCACGTCTTCATTAGTACTCACTAAGAGATGAACTAAAAGATGGTGTTAATTTTTTTTATGCCGTAGCTATCACTATGTAATACGTAGCAGTGTACTGCCACTTGATCCGGTCATTAAAAAAATAAAAAGTATCTCTGTAGTCAAGGCCGCCCTGAGCATGGGCGGGGTGGGCATTGGCTTAGGGCCCGACCCCCAAATGGGCCTGAATTCTTGTTAAAAAGTTGTGTGTGTGTGTATATATATATATAAACTCTTTTGTAGAGCACATACTAACCTAACATACCTACTATGAACCTATCCATTATTACATGAATATTTTTGAATACCTTTGTTTGGAATTCATTATAAACAGAAGCTTTCTTCTTTAGTTATTGAATCCGATAATCATATAGTTTAAATCAAATTAGGCATGTTTGTGTGTATGAATATAACGTAGTAATTTCAGAATTCGAATCGTTACCTCATGATTAAAAACACAACTTTCACTATTGATTTCTCGATTTCTATATAGTATTGTCTAGTTTATAAAACTCCAAGTTTTTTAAAGTACCCAACTCTATATAAAAATATTATAACATAACATATAACATCATGAATTGTTTTTTATATGTTTTCTATTTAATATGTTTAAAGTAATTATAAAATTGAATGTCATGTGGTTTCATAAACATCTCATGACTCTTGAGTTTCTTTTAATTAAATGTGGTGTTTAAAAGACATATTTACCCTTAAAAAGTAGTTATTTTATGCATTATGTGTTGTATCATATGCATTTAGACTTAGGGAAATTGGATTGTATCGCACTCAACTATTTGTTATTGGCCGATAACGCACTGAACTATAAAATTGATCACCAACGCACTGAACTTTAAACCTCTTGGATTGTGTCACACTAAGGCTGTGTTTGATAAGGTCCAAATGAAGAATCCATATGTGTTAATTGTATTAATTTGTCACTAAGTAATCGTTTTAAACCTCTTTATCACTAAGTAATCGTTTTAGTGGTTTTGGACCTGGTCAAACACAGCCATAGTGTGACACAATCCAAGAGGTTTTAAAGTTCAGTGCGTTGGTGATCATTTTTATAGTTCAGTACGTTATCGGCCAATCCCAAAATAGTTGAGTGCGATACAATCCAATTTCCCTTAGACTTATACCTTTTAAAATTTTAGAAGTCCTTAGAAAATGCTTTATAATATAGTATTGAAGGGGTAGGGACCCAAATTCACTCGGGCCCCTACCCAAAAATAAAAAGGCCCAAACATGAGAACAAAGACTCTAAGCCCAAATAACCCCAACCAGGGGCAAGTAAAACTCGCGGGACGGGTACGCGGACCAAATGGCCAATCGGCGGGGATAACTCGTTAGGCCCCGCGGGTTAACACCCTGAGCAGACACGTGGCAGCTACACACTTGATCGTACAATAAAGCACGATCCAATGAAGGCCCAGCGACGTGCGACAAGGAGCATGTTGCACGATCGACCAGCAGGGGACGTACACGTGTCCAATGTCAAACCCGCGGGAGACAAGCAGTACGTCCCATGCACCGATTAGCCAATCAGAATACACGGGACCACCTCAGTGAAGATCTCCACTAACGAAAGCCTACAGAGGGGACAATAGTACATGCGAGGACCAATCGTATCGGCCCAGGCCTGCAACCAACCACATGACGGCACGTCACAAGAAAGGGTACGATCATTCTCTGTGATTTCCTACCTGTCATATAACATCTCTTGTTGGGCCTAATTATGGGCCGGTGTGGAGGCAAGCCCTTGACTGGGCTTTAGCCCACTGGGTAAGTCAGGGTGAATGTCAAGGTCCGTGTGGAACCTATTTAAGGAAGACTTCGTCTCCTTGAATAGGCCATTCAAAAATCCCTGAAGAACACACTTAGACCAACCACGTTTTTGTGTCTGCTAAGTAGAATCCTCTGGATTCGAGGCGGTCGCCCCACACCGGAATATTGTTTTTCTCAGGTTTCCACTGTAAAGGAGTCATTCATCCTAGCGAAGGATCTTACCTGCAGAAGCAGATAGTTCATACAGCTTGAAGGTGAACATTTGTTTCTTCATTGGCGCCATCCGTATCGGCTAGAGCAACAATCTTCACAATCTTTCGACTAAGGATATGACAACTGAAGGAACTTCAACAAAGAACCAAGAACCACGGTCATCGAGGATGACCACGAAGAAGGGTCGGAGGAAACCCCACCAGCCACAGTCACAAAGACAGCCCACAAACCAGTAAGGAGGCTAGGTGTCAGTCAAGCCACAGCTCATAACACCGTCGATTTGGACGACGATGAGCACAGGGAAGAAGAAGACCCAGACGACTGGCTCTTCAAAAAACAAGCAGAACTTACCGCAGGGTACCAAAAACGGGTACTACAGCAGGCACAACAACGAGTCCAAAGGACACTCAATTTAGACACCACCAACAAGGCTCCAGGGGCAACGAACAAAAACAAAACATCAAGCCGTTCCCACAAAGAAAACACAGTCGGGAGTCGTAGCGGAGGTCGCGGGAAAGGTTCCCGCAGCCAGGGCAACGCTCCCACGGAGGAAGAAGACGGCTACGAGTCAAGTTCACAGGCTGAGGGAGATGACGACCTAGTCAAACCCTACAGGCCTAAGGACCTGGCAGAAAAATCTAAATTCTGTGCCCGCGTCGCACTGGCACCAATACCGGCAAAGGCCAAGCTACCAAATAGCATCGGAAAGTACGACGGCATACGTTACCCAGATGATCACGTGCACGACTTTCGCACCGCAGCTCACAGTCAAAATTGGCCAATGCAAGTCTGGTGCCACCTATTTGCCCAAACGCTAATGGGTGCGGCTAGGGTATGGTTTGACAACCTACCAGCAGGCAGTATCATAGATTTTGACGACTTGTTGTCCAAATTCTCATTACACTTCTCACACCAGAGGAAACATAAGAAAGATAAGGCCCACATCCTACTCTGCGCGAGAAGAGACAACGAGGCACTCGAAGACTACATCACCCGTTACACGCGGGAAGCAATGCAAATAGGATGCGGAGAGGAACTCACGCGAGCAGCCTTCATCCACGGGGTCAATCACGACGACCTCATGAAATGCCTCACAGGAAAGGACGGAATCCCAGAATCTTGGGACGATGTCATAAAGGCGGCCAAAATCTACGCAGCATCCGAGAAATCTTTCCGCCATTCTCGCCACCAACATTACCCCAGCAATCAAGGGGGACGAAGAGATAAGGGAAAACAATCGGTCTGGTCGCGCATAACCGGATCCACGGAGGAAGGCAAGTACTCCGCACAGCAAGACGCCCGCCAAATTATCAATAACAAACACACCCGCGATGGGCGGGGAGGGTCTAAAAAGAACACGGAATGGACACCGCTGACAAAAACGCCATCACAGGTACTCGCTACGGAGCAGCATAACTTCAAGGAACCTCGCCCGCTTGGCAAGCGGAGAAATGTGGACACTAGCAAACGATGCGATTATCATAACGACTTTGGGCATAACACTGACAATTGCTACAGCTTGAAAATGGAGATTGAATCCGCCCTAAAGTCAGGACAATTGGGACACTTAGTAAAAAACGTACAGCGCAATGGCCGAGGCCGCGACCAAGACGATTGCGGAGAAGGGCTGAACAAGCGGATACGCAACTTGCAGACCCATCTCATAGAACACACCCCGCGACACACCTGCAGCATGACAAGCAAGCGAACAGGCGGGCAGAAACGCAGCAAGTATCAACTGACAGAGACAAGCGAGGACGCGTGGAAAGAACAACCAGTCATCCTACCCATTCCCAAAGGAGGAGCGTCGTCTACATCCCCGCTTATCATCACAAGGGTATTCGGCCATTACCGCACCCCGTACATGTTCCTGGATCCGGGGAGCAGTGCGGACATCATGTACGACCAATGCTTCAACCAGCTGGACGAGGCGGACAAGAAACGCTTGGTACCGGTAAGTGAACCGATATCGGGTTTCATTCACGAATCGATATTGCCCCGAGGCGTCATCACGTTCCCAGTTACCTGGGTCGGACGGTAACCTATCGCGGACAGAGGAATGCGAGTTCATGGTACTCCCAGTAAACTCGGCACACGACGTGTTAATCGGAAGAGAGGGCCTCGCTAAATTCAACAGCAACGCCTCTGCCCCGCATCAAACGGTTGGATTTCCAACCCGCAAGGGGGTGGCGTTCATCCGAGGTAATCGCCAATGCCACGCAGCCGAGGCCCCAAAGCCGGCCAAGTCCGCCAAAAAACCAAACTCGACCGAACCAGAGAAGTGGATACTCAATCCCAGCTTCCCAGAACAAACCGTAACCATTGGGCCCGCACTGTCAGATGCGGTCCGAACTCACTTAAAGCAGTTGCTAATAAAAAACAAAGACGTTTTTGCATGGACACCCGCGGACATGGTAGGAGTCCCTCGGGAAATAGCAGAGCACAGACTCGCCACGTACAAGTCAGTGGAACCAGTGGTGCAAAAGAAGCGAAGCATGGGACCGGAAAAAACCAAGGCGATGAACGAACAAGTGACAGAATTATTGAATGCGGGCATACTTCGCCCGGTAAAATACCAAACGTGGGTTGCCAACCCAGTAATGGTTGCCAAAGCCAACAGAGGGTGGCGTATGTGTGTAGATTACAAAGACTTGAACAAAGCTTGCCCGAAGGATTGCTACCCCTTACCTGAGATAGACCTGAAGGTCGATTCTCTGGCTCCTTTCCGTTTCAAATGTTTCCTTGATGCCTACAAAGGATATCACCAAATCCAAATGGCAAAAGGCGACGAGGACAAAACCGCTTTCAGAACGGACATGGGCACTTTCTGCTACACCAAGATGCCGTTCGGGCTCAAGAACGCGGGAGCCACATATCAACGACTAATGGACTCAGTCTTCGCCGCACAGATCGGAGTAAACTTGGAGGTATATGTGGATGACCTCGTAATCAAAAGTACGGAGGAGGACCGAATGCTAACCGATATACAAAAGACTTTTGACCAGTTACAACAAGTCCGTATGAAGCTAAACCCCAGCAAATGCTCCTTCGACATGGAGGAAGGCAAGTTTTTGGGAGTCGTAGTCACGAAGGAAGGTTTCCGTGCAAATCCTGAAAAGGTACAAGCCATAGAGCGCATGCCCTCACCAGCCTCAGTGAAGGAAGTGCAGACCTTAATGGGACGTCTTGTAGCCCTGAACGTTTCCTATCAAATTACGCATCAAGGTCATTTCCATTTGTGAGCACGCTGCGCAATTGCTTGAAGAAAACCAATTTCAGATGGACACCAGAGGCGGAAACCACGTTTCAGGATATGAAGCAATGCCTCATGAACCTGCCCACGTTAACAGCCCCGAGACCTAAAGAGCCGCTGACGTTATACCTTGCAGTAGCGGACAAGGCGGTCGGCGCGGCCCTGCTGGTTGACCGCAAAGGCATACAAACGCCCGTGTACTACGTCAGCCGGACACTGTTAGACGCGGAAACACGCTACTCAACCATGGAGAAACTCGTCTTAGCTCTAGTACATGCATCACGACGCCTACGGCGATACTTCCAAGGGCACCCGATCAATGTACTTACAGACTACCGGATCAGCGACGTCTTAAAGAAACCAGAACTTTCAGGAAGGTTAGCAAAATGGGCAATTGAGCTAGGAGAGCATGAAATCTTCTATAAGCCACGGCCAGCCATCAAAGGGCAAATTTTGGCGGACTTCGCAACAGAGGTCCCCGCCAATAAGATAGCGGAGTGCCTGATAGAGCAAGATCCACCGCCACCGACGACCCAAACCGACAAATGGTCACTCTACACCGACGGCGCGAAAAGTGAGGACGGCGCGGGAGCCGGCCTACGACTCGTCAACCCAGAGGGCGCGGAGTTCACATATGCAATCCGCCTGAATTTTGAGAGCACAAATAACGAAGCGGAATACGAGGCCCTGCTGGCGGGCCTCAGGATTGCGGACAAGATGGGCGCCCGCTTCCTCGACGCGCATGTAGACTCGATGCTCGTAGCTGCACAAGTGAACGGACAATACGAGGCGCGAGATGCCAAGATGGCCCTGTACTTAGAGCAAACTAAAAAACTCATGCAGCGGTTCATATATTGCAAAGTCCTCCACATCAACCGGAGTGAAAACAAGCCCGCTGACGCCTTAAGCAAGATGGCAGCCTCCGTTTTCGAGCACATGGCCAAGGATGTCAGGGTCGAGGTCTTGAGTGCACCTTCCGTGTCCGCACACCAAGTCAATGTCGTCCAAGTGGGCACCTCATCATGGATGACACCGATAACCGCTTACTTAACAAACGGTCCCTACCAGAGGACAAGTCCGAGGCACGGAAAATACAGCACAAGGCCATGCATTATCAAGTGTTGGATGGTACCCTATACAGGAGGTGTACTTGGGGCCCCTACTGAGATGTGTCGACACCGAGAAGGCTATATTCCTCATCAAGGAGGTGCACGAAGGGATCTGCGGCCTACACGCAGGACCAAGAATGGTTGTTGCGAAACTAATGAATGCGGGATATTATTGGCCGGGCATGCACGTTGATGCCGTCAAAATACTCCGCAAGTGCTACGCCTGTCAACGCCACGCTCCAAGCACGTTGCGTCCCAAGAACGACTTAGTACCAGTCACTTCTGCATGGCCCTTCCAAAAATGGGCAATCGACATAGTGGGTCCATTCCCGACAGCCCCGGGAAATGTTAGATACCTAATCGTGGCAATCGACTACTTCACGAAGTGGGTCGAGGCTAAACCACTGGTATCTATCGATGCTCGCGCAGTAAAGCGCTTCATCTGGGAGTTCATCATCTGCCGCTTTGGCCTACCAATAAGCATTGTCAGTGATAACGGCTTACAGTTCACGGATTCTGGACTCCAAGAATGGCTAACCGGCATGGGGGTAGAGCAAACATTCACGTCCGTCGCCCACCCGCAAGCCAATGGACAAGTCGAGCGCGCAAACCGCAGCATCGTTGATGGGATAAAAGCCCGCTTGAACACCAGGCGGTCAGGCTGGGTGGACGAGATACCGAACGTCCTATGGGCACACCGCACGCTAACCAAAACCAGCAACGGGGAGACACCTTTTAGCCTAACGTACGGCACCGAGGCCATGATCCCCGCAGAAATCGGATGCCCATCCGCACGTGTCCTATTAGCCTCGAAAACCGACAACGACCATGAGTTACGCCTCAATTTGGACCTGCTGGAAGAACGAAGAGGGTTGGCAGCACTCAAAGAGGCCAAGTACAAAAGACAGTTGGAGCAATACTACAATGCCCGGGTCAAAAAGACGGAATTCCAAGTGGGTGATTTCGTACTCCGGCTCAACGAAGCATCTACAGCTGAAACACCTGGAAAGCTCGCGCCGACCTGGGAAGGCCCGTACAAGATCCAAGAAGTACTTGGCAAGGGTGCGTATGCATTGGAACGCCTAGATGGGACCGCAATCCCGAGATCATGGAATGCGGCCCAGTTACGAATCTGTTACATGTAATAGTGTGTTAAACTGATATCATGTAACCGCCTAGTTTGGCTTCCAGCCCTATCGTTAATGAATAACTCAACTGTTGAACTTAAATCACGTGAATATGTTAATAATAATGATAGCAATACCAAAGAGGCACGTTGACGTTTGCACGCAGCGTAGCCACCTTGGTCCGCAAAGTTGCCTCCACAAGCAACCCATTGCGGACTAAGCAGATCAAAAGGCATGTTGACGTTTTCACGCAACATAGCCACCTTGGTCCGCAAAGTTGCCTCCACAAGCAACCCATTGCGAACTAAGCAGGTCAAAAGGCATGTTGACGTTTTCACGCAACATAGCCGCCTTGGCCCGCACAATTGCTTTCACAAGCAACACATTGCGGACTAAGCAGATCAAAGGCACGTTGACGTTTGCACGCAACGTAGCCACCTTGGCCCGCGAAGTTGCTTTCACAAGCAACTCATTGCGGACTAAGCAGATCAAGAGGCACGTTGGCGTTTGCACGCAACGTAGCCACCTTGGTCCGCGAAGTTGCTCTCACGAGCAACTCATTGCGGACTAAGCAGATCAAGAGGCACGTTGACGTTTGCACGCAACGTAGCCACCTTGGTCCGCGAAGTTGCTCTCACGAGCAACTCATTGCGGACTAAGCAGATCAAGAGGCACGTTGACGTGTGCACGCAACGTAGCCACCTTGGTCCGCGAAGTTGCTCTCACGAGCAACTGATTGCGGACTAAGCAGATCAAGAGGCACGTTGACGTTCGCACGCAACGTAGCCACCTTGGCCCGCGAAGTTGCTTTCACAAGCAACTCATTGCGGACCAAGCAGATCGAAGGGCACGTTGACGTTTTCACGAAACATAGCCGCCTTGATCCGCACAATTGCTTTCACAAGCAACTCACAGATAGAATGGATCACAAAACAAACATGAAAAAGGGCTATGTAAACAAAAAACAAACGTCAAAGTTATAATACCAAGTCCATTCCACACAATACAAAATATTGACAAAAACATCGGGCACCCGGATACAAGCAAAAAACAACTAAGCCCCACAGGAGCACAACACGGATGTCCGAAAGCCCTAGCTATTACATACACTGCCAAAGTACTAAAGAGGCAAATCTAATCTAGAACAACAAGGTGGGCCCACCCACTGCCATTACGCCGAAACCGAAGCTTCGGGATAGGCGGAAGCACAGTAGGGGTGGCCAGGACTCCCGCCGGCGGACCATTGGAACCGACTGAGGAACCACCGTCCAAGGCGGTAGGCTGCACATGCACCCCAGCCACCACCTGCATCCGTCGGGCCCCAGCGGCAGAACTCTCACCAGTGACCGGAACCACGGCTCCGGCAGCCGCCTGGGCACACACTTCAGCCAGGGCCTTCATCTTCCTCTCTGAGTCAAGCAAAGGGGGCCTCACCCCAGCCTGGTCAACCGGGGAAAACGCCATTGTGGAGGTTCAGCAAACACTCCACCACCAACTTCGCCTCAGCTTCATCGTCAGAACTCCTTGCATGAGGAGGAAGACTTGACATTTTGACGAAGAACAAGATAGAAAGAAAGAAGGAAAAGATCAAATTAGTGAACAAAAATCCATACACTAAGCCTATTTATACACTACTAAAGGGGAGTAATCATGAGTCGCCATTAATGCATCGGGTCACATCAATCGACAAGGGGTGACAAGTGTCACCTGCAGCAGTCTATCACGCCGTCAACAGTCATTAATGACTGACGGCCGACGCCTAAAAACCCCAAAACAATCATGACAGGGAAGATGAAATGATGCATAAAAAGAAACGATTTCCCATACACAAATGTCGAGACAAAATAACATTGTTTAACACATAACATGCAAATAAAGCAATAAACTTCATAACACTCAATCCTCCCCAAAGTCAACGCGGTCTATGAAATCGTCCTCCGCATCATCGTTAGGCGGAACAGAGGAAGTGCCCGCATCTGTAGGAGCAGTCGAGGTACCTTCACCACGAAGTGCCGCTGCCGTCCGAACGGCCTCTTCTTGAGCCTCCCTCTCTTTCCCAGTTTGTAGTTCCTCATCCGCCTCCTCGAAAGCGGCCCGAAGCAGCCGCACCCCGTCCGGTGACTTCGCACATTCCGCGATCACATCCATCACGGGGAAAGACAACTCATCATATGTGGCGACCTCCGCGTCATACTCCGCCTTCGCGTTAACATCACGATAGGGGTTATCCTCCAACGGACGCCCGCTAAGACAGAAATCAAAACCTTGCTTAAAGCCAAGAACCGCACCAAACTGTTTTGATTTCTCCAGCAAACGGGCAACGACCTGAACCAGGGCTGGCTCTTCCCACACGCGGGGAAAACACCTAAAACCAGAAAAGATGCACACATAAAAATAAAATAGGCAGAAGAGGAAACAGCACAAGGTAGGAAAGAAAATGCCAGCAAAACATACCCTTGAAGCCCAACGGTCATCAGCCAGTACACATCATCTAACGCCCTTTCATGACCCGCCCGAGCAACACGCAGAGACTCCTGGGCATCGTCGCGGGAAGTAGTGAGACCTTGGACGTCAATACTTAGAGTTTTCTTCTCATCACGAAGAACATCAATCTCCTGCTTCAACAGAGCAACCTCATTTTCCAGACCCGACACCCGTTAGCTTGCACCAGCTCAGCTTCCTCTTTTTGTGCCAAGTCAGCACGCGCGGCAGCGGTCTCAGACTTCTCCTTCTCCAGATCAGATGTTTTCGCTTCCAAGGCACTTTTGAGGCGATCTACCTCACTTTCTAATCCTCGTGCGCGTTCACGCTCCTTAGCTATAATGAGATTGGTGGCTTCGCACGAAGCTTTCATTCCTGAAAGGACTTGGCATGACGTTCCTCGGAGGACTTGGCTTGTGCCAACGCATCAGATAAGGCCTTGGACTGAGCAACACAATCTTTGTTGTGCTTGTCAAGCACATTCTTAAATGCCGCCTTACGCGCAGCCAACTCCTCTTCAGCCTGTGTCAACGCCTGATACCCGCGACGAACTTCACTCAGCGTAGCGGCAGCCATGGCCAGGCCGGCGGCACCGTCTTGAAGAAGGGCCAGTCGATCCCGCGTGGCAGTATACGCCCGCTCCGCTGGAGGTATGGAGCCCAATAACCATTCTTCACAAGTATCAATATGGAAGAAGCGACCATCTTCACGCACAGACCAATCGGGGCGGTACACCGGGCCTGTTGCGGTATCCAACCTAAGCCCGCCAGAGGCAACCCCCGTAGTATCAGCCTTTTTGGGGTTACTGCCACTCGCGGGCATAGTCTCCTTCACCGACCCACCACCTTCACTGCCACCCGCCGAGCCGCCACCTGAGGACAGATCGACATACCCAGCATCCTCAAAAACTCCGCTTGAAAACATGGTTTCATGTGGGTTCTGCCCACCACTGGGTGACTTGGAATGCAAACCCATACCGCTATCATTTCCACCCTCAACGCCCTTGCCTTTCTCCTGCTCCCTCCGCCTTGCCTCACGAGCTGCTGCGGCCTCCTTGTCATCCGGGGCCCGAACACCCTCCTGTGGAAGAGGCTGCTGCCTAGCCTCGGTCCCACCAGGTCGGTCGCCACCACCGCCCTGTGTTGTGACAGGAGGAGTAACGGGCGTAGAGGATCGGGGGCCAGGCACATCAGATAATTTTGGCCCCCCAGGAAAAAGCCGAGACACCCCTACAAGGACAAAAACATCATAAAATGAGGCTACGAAACGAAAATAGAGTTAAGCACGAGACTATACCTGGAGTGACTTCCTTCACGATTTTCGAGGCCAAACGTGGCCGCTTATGGGACACACCTAACCGGACTTTCAAACCGGACGCGGGAAAGTCCCCCTCAGGCACCTTCCGCTTGCTGGAGTCCATCATGTGAACAACATCCCGCAGCCGCTTCCCAGCACCATGACCACCACTACCTGCATCCCCGCCAGGTCGACTCGTCTGAGGTGGCGTGTCAGACACTTCAACATAGTCTACACTCTCTTTGGCAACGCCAGACGCGGGCGGCTGCCGAGAAGAACCACTACCATGGCTAATACCTGCACGCGCCTGACCCCGGTGAGATAACGAGAAAGACTCATCCTCAACCTCGTCATCAGAGACAGACATAATATTAACCCCGGCAGCGGAAACCGCATTTCGAGGACGAGGATTGATGGGAACATCACCTGGAATAAGGGTATGCCCAGGAAAATCTCTCACATTCACCGCCATGAAATTCTTAAGCGTTAGCTCCACGAGCGGCTCCTCATCCGCTCGGAGGGGCTCCCAGCGAAATTCACCATCCACACCCGCCACAATTGAATAAAAACAGCTTGTTTCTGCAAAGCAGTACATAAGTTAAACAAACACGGTCAACCAAGCAGTAGAACAACGCAAAGAATAAGGACAGTCATACCTTTACCACCCACGTAGAAGTGCGGGTTCTGATCAGCCCTACCACCCACACGGCTAACGCCCGCCATCAACAGGGCTTCCGGCCTCACATTGGCCATATCAATGGACGTAACTTGCTCAGTAAGTTTGTCATACCAATCAAAATCAGCATAATTGATAACCGGAAAGTCTTTTAGCTTAGCCTTGGCAGACACGGCCAACCACTGCAACGATACCGGGACGACCCCTTGCCGGATGAAAAAGAATTTAGTTTTCCAGTCGTGCATGCTGCGCGGTGGTTCGTTACCAACGGGCTTAGTCCTGCCCCGTTGAGCAAACGAGAACCACTGCGGACCCCCGCGGGTGAGCCGGTAAAATGCATTGAACATCTCAAAGGTCGGCTCTACCCCCTGAGAACGGCATACGAACTCAAAGTGAACCATCCGGGTCATACCCAGAGGGGTCACCTGAGTCAAATATATGCCATACCGGAGAAGCAAGTCACACACAAACCGAGTTGCTGGTAGTCGGAAGCCAGCCAACTCGAAATGGGCAGCATACACGGCCATCCTACCAGGTCCGGCGTCCAGAACTGTTTCTCCATCCGACGGCAACACCGGACCCCAACTGGCCGGAATTTCATAAAGTTCAAGGAACTGCTCAAACGACTCTCTTTTCCACTTAATAGGAGCATCAGCCATACACACAGCCTCCTTTTTCCCCCTAGCGTCAGCATCGGCCATCTTCGATTACAGAAAAATCAAACAGATCTCACAGGACTCACAAACGGTGACGGTTGGGACAAGGGAATAAGGAGGAAATTCAGGGGAAACAATGAAGAAAGGATAGACAAAGAAGAATAGGAACCCTATTTATACCCTAAGCATTAATTATGGTGGGCCACGAAACACTGCCAAGCCCACCATCTGCATGACACGTGGCCCACTAGACCGAAAATCGAGCCACGCGCCGCGCGTAACCCACACGCGCCTGACACGGTTAACCCAAAAGTCACCCACAAGTAACTGACAGGACAGCAAAACAGTCGCGGCAGACACAGAGTTTGTCACTTCAACCGTTAAAACAACTGCCATGATGACAACTTTTCGAATTCCCCCTAAAAAAAAAGGGGGGGGGGGTTTCGAAATCCAACATTAAACATCATACCAACGGCGGACAATCACCCGCCCATAATAAAGCATACATAACCCGCCTGACGTAAAGCGTAACAACCCGCCAATATACAGAACCCGCAAGGTACAGCAACCCGCAAAAAACAAAAAACACGGCATAGAAGCTCACACCCTCTTTTTAATCAGTCCAACGACCCTCACGCCCGTGCTGCACACAACCGAGAGCGTCACTGGACTAGGGGGACTTGAAGGGGTAGGGACCCAAATTCACTCGGGCCCCTACCCAAAAATAAAAAGGCCCAAACATGAGAACAAAGACTCTAAGCCCAAATAACCCCAACCAGGGGCAAGTAAAACTCGCGGGACGGGTACGCGGACCAAATGGCCAATCGGCGGGGATAACTCGTTAGGCCCCGCGGGTTAACACCCTGAGCAGACACGTGGCAGCTACACACTTGATCGTACAATAAAGCACGATCCAATGAAGGCCCAGCGACGTGCGACAAGGAGCATGTTGCACGATCAACCAGCAGGGGACGTACACGTGTCCAATGTCAAACCCGCGGGAGACAAGCAGTACGTCCCATGCACCGATTAGCCAATCAGAATACACGGGACCACCTCAGTGAAGATCTCCACTAACGAAAGCCTACAGAGGGGACAATAGTACATGCGAGGACCAATCATATCGGCCCAGGCCTGCAACCAACCACATGACGGCACATCACAAGAAAGGGTACGATCATTCTCTGTGATTTCCTACCTGTCATATAACATCTCTTGTTGGGCCTAATTATGGGCCGGTGTGGAGGCAAGCCCTTGACTGGGCTTTAGCCCACTGGGTAAGTCAAGGGTGAATGTCAAGGTCCGTGTGGAACCTATTTAAGGAAGACTTCGTCTCCTTGAATAGGCCATTCAAAAATCCCTGAAGAACACACTTAGACCAACCACGTTTTTTGTGTCTGCTAAGTAGAATCCTCTGGATTCGAGGCGGTCGCCCCACACCGGAATATTGTATTTCTCAGGTTTCCACTGTAAAGGAGTCATTCATCCTAGCGAAGGATCTTACCTGCAGAAGCAGATAGTTCATACAGCTTGAAGGTGAACATTTGTTTCTTCAAGTATAGATACAGATATAGATATAGATATACATATATACAGTGGCGGATTCACTGTATGAATAGGATGGGCATGTGCCCACCGTCCAGCCAACAGCGGATTCATGCTTCTCCCGTCAAACTAGTGCAAAGTTTTGAACATTTTGAACATTTGTTTGAGCTTCCCTTCCCACAATTTAGAAAGGCCCCTCTGTAAGATCAAAACACTGATTTAGAAGGAAACAGAGAGTGACATAGAAGAATAATGGAGGAATGAGAATTTGTTTTCTAAAACTTACCATGAATGTTCTGATGAGATGTTGCAGATGCCTTTAGAGAGGATGGAGATATTTTAATAACTTGGTGTACTTGGTAATTTAATTAATCCACTATGAAAAGATTTTTATAATAAGCCCCTTGAAATTGAAGTGAAGTATAAAATAGAGAAAATTACACAGATTGTCCTTTAGTTTTACTCAAAATTGCATCCTATGTCCTTTTTTCGAATTTTTGACTCCTTATGTCCTTTGTTTTATACACTTGTTACACCGTTTGTCCTTTAAGCCAAACCCCGTTAAAAAAGTCTGTTAAGTCGATCACGTGCCCCTCATGTGAGGGGCAATCCTGTCTTTTCACCCTCAAAAAGACAATCTGTGCAATTTCATGTATAACTAAAGGACAATCTGTGTAATTCTCTCTAATAATAATAATAATAGGAAAATTAATAAAAATAAATGTTTAATCAATTATTTATGATTAAAACTATTTAAATTAATAAAAGTATGAAAATAATTTATTTTCCAGAAAATTTTTATGTGATAATTTTATTTATGGTTTCAAGATGTTACTCCTAAATTTTTATAATTTTTGGGCAAAAGATGGATTTATTATAAATATTTTAAGATATCAAGTATTTATATATAAATATTATATATAAACAAACTAAAAAAAAATATATAAAAATGATCAAACCCGCCCCAAAGGGGGTTCGAACCTGTGTCCTCTCAGCAGTAACACAACCCTATGACCACTACTCCGCAACTATATTTGTGTTTCTATTTGAAAGATTAAATATTTATCTAAATAGCTAGTTTCATCTTCTTCCCCAAATATAACATAAACACTAACCCTAATCCCCAAATCCAATAACCCGATTAAGGCTCGATAAACGTCCTGTAATAGAGGGGTTTTAATCTATGAAGGCCGAAATACATGATGCAAATAACAATTTGAACTTACAACTCGTTTTGGACTCGAAAATGATAATGCAAAAGCCGAAACTTGTAGGTTCGATTAGAGGCCTTTCTGTTCGTTCAATACGTGATTTTTTTTTGTGGGTTTGTGATGTGTAACAGGGAAACAAATGTTCGAAGTACCAGATTATATAGTTGTTAAGTGAAACATGGCCACGAATTAAACCCATCTCGACGGTTACACCATGAGTCTTAAAGATCAATTTTATAGCATAATTAACCGGTTTTAATGCACCATAAAGGCCACGAAATAATTAAGAGTGCTGGAGAAACGAACTAGCAGCATTAAATCGAGTTAGATGATTATAATAAGCGAGATTGGGTTTGCCGGATTTTAATACCGGTGACCGGAATTCCGGTTGGAAATCAGGAAGGAGGGAAGGAAAACACGTTTTTTATTTTTAAACTTTGACATCTTGGCAAGAATGGTCCCTCTAGTTTATACTTAATATATTATGCACAGATTGTCCTTTTGAGGGTGAAAAGACAGGATTGCCCCTCACATGAGGGGCACATGACCAACTTAACTGAGTTATTTAACTGGGTTTGGCTTAAAGGACATAGGATGTAACAACTGTATAAAACAAAGGACATAAGGAGTCAAAAATTCGAAAAAAGGACATAGGATGCAATTTTAGGTATAACTAAAGGACAATCTGTGTAATTTTCTCTATAAAATATATCCTTTAGTTTGATTTAATTATTAAATTCAAACTATCCTAAAGTTAAATGATTTAGTATTGAATATTAATCTTTAGTATTAAATGATTTAGTATTAAATATTAATCTTTACTGAATAAAAATATTTTGACAAACCTATAATTAAACATTGAGTGTCACGATCGATTTATTCATTTATTTATAAGTAGTATTTTTCCTAATCAAATGTCCTTTAACCTTGAGGGTTTATGAAAAAAAAAATTAGTTGTTAAAAAAAGCATTATATTTCCTAGTTTTTTGGTTACAAATACAAATGTGTTTTTGTATTATAATACATGCTTAAATTTGACTAAAATAACGTTTGAAGTCAATGTATCATTATATTATTCTGTAAATAAAATAAGTACGGATGAACGGCTTTGACCTGGCCTATTTTGTCACCCATTTATAGTATAACTTGACTTGTTATTTGGTTAACACTAGTTTGTACTACAACTTGATTTGTTATCAATTACAATTGAGTAGATAAGTAAAATAGGTTTACTTAACTCTTTTTGACCAAACTTGTTTTGACCCGCCTTCTTTTAACCTTATCAATTTGTGCCCCCCGTCAAAAAAGTTTCTGGATCCGCCACTGCATATATATATATATATATATATTAAATTCTATATTTAGGATATACATTTGGTTTTATACATTAAAGTCTTGTTAGTGGAGTTGGAAAAACCATATTAATTTAATGTAGATGTTCCAAGTTCAAATCTTGACTCTAGCACAATATTCAACTTTTTTTAATTCATTCCTCTTTAATTTTTTATTTCGCCCGGGACCCAAAACGTTTTTAATGTTCTCGGAGACGGCCCTATCTGTAGTTATGAGAGTGATACCGTACCTAGCTTGGTAACCCAATGGTGATACTCCGTAAAAAAAGGCATTGGAAAATAAGTTCTCGACTTCAATGAAGGAGAGCATCATTGAGTAATTGACAACTTCATTGGCTTCGAAATAGAGTTGTTTTGTACCAACCATAAATACTTTAGTACTACATTGTATATCTAGATAGCAGAGAATAAAAAAATGTATATATCTTTGTAGCACATTACTTTTTCAGATATTAAACATAAAATGCAAATATTTTGTAATACATTATGTTGGAATATAAGTCAATAATCAACGTCAAACTATAAAAGTATAATATGTTTTAGTTTGTTTGTAATAAAGTCTGGAAACTTGGAGGACTAAATGTGTCAGTTTCACAGTTTGATTGTTAATAGTTAGTTAACCTGATTAGGGCTTATAAATCAGGTCTAGGGCTTCGATTAGGATTAATAATCTGTATTCATTCTTTCTTTAATTCGTTCTTTGTATTTGTTCATTAATCAATAAACTTGTTAATCTTTTTTCTGTTGGGTTTGATTGTTATTGTTTTGGTGTGTTTTTACAACAATTGGCATCAGAGCTTGGTTGACTCGATTCAGAACAATTCAATCGATTCAATGGTGACAAGGAAGTTTGAGTTGGAGAAATTTGATGGGAAGAACGATTTTAGCCTTTGGAGGTTGAAGATGAGGGCGTTGTTGGTCCATCAGGGTGTTGTCGATGCTCTGTTGGGTGGAAACAACATGCCTGTTGGATTGACAGAGAATGAGAAGAAAGATAAGTTGGAAAAGGCCCATAGTGCAATCATTCTGAGTCTTGGTGATAGAGTTCTCATGGAAGTGTCCAAAGAAACAAGTGCAGCAGGTGTTTGGGCCAAACTTGAGTCATTATACATGACTAAGTCTCTGGCCAATAGGCTGTATTAGAAGAAGATATTGTATATGTTTAAAATGGGTTGTGGGAAGACAATGTAAGATCATACAGATGAGTTTAATAAGTTGGTGTTGGATCTTGAAAATATTGAGGTTGAAATTGATGAAAAAAATCAAGCAATAATCTTCTTGACATCATTGCCTGAATCTTATGAGCACTTTGTAGATACCTTGATGTATGGGAGAGAAACTCTCACCATGGATGAAGTTCTTGTAGCCCTGAATTCAAAGGAGTTGAAAAGGAGGGATGAACCTAAGGAAGAGGTGGAGAAGGACTGTTGGTGAGAGGAAAAACTGATAAAAGGGGATTCAAGGATCAGGGGAGATTCAAAAGAAGGTGCTTTGTATGTCATTCAGAGGATCATTTGAAGAGGGATTACCCAGAAGTTAAGAAAAGAAGGAATGAACAGAGGTTGGATGATCACTGTCAACAAGATGGATCATCAGAAGACTATGATGATTCTGAGGTTCTTGTGGTGATTGATGATAGTTTATGTTTAGAAAAATGGGTTATGGATTCAGTGGGATCTTTTGGAATGACATATGTACAAGATTATTTTAGTAAATTGGAATATGGTAATCTTGGTGTTGCCCAGATTGGTGATGGCTAGGCTTGTAAGATTATGGGGATTGGATCTGTGACATTCAAGTTGGACAGGTTTGTTGATGAATGTGCATGATGTAAGGTATGTCCCTAGTCTTAGAAGAAGTATTTTGTCATTGGGATGTTTTGAAAGAAAAGGATTTCATATGATTTTTAAGGATGGAAAAAATTCTGGTTATGAAATAATCAATGTAAGTTGTAATGTCAAGAACAAGACAAGTGAATAATGTCTATGTTCTTGATGGTCATGTTGTGTCTAATGGAATAAGGTCTATTGATCACACAAGTGAACATGAGTTGATTGAGAAGTGTAATCAGGATGTTGTTAAGCGGTTACAGGGGAAGAGTTTAGAGGTTTATGTGATAAGAAAGTGTCACGGAATAAGTTGCTCTAATATGGTTCAATCAGTTGTTTAAGGTTTGATGTGTAGGAAATCAATAGGTTGGACAGGTGGAGGTGATGCTATTCTGTCCATAATGGTTGTTTTTCAAATAAGGGTATTTTTGGAAAATGGTGGAAAGTTGTTTGGCTTTAAGGAGAGTGATTATTTTAGCCAGGAGAAGTTGATGAATTCAAGAGCTGTTGGATATGTGTTCTTGTGGTATCTTGGTGATGAAAACGTGTTCAAGATATGGAGACTAGTTGAGGTGAGGCCAAGGATGAAAAATAGTAGGGTAATGCTATGTATGAAAGGTATTTGGACTGAGGTGGAGTCTGAGGGGAAACATGTTCAGACTAAGGTGGAGTCTGGTGGTTTTACAGGAGAAGATACTCAGTTATGCAGTGTTGATTTAGTGAAAATGTTTATAGTATGAAAGGGACAGGTCATGAAGTCCAGCTGTGAAGTTTTTGTCTTATGGTGAATTTGTAAAACTAGGAGAATTGACAAAGTGTTTGAAGGAAATGAATATGGAAATGAGTTCAGTTTGGAAGAATGATACTTGGTTGATGATGGTTAATTCTGAAATGTTGTTTAAAGACAGAACTGATACAAGGGGCAAAATGGTCATTAGTTTTATTGGAGCTGATTTTGCAGAAAGTGTTGACAGGTGATGGATCAAAACAGGTTATGATTTCCATGTTTTAGAAGGTGTTGTGAGTGGAAACTACAAAATGCAACATGGGCCAGCGATGCATTATGCAGAAACAATAGGTAGTGTTTTGATAAAAAGGCATGATAAAGGTCAAAATGGTCTAGTTTAATTTTGGTGTGTATGCAGCTGATTCTGTAAACAAATCAGTGGAAGAAATGGTGTTTAATGCTTGTTTGGATGGTTAATAAGTAAACATGATCTTTATTATGAACTTAAGGTGGAGATTGTTGGAATATAAGTCAATAATCAAGGTCAAACTATAAAAGTCAACTTGGCAGATTCTGAAAAGAAAGTTCAGGGGTTATTTATGCCATTATCTCAAAGTCTTATTAGTTCTATAATATGTTTTAGTTTGTTTGTAATAAAGTCTGGAAACTTGGAGGGCTAAATGTGTCAGAATCAAAGTTTGATTGTTAATAGTTAGTTAATCTGATTAGGGCTTATAAATCAGGTCTAGGGCATGGATTAGGATTAGGATTAATAATATGTATTCATTCTTTCTTTAATTCATTATTTGTATTTGTTCATTAATCAATAAACTTGTTAATCTTTTGTTTGTTGGGTTTGATTGCTATTGTTTTGGTGTGTTTTTACAACACATTACATTTTCATATGTTAAATATTAAGATAAAAATGTTGCTTAACTAAAATAGAGAAATGTGTGCATATAGTTAATGCACACATGGGAAACCTTCTCTTCGACATAAGCCTCGATGCGATGCAAAGGCAAGAATTGATAAAACATTTTGACTTACCAAGTACAGTTTGTAACTCTATTTTACTTTAAACTTGTTAATAAACAACTTCGTGTTGATCTAGATTTAAACTTATGCTAATTGTCCTGCAAGTCCTAAGATGTTAAAATAAGCACAATTACCTTGCTAATTTAAAGTTCCAAACGAAGGTCTTTTACATACCTACCAAAATTTTCTATTAAAACGATACAAGAGAAATTAGTTTTCGATATGTTTAAGGTTTTTATTTTGGGTCACAAATGAAGAGTGGTGGCTATTATACATAGACTTTTATTTTGCGATCATACATAGTATGATCACAAAACCCTTTTAACACGCCAATTGCAACCCTACTCCATCTATGGGCAACTATTCAGAACCATTAAGTTCCTGGAACTAACCAACCCATAGATACTAGGCATCATAATGATTAGAATAGTGTGAACTAAAAGGTCACACTGAATTGCAGCCCTCATTAGGTGCGACTAATCTGAACCATTATTATTCCATGAAACCAACCAATCCTAAACCAGCGAATTGTCCCTTAAAGATAATTATTAAATGGAGGATTTCTATTGGTTTAATTTTTTTCTTTTTTCTTTTTACAAGACATTTTCCCATTAAAACTCTCCACTATATATATTAATCGATGTACGGTGCCAATATAAAAATTACCCTTGCTTTGGAACATAAGCCATGTACGGTCGCCCATCCTGCATACCCTCTAACGGCCAGTTGTTACAATTGTGTATATATGTTAAATTATTGTAGTTGATAAATATTGACTTACCATAATTGATATAGTTGTGTTGGAAGGAGGTCTAAGGAAGAAGTGACTTAAAATATGTTGTAAGTAGTACCACATATGAGGTTTGTAAACCAAACACCCAAATTTGTTATATGCCGAGAATGCACCACTGTCAGTAGATGAGTAGCGTACCATACATTATGTGGCTTGTGATACATTAGCAATGCTTTGGCATCAAGTTGTTTTGGGGTTATCTGCATTAACCCATGTACCATATTGTGTAATTTCTTAATTTTCCTATAGCATGTTTAGCATATAATTTCAAATAAAACACAACAAACGCAAGACTGGACACATTTATCTTTCAGGGAAGGGATTATCAAACGCTCTTTTATTAAAACCGGTTGTCATATGAAATCGAACACATGCTTCTTTTTTAGTACAAATACTTATAAAATTTTAATGTGTATATCTTCTTCTGAACCTCAAGTTTAAGGTGACGTATCTGCGAAAAAATATGTGACCTACTTTTAATAACATATACTTATCGAGTTGAATTATATATAGGTGTTATAGTTGTTGAACTTTTTGTCTTTATAAACGATCTATCTTATCTTGTGTTCTTATGCTTCAAGTATTCTATTTGCATATGGTTTAGTTTCATTTAGTTCATAATCAATAAAACCCTTTGGGTTTTAAAGTCATAATCAAACAAGAGTCGTCATGAACTTCTATAGTTGTGTTGTAATATGCGCGTTCTTGTAATCGAATGTGTTATTCTCACTCATGTTATTCTACATATGATTCTATAGACATATAGAATGCATATAACATGTTATTCTCACTCATATTTATATTATGTGGTTATAATGTCTCAAAATTCCTATATAATTAGAAAAACATCTTCAAAAATTGGATTTCTGAATAAAGCTATTTTATAGAGATGCAAATCGATCAGGGGCGAAGGATTCTTAGGGCCACCCCCCCCGTATGTTAGCACTGCTTTGCCATCAAGTTGTTTTGGAGTTATCTGCGTTAACTCATGTACTATAATTTTGTAATCTCTTAATTTGCCTATAGCATGTTTAGCATATAATTTCAAATAAAACACAACAAATGCAAGACTGAACACATTTAAGTTTTAGGGAAGGGATTATCAAACACTCTTTTGTTAAAACCGGTTGTCATATGAAATCGAACATATGCTTCTTTTTAAGTACAAATACTTATAAAATTTTAATGTGTATATCTTCTTCTGAACCTCAAGTTTAAGGTGACGTATCTGCGAAAAAATATGTGACCTACTTTTAATAACATATACTTATCGAGTTGAATTATATATAGGTGTTATAGTTGTTGAACTTTTTTGTCTTTATAAACGATCTATCTTATCTTGTGTTCTTATGCTTCAAGTATTCTATTTGAATATTGTGCCACCCGGCAAACTCCGGTTAATAACTTTCGTTAAACTAGTAAGTCTACCTTAGCGAGTCATGCATATTACGTACTTAACTGGGTCAGTCGAGTCGTTACGATGATTCTGGGAATCATCGGGAGTCGTTACAATGATCCGCGGGATCATCCGGAGTCGGTCCATAACCATGTGTACAAGGATTGGTGATTCGTGGAATCGCCGGTTTTAACGCACACACGCCAGTCTCGAGTCCCGGGAATTGGTGAACGGACGTAAACGTGTTAGTTATCGTGCATTATATGTTTGTAATCATTATATGATTTGTCGATATGTGAATACGTGTTTATATGTGTTAAAATAGTGATTTCGTGTAATTGCATGACATTATAGGTGATTACGCGTAATCACCAATAGTATAGGCAATTAGGATTGTAATCACCAATAGTATAGGCAATTAGGATTGTAATCGCCAATAGTATAGGCGATTAGAATCCTAATCGCCAATAGCTGCTGTGTACTCGCCTGATCTGCTATGCACGAGTCAAAACACCTATAAATACAACCCTTGACTCCCCAAACACCCTTAGTGCAACCCTAACAGATCCTAAGCCTCCCACACACCTCAAAACACTTCTGGAACTTGTTTTGCTTCAAAACTCACCATTTCCAAGCTAACACACCTTTCTTTGATAAAATCCAAGGTGTGTTCTTCATCCCAAACCTTTGTAATGTTATTGTTTTGGTTCCCAAAGGTCCAGACCTTGTTTTTACTAAGTTTGTGTCTTTAAAAACCTTTGAAATGAGTTTCTAAAACAAGTCTACACCATAATACTTGCTATATGTGAAGTATTGATGCATATGATGATTTTTGGTAGTTATAACATGAATATTTCTATGAATTTGATGTACTTCTGATGTGTAGGAGTTATTAGGATGATTATCTAAGAGTTTGAGCTATTGTTATAGTGTTTTGATGAAAGTATGCATTTTGACCCATTTGGATGATTCTTGAAGAATTAGGATGTTATGATATGATTCATTGCTTGTTTGTTGTTAGGAATCACACTAGAATGATATTATAACATAGAGATGATGGATTGCAAGTTGTAGGAGGTGTAATCTGGTCTTTACCATTTAAGGAAAGATTTCATAGTTAATGAAACCTAGTTTTTGCCATTTTAGGAAATATTCGCACCGAGGCCGTTAGAGCAGAGATAAATTGGGGGTTTTTGCTTGGAATGGGTTGGTAAATGGTTTAGGTTTGATATTGGGTGTTTTTACATGTTTCGGATCTGATTTGGATGGTTAAACGCGCGAAAACGCGCCACGCACCTGCAACAGGCGATTGGGGATCCTAATCGCCTGATGCAGGGGCGATTAGGGCCCCAATCGCATGATGCATCAGGCGAATACAACCCTACTCGCCTGTTGACCACTCCCAATCACCAGTTGACTTTTCCTAATTGCATGTTAGTTTCCTAATCGCGTGTACTGCTGTTGTAAGCGTATTTTGACATCCCGGAACATGATTTGACACCTATGAACATGATAGGAACCCTGGGATACGTCCAATGACTTGGTAACACGTGTTCGGACTTGCTTATGTGTTGATTGAGCGTTATGCTAGACTAGGTGAACTCTTGCGCGCATTAAGTGTTTAATTGCATATGTTGCATGATGTATTGTATTCGGCTAACACGTGAGATGTCGGGTCACCAATGGGATGTCGAGTCTTATCTGGTACGGTCAGTTTAACAGTCAAAGGTGTTTTCAAACGTTTATGGTTATGGTCTGGACATTCGGGGACTAGTTAACCTGCGGGTTATTAGTCCGGGTACTTACATACATCTTATGATAGGTCGCCGCTATTTGGGGCTATCATAGCATACTGATTTAACTGTTTTCAAGTAACGCAATCTAAGGTGAGTTCACGGCCCCACACTTTACTAGTTTTGTTTTCGGGGTGAGAAACATGCTTATACATGTTGATCACACATTTACATGTTATACATTATAAACACACGTTTTCATGTTATACCATGGCTCACACTTTATTACTATACGGTTCATCTAAGTCCCTTAGAAACCACTAATACGGGGATGTAGCGGGGAAATGTGGATAGCGCTATTGGGCCTGACAAACCCCACTCGACGGCTGGAGGCCGGGCGGGTGCATTTTGTCTCAATCACACTAGGCTTACCGAAGATGAGGTAGTCTGTAAACAAGGGTATCACACAGTCAGCAATGGTTTTGCCCATATAAGTAACACACTTGACGCCTAGCTAGCGTACGAACAAGCATAGTATGAACAGTAACAATAACAGTAACGGTAACGGTAACAGTTTTTAAAGGATTAATGAAACGCTTATTGAAAAAGAAAAACCTGTCAACTCACCAACATTTTATGTTGACATTTTTGGCATGTTTTCTCAGGTCGCTAAGGTAGCGGTTAATGGACTAGGTGCACGGAGTCTTGCACGATGTCTAGAAGTCTTGTTGCATATTAAACAATGTTTTGTAAAACTGTAATATGTCTTTTGGTTGTAAACAAGAAATGCTTCCGCTGCTGGTTTATGGCTCAAAGCATAATGTTTTGGTTGTTGCATGGAATGTCTTACGTATTTTCTTACATTTAGTTGTCGTTTATTGTGACCGTTAACTTGGATCCTGGTGTGTCACGCGCCTCGCGGTAAAACCCCGCATGTGAAAATTTGAGTGTGTGACACATATGATTTAGTTTCATTTACTTAATAATTAATAAAACCCTTTGGGTTTAAGTCATAATCAAACAAGAGTCGTCATGAACTTCTATAGTTGTGTTGTAATGTGCGCGCTGATGTAATGGGATGTGTTATTCTTACTCATGTTATTCTACATATGATTCTATAGAAATATAGAATGCATATAACATGTTATTCTCACTCATATTTATATTATGTGGTTATAATGTCTCAAAATTCCTATATAATTAGAAAAGCATCTTCAGAAATTGGATTTTTTTAAAAAAAAAAGCAGTTTTATAGAGATACAGATCGATCAGGGACGAAGGATTCTTAGGGCCACCCCTTACTAACGTTAGCACTACTTTACCATCAAGTTGTTTTGGGGTTATCTGCATTAGCCCATGTACTATATTGTGTAATCTCTTAATTTGCCTATAGCATGTTTAGCATATAATTTCAAATAAAACACAACAAATGCAACACTGAACACATTTAAGTTTTAGGGAAATGGATTATCAAATGCTCTTTTGTTAAAACTGGTTGTCATATGAAATCGAACATATGCTTCTTTTTTAGTACAAATACTTATAAAATTTTAATGTGTATATCTTCTTTTGAACCTCACATTTAAGGTGACGTATCTGCAAAAAAAAATATGTGACCTACTTTTGATAACATATACTTCGAGTTGAAATATATAGGTGTAATAGTTGTTGAACTTTTTTTTCTTTATAAACGATCTATCTTATCTTGTGTTCTTATGCTTCAAGTATTCTGTTTGCATATGATTTAGTTTCATTTAGTTCATAATCAATAAACCCTTTGGGTTTTAAAGTCATAATCAAATAAGAGTCATCATGAACTTCTATAGTTGTGTTGTAATATGCACGCTGATGTAATGGAATGTGTTCTTTTCACTCATGTTATTCTACATATGGTTCAATAGAAATATAGAATGCATATAACATGTTATTCTCACTCATATTTATATTATGTGGTTAAAATTCCTATATAATTAGAAAAGCATCTTCAGAAATTGGATTTCTAAAAAAACTATTTTATAGAGATGCAAATCGATTAGGGGCGAAGGATTCTTAGCCCCCCCCCCCCCCCCCCCGGTTTTTTGGCGCAGTAGTGAAAATTTCCGGCCCCTGCCGATTTGCTACTACCGATCGAAAAAATTGAGTCCCTCCCGATTCGAGAACCAAGCTGCGCCCCCGAGATCGATATTGGTTACTCAGATAACGGTCATTTAACATTTTGTAATTCGCATAAGGAATGACATATAATGGTCCAAACCATATAAGCATATATTTTGATATGCATGGTGACATTAAGGTTACATTCGATCAAGAGTCAAGACACAATTAAAAGAGTTTCTGTAGCCTTAAGCTATTATTAGATCACATAATACTAAGAAGGCAATATACATAGAGAGAGATAATACAATCAAATTCAATTTGAGAGAATAACAAAATGTTTGGTGATAATAATTAATATAACACCAATTCTTTTAAGATTAAACTTCTTTATCTAATGCAAATTTAGTAATTAATACACGCTATGGATCTATTATTGATCTTTGAGTTGTATCTGCTATCCTAATTCTTTTCGTAGTTTGAATAGATATCATGGAACATGATTGTGGTTATGCTTAAACTTCTTTCTTAACTACAGTACGATAGAGATGAACGCGAAAACCAAACCATGGATCAATATCGAAAATTAAAAGACAACCTAATTAAGGAAGTGACCGCTGCTTGGTTTTGCTTACTAGGAAACACCTAAAGTTTTGACAAAACGTATGGAAAGCCAAACTAAAAAGAAAAAAAGAAAAAAAAAAAAAACAAACAAACAAACCACCCTCAAATTAATATCATTTAAAAAAATTACAGATAAATTTGGTGTACTTATTTATATATTGAAGAAACATCTACTTCGATGGGCAGCGTAAAAGCCTAAAAGGACATGTAACAGAATTTATTACGCTAGAAATGGATATGCTGCGTCATACATGAATCATTTACCAAACATGAACTTTAGTTTCTAATTTGGTAGGTTGTTTGGTAAAAGACATGTCACGGGAGACCTATCATATACATTTATAATTATTAAATAACATAAACGGTCACAATTATTTTACAATGTACAACTATTTAAAGCACATTTATGGTGTATATATATATATGACATTTATTTACATGAAGTTTGATCAATTTATACTCTATCCAATAGGAGCATCTGCAGTGGCGGATTCAAGATTGTTTTTTAATGGGTGCGATCAAGGGGCTTTAATTGGGTGCGATCGGGGGCTTTTTCCAAACTTTCAAGGGGTGCGATCGAGATTTTCACCTATAAAATACACTAATTTTTTTAAGGTGTGCGGCCGCACACTTTGAATTGTACTTGACTACGCCCCTGAGCACGTGGCTTGAAACTTGTTTTAATTGTGAGCATCCTAACGAAGAATCTTATGAATCCATCTCAATCCACATGATGGACCACCACATATAAATGTAAACTAATCTTTTTTGTAAGCATTCAGAAGGAAATAAATTGTTTATATAAACGGCATCTACATCTTTTATGTACATGTGAATACTTTTATAAAGTGCTAAATCTCACCTAAGTTGCACACTTCTAAACATCTCCGATAACACCTAGAATGGTTGCTAACCAAAATTCGGTGGTGGTGGTAATGATTCCGCTACCACTACAAGGCCATCTCAACCAACTCCTCCACCTCTCCCGCCTTATCTCCGCCCACAACGTCCCTGTCCACTTTGTTTGTACGACGGCCCATGGCCGCCAAGTAAGGTTACGCCTCCAAGGGTGGAACCCTAATGCTGTCTCCACTATATTTTTCCATGATCTCCCTATTCCACCTTTTGCATGCCCACCACCCAACCCTAACTCCACTAACAAGTTCCCCTCTCATCTACAACCATTATGTGAAGCGGCAACTCATCTCCGCGATCCAGTCACCTCTCTCCTCCGAAAACTTTCCCCAACTACTAAACGCCTCGTCATCATCCATGATTCCCTAATGAGCACGGTTGTTCAAGACTTTATTTCTCTCCCAAACGCGGAATCTTACACTTTTCATAGCGTATCCGCTTTCTCCACGGCTTTATACATTTCCAAGAAGGTTGGAGAACAAATCCGAGAGTTAATCGAATCAAAGGGCATTACCGAATATGATCTCTCGTTCGATGGCTGCTTCACTTCGGATTTCAAGGAATTCATGAGCATCCAACACGAATACGCGAAATTGAGCTCGGGTCGCATATACAACACATGCAGAGTCATTGAGCGGCCAATCTTGGAACTACTTGAAACCGATGCAAGAAATAAAAACAAGTTACTATGGGCTCTTGGACCCTTCAATCCTTTGGAATTAAAAAGGTTATTACAACATAATTATTTGATCTATACAACTTTTTAAATATTTTCCCACACCTTTTAAATTAATTAATTTTTTTTTTTTTTTTAATAATAATAAATTAATTATATTCTTTAAAACTTTTAAAGGTTAATTTCTTTTAAATCTTAAATCCTGTGGTCGGGACTTGAACCCAAGACCTTCCACAATTAGATGGTTTAAAGACTTTACCTTTGGCAATGGACCACCACCCCATTGGTAATTAATTATATTCAACACACAAAATCATGAACTCACGTGTAAATGGGAAAATGACCAATATAGCCCGTTGACCGGGCATTTTGCACAAATAGCCCCCTCCACCGTCTTTGGAGAGACGGGACACGGCTCCCAACCCGCCTGAACCGTCTTTGGATAGACGGGACACGTTGTGACCCCCCCAACCGCCACGTGGCGTCTCTGATCCCGAGGCTGTACCGTCTCTCTCCGGACGGGTCAGAGATCTCTCCCAGACGGTTCACGTTTACCAAGACGGCTAACCCTTGGTTCAACCGTCTCCAAAGACGGTTCACGTCTATCAATGCCGGCTGACACCTCGGGTCAACCGTCTCAAACAGACGGGTCATGTCACACCCCAACCCGGCTAGGGCTGACGTGTCACTCTTACAGATATCAAATCCAAAACCAATCCATAACGTTAAAACAAAATAGAATTCACAAGACAACCGATAGTCTCCAACAAAAATCCTAAATCTAAATTTATTTAAAACGGAAATAAACGAAAATGAGAGTTTATTTATTCTTGAACTTCATTACTCTCTCACTCATCCCTAATTCCCAGATTACCTGCGAACACATAAGACAAACAAAACAAAGAAAATACGGCTGAGCCAAAGGTTGCTCAGTAACGGAGAGATCAACAGTACAAGTAGAGCCGGACATACAATAATACGAAAGGTACCGAAGCTGAACCGAAATAAAAGTTGAAACTGAAAACAGATACTGACTCGAATCGAATATCAAAACTTATATCAGATACATACAGAACAAATCAGATATATATCACCTCAAAACATATCATATACTAAAATACGTGACTATACATGCCAATAAATAAGTCACGTAATGTAGAAGCACCCACGAGCCTAAACAGAGGGGTACACAGATAGCTAGTCCATGCACCTATGAGATGGTGCGTGTGGCGTACACACATTCATCTCCAGAAAACAGAAACATATATCAGAAGTCAGAGTCAGATCTAGGATATATCCATACGCCTCTAAGGGACCATGTTAAAGACGCCGTGATTTTGATTACGCACTGTCACGGAAAGTGTTCATGTCGCTGACGCCCCAACGACAAGTCAGAAACAGAGTGCTCGGGTGACAGAGTACAAAAGCCATATCATATTTTAAAAATACTAGCACAAGTCTAAATGGAACATGCAACAATGATCTCAAATTTTAGGTATATTGCATGCTATCTAAAAATCAAATGGAACGTATGAATTCAACAAAATCCGTACTACAAAGTGACGGACCGAATATAAAAAAAATAATACTATAAAGAGAAGGAAACGGAATCCGTACCTTAGTTTAGCAAGCAAAAAGCAAAGTCCACAAATAGGGTCCTTAAGAATTATGCAAACCTAAATCCCGCATGTACGAGATCAGTTTATGAAAATTGTTTAATTGAAAAGTTCGTTCATTAAATTTTCCCCGGTGATCGCGAACCAAACAATACCCACAACTTAACACATAAAGCATCCACTTCGTATTAACGTGCGTATATATATAACTTACCATGTTCATAAAAATAATATATGTACATTTAAGAATTTGATTATAATCTTCATTAGCTTCTTATATAACAACACTTACAAGACTATGAATTTTAACTGTTAAATATAGTTTACTAATAACATAAGAATTAAACCACACAAACTATATTTTTGTTTTACTTAAAGAAAAGAAATAAATCATATATAAAAGACAACAAAACTGGGATCGATTAGTTTGGCTGTATACAAAATAATTAGTTTTTGGCTAAGAAAAACATTAAATCAAAATGCTTAATTCGCTTTATCCCATATCGACATTTAGATAAAAGCTACAAACATGTATTCAAATCAAGACATACAAACACTTGTAATGCATACATGCAAACAGCATGCATAACCCTTGAATTACACACACATACAACAAAGACCAACACCAATGAACATGGCACCGACGAAACCAAACCAAGACCCTTCCCTCGATCACCGGAACGTATTGAAAAGACACCATAATTCATAGGTCTAAATTCGAATAAGAGGCGGTTCGGTTGGTACCTTAACGTCGAACTAAAGCAATTAGAGCGAGCCGAATGGAAGCCGGTTGATGCGGTGGAGTGGCTTACGACGATGGTGTATCTGATGGAGAGAGAGCGCGTCGTGGTGGATGTGGTAATGTGCGGCTATGTGTAGCTAGAACAATGAAGCGTTGGTGCCGCGGTATTAGTTGGTTACGGAACTAGAACGGAGAGAGTGAGGGTGTATTTTGCGATACACGTCTTCACGTTTTGTATATGAATGTCATATCCTTGATTAACAGTTACTATTTCAAATATATAATCGGTTAAGTCAACAACTTTTGATTAATTCTCGCTGGTTACGAGAATGAGGCGGAAACGGTTTCTGACTTCCTTCAAAAAAATCAATTGACTTTAAATCATATTTTCAGTTCCACCCTTACAATGTTAGCAAATTTACATACAAACCTTTAGTTGTTTATAAGAAATAGTTAATAAAATTACTAGCATATATTATTATTTATTTAATTATAAACTATGAATGCAAAATTTGTAGAATATTAATAACAACCGAACTTCCATTTAATATCACTAATCATTAATCATTGCCGGTTAGACAATGTATTAAATTCGTTTATAATAAATTGATATTTATGGTTCTAGAATTCTCGAATTTTGGGTGTTACAATTCTACCCCACTAAAAAAAAATTTTGTCCTCAAAATTGCTAAGTACGGATAACAAGCAAGTTCATATACAACATATTTCACATATCATACAAAACGGATTGCTGAGCTCTGAAATGATAAATGAGATCTAAACAACTAAAAAAATCAAACAAGATCAGACAAAATCAAGCATATTGAATAGCAGAGTACGTAAGCAGATTAAGCTAATGAGAATAGATGGCAAGTCCTCCCAAATGATATAAAACCTATAACGGACACGATTCGAATTGGACAATCTAAATCAGTAGGCATAGTCAAAGAGCAAACATATCACATTCAACAATACGCAATTAACCGAAAGCCGTACCTGGGGCATTGGCTCCATTATTAGTATCAAGTGCAAAAACTCGTCCTCCAACAGGTCTCGCGTTTTCCCCAGTATTAGCTTGCTGATTACGCCGAGGGCACTCTCTAACCTTGTGCTCTGAACTCCCACAACTGAAACAAAGGCCTTCAGCTCGACGACATATCCCTCTGTGAGCCTTCCCACAAGTGGCACAAGGAGGAATGACTTCATGGTTTTGTTGGGTCTGATTTTGTGCAGGCCGGTGATTTTGGTTATTGTGATTCCTGTTAGAACGATGCCTACGGTCTCGAGTTTGATCACTGTCGTCATGAATAGAAGAATCATCCTGGTTGTTTTCCCTTGGCCGTTTGCGACTATCATCAAAAGCTTTCTGCCTATGTTTCGTATCATTATTCAAATTCTTGACCGCATCCACAATCTCATTGATGTCCGCAAAACGAAGGTTCAGGATAAATTTCTATCCCGATCACACACAGCCCACTTAAAACGATTGGTCTGCTGCTCATGAGTACCTGCAGTGGGGCCCAGGAAACTCACCAGGCGACAGAAACGAGCTTTAAATTCCATGATTGGTTCGTCATCATCCTGCATGATCGTAGAATACTCTCTCAAATACTCGCTACGGTCAGCATCAGTAAAGTACTGCTGATAGAATAGTGTACGAAAGTCATTCCAAGGCAATGTAGCAGCATAGTTGTCACCTCCTCGGGCATTCTTCAAAGTCATCCACCAACGATGTGCATCATCCTCCAACTTATAGCTAGCAAGCCTAACTTTGAATACATCGTCAACTCCCAAAACCTCAAACAACTTCTCAATGTGGGCAATCCAATTCTCTGCTTCGACTGGAGTGGCAGCAGTACTAAAAGACTTTGGCTTTTGCTTCTGAAAACGCTCAAGCCAAACATGAATGCCATCGGGAGGATTAGCATTAGCATTAGCATTTGCATTCGCATTAGCATTGGCATTAGCGTTGGCGTTGGCGTTGGCGTTAGTATTAGCATTAGCATTAGCATTAGCGTTGGCGTTAGCCTGCTGCAACTGTTGGATCAAGTTAGGAACCAAACCAGCAATCGCTGCGTTAACAGCTTCAGCGACAAGGGTCTCAAGGGGAACGTCGCCCGAAGCATCAGCATCATCATTAGAGTTGTTCACACGTTTAGGAGGCATTCTGAAAGGAAGTTATACGTATGAGAAAAAAAGCACTTATACTATGCGGAAAATGACAAAGAGGAATCCTAACCCAACGTCTACCCATTACCTCACAGGTTTATTTATTTAAGTTTATGTTTTCTACAGGAAAGAGCCTGGGCTCTGATACCATAATTGTCACACCCCAACCCGGCTAGGGCTGACGTGTCACTCTTACAGATATCAAATCCAAAACCAATCCATAACGTTAAAACAAAATAGAATTCACAAGACAACCGATAGTCTCCAACAAAAATCCTAAATCTAAATTTATTTAAAACGGAAATAAACGAAAATGAGAGTTTATTTATTCTTGAACTTCATTACTCTCTCACTCATCCCTAATTCCCAGATTACCTGCGAACACATAAGACAAACAAAACAAAGAAAATACGGCTGAGCCAAAGGTTGCTCAGTAACGGAGAGATCAACAGTACAAGTAGAGCCGGACATACAATAATACGAAAGGTACCGAAGCTGAACCGAAATAAAAGTTGAAACTGAAAACAGATACTGACTCGAATCGAATATCAAAACTTATATCAGATACATACAGAACAAATCAGATATATATCACCTCAAAACATATCATATACTAAAATACGTGACTATACATGCCAATAAATAAGTCACGTAATGTAGAAGCACCCACGAGCCTAAACAGAGGGGTACACAGATAGCTAGTCCATGCACCTATGAGATGGTGCGTGTGGCGTACACACATTCATCTCCAGAAAACAGAAACATATATCAGAAGTCAGAGTCAGATCTAGGATATATCCATACGCCTCTAAGGGACCATGTTAAAGACGCCGTGATTTTGATTACGCACTGTCACGGAAAGTGTTCATGTCGCTGACGCCCCAACGACAAGTCAGAAACAGAGTGCTCGGGTGACAGAGTACAAAAGCCATATCATATTTTAAAAATACTAGCACAAGTCTAAATGGAACATGCAACAATGATCTCAAATTTTAGGTATATTGCATGCTATCTAAAAATCAAATGGAACGTATGAATTCAACAAAATCCGTACTACAAAGTGACGGACCGAATATAAAAAAAATAATACTATAAAGAGAAGGAAACGGAATCCGTACCTTAGTTTAGCAAGCAAAAAGCAAAGTCCACAAATAGGGTCCTTAAGAATTATGCAAACCTAAATCCCGCATGTACGAGATCAGTTTATGAAAATTGTTTAATTGAAAAGTTCGTTCATTAAATTTTCCCCGGTGATCGCGAACCAAACAATACCCACAACTTAACACATAAAGCATCCACTTCGTATTAACGTGCGTATATATATAACTTACCATGTTCATAAAAATAATATATGTACATTTAAGAATTTGATTATAATCTTCATTAGCTTCTTATATAACAACACTTACAAGACTATGAATTTTAACTGTTAAATATAGTTTACTAATAACATAAGAATTAAACCACACAAACTATATTTTTGTTTTACTTAAAGAAAAGAAATAAATCATATATAAAAGACAACAAAACTGGGATCGATTAGTTTGGCTGTATACAAAATAATTAGTTTTTGGCTAAGAAAAACATTAAATCAAAATGCTTAATTCGCTTTATCCCATATCGACATTTAGATAAAAGCTACAAACATGTATTCAAATCAAGACATACAAACACTTGTAATGCATACATGCAAACAGCATGCATAACCCTTGAATTACACACACATACAACAAAGACCAACACCAATGAACATGGCACCGACGAAACCAAACCAAGACCCTTCCCTCGATCACCGGAACGTATTGAAAAGACACCATAATTCATAGGTCTAAATTCGAATAAGAGGCGGTTCGGTTGGTACCTTAACGTCGAACTAAAGCAATTAGAGCGAGCCGAATGGAAGCCGGTTGATGCGGTGGAGTGGCTTACGACGATGGTGTATCTGATGGAGAGAGAGCGCGTCGTGGTGGATGTGGTAATGTGCGGCTATGTGTAGCTAGAACAATGAAGCGTTGGTGCCGCGGTATTAGTTGGTTACGGAACTAGAACGGAGAGAGTGAGGGTGTA
The DNA here is from genome assembly GCA_030844895.1 of Ambrosia x helenae. Classification (NCBI taxonomy): domain Eukaryota; kingdom Viridiplantae; phylum Streptophyta; class Magnoliopsida; order Asterales; family Asteraceae; genus Ambrosia; species Ambrosia x helenae. Next base: position 2,085,712 of record CM061229.1, read on the forward strand.
TTTTGCGATACACGTCTTCACGTTTTGTATATGAATGTCATATCCTTGATTAACAGTTACTATTTCAAATATATAATCGGTTAAGTCAACAACTTTTGATTAATTCTCGCTGGTTACGAGAATGAGGCGGAAACGGTTTCTGACTTCCTTCAAAAAAATCAATTGACTTTAAATCATATTTTCAGTTCCACCCTTACAATGTTAGCAAATTTACATACAAACCTTTAGTTGTTTATAAGAAATAGTTAATAAAATTACTAGCATATATTATTATTTATTTAATTATAAACTATGAATGCAAAATTTGTAGAATATTAATAACAACCGAACTTCCATTTAATATCACTAATCATTAATCATTGCCGGTTAGACAATGTATTAAATTCGTTTATAATAAATTGATATTTATGGTTCTAGAATTCTCGAATTTTGGGTGTTACAGGTCAGCTTTCCCAAGACGGCTGACCCTTCGGTTCAACCGTCTTGAGAGACGGTACACATTTACCGACGCGGTGGTTCCCGATGAGCGGCGACGCTTCGGTTGTCCGGCTCAGCCCTATAAATACCCGTCTCCCGTCCATTTCCCGTCATCCAAACCGTCTGAACATATCAACCACCGTACAACTCCGTCCAAACACCATCTACTACCCGACGACCACCGTCCAACACCGTCCAAACCACCTTCCAACACCGTCCAAACCACCGTCTAACACCGTCCAAACCACCGTCCAACACCATCCAACACCGTCCAAACCACCGTCCAACACCAATGGCACCCCAAAGATGGACGGAAGAACAAGAGATCGCGTTGATTGCGGCATGGCTGCATGTTGAGGAGAGTACACACCTCAACAACAAGTGGTTCCGGATCCTGAATGAGTACAACCGGCTCGTTGGGGGCTCACAACGTACCACCGAGTCGCTTAGCCGCAAGTTGAATGATTTGACGACAAAGTGTCAAATATTCAACAGCCACCATAACCGGACCCTTTACGACGTACCCGCAAACTTTCCTGAAGACGTGGCCATTAGACACAGTCTAAGGCAGTACAAAAATAGGGAGGGTAAAGAGTTTAAACATGTGTCCGTGTGGCAAATGATTAAACATCGTCTTATGTAATTTTTAATTATATTTTTATTTATTTGTAATGGTTTTATTTTTAATGCAATAGTTGGTTATATTTTTAATTTGTCGTTTTGTTTTTATATTTAAACGTACTATACTATTACAATCACAAATAAACAATAAATATTATTACAATAACAATTAATAAAAAACTACACTATTACAACAAACTTTCCAAATTTACTTCCCGAGAATAAAAAAGCAACAAGAGAAAATAAAGAAGCAACAAGTAAAAAACTACACTATTACAACAAACTTCCCAAATTTACTTCCAGAACTAGGAACTTTGTTTGAAGTAATAGTAATGTCTAACCAACTATTGAGGACTACATCTTAGTGTTAGATGTTTTGTCCTCCACAGCGGCGGTAGTAGCAGTGGTCTACATAGACGTTGTTTCGAATGGTGTATGTGCTCTACACAGACAAGTCCGAAACATTTCCTCGTTTTATGTAACAATAGTTCTCAGTGAGCACACGTCGAACATCGAGACATAAATTCGGAAACCGAGCGAACTTGCCTAAAATGTAGACCACCACATCATCGATCCATTACACCGGTTGCAAACCACGCGCAGACGGGTTGCAAACCACGCGCAGATGGAACAACAATCCAAGTAGCCGTACGCAGATGAAACAACAATCCAAGTAACCGGGACATATTTTCCGAAGCCGGTAGGCTTCTGCTGGGGCTTCGGCTGGGAAAGTAAAAAAACGTCATTGGATTGGAAGATGAAAGCTTAGAGGAGACGGGTGGGTGCATGGAAGATGAAAGCTTAGAGGAGACGGTTGGGTGGTGCATGGAAGATGAAAGGTTAGAGGAGAGCGGTGGGTGCAAATTTCGTTAAGTTAATTAGGGTATTTATATACACTCGTGAGACGGTTCAGACGGTTCAGACGGTTCAAAAATTTCGTTAAGACGTATTGGGAAAGGTGACCCGTCTGTTTGAGACGGTTGACCCGAAGGGACAGCCGGCATTGATAGACGTGAACCGTCTTTGGAGACGGTTGAACCGAAGGCTCAGCCGTCTTGGTAAACGTGAACCGTCTGGGAGAGATCTCTGACCCGTCCGGAGAGAGACGGTACCGCCTCGGGATCAGAGACGCCACGTGGCGGTTGGGGGGGTCACAACGTGTCCCGTCTATCCAAATACGGTTCAGGCTCTTTGGGAACCGTGACCCCTCTATCCAAAGACGGTGGAGGGGGCTATTTGTGCAAAACCCTGACAATTTGCTTGAATAATTTTAGAATATAGTAACATTTCAACACGTCGAGACATAGAAAGTTGGTAAAATGTTGATATCGAACATTTTTTAATTTAATCTTATTCTTGACTTTATTTTACACTTCGATGTTTCTAGATTATAGAAATATAGAGCTATATTAAAGTGTTTATATTCCCGGCTATTAAGGATAATTTTTCTTTTATGAATCTATATTATATATAGTTTTCTTTTATTACATGTAGAAACATTTCACCTACTAACCAGGTTTTTAAGTGTTCCATAGCAAAATCGATCAATTTTTTTTACAGGAAAAATCCACCCAACTTCTTTGCGTATTCCAATATTCTAATTTTTTTTCTATTGATGTTAAAAGTTTTTATAATTATATAAGGTATGTGAAACATGGTTACTATTTAGTGATTATTATGTTCAACTTTCATATCAAAAGGCAATAATAATAACCAAATTTTATAATTATTTCATTAAGATCGACTTTGAAAAATATATAATCACTACATACAAACTAAAATTCATATGTGTTCCATGTAAGTTATTCAATTTTTAGAAAGAAAAAAAGAATAACAATTGCAAAAACTTTTCACATTATTGGAACAAATAATGAAGTTAAATTTAACAAAAGTGTAACTTGGTTACAAGATATGATTTCATCACTTCATGTTTATAAAGTACTTTTTCATTTACCCATGAATATGATATATGTAGTATACGAATAATAACCAAAAAAGGTATATATTGTTTTTTTTGTAGTGAATCAAAAGTCCCAAGAAAAGATGATGGTCCAGTCGAGAGATGCCTCAATTGGCTTGACAAACAAGCGTCCAACAGTGTGATATTTGTATCTTTTGGGACTACCACTTCGTTCTCACTAGAACAAATCACCGAGATCGCAACCGGGTGATCAAAAGTTCGTGTGGGTGGTTAGAGAAGCGGATAAAGGGGATGTTTTTAGCGGAAACATCATTCATGTCAAACTCCCCGAAGGGTTTGAAGATCGCGTCAAAGATCAAGGCTTTGTGGTGCGGGAATGGGCACCCCAGTTAGATATACTGGCGCACCCAGCTATTGGTGGGTTTATGAGTCACTGTGGTTGGAACTCATGCATTGAAAGCATGTCAATGGGTGTCCCAATAGCTGCATGGCCCATGCACTCCGACCAACCAAACAACGCGTTTTTTGTTACTAATATTCTCAAAATAGGGATTCTAGTGAAAGATTGGTGCTTGAGAGAGGAGGTGGTGGTGTTCGCAGCAGTCGAGAAGGCGGTGAGGACACTGATGGGAACAAATGAAGGGGAAGAGATGCGGGAGAGAGCGGTATCGTTGGGTCAAGAAATAAGAAAATATGTTTTAGATAACGGCGTTACTCAAACAGAGGTCGGATCGTTCATTGCTCACATAACTCGATAAACTAAGGGTGACTAAACATAACACTTTGCTGAGCGTTTGTTATGTGATAGCGATATTATTTTTTAGTGAAGGATGAGTCGTCATGTTTGATTGGAATCATTTACATAAATAGGGGGTTTATCATTTTACAAATTACATTTGGGGGGTATTGGGGGGAAAAAATCAAATTTGGTGATGCATAGAACTCAATTGGCGGCATCTAATTAACAAAACCTTGATGCCGCCAAATGAGAGTTTGTATTTGAAGCCGCCAAACAATTCTATGGTATTGATGCCGCCAATTGTGTTCTATGCTTCATTTCTTATATAAGTCGAGGCCTCTGCCCATTCTCTCCATCCCATTCCACACCTATACAAATACATTATAACCACAATAAACCCCAATATAAGATATAATACTTTTCCTGCAATTGTTCTGGATGATACGGTTTTTTATTGATATTGGGTCGATGTTACATTCACATGGAGTTTTAACTGTTTTCGGCGGGGATGAGTCATGCTTAACAGCATCGTCTGCCGTTTCATCCCCCGCTTGGCATCGCTTTTTTGGGGTCCAAAAAAGCGGTGTCTTTGGATCGGTGTTACATCCACATTAAACTACACCTCTCAATACATCTACACGTGGTATAACACGTGTAGAATGCAACATTGAGGGTTTAGTTTAAAATATTAGAGAGTTATGGATCGTTGGGGGGTATTGGGCCTCTAGTCTACCAACGCTGGACATTCCAACGGGCTCTTTAGGCGGGTCTACTTTCCAGGCAAACCCACGCCATCGGTGTTGATGAATCACATCACGTCATTAGCGACCTGTCCGACAACGGATGATGCGATTCTTCACCGTACTACTTTCGTATGGCAGCCTGATTTGAACATTGGGTACCTGTAGATTTGGTACACATATTCAACAGGTAGAACCATGTTCTCCTGGATCAAATTCAGATGGGTTTGAATCTGAATGCGAAACAGAAACTTAATGAACTATGCAACAAGAAACGGTGGTAGAATATTGGAATAGGTGATCTCGGAAAATATATTGTCTTGTAAATCCGTAGATTGTATAGTTTGAGTGACTAGTTTTGAAAAACAGTTGTTAAATAAATTTGTAATATTTGTTTTAAATAAATCTATCAAATTTGTATTATTTGTTTGAGACATTCCAAAAATAGAAAGTCTGTGTGTTATTATTTGATTTAAATAAATCTATCCCTCCGAGCCGTTTTCGGGCCACCGGGATCAGGCCCCGAAAACCCGAAAACTGCCCGGACTTCGTGCGACGCCCGTGTGTTACCCAAGGGCAACGCGTCCGTCAGTCCGGTTACCTGTCCGGCAGGCCCAGCCAGGCTGCACAGAGGCCCAAAGAGGGCAGCCTGGCCCGTTTTCAACATAGTGTGGGTTTTGAGAAAAACACCTCCGAGCCGTTTTCGGGCCACCGGGATGTAACACCCCAACCGATGGCGGAATCATCGAGGTGCCACGTAGTGACGATTGTTCAAAAGCTCATGGTACTAAAATGTAAATATTATTGAATAATCCAAAATTGTCTTACATGGAAATGGAAATTACATTGTCTAAATGAATTGTAAATATTGAAATAACTGAATTGAAATAAAGCACTAAATGTCTCTTGCTAAAGCACTAGATCAAACTGCACCTGAAACATGTACAAAAATAGGTTTGGTCAACATATGAAATGTTGGTGAGCATTCCTAGATTTGATATATATAGTAGGTCAAAAAGTTATACAATTCAAGTGCAAGCTACAGTGCAAATATGTAAACTATGTATCATACAAATGAGCGAAATCAACCCTGTGACTGTATAATGTACTGTATGACCTGTAGTGTACTTATCCAATAAATGGATAAAAGCTTAACACTGGCCACGGATTCTCCGATGAAAAAGGGGGAGAATCAATCTAGGCGGGTTGTCAATCCAAATAGCGCTATCCAATGTTAAGGTCGGCTTGTACCATGTTAATGATTTCACTAAGTACAAATGTAATCCACAGGTATTGTCTAAGCATAAAGCACGTTGTAAGCAATGCACATAGTACTAGAATTGTATTGTAAAAATGTAAACTTGTATTTGAAATTGTAATAGTGTACATGTAACACCCCAAAAATGTATAAAAGCAAAAAGGGGTAGGAATACTCACTGTTTACGTAATAGCTTGTAATTGAACTTGGACAACGAAATATGAGTTGGAATTATCCCAAGAATCAACCTAAAGAATTTGATAACGTGTAAGGGAAATAACTCTAGGATACATGTATTTCTAGGGCTTCGAATTGGGGATAAACGTTTATTTGTTTATTAAACAAATTGTTTATTAATTAAGAGAAATTTAATAAATAAATAAATAAAAGTCTCTTGGTAAAATTTTAAGTTGAATATAGTCACAACATAAGGTTCTTAAGTATGAAAATAATTTTTATAAAATTATTTTCTTGAAAATAGAATATATAATCTAATTAAAATACGACTTTAATATCTAAAAATATTAAAATCAAAGAATTTCTGAATTAAAAATTGTATTTCAGTTCTAGATAGTTAGAAATAATTTATATAAAATTTTGGTGCAAAAATATTGAAAAATGAATTTATTATGAATTATTTATGATTAAAAATAACAAAAATTAATTAAAAATATAAAATGTACAGTTTTTTAGAAATAAAAATCATTTCTGAAATGTTTATTGTTATACAAGTTTAGGATAATTTTTATGGAATTTTGTAAAATCGTTTAGATATTTTTATTGAATTTTACAATTATAAATGAATAAACTTGTAATATTTATAATATATATTAAATAAATTATTTTTGAAAAACAAAAAGTTGGACAGCAAAGTTTATCATTGGAATAACATAAGATAAATTTTGTAGAATTTATAAAATAGTTTTAGTATTTTAAAACGATTTAAAAAAAAAAGAGAATATATGTATAAAGGATAACTAAAAAGGATTGTTGCTTATGGTTAGACTCGAACCTGGGCCATAGGCCGGTTCAAGTTTTTAACCACAACAGGAAGAACCAACTGATCTGGGCAACAGATCTGTATAGGTTTTGGTTTTTAAAATATTTATAAGTTACGCGATTTGGTCATCTTCCCCAATTTAAATGATAAGAACCCTACATTATTCAATACACCAATCCAAGTACAAATGTAATCCACACGTAATGTCTAAGCATAAAGCACGTTGTAAGCAATGCACATAGTACTAGAATTGTATTGTAAAAATGTAAACTTGTATTTGAAATTGTAATAGTGTACATGTAACATCCCAAAAATGAATAAAAGCAAAAAGGGGATAGAAAATACTCACAGTTCACGTAATAACTTGAAATTGGACTTGGACAACGAAATATGAATTGAGATTACTCCCAAATGATCAACCTAAAGTATTCGATAATGTGTAAGGGAAATAACTCTAAGATATATGTATTTCTAGGGCTTCGAATTGGGGATAAACGCTCGTTTGATTTTTAAGCAAATTGTTTATTAAATATAAGAAATTTAGTGAATAAATAAATAAAAGTCTTTTTGTAAAATTTTAAGTTGAATATAATCATATCATAAGGTTTTGAGTATGAAAATAATTTTTATAAAATTATTTTCTTGAAAATAGAATATTTAATTTAATTATTTCAATTTGTCAAAATACAACTTTAATATCTAAAAATACTAAAATCAAAGAATTCTTGAATTAAAAATTGTATTTCTGTTCCAAATGAAAAGAAATAATTTATGTAAAATTTTGGTACAAAAATATTGTAAAATGAATTTATTATGATTTATTTATGATTAAAACTAACAAAAATTGATTAAAAATATTAAATAAATGATTTTTCTGAATTAAAAATCATTTCAGTAAAGTTTAACATTGTACAAACTCAGGATAATTTTTGTAGGAATTTATAAAATTGTTTCGATATTTTAATGGATTTTTATAAATATAATAGCATAAAATTGATTTAATTATTATAAATATTAAATAAATGAATTTCAGAAAAATAAAAATTGTAAATAAAACTTTGACATCAGATTTGTTAAAAATAATTTTTTTTAGAATTTATAAAAAGGTTTTATTATTTAGAAATGAATTTATAAATTTTAAATGAAATATATATATAAAATGCTTTGTTGTTTTAAAAACAGAAAAAGAAAAGAAAAGAGAGCCAGAGCCGGGACTCGAACCCGGGTAGCTGCGGTTGTAAGCCTTGGTCACAACCACTTGGCCTAGGCCAGTGGTTGTGATGAAACCCGTTAATAAATAATTAAATACACAGAGGCAAAATCAGTTTATCCCCAAATCGTTATTACGAACCCTAAATCTGTAATCGTTTGATTAACTCATCAATAGCCCAATTAATCATGGGGCTATTGATGAGTGTTCGCCGATGATCATAACCCACAATAAACATCGTACTTACAGTGATGAATCGTGAATGATTGAGTGGTCAAAGATAAAAGTCAAACAGCGAAGAATACCAAGAACAGAGAATTAACTGAGAGAAATTGGGGATTGGAAGATGATTTTCGGCGATTAGAGGATGCTGTTTGAAGTCCAATTTATAGTGCAAATGTCTGGTTCGTATTATTGGAATGGTTTGACCTCGTCTTTAACGTGGACGCGTATTGGCTAAATTTGGTTATAATTGATTGTAATTATATGTATTGCCGAGTCATTGATGGCCGGATATCACGAGTTATACTATAATTGGGTGATTGATTGATAAATTAAAGGATTGTAAAAAAAAAAAATAATTATATTCTGCTGCTGTTGCTGTTACGTGAACAAGGAAGAGGAAAAGGAAGGCAACGAGGTTGAGTATATATATAATATAGGTTGAAGTGAAATCAGGAATTAGTCTTGGCTCAAGTGGTTGTGGCATGTGTGTTGTGTGGAGATGGCACGGGTTCGAAACCCGTCTGAGGCAATCCTTTTTTTTTTTTTAATAGTGAAGGAAGGGTAAGGGTGGTTGGGCCGGGTTCCAGTGGGCCGGGGATTGGGTCAGTGTTTGTGGGCAAGATACAAGGATGGGAGGTTTTATTACACAAAATCAGATTTGTGTTGTAGTATAAATATATATATATATATATATATTTTTTAAAGCTGAATTATAATTATTATTATTATCATTATTATTATTATTATATAAAATATATATATATATATATATATATATATATATAATGAAAAAGTGACGGATGTCACAGCATCCCCTACTTTTAGAAACTTCGTCCCGAAGTTATTAGAAACATAGGGTTATGGATGCTTGGGTAAAAATTAAGATAACTGTGGTTTGGAAAATTCGAATGATTTGGATATGGGGTTTGATAGGTGTGAGTTAAGAATTTGGATTAGGTTCGTCTCGAATAATAAGGAGAATAAGAATCTAGTAAATCACTAAATTTCAAGTTTTAGGAACCCTAAAATAAATGTACGAGTTGATTGACTATAACAAGACCAAATGAACTAACAAGCAAACAGAGTTTGTTCCTGGTTCGACTTCCAGTCTCACTTTCAATGCATCATTAGTGTTTGTATACAGGGTGTACCGCAGCTAACCCACCACACCTTTGATACCTTGAAAACGTACTGGACGTCTACCCAAAAACTCTAGTAGAATTTCACACTACCCTAACGTACCTGTAAATTCATGATTACGTTCCGGACCGAAATCATCAATTTACCTTACATTAGGGTTTTGTGTCCTTCTATGACCCCACCGATTGTTGAGCAGGTTTGATAGCCTCCACCAGCCGTGGAGTAGGTTGTAGGGCCTCTCCCGACTGTTTGAAAAGGCATAGCGACCTCTACCAATCGTTGAGTATGTTCGATAGCCTCCACCAGTCGTGGAGCAGGTTGTAGGGCCTCTCTCGACTGTTGAAAAAGGCATGATGACCTCTATTAAGTGCAGCAATTATTATTCACATAGATTGCAAATTTGATAGCATGTTTATGCAAGCAAGTTTGTAAGTACTACAACCATTAAGTGTAAGTGTTATCTTAGTGGCTTATAGGAATAGTTTACGAGTATCATGAATAATTAAATGTTCAATGGATAACCACACTAAAGAAAAATCAAGTTGCATATGACAAACAATGATGTTTTTAGAAAAACTTTGTAGGATTAAATAAGTATTTTGATTTCCATGGAAGTCAAGACCAAATGTTTCAATAAAAGGTAAGGTAAAGTCTGAAACTTATACGATATAAAATAAACGTAACTGAATTTGATAAATTTCCAATCTGTGTTCGTACACAATAGTATGCAAGGAAATTTCTAGATGTTGTATGCCTATGAGTATGACATAATTGGGTACAAAATGATAATAAGATCAAGAAAATGAAAACACGAGTATCATGAATAATTAAATGTCCAGTGAATAGTCAAATTAAGGGAAAATCAAGTTTCATAAACAATGATGTTTTGGAAAAATCCTGTAGAATCAAGTATCAGGTTTTTAGTAGTTTGATTATCATGGGTAACTAGCTCACGTGTGAGAAGGTGAAGGATATGAATTTAGTTCTTGAGAGGATGATGACAAATCTTGAAGCAGAATCAAGGTTGTGAGAGATGGTGAATGTGAAGATAGTTGATAAAGAGTTTATTTTATAGTATAGCAGTGTAAATTTTGGGGTTTGGATCAAAGGTTATAATCAAGTGTATAAGAAAACATGATTGTGGTGTATGCCAAATATTGTAAAAATTTGAACAAGTTGAAAATGAGTGATTGTTGATGTAGAATCTAGAGACTAGATATTATTCAAAAAAAAAAAAAATATATTTTCAAAATTTGGTTTTGTACATAAGGCAAAAGTTGTTAAATAGTACAAGCTAAGTAGGCTTTGTAATAGTTTAAAACATTATATAGAAAATCGTTTGTTACGTCAATAAATAATCAATTGAATTTAAGTTCGAGGAAAATATGTACTTTGTAAAGTTGCTAGGTAATACAACTAGTTTTAGAAATCTTTAGTTTGTGCTAAAGTATGAGGTTATAGTTTTTAAAATAAATAACATATGGAGAAAAGAAATAATATGATTTGGGTAGGGTGTTGAATATTTAAAAAGTGGCTAAGAGGGTAAGGTGAAGTGTGATTGTGAAATCCATAGATGGTTATGAAAGTATGAATTTGTAAGCAATATATGGAAATCGTGAAATACAAAATATTGTATATGAACCGAGAGAGTATTATTGAAAAAGCTTGTATAAAATGCTTGGAGTGCCCTTGTCTAGCTGTAAAGCCCAACAAGAACGTTGACTTTTCAAAGGAATTGAACCCAATGGTGATCAAAGAAGACATGCTTTAGCCTATAAGTGGACACTCACTCCAGGAATCCCCAGGTAAGCATAACAGGTCCGTAAATGGATTTATGCGCTATGCTTGCCTATGCCAGAAAACCCAGTGTACAGGCATCCACCCTTCCAGATTGCACGTGTCCTTATCACACTCATTAAAGTTCAACAACTTTGAAGGAGCAAAAAAATACGAGTAGGCATTATGCCTAAGAGTGTCTTCATGAAAGGTACTGTCCCTGTTCCATGATGATGTAGACTTTCCACTCCCTGTAGGACACCATCTCTATGCACCATGATGAAGGATGAAAAGAATGGAGAGAGAGAAAAAGGGAAAGATAGAAGAAGGAAAGTAGAGGGAAATGAGGGTAAGGCAATTCAGAAAATATTATGCATGAAAGTTGAAGTTCGGTTATAGTCTAGGCCTATTTCATCTAGTAACCTAGTTCCCTATAACCATGGCTCTGATACCAATCTGTAACACCCCAACCGATGGCGGAATCATCGAGGTGCCACGTAGTGACGATTGTTCAAAAGCTCATGGTACTAAAATGTAAATATTATTGAATAATCCAAAATTGTCTTACATGGAAATGGAAATTACATTGTCTAAATGAATTGTAAATATTGAAATAACTGAATTGAAATAAAGCACTAAATGTCTCTTGCTAAAGCACTAGATCAAACTGCACCTGAAACATGTACAAAAATAGGTTTGGTCAACATATGAAATGTTGGTGAGCATTCCTAGATTTGATATATATAGTAGGTCAAAAAGTTATACAATTCAAGTGCAAGCTACAGTGCAAATATGTAAACTATGTATCATACAAATGAGCGAAATCAACCCTGTGACTGTATAATGTACTGTATGACCTGTAGTGTACTTATCCAATAAATGGATAAAAGCTTAACACTGGCCACGGATTCTCCGATGAAAAAGGGGGAGAATCAATCTAGGCGGGTTGTCAATCCAAATAGCGCTATCCAATGTTAAGGTCGGCTTGTACCATGTTAATGATTTCACTAAGTACAAATGTAATCCACACGTAATGTCTAAGCATAAAGCACGTTGTAAGCAATGCACATAGTACTAGAATTGTATTGTAAAAATGTAAACTTGTATTTGAAATTGTAATAGTGTACATGTAACATCCCAAAAATGAATAAAAGCAAAAAGGGGATAGAAAATACTCACAGTTCACGTAATAACTTGAAATTGGACTTGGACAACGAAATATGAATTGAGATTACTCCCAAATGATCAACCTAAAGTATTCGATAATGTGTAAGGGAAATAACTCTAAGATATATGTATTTCTAGGGCTTCGAATTGGGGATAAACGCTCGTTTGATTTTTAAGCAAATTGTTTATTAAATATAAGAAATTTAGTGAATAAATAAATAAAAGTCTTTTTGTAAAATTTTAAGTTGAATATAATCATATCATAAGGTTTTGAGTATGAAAATAATTTTTATAAAATTATTTTCTTGAAAATAGAATATTTAATTTAATTATTTCAATTTGTCAAAATACAACTTTAATATCTAAAAATACTAAAATCAAAGAATTCTTGAATTAAAAATTGTATTTCTGTTCCAAATGAAAAGAAATAATTTATGTAAAATTTTGGTACAAAAATATTGTAAAATGAATTTATTATGATTTATTTATGATTAAAACTAACAAAAATTGATTAAAAATATTAAATAAATGATTTTTCTGAATTAAAAATCATTTCAGTAAAGTTTAACATTGTACAAACTCAGGATAATTTTTGTAGGAATTTATAAAATTGTTTCGATATTTTAATGGATTTTTATAAATATAATAGCATAAAATTGATTTAATTATTATAAATATTAAATAAATGAATTTCAGAAAAATAAAAATTGTAAATAAAACTTTGACATCAGATTTGTTAAAAATAATTTTTTTTTAGAATTTATAAAAAGGTTTTATTATTTAGAAATGAATTTATAAATTTTAAATGAAATATATATATAAAATGCTTTGTTGTTTTAAAAACAGAAAAAGAAAAGAAAAGAGAGCCAGAGCCGGGACTCGAACCCGGGTAGCTGCGGTTGTAAGCCTTGGTCACAACCACTTGGCCTAGGCCAGTGGTTGTGATGAAACCCGTTAATAAATAATTAAATACACAGAGGCAAAATCAGTTTATCCCCAAATCGTTATTACGAACCCTAAATCTGTAATCGTTTGATTAACTCATCAATAGCCCAATTAATCATGGGGCTATTGATGAGTGTTCGCCGATGATCATAACCCACAATAAACATCGTACTTACAGTGATGAATCGTGAATGATTGAGTGGTCAAAGATAAAAGTCAAACAGCGAAGAATACCAAGAACAGAGAATTAACTGAGAGAAATTGGGGATTGGAAGATGATTTTCGGCGATTAGAGGATGCTGTTTGAAGTCCAATTTATAGTGCAAATGTCTGGTTCGTATTATTGGAATGGTTTGACCTCGTCTTTAACGTGGACGCGTATTGGCTAAATTTGGTTATAATTGATTGTAATTATATGTATTGCCGAGTCATTGATGGCCGGATATCACGAGTTATACTATAATTGGGTGATTGATTGATAAATTAAAGGATTGTAAAAAAAAAAATAATTATATTCTGCTGCTGTTGCTGTTACGTGAACAAGGAAGAGGAAAAGGAAGGCAACGAGGTTGAGTATATATATAATATAGGTTGAAGTGAAATCAGGAATTAGTCTTGGCTCAAGTGGTTGTGGCATGTGTGTTGTGTGGAGATGGCACGGGTTCGAAACCCGTCTGAGGCAATCCTTTTTTTTTTAATAGTGAAGGAAGGGTAAGGGTGGTTGGGCCGGGTTCCAGTGGGCCGGGGATTGGGTCAGTGTTTGTGGGCTGGATACAAGGATGGGAGGTTTTATTACACAAAATCAGATTTGTGTTGTAGTATAAATACATATATTTTTTTTTTTAAAAGCTGAATTATAATTATTATTATTATCATTATTATTATTATTATATAAAATATATATATATATATATATATATAATGAAAAAGTGACGGATGTCACACGGGATCAGGCCCCGGAGACCCAAAAACCGCCCGGACTTCGTGCGACGCCCGTGTGTTACCCAATGGCAACGCGTCCGTCAGTCAGGTTACCTGTTCGGCAGGCCCAGCCAGGCTGCACAGAGGCCCAAAGAGGGCAGCCTGGCCCGTTTTCAACATAGTGTGGGTTTTGAGAAAAACACCTCCGAGCCGTTTTCGGGCCACCGATAAATGATTACGTAATCTTGTTTTAGTGTTTAACGCTTTTATTTGGATTTTAATTTTATAAAGCAAATCAATGTTCGAATCACAGGTGGCTAAACGATTCATATATTCATATATTTATAAAGCAAATCAATAATTAATGTTATAAAAGCAAATCAAAATGTTACAACAAGTAATTATGAACACACTTGAATTCGACAATGTTACTAGTTAAACCAGTCCAGATTGTTCGAGGGTCCCTGATTCTGAAGACGTTCAGATTGCCTCCTGGGTGGTTGGTTGGTGGGTGGTGCTCCTTCATTACCGTACTCATCATCGGGAAAGAGGTTTAAATTCAGCGTGGTCGATGGTCCTGGCCGGCTTGAAGGTCCTTCATCACACGAATTATGCGGGGCATGGTAATGAAAATCACTAAAAAGGTCATGATCAAACCGTGCCAACCCTTGTCCAACAGGCGTCACGTAACCCGGTGATGAAGGAAACGCCCAACTATCTCCGATGCCAATTCCGCCTGCACGAAAGTTAGCTAGCGGACCCATCTCCCCCGGTTGACTGCCACCGGACCCACCAACATAACCAGTTCCCTGTACGAATGATCCACCCAATCCAAATGGAGTTCCCATCTGGTCCAATCCACTGTCCATGAATTGCGGGACATATCCCCCGGTCTGGTTCTGATTGTTGCTGGCCGCAACAGATGCACGAAACCCAGCGTCATTGTCATAGTGACTTCCAGCAGCTTGGTCTTCATTTTCCGGCACGTTTTCCGGCACCTGACGGGGAGCGCGTCGCCGGCGCACCCTTTGAGGCCGTGCAGGTGCCGACAAGTCAACGGCGTCCATGGTAAGATGCGTCGGATTTTGTAAGTGTCCGGCATTGTGTGACATCATCATACTGTGAAACGCTGTGTTTTGTATGCGCTCAAGCTGCGTGGCGAATGCCTGAGGATTATTAAATGCCTCCTGAGATGACCGGTAAATATCACCCATGGCATCCCTCTGCAAACAAAATTTTTAGTTAGAAACACCAAATTGCGAAAATAATTAATGTATGAATTAGGCACGTAAAAATGCTTTACCATCAACTGGATTCTAGCACCGTCGTCTTGGAAACCGCCAGCTGGGGCCGGTGCTACACCCGGATTTCCAATAAATGCAACGGTACGCCCCATATACCATTGCATATAACCGGGCTCGGTTGAAGCTGTCCTTATGAGTTCAGAGCGGATAACCGTGTTACGACGGTTATTCCATGCATTGACGTAGGCTTCATGCCTACTCATCCAGTCCGCCCCGTTGAGTCCTTGCCGCCCCAAAGCATGCAGTTTTTCAAGCCGAGCCGTGGGTACGGCTAAGGTTATCTGGGGAGGTATGTACTGGACCATGCCGAATTGCCTCAAAACCCGTTGAGGGTAATGATGCTCAACGATCTCGAAGCATATAAGCGGACAGCAACTCCTCCAGCTTTCCATCCCGTTTGAGCACATTGCCGGTAGTCGGTCCAAAACCAAGTTGTAGGGGGTCCAGTTGAACTAAAAACAAACACTTAAGTCAGTAACAAAACACAATAAATGCATGATTAATACATACAAAAAACTAAAAATAATTACTAACATACCATCTCCTCGTCCAACGATTGTAGCTGCGAACGGTATGCCTTGAGGCAGTGTGTGGCCACCTCCGCGAAGTTTAACCGCCGGTCTCGCCACCTACAAAATTAACATGTTAAAAAAACGTGTTCAGAAAAAAAAATACAAAGGGATGCCATGCAGGCAAGTATAATCAAACTGGGATTTGCGATATATACCGAGCCGCTATCGGGCAAGTATAATCAAACCGGTTTGAGGGTGGTCGTGGCGCGAGACACCGAATCCTCTCCCATGCCCATACTTGAAGGAGCATCATGGGTCCGGTCACGGCTTTCCTATCCGGCTGGGTGGCATCACAAAGCCGCCTGTATAAACAAGCCAGAACCGCACTGCCCCAACTATAAGATGTTGTACGGTTCAGGTCTCGTAAAAATATTAAGTAAAAAACATTTATTCTATTATTATTATTATTATCAGGGAGTAAGGTGGAACCGATCAAAAAGAAAAGGATTAAACGAGCACGAAAAATGCACTCTTCATTCGTAGCCTCTGCTTCAACAAAGTCTTGCTTTAGTTTATCAATAATAACAGTACCCAAAACGGACTTGCCGGACATTTGGGCCTCTGTAGGCGTAACACCTAAGAATCGTCGGCACAACGCTATTGCGTCGGCAGTAGACAAATTATCATCTACCCCAGACACAACAGCTCCATCAATAGGTAACCCCCACAAGACGTTAACATCTTGTAATGTGACAGTAGCTTCACCAAATGGAAGGTGGAACGTGTGAGTTTCGGGCCTCCATCGTTCCACCAAAGCTGTTGTCAAGGAGTGGTCAACGTATCGATAACCACAATCTATGAGGCCACCAAACCCTGCAGCATCTATAAGGTGACGAACCCGTCCTACAACAGGGTGGTCACGAAGTAACCTCCATATGGCTCTATCGCTACGCTTTACCATCATAACTCTATTGAAGTTTTCCTCGTCTGTGAAAACGTGAAAGGCACGATGTCGATCACGTAGATACAACACATCGTCGTTTAGGGGACCAGGGTGTAAGTTCATGTTTTGATTCATGGTGGGAGGAATTTGGTTGGTATGATTTTTTTATAAATTTCAAAGGTTTCAGATGGAGATTGTAGTGTTGATGGTGTGTTCTTGGATGTGGGTGGTGCTCCTTCTTAACCTCAACCTCCATTTTATAACCTTCAAAGCCTGAATTCTTACACTCCCAAGAACACTATTTGCCTATCAAATCATCTGCAACTTACAAGACCATTGCATGCAATGCTAGAGACCTTGTGAGTGTGTCTTATAGGCTGCATGGTTTGCAGGTGAAGACTGATTTTCATTTGCTGGTTTTAATGCATGAAAACGGATTGGCGGGATCATGACGGCAATATTGAAGAACACACCAAATCAATTGGCGGCATCAATGACACCTCTAACCGGATTGGCGGCATCAAGAGGTGACCCCTCCATTTCATTTGGCGGCATCTAGCTTTTTTTTTTTTTTTGATCCCTCTACTTCAATTGGCGGCATTAAACACACTGACAAAAGCTTAAGTGATACCGCCAACCCAAATGGCGGCATCAAGATTTATTTTTTTGATACCGCCAATCGGTTTCTCTACATCACCAATATTGGTTTTTTCCCTCAATACCCCCCAAATGTAATTTGTAAAATAATTAACCCTCCATTTATGTAAATGATTCTGTTTGATGGACATTTGTTCATCATGGGAGTATTAAATAGCAAGTAGGCTTTATTGTCTATGTTTTTCTTTTCTTTTTGTGGCTGGGGAGGTGACGAATAATGTAAATTTTGGTTTGGTTTGGTAGCCATCACATCGTTTGAGTTTCAACAGACATAATTCTTAAGGGAAAATCACAATAATCAACGTTGACTTAATAGTTTTTAAAAAACAAACATTAATAATGGCCGGCATTTAGGAAAGAGACTAAAATCTGGAGGGGTTAAAAGTGGTGGGACCCAATACTTTTAAACCAATAAAATCTATCATATTTGAAAAAAAACTGAAAACGTCTAAACATGGCTAATATCTTGCCGTTTTCTCTGACACAAAGTACTGACACAGCCTGAATATATTGAACCGGCTAAAGATTGCCTAACTCCTCAAATATTTCGCCGTTACTTTTCAAAATGGCTTTAGAAGTTTTCTATGGCTTCAAACGGCTCGGCTTGTCCCTAAACCTTATAGGTTTCTCCCTTCCATTCGTAAACCTTAGCCATTTTTATTATATGTCTTAGATTTAGCTGTTTCAAAGCAGTCTCAAAACCTTAGAGGTTTTCTCCCAAATTCCCTAAGGTGTAGCTATGTTTTGGGAATATGACACATAATAATAAAACCGGCTAAAGTTTAGTTTAGAGAATAGAAGTAATAAAGGGCTAGAGTTTAGGGAAGATCATGAAGAAATGGCTAGAGTTTAGGGAAGACAATGATTACGGCTAAAGATATCTAAATAATTTAGGGGACGGCTAGACCTTAGGGGTGTAGTAGAGGTTTTTTTTCTCAAATTCCCTAAGGTGTAGCCATGTTTTGGGAATATGACACATAATAATAAAACGGCTAGAGTTTAGTTTAGGGAATAGAAATAATAAAGGGCTAGAGTTTAGGGAAGATCATGAAGAAATGGCTAGAGTTTAGGGAAGACAATGATTATGGCTAAAGATATCTGAACGACATTGTTTAGGGGACGGCTAGACCTTAGAGGTGTAGTAATATAACTGGTTGAACGTTGCGTCTATAGATTAGCCAAGTCACATGTCATATTCTACTTTTCTAGTTTTTTATGAAATCCCTAAATCTTAGCCTATAACTTTGTTTATTTTGGTAAAGTTGATGAGTCAAATGTTTAATATTGTGATTTTCCCAATTCTTAATTGTGTATTGTCGGCATTCGAAACAGATGTGATTGAGGGTGTTTGGGATTGAGTTTGGAAATGCAAAAGTGATTTTGGTCAAAAGTGTTTATTGGCTTTTGACTTTTTAAAAGAAGTTTAAAAAAAAAGTGTTTGAATTAGTTTTTGGAACGAGAAATGTTAAAAAGTCAATAGATTGTTTTTTAAGTGTTTCGCTTAACTTATTGTGAATATTGGTTGTATGGGTGGTATATTTGTAATTTTTTTTCAAAAGTCAAAAGCCAAAAGCCAGAATTTCTAACTTCTCAAAACAGCTTTTCCACCCTTAAAAGGCAAAAGCCAAAAGTCAAAACAGAAATTGCTTATGGGTTACACAAACAGCTTATTCACTTATTGGCTTTTTTAGAAAAGTCAATAAGTCAATAAGTTGTTTTGAATCTCAATCCCAAACACCTTCTAAATATGTTTTTAGTCATTCCAAAATGCAAACGGTTCTTTTCTTTTCTTTTTTTTTAACCGCAAATTTTATTTTTACTTATTGTGAGTTGAACCCACAAACTCTCAAATTTAAATGAGATGCTATAAGAACATTTTTGATGGGGTAACTCCCAAGGTTAGCGAAGTGATGGCGTCTATCGAGTCATTGTCTTTTTATGGATTAAAAATCGGTCTTTGTATAAGTCCCTTCAATGGAAGGATTGGGCTAAGTTCCCGTTGTATATTTTGTAATTGTTTTTGTGGCGGTCCTTATTTTAAGGACGCACCGGTGTTTTAATGAAAGTCACAGTTCAAAAAAAGAAAAGAGATGCAATATTTGGTTTGATATATTATCCTATATCTATATTATCTTATTAAGGAGGAGTGATGTACAACATGGTAATTTGTATTTCTGTACAATTTAACAAGCAATGTGTACAACATATTTAAGCAAAAAAATTAAGGGTATTATTGGCATAGTTGTGCCAATTAAGACACTTAGGAGGGTAGATTAGTAAATTTAACATAATCCAATATCTCACATCCTGAAATCTTATCCCAATTATGCCCTTATGTCCAACTTTTAAAACACAAAATACAACCTAACCTATGATGCATCTTAAATGTGAGACCTTTCAACCACTCATCTATATTATTATATATACTTTATTATAATTAATTTCTTGAATGCTAATAGTCTTTTCATAACCCCAAACAAAATCTTAGAGCTACATTCATGCTTTGACATTGTTTTGTCCAAAAAATTTATGTCTTCATTAGATGAGAAGAGAAAAAAATCAATGAGAAGTTAAGACGCTTGCAAGATATAGTTCCTAGATGCTACAAGGTATAAAGATATGAGTTAATCTTTATATACATATATATATATATATATATATATATATATATATATATATATATTTTTCTACTTGTTCATATGTTCTTTGACAATTACAAAAAATTATCTTCATAATATATCATTGTTTTGCTCCATTTAAATTTAGTTATTTGCTATAGACAATGGAAATGCCAGTGATGTTGGATGTAATAATCAACTATGTTGGATCGTCGCAGAATCAAATTGAGGTAATTTAATTGTGCAACTAACAATTAAAACAACAAACAAACAATATTCAGAATTATTGATGAAAAAATATTTTTCAAAATTAATTAGTACAATTTTTTCTCTTCTTTGTGCATTTATAGTTTCTCTCCATGAAACTTTCAGAAGCCAGCATGTTCTATGACCTATTGACTTCAACTCTACTGAATTGGATGATATAACCCCTATGAAGGTGACAGATGGCTTTCCTAACTATCCTTGTTAAGAAGTTGTGTATCTTGAATCATATATATGTTTAACTAAATAAAACGGACAAAATTATAAATATAACATTCTAGATTTACTAATACGTTTCTAATATATTATAAATTTCACTTCCACTTACTGCATGGGATGAAAACTGATGTTGCAGGGAACAAATGGACATGAAGGACAAATGATGGGGAGGATGGTTGGAGAAGGGTATGGAGACTTTCCTCAATTTCAATC
This sequence comes from Ambrosia x helenae, assembly GCA_030844895.1. Classification (NCBI taxonomy): domain Eukaryota; kingdom Viridiplantae; phylum Streptophyta; class Magnoliopsida; order Asterales; family Asteraceae; genus Ambrosia; species Ambrosia x helenae. The sequence continues at coordinate 2,106,582 of CM061229.1, forward strand.
AACACGGTCTCCTTAAACACCATGAAATGGTTAACTCTATAAATCTATATATGCATGCTCAAATATAACTTTATACGTAAACTATATTTGTTCGAAGACTTTTAAGGTATTTGTTGATCTATTTAATGTTCTTGTTAAACGTTGTATGAAGTGTGGTTCACAATATTATTTTGCTTTCGGCAATTCTATATTGTTTAAGTTCTAATTCTAATTTATAAAATAAATTAAACACTAGCATAAAGAGAAAACAAAAACTTAACTATGTGTTAATTACTTATGTTATTTGTGTTAAGACATAAGAAATCGAAAAGCCATAAATTCACGCTCACGCTAATGAATCAACCCGAATATTTATCTTCTATACTATATTATAAAGCATCAGTGAAGGATACCCGCAAAATTTAAGTAAATACAACTTTTATTGCTTACAGTACAATGCTTATTGAAGTCATTTATGGGGTAAAATTGTCTTTCTACCTAAATATTAAATTGTTGAAGAAATTAATTTAAACATAATTATAAAATTGATGAGGAAATTAGCAATAATGTGGTGACTCTTTACATTCATAACCTCCATGTCTTTATTATGTTTGTATCAATATTATAGTCTTATAAATAGTGGTCATGTATTTGGTATATAAATAATGTGGTGACTCTTCACATACATAACTTACATATCTTTCAATGTTTATAGTAAATAAATTACATCATATATTATGTATTTATATCTTTTTTTTTTAAATTTATGTGGTTGCAGGATGATATGATGTGATCCCTTATGTCCCTCAAATAGCTGGCACCCAGTTTTGGTTCCCTTGAGCAGCGTTTCTCCACCAATTTTTTTAAAGACTTATTTTTTTTTCTGTTGACACCTATTTAAGTCTGGTAGCCAACACATGTACTGTGAGTCACTATTTGCCCCCATAAGAACTAGTTCCACGTAAAGGTCACCGCCTCAGACAGAAACCATTTTCTTTTCTCCACTCTCACTGATCTCTATACCAACTTTGCTCTATTCCGTTTTTGATTCTCGCCACCACCGGTTCAAGGCACGTTAGGGTTTCCCTTTAGCTCTTTCACTTTCTTCTTCACAAGTAGCATTTGTCAGGTTTTGCTTCTCTTTAACCTAGAAGCCACCGATCAACCCTTAAAAGGGTTTTTTTATCCGCAATTTCCCCTAATTTTTGTTCAATTTAATAATTTGATTTAAAGTATGTTGACTAGATAAAAGAGACAAACTTGATGTTGTTCGGACATAAATGGATCCACGGTCGGCGGTGTTTGTTGTGGGGGTCGAAGAAGGGGAGGGTTGCTACGATTAAATCTGTATACCATCACGATTGTGTACTGTGGTTCTCATCTCATTGCTGCTGTAACCATTACCATCGTTGCATGCCGACGAATTCTGTTACCTGGCTATTATGACTGAGTTTAAGATTGTTGCTTGTCGTGGCAGTATCAGAGGACAGCAGGTGCGGGGTTTTCTTCTACTTGCAACCTCGACTGCAGCCATGGCGGTCCAATACTAGATCTAAGCCGAATCGTTTGACAAAAAAAACTATGTAAAAACCCATTTTTTTCATGATTTGTGGCTCCGTGATGATGAGAATGCTATTATCATAGAGGGGTGGGTGGTCGGATTCTGGCCTGTGATGCTTTTCCAGCTGATGATGTTGAGTAACCACTCAACTGAGGCGTCTTTACTTTTAAGGTTTTCAGATTTTGGGGTTTCAAATATGATGTTTACCTAATGACCATTTTATGGGTTTGTTGAACACCTTGCTAATTATCTTATATATTTATAAATGATGAGCCGGTCGTCACGGTTCATACAAAGCCTAAATAACCTAAATAGATAGGGTAAGTAGGGTATCAATCCAAGGAGCGTGTGGTTAGTGAGTATTTCCTAGTTAACTTTGAATTTGTTGTTTTATGAAGATGCTAATTTATGAATTTGGTATTTAGAAAATTGGTTGAAGAGTTTGTTGATTAATATGAAATTAAAGTGACTTTGTAAGAAATAATTAACGATACTTGTAAACAATAAGATAAAGATGATTACACTAAGGATTTGGGTAATTGAACACTAAGGCTTTCAACAATTAGGCATGATTGGATAAACAAAGATAATGCAATTGGTACTAACGGATTGATTGTTCAATAAACTTAGGTATCAAGTTTCATCAACATTCACAATGGACTAAACTATACTTTATCATTTAGAACATACAATCCTATGATAGTGTTGATGCAAGGAACCATGTTCATATCATTTAGAAATTGGCACACGATCAATTAACTAGAAATGATTTCAACATAAGATTAATCACTAGTCAACACAAGTAATTCAAGTACATAAAAACATTAATCAAAAGTTTAAGCAATGCCCAAATGTTTAAGCCCTAGGTATCAAAGACTTACATCCCTAGTGTAATACAAGAGTTTTAGCCAAACATGGCCATGGTGTTCATCATCTTCAAAATATGATCTTCAATCTTCAAAGGAGTTGTGTAATAAGCTTGGAGAATAATTGTGTGATGATTTTAGAGAATGGTGTGTCATATCTTTCTTTGATGAATGATAATGATAATCAATAAAATTCATGACCCCCCAAGAATCTCTAGTCAAAAAGAAAACTCCTCAAAGCATTTGATGATTGCATTAAATTATGTGTTGACCACTTGTCATATGGCACCGTCAGAGACGGCATGACTGCCGTCAGGTACGGCGATGGCGTCAGAGACAGTATGTTTGCCGTCAAAGACGGTCAGAACCTTCATTGTACTTTTCATGGCCTTCTTTTTCCCAATGCTTCTCAACTCCAATCTTTTGCTCTAGCATTGTGTAAAATTCACTCAATAAGCGCTTTTACCCTGAAACATCAAATCAAATCAAATTGCTATATCCCACCTCAAATAATCAAATAAAAACATCTTTTTAGATTTAATAGAGGCGAGGTTTCCAACCACGCATCACATCCCCACACTTATCTTTTGCTTGTCCTCAAGCAAATTCCATTCACACTTTCACATTCATCAAACATGAGGTAGCTTACCATCCTTAAACATTGCAAGTTAAGGTCCTAAGTCATACCCAACTCATTCTATCCACACGCTTTAGAATGTCATGATATACTTAGGATTTTTATGCTCAAAACAAGTGTTCCCCCAAAATTAGATCTCTTTCAATAGTCAATGTTCCAGCACACACATCCCTCACAATTTTCTCTCAACTCGGTTCAAATTGACTAGTATTAATGTACTAGTATATATGTATGTGAACACTCTACACCAAATGTGACCCATGTTAGCATAAGTTTGCATCTCAATCACCATCCACCAAATTGCACAAAGTCATTACACAAGTCAAAAGGTCTTTTCAAAGGGTTGTAACGGGGCTTGGTGAAAGGGTATGGAATGGGAAATTTTAAAGTGACTAAGGTAACGAAAGTTCGATTTTTATTACTTTACTCTCAACCTATGCACAATCTAAACAATCTAATAACTACAAGGCGATATTGTGCCTTTTATTTTCTCAAAGACAATACATGCTTTTCATGTTTCTCTTCTTTTCATAACTTTTTTTTTTTTTTTTGTACATAAGATTTTTTCAATAACAAACAAACTAGCTCAACTATAAGGCAATGATGCACCTTTTTATTCAACGACTAACTTGAGCATCTTTTTTTTTTTTTTTTTTTTTTTACAGCAACATTGCTAACTATTTACAATATAAGAACCTCCTAAAATCGAACTTTCATTACTCGGGTTTAAAAAACAAAAAGGTTTAATGGGTCAAATGGTTAATTCGGGTGTTTCAAAAGAAAGGTTTAGGCTCAAATTGTTTGACTAAGGGAGGTTGTTTTTGGGTCAAGGATATAAAAGTGGTGTAAATATAAAAAGGCCAAACCTAATGCCTTAATCATTCTTGTGCATAAAACTGGCCCATGGTCTCAAGCGTATCAAAAGATGCAAATTCTACCACATATGATCACATAGGCGCACTCAAATCCAAATAAACATAACATGCAAAGAAATGTAATAGTATGTGAAATGTAGCATGTTATGGTGGCTCAATTACTCACAATTGGAATTAGGTAGGGTATGTGACATATGTGTGGATAATCAACTTCATCAAGAGACCTACTTCCAAGTAAACACTCATACTTCTTTTTATAAAATTATAATCAAGCATTTATCACGTAGGCTTTCTTGAGTTTAACCATGACAAAGGACCAAAATGGTTCACACATCCCTTGTAAGTTCCTGTTAATCGTGTTCTTTAAAATGCAATTTTTTTTTTTTTTGAGGACATTTTCGTAAAATTTTGGAAAATTTTAGTCATTTTCTCCCCCATCCCCACACTTTGAGGCTAACATTGTCCTCAATGTGTAGAAGTTAAATGAAGGATTTTAGTTTCAAAATTTTCCCTCCCCACACTTAAGGTCAACATTGTCCTCAATGTGAAGGAGGATTCGTTATGTTTTATGGGAATGTGATGACACCACAACCATAGATGTTCCCCTTAATGTAATCGAAATAGCAAACAAGTTCACTAATTTCATACTACAAAGTAGACAAAGGAATCTGATGCACCTGGTCATTCTTGTTCTTTGAATATTCAATCTTCTTAGCAATGCATCTCTCTTTTTCATCTTCCTCAGCTTAATCTTTCGTTGTTAAACGCCTCTTTCTTGCGTTTGATGGGCTTTTTACCAAATTGAACTTAGATTTCTTCATTTGATATATCATAGATGTTGAGAACACAACTAAATGATTGAACAAATGACAATAATCGACCATGAACGGAAAAAACCCCAAAATTTCAAAAATTTTCGTGACCAAGAGGTCCAAAAATCTTGAAATGCATGCAGAATCTTGCAAAAAGAACCCAAAATTTGAATTCCTCTCGAAAAATTATGCGAAATCGACCCCAAAATCACGTGAATTGGTTAAGTTTTGAATGACTTGTGAATGTGGAAAGTTAGGGGGAGAGGCTGGCCGTCAGGGACGGCTAGGCAGCCGTCAGAGACGGCTTTGATTTGATTTCTGCCGTCTGGGCAGCGTCTGCCGCAATTATTGGCGTCTGGATGGTGTGAGCCGTCTGGACGGTTGGGCAGCCGTCAGAGACGCCCCCCATTTTTTTTTTTTTTTTTTCAAGTTTGGGAGAGGCTGGCCGTCAGGGACGGCTAGGCAGCCGTCAGAGACGGCTTTGGGTTGATTTCTGCCGTCTGGGCAGCGTCTGCCGCGGGTTTAGGCGTCTGGCCCTTTTGTGTGGCCGTCAGAGACGGCTAGCCCACCGTCTCTGACGGTGAGGCTTTTATTTGGCCGTTTAGGTGACCGTCTGCCGCAGATTTTCGCGTGGGATCTCTGCCGTCGGAGACGGCCACCACACCGTCTCTGACGGCGGCCACTGTGTGTTTTTTTTTTTTTTTTTTTTTTTTTTTTTTTTTTTTTTTTTTTTTTTCCCGGAAGCGCTAAGTTTAAAGTTTAAGGGTCTTCAGCCAGACCGAATACACCACCCTCATGGTGGTCGAGTTGGATGCCTTCCTCCCTCCGCCTCTAAAGATGCAACCCTCCTACGTTCCGCTAGGTCCTTTAAGGTGTTCTTAACCGGGTCAACCATCTTTTCTGTTCTTGTTTCATTGTCCAAATCAGGCGGTTTCTTCAATTTCGTCTTTCTTCCTTTTACTGTGCTATTCTTGACTGCTCCAAACCTGTTAACGACACAAAAATCCTCTTTTGGGTGATCCTCTTTTACAAGAGGGCCACCACTATAAAAAATGTCATTTTTTGGACATTTCTCATCGACAACCGAGTTAGACAAATTTGGATATACATTTAAATATAACTCACGGTCACCAAACTTCATGCGTACCGTTCCATTAGCACAATTTATAATAGCATGCGCAGTTGCTAAGAACGGCCTACCCAGTATAACGGTGGGTTGTGTGTTTTTAGCACTACTTACATAGTCTACCACCAAAAAATCAACTGGGTAGTAGAAATCCTCTACCTTCACCAACACATCATTCACCATCCCCCTTGGATGCGTGGGAGTCTGATCAGCTAACACCACCGTGGTGTTAATTTCATGTAGTGGACCAAAGTCGTATTGGTCAAACAGACTCCCAGGCAATATACTCACACATGCTCCAAGATCTAGGAGCGCCCTTTCTATTTTAAATTCTCCAACCTGAATTGGAATCAATGGGGCTCCTGGATCTTGAAGTTTAGGGGGAAGAGCATCTGACAAAACAGTACGAACATGTGCCCCTAAGTGTTCGGGCAACTTGTTGTGCTTGTTTTGGTTGCTCAACTCTTTCACACATTCGACATGAGCAGGAACCTTTTCAATTGCATCAATAAGTGGTAAATTTATTTTGACTTGTTTAAAATTTTCCCACCTCTCGTCCTTTGGTGGGCTCCACTTATAAATGCTTGACACATTGTTTAGGTCTACTAAAGCTGCAGGGTATGGGATGGTATTAGTCTCCATCCCCACACTTGTCTTAGTAACCATCTCATTTAAACACTTTTCGCAAAAAGATTTTTTATAATTTTTAACTTCAAAATTATTTTGCGAAATATTTTCCTCTTCCTGCTCATCATCACTATCAACCTCCTCCACCACACCATCAACAAATTGTTGTGGTGGAGTTGTTTCATTACCCACAACCTTATCATTCAAAATAAAACTCACCGCATTTATATGCACGCTTTGATTGTTTCTTGAGCTCGATGCTTGATGTTGTGGGTTTATTGTTGTGTCACTAGGAAGCTTCCCCGCGCTTCATCTCCATTGAGCCATTTCTTCCGCTAATTGGCCCACTTGTTTAGCCAAGGCCTCGTGAGACTTATCCCTCACTTCATTTGCTTTGTTGTTCTCTTTCATCATGCTCATTAAAGCATCCATTTTTGAACTCAAAGACTCATCACCACCTTGACTTCCCGAAGAGTTTCCTTGATTGCTTGAGGAGCCGCCTTGGTTGTAACCTCTTTGATAATTGTTGTTGTACCCTTGGTTACCACCTTGATTGTAGTTGTTTCTTTGGTAACCGCCGTGATTACCACCTTGACGACCTTGATATTGCCCACTACCGCCTTGATTTCCCGATTGGAAATTCGGGTTCATTTGGTTAGCGGGATTACCATACCTAAAGTTAGGATGGTTTCTCAAGCCTGCGTGGTAAGTGTTGGAGTTCATGTCATACTTCCTTTCTCCATACACTTGATTCACCTCTTCGGTTGCTTGACCCATATCACCGGAGCACTCACTAGCTTTATGCCCCAAATCTCCACAATTATCACACACGGGGTATTGTATCGATGACACCTCCCGTTTCTTCATCCTTGCCAACTCTCTTTCCAACTGAGCAATTCGGTCCTTAGAACTTGAATCTGCATCGGGAAGAGATTTAGAGACCGGGTGTTTAGTTCTTCGATCAGCTGCCTCTTCCGATTTTGAATTCTTCGCCATTAGCTCCAAAAAATCCCAATCTTCTTGCTCCGGATTAGATAACAATGTTCCATTGCTAGTAGACTTGAGATATTTTCTTTCCTCTTTGCTCAATCCATTCACGAAACTACTAACCAATTCCCAAAGGTCAATGTTATGGTGCGGGCATTTTCGAATCAACTCTTTGAAACGAGTAAAAGCTTCATGAAGCGGTTCCCCTTGTAGTTGTTGAAAAGAACGAATTTCTAGCCGCACCGCATCTGTTTTAAAACTGGGGAAGTACTCATCCAAAAATACTTGTTGCATTTCTCCCCAAGTGTAAATGCTATGTGCGGGTAAGGTGAGGAACCATGTCTTTGCTTTATCCTTGAGAGAAAACCGAAATAACCTCAACTGTACCTCATCTAGTGAAAAGTTATGACCTCCCATAGTACCACACATTGCCTTGAATTCGGATAAGTGATCATACGGGTCTTCATTAGCCATCCCATGAAAATGAGGAATGATGTTGATGTAGTTGGGCTTGCAATCAAAGAATCTTCTCCCTGGAGGTGGTGGTACAATAGGTGATTCGTTCTCGGATGCAAGTGGTCTAAACCGACCGTTAACTCCTTGCATTGGAACTGGGGGCCTTCGCCTTGGAGCATTAACCTCTTCACCTCTATGTTGTCTTCCCCCATTAGGTCTTCTTTCTGCTCGACCCACAAAATTTTCACCCCGGTTTTGGTGAATATTGGGAATTTGATGTCTTCTTGGGTTTTGTCTTGGTTGATGATTATTAATGACATGATTGTAATAACCATCATTACCCCCGTTTCGATTTGCACCCACGTTAGAACTATTATCACCGTGATACTCTTCCTCATCTCCATAATCATCACTAACATTTCTGTAGCCCCAATCCTCATCATCTTCATTGTAATCCCTTTCAGAATATTCATCTTCTCCCGAGTGGTAGGAATGAACACTAACTCTGTCTGATGATTGATAACTTGGTACACTGAATGGGTCATCATCATTAATGTTCCCCCTTAATTCTTCAATAGTCTCCACATAGTCTTCATATCCGGCTTCATTGTACCGATTGACCGGATCAAATGTGGGATTGCCACGGTTAGACATGGAGGGACCTTGGTTTACATTTCGGGTGTTGGAATTTCGGTTGTGAATTGGTTGGTGAGGTGGGTGTTGTTGTGAATTTTGGGCTTGGTTTTGATGAGGTGGAGTGGGTGGTCTTCGATTTTCACCTGAACGGCGATTTGGGTTTGAGCTTGCCATTTGAACGGTTTCAAAAGACAAAGGTTGAATTATGGGTGGTGATTGGGAGTTAGAAGGAATCGGCTCCTCTAACCGGTGTTGTCGGTTTCTTCTTGCTACTCGTTCAATTTCCGGTTCAAACACTAAAGGAGAAGTTCTCCCCGAATGTCGCGTACGCATGCACTACCTGTAAACTGCACAAGTAACACACCCCGCGTAACAAGGAAAAGTAGAAAATAAACCAAACAACAATTTAAACAGATTATCACACTATTAACTACTCAATAAACACTAAGCGCACTAGCTCCCCGGCAACGGCGCCATTTGATGAGCCGGTCGTCACGGTTCATACAAAGCCTAAATAACCTAAATAGATAGGGTAAGTAGGGTATCAATCCAAGGAGCGTGTGGTTAGTGAGTATTTCCTAGTTAACTTTGAATTTGTTGTTTTATGAAGATGCTAATTTATGAATTTGGTATTTAGAAAATTGGTTGAAGAGTTTGTTGATTAATATGAAATTAAAGTGACTTTGTAAGAAATAATTAACGATACTTGTAAACAATAAGATAAAGATGATTACACTAAGGATTTGGGTAATTGAACACTAAGGCTTTCAACAATTAGGCATGATTGGATAAACAAAGATAATGCAATTGGTACTAACGGATTGATTGTTCAATAAACTTAGGTATCAAGTTTCATCAACATTCACAATGGACTAAACTATACTTTATCATTTAGAACATACAATCCTATGATAGTGTTGATGCAAGGAACCATGTTCATATCATTTAGAAATTGGCACAAGATCAATTAACTAGAAATGATTTCAACATAAGATTAATCACTAGTCAACACAAGTAATTCAAGTACATAAAAACATTAATCAAAAGTTTAAGCAATGCCCAAATGTTTAAGCCCTAGGTATCAAAGACTTACATCCCTAGTGTAATACAAGAGTTTTAGCCAAACATGGCCATGGTGTTCATCATCTTCAAAATATGATCTTCAATCTTCAAAGGAGTTGTGTAATAAGCTTGGAGAATAATTGTGTGATGATTTTAGAGAATGGTGTGTCATATCTTTCTTTGATGAATGATAATGATAATCAATAAAATTCATGACCCCCAAGAATCTCTAGTCAAAAAGAAAACTCCTCAAAGCATTTGATGATTGCATTAAATTATGTGTTGACCACTTGTCATATGCACCGTCAGAGACGGCATGACTGCCGTCAGGTACGGCGATGGCGTCAGAGACAGTATGTTTGCCGTCAAAGACGGTCAGAACCTTCATTGTACTTTTCATGGCCTTCTTTTTCCCAATGCTTCTCAACTCCAATCTTTTGCTCTAGCATTGTGTAAAATTCACTCAATAAGCGCTTTTACCCTGAAACATCAAATCAAATCAAATTGCTATATCCCACCTCAAATAATCAAATAAAAACATCTTTTTAGATTTAATAGAGGCGAGGTTTCCAACCACGCATCAATAAATGGGTGTTGATGAATAATGCTAATGGATGCTAATTGTGTTTATATGTTGACAGTTGGTTCTGTTGGTCTTTGTTTCTAGTGTAACACGATGGTGGCTTTCGCCGGTACTGGGTGGTGGAAACCTATATATTTATAAATGGGTGCTGATGCATAGTGCCAATAGGTGCTAATTGTGTTTATGTGTTGATGTGTTGACGGTTGGTTCTGTTGGTCTTTGTTTCTGGTGTAACACGGTGGTGGTTTTTGCCGGTACTGAGTGGTGGAAATAAATGAGAAGGTGGTTTGTTAGTGATGGTTGGGTGACCGTTAGGTTTCACACATAAATGGTGTCGATGTTACTGATTTACTTATTTGTCAATAATCAAACTTCTATTAACAGTGGTGTGGCAAACTGTGACATTTGCATGTTTCCTAGACTTTGTTGTACTTACATTTATAGTCCTCGTAGTTTGATCGTTCTGATTTTTAATAAAAATCTTGAGTTGCATTGATCGTTACATCTTTGTTTAGGTTGTGCTTCGTTATTAATCATAAACATGTATCGAATCATAACCTAAATGTGTTATGCTTGGGCGTTTAAGCGAATCTTATCATTATAAATTTATTGTGATACATTTAACGCAACGTTTAGAGTAAATTGTAATACCCAAAATTTCGGAGCTTTAGAATAGCATATACCGATCTAATATGTTGAATTCTTAAATGAATTTTGTTATGTCACAGAACTGATTAAATGTGTAACAAATAATACCAAACACTTTATTAATTAGTATGTACTATAAACGACTAATTTCATTACGAACAGATGTTAAATATAATTTATGAACTTCAATATGTAAATGTAACATCTGACCCCTCTCACCACCAATATTGTCCGCTTTGCCCTCTTAGAGCTCACGGATTTGTTTTTGGGTGCCCCGTTGGAAACTTCCCAGGAGGTCACCCATCCTGAAACTGCTCCCACCTGAGCACGCTTAACTATGGAGTTATCCTCTCATCCACTAACATTAAGCCCCAAAACGCGTTGGTGATTTAAGAGGCAAGATATTACTTATGAACCAAGGATCTATCCTGGCCACGACCGATGTGGGATTTTCCTAGGGTGTCACATTCACCCCCCGTTAGAGTCTCATCGTCCCTGATGAGGTTAGAGTCTCATCGTCCCTGATGAGGTATGCACCCACCATCCCGAACGGCATAGGAGTGGCTCTGATACCATTTGTAACATCTGACCCCTCTCACCACCAATATTGTCCGCTTTGCCCTCTTAGAGCTCACGGATTTGTTTTTGGGTGCCCCGTTGGAAACTTCCCAGGAGGTCACCCATCTGAAACTGCTCCCACCTGAGCACGCTTAACTATGGAGTTATCCTCTCATCCACTAACATTAAGCCCCAAAACGCGTTGGTGATTTAAGAGGCAAGATATTACTTATGAACCAAGGATCTCTCCTGGCCACGACCGATGTGGGATTTTCCTAGGGTGGTCACATTTGATGTGACACCCGGCATGTTCGGCTTAAACATATTAGTAACATCTAAGTCTACCTTAGCGAGAAACGTTTATAAACGAACTTAACTGGGTTAGTTGAGTCGGGTCAAGTTAGGATTGTCCAGGTACAATGATCTGGAGGATCATTGGAAGTCGTTTTGGTAATACACTAGTACCGGGTTCTGTTGTTGGTGACATCACATGAACTAATTAAGTATATGTGTAGATTATGGGTCGTGTGGTGGATTATATACATAGATGTGTTTAAATGATGTGTAAATGATTATTTGTGCTTTAATGTGTTAAATATAGACTAAGGATGCATGCTTATGTGTTAGGATGTGTTAGAATGCGTTAAACACGACAAACTGGAAAACTAGTTAAAAAGGGGCTCTGGTTCGACCACTTCGAGTGGTCGAAGGAGAGGAAAAATGTCTGGTTCGACCCATGCAAGTGGGCGAACCAGGGAAGTGGAAATTGAGAAATTTCCTTCGACCAAACAGGGCTCATTCGACCCTGTGAAAGGGGCGAAGGAGCCTACATTCGACCAATGAGTTGGTGCGAAGGAAGACTAGTATAAATACCAACCTTTGTCATTTTTCATCATTTCACAAACCCTAACCGTCCCAAAACGCTCTCAAACGATCTTAAACACTAAGGAAGGAGTTTTTGCTCTTCTTTTTCATATTCTAACCTATCTACAACATCTAAACAAGAATCCAAGGTGTGTTCATAATCCTAAACCTTTTAAAAGCCTTTTTATTCGTTTTCATCTAACCCTAATTGTCCAGATCTGTTCTAAGGGTGTCTTTATGATTAAAAACCTTTTAAACATCTTTCTAAATCAAAACATGATCATTTAACATAGGTTTTCATAATGAATAACATGTGTTAGTTGTGTGTTATGTGGTGTTATGTGTTATTCACTGATTTGCTGCTATATCTATGATAGAAACATGATATAGGATTGTTGTTAATGATTGGATTATGGTTGTCTAGGGTTAAGATTGGGTATATTGATATTTGGGGGTTTTATGGGATTAATACTTGATGCATGAATGTTTATGATCAATAGAATGAATAAGAAAGGTCGGATAATCGACAAACTGAGTATTTGGAGCTAAACATGAATCGATTTCAAAAGTTTCCAAATTGGGTAAATAATCCATGCATGAAAGTGATGTTTCCATAATCGTTACCATTTTGGGAAAGGGTTGAAACGGACGTATTATCGGGGGAAATCGATGGGGTTTTGTAGGAATAAGTTATTCATACTCGACTGCTGTGTTTGATGATGTTTCGGGTCGTTTTGAATGTGTTTGAAGCGTTTTTTAGGAAAAATAATACAACAGGGGCGAACCTGGCCTCCTTCGACCAGTCGATGGTGCGAAGGAGGGATCCAGGGTCGAACCTGGGATTTTTATTGGACGAATGAGAATAAACGGGCGAAGGAAGCATCAAACGGTCGAACGTACTGTAAATGGTGTGAAGGAGACAAAAAGGTGCGAAGGAGACTCAAAACTGACTGGTTCGACCGTTCTGATGCAGAAATGAGATTTTTGATACAAACTAAGTGTTTTATGCTTGAACCTTGTGTGTAATCTATGTGTACTTGATTAGTTAGGGTAATGGGTCACCAACGGGATGTCGGGTCGGTCTAGTGTGTCGGTTAAACATTTAAACACGCTTTAAAACATACTTGGTTACGATCTGGACAATCGGGGACTAGATAACCTTATGGTTATTGGTCGGAACACTTATGTGAACATTTTGATAGATCTCCGGTAGAGGGATTATCAAGGGCTAAACATCTTTACTTATATTTGAAGAACGCTATCTAAGGTGAGTTCACGGCCCCACTTTTACTGCTTTAACTTTTGGGGGAGAAAACATGCGCTAAACTGTTTTGGTAACATATGTCATACTATGGTTTTAACTTATTATTGCTATACGATCTTTTGGAAAGTCCCGGGGGAAACCATGAATGTGCGGGTTTGCACAACGGGGGAAATGTGGATAGATCTATTGGGCGTGACCTGCCCCACTCGTCGGCTTGGAGGGCCGGGCGGGTGCATATTGTCTCGAACAGGTACATTGGTATCATGCTGAACATACGGGCTGCTTAAACATGATGAACATTGCTAAACGTGTCTAGTAATGGTTTCCAATCGTAGTAGTAATGAAACATACGCCTAGCTAGCGTACTTGGTAACATTGATATAGTATGGACATGGTAACACTTTAGTAACATTTTTGAACAAACCTGTGAACTCACCAGCATTATATGTTGACATCTTTTTGGCATGTTTTTCTCAGGTCGCTAAGGTAGCAATGAACGGAACTAGGCGCACGGGTCTGCATTGGCGTCTAGATTTTAGTGCACGTTTTGTAATAAATGTCTTGGATACTTGGGAACACTGTTTTGTAGAGATTAAATTCTTTAAATGCTTCCGCTTATGAAATTTATGTTTTGGGTTTACGTACTTCTTATAGTGTCGTTTATTGTGATCGTTGACTTGGATCCTGGTTTGTCATGCGCCTCGCGGTAAAACCCCGCATGTGGTAATTTGAGGGTGTGACAGATTGGTATCAGAGCCAATGGTTATAGTGAACTAGGACTGCATGTAGAGTCTGGTCTATAGCCGAGTTGCACACACTAGACGGTCACATACTTTGGGTCTATTAATGGGATATGTACTAACGTTGTCGGGGTGTCCTTACATCATCATTATGTTTCTCCGTTACATCATCCGTTTTTATTTGGGTTCTTATCTACTCTTGTCTTCTTCTTCTGGATTGAATGAGGAGGGGTTGATTTGTTGGTTCTCGCACACACATGCCTTCTTACACTTGCACCTATTGCCACATAGGCGACAATGTCCGGTGACTGGGGTCTAAATTAGGGGTACATCTGGAGGACCATGTAGAGCAGTTTATCATTTCGGGTGCACACGAAATAATAAACTGGAATGCATGAAAATCCCGATGGACTTCGAGTTTGGATGTATAGTCCTGAATTTGTCCCTAGGTTAACTCTTGTAAATTCCTAGTGGTTGACACTGGAAGTGAATCTGAATCTCTCGATTTCTTGATTTGTTAGATCATGTCTGGTGCTCGCGGAGGTGGACGTCGTGGTGGCGGCGGTGGCCGTGCTGGCGGCTGTGGTCGTGCCGGAGGCGGTGGTCGTGGGAACATCAACATGACCCAGGCTGAACTGAACAACTTGCTCCAGCAGCAAGTGAACATGGCTATGGCTAATTTCCAGGCCAAGATTAATGCCATGGGTGGTGAGTTGATTTTTGTCGACCTTGCCTCATTTCTTTGGGTTTCGTGTTCTTTCGTTTGTGTTTTACTCATGTACCGTATTTCAGGTGTTGGTGCCAATCCACCCCCACCTCAGTGCTCTTATAAGAATTTTAGGGACTGTCAGCCCCATAACTTCGCTGGAACTGAGGGAGCGGTGGGACTGCTCCGATGGCTAGAGAAGGTGGAATCTGTGTTTGTCATGTGTAACTGTCCTGCTGGGGACCGAGTGAAGTATGCTACTGCGACATTTGAGGGGCCTGCATTGTCGTGGTGGAATGCTACCACTCAGAACGTGGGGTTGGGAGAGGCTATTGCTATGCCTTGGGCGGAGTTTGTGCAGCTTTTGAGAGGTGAGTACTGTCCGAGGGAGGAGATACAGAAGTTGGAGCATGAGGTCTGGAGTTACAAGATGGTTGGGTCGGAAATTGAGGAGTACACTGTGAGGAGGAACGAGCTGGCGGTGTTGTGTCCTGACTTACACACACCCGAGTACAGGAGGATCGAGCACTATGTGTCTGGACTAGTGCCCGAGATTGCTGGGTTGGTGGCTGCTGGGAATCTTCCCACTATTGCTGAAGTTGTCCGATCAGCTCATCGGATGACTAACCTGAAGGTGGCGGAAGGCGTTTTGCCACCCAAGGGTGCTGCTGTGAAGACTGCTGAGGGAAACAAGAGGAAGTGGGAGAGTGTGGGGAAGAGTGTGGTGCCAGCTCAGCCGGCGAAGAAGTTTGATACATCTGGGTCTTCTTCTGGGTCGAAGACGGGTGGGTATGTTGGAAAACATCCCAGATGTAACAAGTGTGGTTTTCATCATTCTGGGGGTTGTGATAGAGCTCGTTGTCATCGGTGCCATCAGTTGGGGCACCATGCTAAGGATTGCAAGGTGGCGCTCACCCCAACTCAGACTCCTGCGGCTACTCCTGCTCCTGCTGCTCAGGGGACTCAGGGGAGGCAGGGGTGTTATAACTGTGGTGACACGGGACATTTCAAGCGTGATTGTCCCAAACTGAAGCAGGGCGATAATGGGAGGGGCGGGAACGGTAACGGGCACAATGGCGGCGGAGGCAGGACTGCACGTGCTTTCGTCATTGGATCTGCAGAGGCTAGGCAGGATCCAGACACAGTTACCGGTACGTTCCTTCTTAATGATCGCTATGTTTCTGTTTTGTTTGATTCTGGTGCCGATAAGAGTTTCGTATCTTTGGATATTAGTCGATTGCTAGATATAGTACCCACACCTTTAGAGGCTAAGTACTTAATAGAATTGGCTGATGGTAAGAAAATCGAAGCGACACACACCCTTAGGGAATGTCGTTTGGAACTGTCGGGTTTGTCTTTCCCCATTGACCTTATGCCGGTACCTCTAGGTAGTTTTGATGTTGTGGTTGGCATGGATTGGTTATCGTTGTATCGTGCGGAGATCGTTTGTTTTGACAAGGTTATTCGGATCCCTCTCCCTGATGGAGAGATTCTTACTGTTCGTGGCGAGAAAAGCGGTGCTCCGCTGAGTATCATTTCTAGCATGAAAGCCCGTAAGTATCTTCGGAAGGGTTGTTCGGCCATTCTGGCACTTGTTAACGTTTCTACTGACGATGAGAAGAAGATCGAGGATATCCCGGTGGTTCGTGACTTTTCTGATGTGTTTCCTGATGATTTACCTGGTCTTCCTCCCCATCGTCAGGTTGAGTTTGGTATTGATCTCACTCCGGGCACAGCTCCTATTGCCCGAGCCCCGTATCGTCTTGCACCTCCCGAGATGCAAGAGTTGTCCAGCCAGTTGCAGGAACTCTTGGAAAAGGGTTTCATCCGACCGAGTTCTTCCCCGTGGGGAGCTCCTATTTTGTTTGTGAAGAAGAAGGACGGAAGTCTTCGTATGTGTATTGATTATCGTGAGCTGAACAAAGTGACCATCAAGAATCGTTATCCTCTTCCTCGCATTGATGATCTCTTTGACCAGCTTCAGGGCTCCAGCTATTATTCGAAGATTGATTTGCGGTCCGGTTATCACCAGTTGCGCGTCAGGGAAGCTGACATTCAGAAGACTGTCTTTCGCACTCGTTATGGCCATTTTGAGTTCTTGGTCATGCCTTTTGGTCTCACTAACGCACCTGCGGTGTTCATGGATTTGATGAACCGCGTTTGCAAGCCTTACCTTGATAAGTTCGTCATCGTGTTTATTGACGACATTCTGATCTATTCCAAGAACAAGGTGGATCACGAGGAACATCTGCGGTTGGTCTTGGAACTTTTGAGACAAGAGCAGTTGTATGCTAAGTTCTCAAAGTGTGATTTTTGGTTGCGTGAAGTTCAATTCCTAGGACATGTGGTGAATGAACTGGGAATTCATGTCGATCCGGCTAAGATCGAAGCTATTAAAGACTGGGAAGCACCAAAGACGCCATCTGAGGTGCGGCAATTCCTAGGTCTTGCGGGTTACTATCTTCGTTTCATTGAGGGATTTTCGAAGATCGCTCAACCCCTCACTGCCCTTACCCAGAAGGATCGGAAGTTCGACTGGGATGAACCACAAGAATCAGCATTTCAGATGCTGAAGCTTAAACTTTGTTCTGCACCTATCTTATCCCTTCCTGAGGGTACGGATGACTTTGTTGTGTATTGTGATGCTTCTATTCGTGGTCTCGGTTGCGTGTTGATGCAGCGCGGGAAGGTTATTGCTTATGCTTCTCGACAACTCAAAGTTCATGAGAAGGACTACACTATTCATGACTTGGAACTGGGTGCAGTGGTCTTTGCGTTGAAAATCTGGAGACATTACTTGTACGGTACCAAGTGTGAAGTATATACCGATCACAAGAGTCTTCAGCACATTTTTGACCAGAAGGTGTTGAATATGTGGCAACGTCGCTGGGTTGAACTCCTGAACGATTATGACTGTGCCATCAAGTATCATCCTGGCAAGGCGAACGTTGTGGCGGACGCCTTGAGCAGGAAGGAGTCTGTTAACCCTCGCCGTGTTCGAGCCTTACAGCTCACCATTCATTCGTCATTGCCTGACCAAATCCGTGCTGCACAGTTGGAAGCCTTGAAGGAGGAAAACCTTAAGGCTGAAACGATGCACAGTGCTGACAAGCATCTTGAGCTCAGGACTGATGGCTTGCACTATTTTGCGGGACGTGTTTGGGTCCCATTGTTTGGGGAATTGCGCGAGCTTGTTCTGGATGAAGCTCACAAATCCCGGTATTCTATTCACCCTGGCT
The DNA here is from genome assembly GCA_030844895.1 of Ambrosia x helenae. Taxonomy (NCBI): domain Eukaryota; kingdom Viridiplantae; phylum Streptophyta; class Magnoliopsida; order Asterales; family Asteraceae; genus Ambrosia; species Ambrosia x helenae. The sequence goes on from CM061229.1 coordinate 2,124,808, forward strand.
CCGATAAGATGTATCAGGATTTGAAGATACTTTATTGGTGGCCGAACATGAAAGCTGATATAGCCTCTTATGTCAGCAAATGTTTGACTTGTGCTAAAGTCAAGGTGGAGTATCAGAGGCCGTCTGGTCTCCTGCAACAACCAGAGGTTCCGGAATGGAAGTGGGAACGAATCACGATGGATTTTGTCACCAAGCTGCCAAGGTCACCTGGTGGTTATGATATGATTTGGGTGATTGTTGACCGGCTGACAAAATCGGCACGTTTTATACCTATTAAGGAAACCGATGGACTCGAGCGGTTAGCTCGACTTTACCTTAAGGAGGTGGTTGCTCGGCACGGGGTGCCTGTTTCTATTATCTCTGATCGTGATTCTCGTTTCGCTTCGCGTTTCTGGAAGGCTCTGCACAAGGCTTTGGGTACTCAGTTGGATATGAGTACGGCTTATCACCCGCAAACTGATGGACAGAGTGAGCGGACGATTCAAACCTTGGAAGACATGCTTCGGGCATGTGTTATCGATTTTGGCAAAAGTTGGGAGATCCACCTGCCGTTAGTGGAGTTCTCCTACAACAACAGCTATCACTCTAGCATCAAGGCAGCTCCGTTCGAGGCCCTTTACGGACGAAAATGCCGATCACCACTTTGTTGGGCCGAGGTGGGCGAGAGCCAGCTCACTGGTCCGGAACTCGTGTACGAAACTTTGGAGAAAATCGTACAGATCCGTCAACGTTTGGCTGCTGCACGGGATCGTCAGAAGAGCTATGCCGATCGCCGTCGAAAACCTTTAGAGTTCCAGGTTGGGGACAAGGTACTTCTGAAAGTTTCACCATGGAAGGGCGTCATACGCTTTGGAAAGCGTGGCAAGCTTAACCCTCGTTATGTCGGACCGTTCGCAATCCTGGACCGGATTGGACCGGTGGCATACAGACTTGACTTACCGGCGGAGCTCGGTAGTGTGCACAACGTCTTCCATGTGTCTAACTTGAAGAAGTGTTTGGCTGATGAATCTCTCATTGTACCACTGGAAGAGATCAAGGTTGATGATCGTCTTCGCATTGTGGAGGAACCTGTCGAGATTCTCGACTACAAGATTCGTAGCCTTCGTCGGAGTAAAATCCGCATCGTTAAAGTCCGTTGGAACTCGAACCGTGGACCTGAGTTCACATGGGAACGAGAGGATCAGATGAAATCTAAGTATCCTCATCTCTTTCCGAAGCGCGCGTTTGAATCAAGGCATGTTACTGCTAAAGCGGAATGAATCTCGGGTCGAGATTCCTTTCTATGTGGGGATGATGTGACATCCGGTAAGTTTCTTTTCGTTCTGTTCTTTCGTTTCTTTCTTTTTGGGCTTTGCGCAATTTTCGGGACGAAAATTCTTTCAACGTGGGGATGATGTGACACCCGGCATGTTCGGCTTAAACATATTAGTAACATCTAAGTCTACCTTAGCGAGAAACGTTTATAAACGAACTTAACTGGGTTAGTTGAGTCGGGTCAAGTTAGGATTGTCCAGGGTACAATGATCTGGAGGATCATTGGAAGTCGTTTTGGTAATACACTAGTACTGGGTTCCGTTGTTGGTGACATCACATGAACTAATTAAGTATATGTGTAGATTATGGGTCGTGTGGTGGATTATATACATAGATGTGTTTAAATGATGTGTATATGATTATCTGTGCTTTAATGTGTTAAATATAGACTAAGGATGCATGCTTATGTGTTAGGATGTGTTAGAATGCGTTAAACACGACAAACTGGAAAACTAGTTAAAAAGGGGCTCTGGTTCGACCACACGACAAACTAAACCTTTTAAAAGCCTTTTTATTCGTTTTCATCTAACCCTAATTGTCCAGATCTGTTCTAAGGGTGTCTTTATGATTAAAAACCTTTTAAACATCTTTCTAAATCAAAACATGATCATTTAACATAAGTTTTCATAATGAATAACATGTGTTAGTTGTGTGTTATGTGGTGTTATCACTGATTTGCTGCTATATCTATGATAGAAACATGATATAGGATTGTTGTTAATGATTGGATTATGGTTGTCTAGGGTTAAGATTGGGTATATTGATATTTGGGGGTTTTATGGGATTAATACTTGATGCATGAATGTTTATGATCAATAGAATGAATAAGAAAGGTCGGATAATCGACAAACTGAGTATTTGGAGCTAAACATGAATCGATTTCAAAAGTTTCCAAATTGGGTAAATAATCCATGCATGAAAGTGATGTTTCCATAATCGTTACCATTTTGGGAAAGGGCTGAAACGGACGTATTATCGGGGGAAATCGATGGGGTTTTGTAGGAATAAGTTATTCATACTCGACTGCTGTGTTTGATGATGTTTCGGGTCGTTTTGAATGTGTTTGAAGCGTTTTTAGGAAAATAATACAACAGGGGCGAACCTGGCCTCCTTCGACCAGTCGATGGTGCGAAGGAGGGATCCAGGGTCGAACCTGGGATTTTTATTGGACGAATGAGAATAAACGGGCGAAGGAAGCATCAAACGGTCGAACGTACTGTAAATGGTGCGAAGGAGACAAAAAGGTGCGAAGGAGACTCAAAACTGACTGGTTCGACCGTTCTGATGCAGAAATGAGATTTTTGATACAAACTAAGTGTTTTATGCTTGAACCTTGTGTGTAATCTATGTGTACTTGATTAGTTAGGGTAATGGGTCACCAACGGGATGTCGGGTCGGTCTAGTGTGTCGGTTAAACATTTAAACACGCTTTAAAACATACTTGGTTACGATCTGGACAATCGGGGACTAGATAACCTTATGGTTATTGGTCGGAACACTTATGTGAACATTTTGATAGATCTCCGGTAGAGGGATTATCAAGGGCTAAACATCTTTACTTATATTTGAAGAACGCTATCTAAGGTGAGTTCACGGCCCCACTTTTACTGCTTTAACTTTTGGGGGAGAAAACATGCGCTAAACTGTTTTGGTAACATATGTCATACTATGGTTTTAACTTATTATTGCTATACGATCTTTTGGAAATTCCCGGGGGAAACCATGAATGTGCGGGTTTGCACAACGGGGGAAATGTGGATAGATCTATTGGGCGTGACCTGCCCCACTCGTCGGCTTGGAGGGCCGGGCGGGTGCATATTGTCTCGAACAGGTACATTGGTATCATGCTGAACATACGGGCTGCTTAAACATGCTGAACATTGCTAAACGTGTCTAGTAATGGTTTCCAATCGTAGTAGTAATGAAACATACGCCTAGCTAGCGTACTTGGTAACATTGATATAGTATGGACATGGTAACACTTTAGTAACATTTTTGAACAAACCTGTGAACTCACCAGCATTATATGTTGACATCTTTTTGGCATGTTTTTCTCAGGTCGCTAAGGTAGCAATGAACGGAACTAGGCGCACGGGTCTGCATTGGCGTCTAGATTTTAGTGCACGTTTTGTAATAAATGTCTTGGATACTTGGGAACACTGTTTTGTAGAGATTAAATTCTTTAAATGCTTCCGCTTATGAAATTTATGTTTTGGGTTTACGTACTTCTTATAGTGTCGTTTATTGTGATCGTTGACTTGAATCCTGGTTTGTCATGCGCCTCGCGTAAAACCCCGCATGTGGTAATTTGAGGGTGTGACAGTAAATAGAAGTTACAATTCTTGTTTGATGAATTTCATTTGATTTCTAACTTTACTAGTTAGATGACTATGATTAATTTTTTTTTAAAAGAAAATGATTCATATGGAACTTAATATACATAAAATGGACATAATGGGTATTTAAGTTAGATATGAATAACGAAAAAGACTAACGCCTACAAATCAGTAAATACAGTAATAATATCATTGATTTAGATTGAAGATAATTAATTTCGAATTTAATTCCTTTTCTTCATTTTGTGTCCACCACATAAATCTATGAATTGAATGCCAAATAAAGGCATATCAATAATGGGCAACAGTTTCATCTTCTTTTAATTGTATGTAACTGTCGAATCTAACTATACATATGATAAACGAAAGTCAATTTTGACACATGGCACTCTCACAATACACCTTCACTCTTATCTCCTCCCATATTGTGCCACATGACATAAGCTTAGAATTTATAAAATTTTCTTTTTTTTTAAAATCAAAAATTGAATTAGTGCATAAATATGGTCAAAATCGGTCAATTACTACATTTCCAAAACTCGATTTACCTAATCTCATTCATTCACCATCAATTCTTAACACTAAATCAAAACAATCTCCTCCCCATCATCGATCATCCGTCTCCTTCGTCTCCTCTCCTTCAAGGTATCTCTATTCCATTTCTTCTGTAACACAAACATCGATCAATCATCTCTGTTTTTGTTTTCGTTTTTTTTTCCTGATATGATTATTAGTTAACTTTCATGGGCGATTAGTGTTATTATGTTTTTGTCTTAACTGATTTTAATGATTTTTGTTTCAAATCTTGATTTATTGTGTATTATTGTTTTGTTTTAATAATTTTTCAGTTTTAGGGTTCATGTTTTTCTTTCTTTTTCATACTGATTTTGATAGTTAAGGTTTCAATGTTGATGTATTGTGTGTTGTTGTTTATGTTTAGTAAGTCTTTAGATTTAGGGTTCACTGATTTCTGATCAAAATTCTCCGTTTTAGGGCGATGATTGTTTTTCTTTATTTGTTTTTAACTGTTTTTAATAATTTTTCTGATTTAGGGTTCATGGTATTTTTCTTTTTGAATATGTATTTATCTGTATGAATCTGTATTATTGATTTAGGTATGCATGTATATGATTGATTTAGGTATGAATGTGTATGATTGATTAAGTTTTCCGTTTTGTGTATTTCTTGATTCATTGATTTATGTATCAGTATGTTTTAGTATTTTTCTATTGTTTTTGGTTTGGCAAAAATGTCAAGTAGTTTTTCTAAGCGATCAGATCAGTTGGGAAATCTGCTTTTTATAAATTGTTCGTATTGGCAGCTGCAAACGGTAATGTATGTTGGTGTTCATCATGTTCATACGGATTATGACATTGTTTTTTGAATGCCCGTTTGAATTTTATGTTTGATCTTACTTTGGTTGGTCAACAATGGATTGCATGTTTGTAGAAATATTTTAATTGGTTTCCAAGATTGTGGCATTAATTCTGATTGATTTGGTTTGACCAATTTTTTTTTATAGAAAATCTGAATTTAAAATTGATTTATTTGTTTGAAAGTTTAAAATTTTGTTTTGACTTTATATATTTTTATTACGAAAACTTAATCAATATTAAGAAGTTTCCTTATCAAAACCGTAAATATTTTTCAAGATTGTATATGTAATTTTGAATTTTCAAATTTAAATGTTTAATTGAATTTTAAATTCAAATTCAAATTCAAATTGTCACATTAATTTGTAATTTATTATAATAATCTATACATCTAATAAACTAAAGTCCATGAGGACACTTGGCACTCCCACATTCATCCTCAATTGTGTAGCCAATCATATTGTGCCAAGTGTCTCATTGTGGGAATTTATAAAATTTTTCATTTTTCTAAAAATCAAAAATCATTCAATTAATTTTGGTCAATAATCATTTACCAATATTAATTAACTTTCCTAAAACAATAGAACCCTAATTCGAAAATCATTTAGCAAATTAAATTAGGCAATTCAATGATTATTTTGGTAAAAATTGGTCAAGCATATTATCTTCCTAAATACACAATCATCCTCCTAAACCTTACTCTTCTAAACCCTAAAACTACTCTAGGCGACCGATCATTCTTTCTTCTCGGCTATCCTTCTACAAGGTAATTTCCAGTCATCTTCGTCGTCGCCGGTTGCTGCAGCCTGATTCACCGCTCTCTTCTTCGTATCAGATTGTCCTTTTAAAGTGGTTTTATAATTGTCGCTGTTATTGGTTTTTTGAAACAGGCTCACATCGATCAACGCAACCATTTTTTCAATTGATTAGGGCTCAAGCGTTCAAGTTTTGAAGGTAAACATCACTCAACTCCAACTTCGTTTCTTGCGTGTTTCCGATTTCACAGAAGCAAACCAATCAATTTAATTGACTTTTGTTTTTTACTGTATCAATTGAGTTATAAGGGTTTGGGACTCTTTCAATTAATTAAATGACGTTATTTGTAATATTCAAGCAAGTGTAAAAATCATTTTGAATAATAGTGAGGCTGTGCATTACCAGCAAGAAAATGGCATCAAATGGTTTATGAAATGAGTGGTTGAATAATTGTTATTAAAGAAAACACAGAATGTATGATGATGAAAAGTGTTGAAGATCATGACAATACTAAAATAAAGAGATGGAAAGTATTAATTTGCTACAGGTTAAGTAGCAAAATGCTTGATATATGAAAAAAAATGGTACTTAAAAAAAAGTTGTAACTTGAAATAAGTAATAAGAAACTATCAAAAGTGGAAAGAAGGCGGCAAAACTATGAATATCATGGTCATAAGATCAAGGAAAACAAGTTTCTCTCCAAGAAAATGAAATGGTTTTCCTTCTCAATGTAATTCATACGGTTTAAGTGTTGACCGTTTTACCTTTTAATCCAGAAAAGGTTGGATGACATGCTATATATTGGACTTACTGAAGACCACAACAATCTGGTATGATGTTTACAAATGTTTGATAGCTCATTGATAGTGTATACTTGCAGGTCGCCAGGTATTGAAATCAATAAGAAATCGGTTTTCTCCTCTACATCTCAAGGTATCATTTTTGCTATTTCTTTATTTTTTGCTATTTCTTTAATTTTTCAAAAAACATTCGAACCCTAAATAATCATGGTATTTGTGGTTTACTTCATTTAGTGAAGTTTAGTTGAACCTGAGTTCTATATGCTTCTTTTTTTTTTTCGAACTTCGAAGTAAGCATATAGTAATTCTTTTGAATTCAAAGTCTTATTTCACAATTAACTTGCTGGATTTATTATACATGGTTTACTTCAGGTACGTGAGTAACCTACTCCAACACAAGAGAGTAAAAACAAAGGGATAGAAGGCATGGATGGAAACAACTTCAAGTCCACTTCCATTTTTGGTCATAACTTCTAACAATAATCCTTTCATTTTGTTTGATAAATACTATATTCTCAATGCATATTAGTATGCATGTTGTGAACAAGTGTTTTACTATGATACGCCTTAGCTTATCAAGATGATAATTTTTGGTTGTTTAGACTGCTCGGGTTTGGATTCTGGATCATTCGGTGTTTGGTTAGGCGGCTTTTAATATTTGATTCTTTGCAGCGACTTTGGTCCTTGATATTAAGGTACGATTTTGTTCCAATGATTTATGAAATTCTAATTAAGCATTTCTATATAGTGCCAAGTGCTTTGGTAGTTCATGATTTAATGGTTCTCGCATTTTTCAATAGAAATTATTCAACTGCTTTCATTCTTTACAGTATGTTTTTTCTGATGATGTATGTTCAAATTCGTTTTAGATTTGTCTGATCTGGTCATGGTCGCAATCGAGGTCACATTCCATGGAAGCTTTAATGGCGGTCATTGTAATCATTTAATACACGAGTTTTTTGAATTTTAAAAATAGAATAGTCATTAAATGTTTTTTATTTTAAAAAAAATTAAAAATCTGGATTATAGTGTTTAGGAAAGTTATTAAACACTTTGAGCGAAACATTAATGAATAATTTTCGATTATTAAAAAATAAAAAATTTTATAAAAACATTAATGACTCTTTTTTGAATTTTAAAAATAGAATAGTCATTAAATGTTTTTTATTTTAAGAAAATTAAAAATATGGATTACAGTGTTTAGGAAAGTTATTAAACACGTTGACCCAAACATTAATGAATGATTTCGATTTTTAAAAAATAAATTTTTTTATAAAAACATTAATAACTCTTTTTTGAATTTTAAAAATAGAATAGTTATTAAATGTTTTTTATTTTAAAAAAACAAAAAATGTGGATTATATTGTTTAGGAAAGTTATTAAACACGTTGACCGAAACATTAATGAATGATTTTCGATTTTTAAAAAATAAATTCTTTTATAAAAACATGACTCTTTTTTGAATTTTAAAAATAGAATAGTCATTAAATGTTTTTTATTTAAAAAAAATTAAAAATCTGGATTATAGTGTTTAGGAAAGTTATTAAACACTTTGACCGAAACATTAATGAATAATTTTCGTTGATGTAAAATAAAAAATTTTATAAAAACATTAATGACTCTTTTTTGAATTTTAAAAATAGAATAGTCATTAATTTTTTTTTATTTTAAGAAAATTAAAAATCTAGATTACAGTGTTTAGGAAAGTTATTAAACACGTTGACCCAAACATTAATGAATGATTTCGATTTTTAAAAAATAAAAAACATTTATAAAAACAATAATGACTTTTTTTTGAATTTTAAAAATAGAATAGTTATTAAATGTTTTTATTTTAAAAAAATTAAAAATTATGGATTATAGTGTTTAGGAAAGTTATTAAACACCCGGCTGTGGAGTAGTCCGGGAAGCAAAATGTGGAAGAAGATTTACACAATGTGGGGTTAGCAACGATTTCACAAATATGGAGCGTATAATTAGCATTTATCGTTAGTTACACAATATTGGAAACATCTAATGTTAATAGTTATGATTACCATTTAATTAATAATCTTTAAACATAAAATTATTAATCATATATAACTACATTTATAAATTTATTTTTAAACATTCAAACTCAAAATTAAAAAAAAATCCAGTTTTTAAAATTAATGACATTTAAACACAAAATAAATGCTGAATTATTTGATTTGTCACATTACTATTTTTTAGCGTATAAATAGCATCTATAAGGTAATAGTCGGTTAAAATTATTGAGTAATGCTCTTTGATATGATACATGGGTCACTTTAGATAATGTTCCTTCCTATAAACGGGTCAAATAAGGTAATAGTCGGTTAAAATGTTGTTTTAGTGGTGTAGGTTCATGTTTGTTTACTTATAAATCGGTCGATTTGGGTAATGTTCAACTTTTCCAATGGGTCAAATAGGGTAAAAGTCGCCAACAGTGTGTTTATGGTGTTTTGATTAGATTGATGTTCCTTTTAGTTATACATAGGCCATAGGTGAATTGGGGCAATCTTCCCTTTTCTTAACGGGTCGATTTGGGTAATGTTTGCCTTTTCAAATGTGTCAAATAGAATAAAATATGCTCGAAGCTTTTTTAGCGGGTCGATATGGGTAATGCTCATCTTCTCAGACGTGTCAAATTAAATTGTGAAATTTAGGTGTTAGTTAGTTTCTTATTTTCATTTTTATTACTTTCTTATTGTTGAATATGCCATAAGTCTATTTTTAACACATACCATTTAAGTCGCCTTATTCAGGTTGGATTGTATTTAAGAAACCCTGTATTCTCACATGGCCAGCTTTCTGTCGCATTATCAAGAGTTAAAAGCAGGGCAGGCGTGAAGTTACTTATACTTGATGCTGGTGGGAAAGTGATGACTAAAACAAAAAATGTGGTTTATAAGGAAATTTTCAGCGATATTTGAATAGATGTGTATTCGTTGCTTTTAAATTTTAATAAAATGTTTCTACTTTATTTTTCTTATACGTTATACTACTCCAAATAATCGTACGTTGTTGAACTGCGTGTCAACGCGGGCAAATATCTAGTATCAATTAAACTGGTTTTAATAGTAACATTACTTACCTAAAAACATAGAATATTTATTTGTTAAAGGTTTATTCTAATTTTAATCACAAATATCATTTGGTAACTAATACTTTTTTTTTTCTTTTGGTTATTGTTTTTAATTGGATTATCATCTTCAAATACGATGTCTTTAGTTATCTGTGAATCTGATTAGCATCTTCGTCTTCAAGGTATGATTTCGTCTATTAATACAATGTCTTTATTTATTTTGTTAGATTTTGTAACTAATTTTGACTTTTGATTTGTATATCTCATATGAGATTTGATTTATCATCCTTCCCTGAAATAAGGTTGATTCTCGAATCAGAGGTAATATTCTTTTTTTCAATTCAGTATTAATGTTGATCGTTCTATTTTAAGATATCAACCAGACATAAACCTCACCCTATTATATTTGAATAGATATGGCAACTCTTTTTACCCTTAAACTTACTAATTTATGATTGATATTTCTATCAATTCTCTCTCCTCCCATATTGTGTCACATGGCACAACCATGAAATTTATAAATTTTTTTAAATCGAAAATCTAGACATTAAAGGCAATGGTCAACATCGGTCAAATATTAAACACTTTCCATGTAATTTATAAGATTTTTAGTTTTTTTAAAAATAAAAAATCATTAATTAAATTAAATTAGGAAATTCATTGATTAAATTAAATTAGGTAATTCATTATGATTATTTTAATTTGAATTTTCGGTCAAAGCAAACATTTATCAATTGTGTACTAATAACATGCCACTTAATTTTTTCATATATGATTAATGATAATATTGACTTTTTGGTCAAAGAAAATAATTAAATTAATTATACCCAATAAAAAATAAAATCAATTATAAAAATAAAATATACATTGTCAACACTTTTTTTTAACATGTACTCTGAGGTATTATTTATAAAAATTATTATATCAAATATCCTTATTCCAAAACCAAAAACCTCTTCATCTTCCCCCAATTCTTATAAACCCTAATACATCAATATCTTTAAAAGCCAACATAGTTCTGCATCTTGTATACATCCACGAATCGGGTTCCATAATCCATAGCCATTCAATTTCTCCAAGGTAATATCGATCCCTATTGTTCTATTGATTCATATTTTTATATTTTAATTGATTTTAATTATTAATCATATGTTTTTTTGTCAATTTCCGGATGTTTTCATTTAAAATTCCTGTTTACTGTTATTGTGCCGAGAATCAGATTATTAAGCAAGGTATTCATTACTCTTCTTACAATTGATTCATATTATTTAGTTAGGCTTGATTTTGATCAATCGCTGTTTTATTTTATCAATCATTGGTCTATGTCTTTTTCTTAACTCTGTATTCAGATTATTAAGCAAGTTATTCATCGTGACTTTTCTGTTTTTAGCTATTCTTAACTCTGTGTTCAGATTATTAAGCAAGGTATTCATCATGACTATTCTTTTTTTTTTTTTTTTTTTTTTGCTAATAACAATATGACAAGAGTTCATTTCTTTAATCTGCCTCAGGCTAATGATGACTTTTCCTATTCAAAGAAATCTTATGTTCCAAGATACACTATAAATTTTAGTATTTTCTTTTCTTTTTTTCATTTAAAATTTTGAATTTAAGATAATAACGGTAAAAGTTAGACTTAATTAAAACATTTTATACATTTAATTCAAAATTTTGAATGAATAGAATCTTTTAAAAGTTTTTAAATATTTTAGTTTAAGTTATTAATGGTAACTATTACACCTAATTATTATCTTTAAATTATAGATTTCTATCATATTTAAAATATAATAATTAATAATTTCGGTTATAAATTTCTCAAATTAGTTATAAGTCAAAATTAAAATTTAAATACTACAATTTGAAATTATACATTTCTGTTAAACTCTAAAAATATTCGAATACTAAATGTTCTATTTAAGTATTTAACCTCAAATTTTAATATTCATAATTTTAATTTTTAAATGTTGGTTAATATTATAAAAATTGAAAATTTTGAATATAGAATAATTATGGTAACATTTAAAATTAACTACTACATTAGTTTCATAAATGTGAATGATTTAAATATTTAAAAAAAAATCCAAATTTGTTAATTTAAGTTAATAATTGTAACATTTTCACCTACTTATTACCTTTAAATTACAGATTTTCTAATATATTTAATTTTAACAAATAGTAATATTGGTTATAAGTTTCTCAAATTAGTTACAAGTTTAAATTCAAATTTTGAATACTATAATTTTAAAAATAGTTATCAGTTAAACTTTGAAAATATTTGAATATTAAATGTTCTATTTAAGTATATAATTTCAAACTTTAATATTTATAACTAATTTTTAAATTTTGGTTAATATTTTAAAATTTCTAAATTTTGAATTTAAAATAATAATTTTAGCATTTAAACTTAATTAATGTATTCAATTTTAAATTTTGAATGAATGGAATATTTTAAAAAATTTCAAACTTATGAATTTAAGTTAATAATTATAACAATTAAACCTACTTATTACCTTTAAATTAGAGACATCTTTAAATATTTATATATTTTCTAATTATGGCTGACATGTATTTATATATTTTCGGACTAAGATGCAGACATAGAAACGAATCCAGGATTCACACAAGGCCATCTTTATGTGGTATTGTCAAGAGTTAAGAGTAGGGCAGGGGTTAAGTTACTTGATCCCGATTGGAAGGTCATAAATAAAACAAAAAATATTGTCTATAAGAAAATATTTAATGATATTTGAATTGTATGTGTATTTCTACTATATTTTCTTTATAGGTTTTACCGCTCCAAATAATTGTTAATTGTTGAATCGCGTGTACACGCGGGCAATAACCTAGTGTATATATATAAAGCTAAGTAATGTCCATTTTTTCTTTAACCATCTCTATATATAATCATAGCAAAACATTTCTGCACTTTTAAACAATATAAACCCATAGAAATATTATCATAATCATGTCTCATAGTTTCGTAATCGACTATTTTTATTCTCGGACTTTGCACTTCGTTTTCGATCTCAATTCAACATGTAAGTTCAAACTCTTGTAGCTGTTTTGTTATGTCAATGTTATTCTTTATTATCCCCATGAAATCAGGCTCCATTGTTGACGAATTGAAGGTCTTAGAAATCTAAGGTTGGGGTTTAAGTTTTGGGAAGAAGATGAAGTTATTATTGTTATATAAATATAATTATTATTCAATCTTTTCTACATATAGAACTTGTGGTGTAGTGGTTTCATGTATGTTTGGGTGGTTACAGACCCGAGTTTGAGCTTTGCAAGACCCCCGGGTCTGACCATTTTTTTGTTATATTATATATATAAACAAATTTATCTTATAATATTTATAGAAAATTCATTTATTCTTCAAAAATTATGAAAATTTAGGTGTAGTATCTTGATAGAACATGGCAAATTAATATATTTTTACTTTCTGTAAAATAATTTATTTTCGCATATTTATTAATTTAAAAAATTTTAATCATAATAAATTAATTAAAAATTCATTTTAAATGATTTAATCCCATTTTTTTTGGAAAATTATTTTTAAACATCAAGAACTAAAATAAAATTTATTTGTATAGAAAACATTAAATTTTATTGGTTTTCCTATTTTTAATCATTTAAAAATTATTAAAATCCAATGAATCAGTTTTAAATACGAATAAATTGTGAAAAATTATGGAAAGATTATTTTCACTATCTTTCATCAGATATGCTTCACAAAAATATCATTATTAAACTTATCTTGTATTTGTGTAGTCTTATTTATGCTTAATTAGAATCATTTATTTATATATAATATATAAAATCTGTTTTAAAAATATTTTTATAAAACAAAAATATTTGTTCGAAAATCATAAGTGTTAATGTTTGACTCATTGGTATGGCTAATATTCATTTATGTAATTAATTATAATTATTGTAATTATATATTTTGGTTAAGATAATTAACTAAAATCTTTACATAAGTTACTTAGAATATTTTGATTCATAATATTCAAATAATAATAATTAATTAGTTTACTCAACTGTATATTCAAACTTTAAATCTTGTTATATCTTTGAAATACGAGTGTACTATTAAGTTCGATTTATCGTAAACTTTCATTTTTCCCCATAGTCTAGCAAACCCTAATGCCTTAGATTCTAAGTGCCTTAGACTTTTAAGACTTTTCCCTCATTAGTATCTTTATACGTATAGGTTGAGTTCTTCGGAATTCTCAGTTTTAACTTGTGACGAGCTTTGTTTGGATTTTATCGCGCTTAGCAAAACAGTGAGTATACTTATCCCCGTTTTGTTTTCTCTCACTTTGGGGTGAAACATGTACACCTATGAAACTTACACTTACACATATTCATAAACGTTTTTTATATACAATTCATACACGTGTTATGCTTTAAATTCTTGTGCTTTATGCTTAAACATTAACGTAGTATACTTGCAATCATTACAAAATCATTAACTTAGCTAGCCGACTTTAACAATGGATAGCGCTATTGGCCGGACTAGATGTAAGAATCATTAGGACCGGAACGTAAGTTAAATCGTTATCCTTAACGGTCTATTGGTCGGACTGGATGTAAGAATCGAATGACTTCATAAATATTATAAAATAAATAGGATAAAACGAGAATAATTTATTCAAAAACTGGTTCGAGCCCACAAAAATACGGTTCGACTCCTAGTTCGCACCAAATCCGGTCCTAACACCCTAACATGACCGGCTCTAGCCATGGTTCCTAGTCCGACTAGCCGGTCCGGGTTTCAATAATTGTACCGATCTACATTTTTTATATCAGAGGAGGGATTAGGTACAATTTAAAAACGATACTAAAAGAGACAAGGTGAATAACCAATGGGTATAACTTACTCGAAAATGTGGGTAAGTTTGGTTTGATACTCGTGTTCACTCTAGTTATAATCCTTCGCTCATACTGGTGATCAAATCCGAACCCTAGAAGACAAGAAAAAAGTGTAGTGTGTGTGGAAAGTAAGAACACAAAGATGTAAGTGGTTCAGTCTAAATCGACCTACGTCAAATATAAAAGGAGATATCTTTTATTACTTGAGGAATACAAGGAAGATTGTTACAAGAATTCTAAGACTATCTCTCTTTTAGTGCTATTCTTGCCTGTAATGTTCGACCATTGCAAAGGAGAAGTGATCTCCTATTTATAGGGAAAGCCTGGGCCAACTGACGTGGCCTATGGTGGAGGTTGTGATCTTGGGCCAAAGTCCTAGGCCCAAGATATTTTCGGCCCATGGAGCAGGTGGGTAGCTCGTGGTAATTAATGCTGATGTGAGAGAAACCATGATCTGCCCTGCTGGGAGTACACGTGGCGCGACGTGATTGTGCGCAGGCGGCGCTTCTCTCTGACACAACATGGTTGACCAGCTGGTGGTGTCTGACGTGAGGTCTAGCAGCAGGTGGACATGCCTGCACAGTACCTCAGACCTGTACTGTTCACAGCAACACGGGAGAAGCATGGAAGTAGTCATATCACTGTTCCTTGTTAGGGGTTGTTGGACCACCCCTGACACGTGTTGATCTCCGGTTGGTGCAGAGCCTGCAGTGCGTCTGACCGGACCCTCTTCATACTTGATCTTCCGTACATCCTTGTACCAAAGACTGATGTTAGTTGATTATTCCGCACGTATGTCCACGCGCGGAGATTCTTTTGTGATGGTGACGTCACCTAGATGATGTGATCCGACGCATGAGCTTGTTAACATGTGTAGGTTTAGTTCCGCAGACATCAGAGGATTGATGTCCTTGCTGGTCTGAAGTTGCTTTCCGCAGATTGGAGTTCCGTAGACTCCTTGTACGTGGTGCATTTTATGGGATAAAGTTGCTATCCGTAGACTCATGGTCTTCTTAAAAGAAATAAACAATGATGCGACAAGTTTAGTTTACACAAACTACTAAGAAAACAATCTCTACAAATAAAGACTAAACTATATCATACGTTTATTGTGGGTACTATATGTTTTGCTTTTAAACACTTTATATATATGTAAAGAGCGAATCCGGGTGGCGTCAGTTTGACTTGAATGAGAGGTGAGGTTTTACTGATTATTTCACTGCCGTGTCTTTGGGAGGGTGGATGTCTGGTTTCCACGCATATGGAAGAGCTAAGCCGCAGGCGGCGATTGAGTAGTCGACCTTGGCGACAACGCTTGGTGCAGAGGATTAACGTACCCTATTCAAACCGTTAAAAAAATATGTCCCCTAGGCTTCAACAAAACCCCAAATTCTAAACATGTAAAAATTACTTAATTAAGTAATTACACTCAATTTTAGTGCACAGCAAAACACCTATTTGCAATAATAGTTCATCAATTCACTGACAAAACATAAAGTATACATAACGAGATGGCTCGAGCCAGCTCGAGCTTGGCTTTTTAGCTCGACCAGAAAAATGAGTCGAGCCGAGCTGGCTCGTTTATGTTCGAGCTCGAGCTTAGCCTGGCTCGGCTCAACTCGGCTCGTGTACAACCCTAATCACGCTCAATTTAAAAATAAAAAAATATATATAAAAATAATTTGTATAATTAGAATCTTAAAGACTAGACTTAAAATTACAATCTAGATGTGTGGGCTATGGACAGGTGGTAGTCATAGAGGATAATAAACATTCAACTCACAATTGTAAATTGTAAATTGGAATTTGGAATCTCAATATGCTTCTGTATATGGCATCAAATAGAAAGAATAGACGAATACCGTTGTTGTAAGATAGGTATGATTGGTAATTCAAAACCTTGTCATTGATAGGTGATTACATTCCAATAAATACACATTTATTTAGGAAGGCATCAAATAGAAAGAATAGACTTCCTCTATTTTAGGAAGGTCAACTATCACAATAAATTACATAAATTACATTAATTACATTTATTCTATTACACCCCCGCAGTCGAAGCGAATGGTGGACGAATGCTGAGACTGGTCTGAAAATCATCAAAGAGCACTCGAGGAAAACCTTTTGTGAAAATGTCAGCAATCTGATGACGAGAGGGTACATGTAAAATGTGGACTGAACCTTTCTGAACCTTTTCTCGTACAAAATGGATGTCTAGCTCAATGTGTTTGGTGCGTTGGTGCTGTACCGGATTGCATGACAAGTAAATGGCACTGATGTTATCACAGTACACCAAGGAAGCCCGCGTGATTGGGTGATGTAATTCACGTAATAAGTTGCGAAGCCAACATAGCTCTGAAACAACATTTGCAACACCGTGGTATTCTGCTTCAGCACTAGACCTGGAGATAGTGGATTGGCGCTTTGAAGACCACGAGATGAGATTTCCACCGAGATAAACACAATACCCAGAGGTGGAGCGTCTAGTGTCAAGACAACCTGCCCAGTCTGCATCGGTGTATGCCACAAGAGAAGGGGACTGAGCAGGAGATAGATGAAGACCAAACTCAGATGTGCCTTGAATGTACCGGATAATACGCTTGAGAGCATTCTAGTGTGCAACACGAGGTGCGTGCATGTGTATGCAAATCTGTTGCACTACGTAGGATATGTCCGGTCGTGTAAAAGTTAAGTACTGAAGAGCCCCTGCCAAGCTGCGATATGTAGATGGATCATCATGTAATGGTCCTTTTTCTGCAGAAAGTTTGGACTGAGTATCAACAGGGATGGCTGCAGGTTTGCAATTATCCATTGACGCTCTGTGGATAATATCGCGTTCGTAAGCCTGTTGGGACAGGAACATGTTGTCCCCAGTGCGAGTGACCTGTATGCCCAAAAAGTAAGAAAGGGACCCAGATTTTTCATCGCGAACTCACCTGTAAGGGTTTGAAGAAGGTGCTGACGAAGAGTGTCAGTAGAAGTAGTGAGGATGATATCATTAACATAAATAAGAAAGTATGCGATGTCATTCCCATGGTTGTAGACAAAAAAAGAAATAATAAAACTGAATATCGGTATTGATATCGATGTTATTTAGTTAGAGTTGGTTCGGTTTATCATGGTAAATAATAAAAAAATCAATTATATTTGAGTCGTTCGATTTTAAATAAAACGTTGATCAAAACACAAATAAAAATAAGAATGTCAAGTCGGTATATTAGAAAATTTACAAAACATTATACTATATTACTAAAATAACAAAAATGATTTTGCTTTGTTTGTTTTTTTCCTTGCAACATTTAGTGTTTTTAGTTTTTATATGTATTTGAATTTGAGGGTGGATGGGAATGTTACGGTTTTTATATTTAAATCTTGATATGTATATATTTGTACTTTTAAAGATACCCTTTGAATTGGTCTTCATTAAACGTTTTGCATGTTTTTCTTTTTACGAAATAATGTGTAAGGAATCAAAGTGTGTTCATAGTTTTTAATTTTAATTTAACTCATTTTAACCAATCCTGTTTTGTCACATCACTTCACCGATTTACTTCACTGAAACACGTTTTTGTAGGCAACACTCCACTGATTCTTTTATTTATTTTCATTTACATACCCAAACTTTTTTTTTTTACATTTTTACACGGTTTTAACATTTAATTATACTATTTCAACCGTTTTACCAAACAGTCAGCCAAATTTAATTGTTTATTTTTGAAACCGTCGAGTAAATCGAATTAACTCACCTAAACGGTCAGCGAATTAATTCTAACAGTGCCACCGTCATTGTATATAAAGTGATCAAACCGTGGAGTTAAAAGCCACAATTTACCACGGTTTAAAAAACCAAACACACAAAAAATGAACCCGTGAACCAAAGAAGAAGAAATGGCCCTTGTGGTTTGCCACAAGGATGCGTCGAACGGCCCCTAAATTCAACTCCTCCCCGTGGGGACGATGGGTCGGCCTCCCCCCCCCCCCCCCTTAGGGGTTTTGGGCTCGAGTGTTTAGCGACTTCGTTGAACACGTTGGCAACAACACAACCATGATTGTCCGCGACCTCCAGTTCAAGTGGGGCGACCTCAACATCAAATATGAGAGGTGGACAACCCTATACGAGCAACAAGTGAGGGACGATCCGGAGCTTGACGAGGAGTTGTCTATCGAATTCACTCAATATGAGTATGAGGTTCGATACGGCAACGCTTTCGACCATGTCGAGGCATGGCGAATGTTGCACCAACTTTAAGTTTTTTTCTTTGTTTTTTAATGTATTTTTTTTGTTTAGTATTATTATGTTTAAAATATTTATGTTTTAATGCAAGGATTTTATTTTTATTTACTTTATATTCTAATAAACATACAGTTAATACAAAAATCTTAAAAAATAAACGGTAAACATATAAAACAAACGGTAAAATAAAAAACACTAAAACACACGGGGTAAACTGAAAAATGTGCATTGAATAACTCATTTCTTTTACATGCTAAATTGTGCTTGTAGCTTGTGAGCTACCAAATGTTTCAAACGTGAGATATATAACCTGTAATAAAAACTTATAAATTGAGCTTGTGAGCATGTACCATCTAATTGAGCGGAACCAACTAATCACCAAGAAAAACACAGGGAACACGCAAATTAACTCAAAGAATTTGTAATCATATGAAGGAAATATATTTGATACATAACTAGTGGGATTCTCTCCGCTTTGCGGCAGACATTTCGGTCAGTATTAGTTCAGTTTGTTTCAGTATTGGGATGTTAGTGTCACTCGATATAGCAATCAAAAAAGATATGTTTCAGAGGATATTGACACTTGTTTCACATCAATCGAAAAATAATAAAACTGAATATTGGTATTGATATCGATGTTATTTAGTCAGAATTGGTTCGGTTTGTCATGGTAAATAATAAAAAAAATCAATTATATTTGAGTCGTTCGATTTTAAATAAAACGTTGATTAAAACACAAATAAAAATAAGAATGTCAAGTCGGTATATTAGAAAATTTACAAAACATTATACTATATTACTAAAATAACAAAAATGATTTTGCTTTGTTTGTTTTTTCCTTACAACATTTAGTGTTTTTAGTTTTGATATGTATTTGAATTTGTGGGTGGATGGGAATGTTACGGTTCTTATATTTAAATCTTGATATGTATATATTTGTACTTTTGAAGATACCCTTTGAACTGGTCTTCATGAAACGTTTTGCATGTTTTTCTTTTTACAAAATAATGTGTAAGGCTTCAAGTGGTGCTCATAGTTTTTAATTTTAACTTAACTGATTTTAACTAATCCTGCTTTGTCACATCACTTACCGATTTACTTCACTGAAACAAGTTTTTGTAGGCAGCACTCCACTGATTCTTTTATTTATTTTCATTTACATACCCAAACTTTTTTTTTTTACATTTTTACACGGTTTTAATATTTAATTATACTATTTCAACCGTTCCACCAAACAGTCAACCAAATTTAATTGTTTATTTTGGAAACCGTCGAGTAAATTGAATTAACTCACCTAAACGGTCAGCAAATTAATTCTAACAGTGCCACCGTCGTTGTATATAAAGTGATCAAACCGTGGGGTTAAAAGCCACAATTTACCACGGTTTAAAAAACCAAACACACAAAAAATGAACCCGTGGACTGAAGAAGAAGAAGAAGAAATGGCCCTTGTGGTTTTCCACAAGGATGCGTCGAACAACCCCGAAATACAACTTTCCCCCTGGGGACGATGGGTCGGCCTCCCCCCAGGGGTTTTGGGCTCGAGTGTTTAGCGACTTCGTTGAACACGTTGGCAACAACACAACCAAGATTGTCCGCGACCTCAACATCAAATGTGAGAGGTGGACCACCCTATACGAGCAACAAGTGAGGGACGATCCGGAGCTTGACGAGGAGTTGGCTATCGAATTCACTCAATATGAGTATGAGATTCGATACGGCAACGCTTTCGACCATGTCGAGGCATGGCGAATGTTGCGCCAACTTTAAGTGTTTTTCTTTGTTTTTTAATGTATTTTTTTTGTTTAGTATTATTATGTTTAAAATATTTATGTTTTAATGCAAGGTTTTTATTTTTATTTAATTTACATTCTAATAAATAAACGGTTAATACAAAAATCTTAAAAAATAAACGGTAAACATATAAAACAAACGATAAACATAAAAAACACTAAAACACACGAGGGTAAACTGAAAAATGTGCATTGAATTACCCACCTACTCATTTCTTTTACATGCTAAATTGTGGTTGAAGCTTGTGAGCTACCAAATGTTTCAAACGTGAGATATATAACCTGTAATAAAACTTATAAATTGAGCTTGTGAGCATGTACCATTTAATTGAGCGGAACCAACTAATCACCAAGAAAAACATAGGGAACACCCAAATTAACTCAAAGAAATTGTAATCTTGTGAACGAAATATATTTGATACATAACTAGTAGGATTCTCTCCGCTTTGCGGCAGACATTTCGGTCAGTATTAGTTCAGTTTGTTTTAGTATCGGGATGTTAGTGTCACTCGATATAGCAATCAAAAAACATATGTTTAAGAGGATATTGACCCTTGTTTCACATCAATCGAAAAATAATAAAACTGAATATCGGTATTGATATCGATGTTATTTAGTGAGAATTGTTTCGGTTTGTCATGGTAAATAATAAAAAAAATCAATTATATTTGAGTCGTTCGATTTTAAATAAAACGTTGATCAAAACACAGATTAAAATAAGAATGTCAAGTCGGTATATTAGAAAATTTACAAAACATTATACTATATTACTAAAATAACAAAAATGATTTTGCTTTGTTTGTTTTTTCCTTGCAACATTTAGTGTTTTTAGTTTTGATATGTATTTGAATTTGAGGGTGGATGGGAATGTTACGGTTCTTATATTTAAATCTTGATATGTATATATTTGTACTGGTAGTAGTTGGTACCTGTGGATAATTCGGTAGGCGCCCTTTCCCCCTAAGTTTTGCAAACGAATTTCGGTCACACGCACTTTTAGAAGGTACGCTGTTTTTCTTGAACTTGTAATAAGACCATGGGCGGACCAACACCCACTCCAAGGGGTGCGGGCGCCCACCTTGAATTTTTTTAGTGTTTATATATACGCGTTTATCCCGTCTGCACCACATAAAATTTTTCTATCGCACCCCTTGGATTTTTGAAACCGAGGAAAAGCAAGGAAACAAGCCTTCCTCTCCCCATTTATAAGCCTTGAAACTAAATCCGTGATCCCTACGCTTGGTGTGTATATATTTTTCTCTGTTTTTTTCTTCGGCGAGCAAGAATTTGGTGAAAAGGTTGAATGTCTCTCTTAATTTGATAGGAAGAAGATGGGCTATTTGTTTTTTTATAAGTGCAAGATGTTAAAATATGTAAAAGTATGGTGACAGGCAAAGTCACGTTAACTTTTAATATGCTTTTCTTTTTATTTAATATTTTTTACTTTATTTTACTTGTCATTTCATTTAGTTTATTGTCTATTATTTTTTATAAAGTTTAATAAGATTCCATGTAGATAAGATCAAGTACAATGAGTGAGACTATAGTCTAGTGTAGGTAATTCAAATAAACCTAATTATTCAATTCAATTCTAGATCTGTAAATTCAAGAATTTGGAAACCGTTTTCACGAGGTAACATCTGAGTTACTTGTTTGTATTAATAGCTTGAGTCCCTTGTGATAATTTTGGTGCGTTTGATGCCAAAACTACTACGATTAGCCAAGATATATCCACAACTTTAGATTTTAAAATTTTGTTATGCATATGTAACGACATTTAAATTACTTTTCGCTTCTGGTTTCCTTTTATTGATTATATAGTTTTAGTATTATTATTTTTGGTATACGGGTCGACCCGACCCTACCCAAGCCACCTGATGGATAAACGATCTAAGGGCTTAGTGATTCCACACCCCATAAAAATAATTTCTGGGTCCGTCACTGAATAAGAGAAGGTAGATTTATAACTCGTGAAGTTCTCTGTTGAAGTGGTCTTAATTTGTAAACTAAGGACATTGGTACTTGAATACTTGTAGTTCTCTCTTAACTTATTGTTACGATTACAAAACATGTGTCAACTTCACATGTTTTTCACAAATTGATATCTCATCATGGATCCATCTAAATTTGAGTTATTTTCGTATACTTATTAGAAATAATTTTTTAGTGTTTTAATATGTGAGTAATTTAGTTAATTCTATTAGCTAACTACAATATTAACTTTGTTAGGAAAAACAACAAAGTTTTATTATTGCATAATTTTGTACGTAGCTAAAATACTGATTAATAACTTATGGTTTACGTTCCATGTTACTCACATAAATTTATTTCCAATCAATAGCTTACCTTTTGTTTTTTCTTAGATTGGATAACTCACATCAGCTCTATAAACTTATTTTTAAAATTTCATTAGACCAAAATGTTTAACTACTTGATGATAAACAACTTTACTACACGCTTTGATACCAATGTGGAACAAGTACAAATTCTCACAACACTAAAGTTTCACTACACACACTTAAAGCTTAGATATCTTATTCATCTAGCTTTATAATTAATTATCATTATATTACACATTAATATAATATTTAATTAAAAATTTCCAACAGTAATAGACTTTTAACAAATACTAGTGGGTTTACCCGCACGTTGCAGCGGGATCCATAAATTGGTTGCAATACAACATTATGATGCTTAGGTTTTTGCCGCATGTTACGTAAAAAGAATAGAAATGTGCACATTATGTTTTAACAAGTATTCGTATAAAGAAAATAAAAGAAATGTGCACCGCCACTTACAACTGATTGCAGTTCACCACAAAAACCATGTACTCATTATTGAACAAATTTTAATAAACCAAAGGTATGTTACTGTAACAGACCAATAATCAGATAATAACTTGGAAAAAGCATATCCAAACACCTCCATAAAGCTAATAGTGGATTTTTTTTCTTAGCGAGATTATATGAACTTTAGATAAGACTTTGGGAGACTTTATGCTCGTCAGAATTGTTAAGTTAAATAAAAGACATCGATCTTGTATGAATATAATCAATACTTTGTAGCGACAACAATTTATATGTTAACAAACCATTAGAAGCTAAATGGGTTATTAATTACCTTCTTTGCGCAACCTTTGGCGGTGGACGCTCATGGTAGAAGCTTGGCATTGGGTTTGCCTTAAATAACAAACCCTTTCTGAGTTGCTTCAGGTTTGCTTCCTTTTCTTTATTTTTAACACAAAATATGAACTTCAAACTGAAAATAGATGAAAAAATTAACTGATAAAGGTCATAGAAATTTTACCTTGGTTCTTGCCTCCCATTGAATTCTCTACCTACAACGTTAATTTGAAATAAAACTGAAGCAAAAAAGAACTAAGATATATATATATATATATATATAGGGTGAGTTGGCATCCTTATAACATCTTTAAGAGATGTTAATAGGCCAAAAGATGTAGCGTACAAGTTGAAATTGGTCGGTTAAGTAGATTAGAAACATTTTTGTTAATAATTGGTGTAACATATATGGTTTTGTACTTTTGTTCATTAAAAATACACTTTTAAGCTTCTATTTTTACTATTCCAAACTAATTATCATTTACAAGTTTGTATTCCAAGACAATGATCAATTAGGCATTTTTTGGTAATTGGAGTATGTTCACATAGACTGAATCATCAAGAACAAAGACTGGACTTGGATATATTTGAAATAATAATTTTCAGACCATGGAATTTCTTCTGCCAAAGCAGATCAATAAAAGGCTACACCAACCTTAAATTTTCTAAACAAACAGGCAATCCTTTAACCAATACCTAATGCACGACACGTATATCATATCATCGATCTATAAAAACGCCTTAAAATTAATCAACTAATAAAATCTATAGAGCCTAATTTCACGTAATTATTATGATTAAAATTGAAAACAAAAATGATTGCGTTGAATGATATAAAAAAATGCTCTGATTAGTTTGACTTTAACTCTAGGGAACTTCCGTCACTATATTTTAAATTTTTAAAACTCATACAAGTTTAGCTAAGATAAGATTATTAATTGTGGTAACATAAATTATTATCTTTCATCGTCATTATATGAAATTTGTTCAAAAATATTGTTATCTCATGTGTTCCATTTTCATATAAAAGTTGGGGCATTTCAGGAAGAAAAGTGGTAAAATTTAGAAAATTGTAAACACTTGGTGTGTCATCTTAA
Organism: Ambrosia x helenae; assembly: GCA_030844895.1. Classification (NCBI taxonomy): domain Eukaryota; kingdom Viridiplantae; phylum Streptophyta; class Magnoliopsida; order Asterales; family Asteraceae; genus Ambrosia; species Ambrosia x helenae. The sequence goes on from CM061229.1 coordinate 2,149,593, forward strand.
CTTTGAATAATTTGGACATATTTACCCATGCATCCTCTTTTATAATGTAGTATAGATATAACTTCATTATATCCTGTTATAGAGCATCAAGGGGGAGACCAGATAAAAAAAAGTTACATTAAAAAAATCATTACATTAAAAAAGTTACACTAAAAAAAAACCTAACGTAAGGTTGAGTTTGAGCGTAACATTTGCCACGCCGAAATGTGGTGAAAGTCATGCCCAACCTCCGAAAGTTACTCAACGTGCGTAAAGTCTAGTAGCACGTCTTCTTTTTCCCCGTGGAGATCTCCGTCGACCTTTTTGTACGCTATTTCGAAGTTTTTACACATCAACTTCAAATCCGCGTACTTGTCAGATATGGAGTCATAAGTACGTTTAGTACCCCCGACAAGGGTACCAAACTCCTCTAGGACCTTTCCCCACTGCGTCCGCGCATACGAGATCCCCGGCTTGTTGAGGCGTCGTCACCATGCACTTGGTTATAAGTGATTATTAACACTAGTTCTTCCTCCTCGGTCCATTGCACCATGATTGAAGGTTGATTTTGAAGATGAAGGTGAAGGTTTGAAGAATTGTGGGGTGAAGAATTGTTGGTGAAAACAAGGAACTAAATTTATAATAGGTAAATTGTTTAGGTGTAATAAATGAAAATAGGTAAAAAAATTTTTTTTTTTTTAATTTCAAACGGTTGGGAGCCCGCTAACAGACGCGATAGTGGTTACGTGTGATCACTCGTGACAGCTGTCACGTGTAGGTGTTACCGTGTTCGCGATCCCTAGTTTTACACGAGACATGTTAGAGATTAAAATTTTTCTTTATACGAGTATATATAAATCCTTTGAATCCCTCTTCTTTTTTTCATTATTTCTGGGTTTATATGTCTAACTTTTTTTTCCCTAAAATATGGAATTACGTCGGAAGCTTTTAGGGATTAACAAATATAATATAGAGTGACAACATAGAAATTAATGTATTATAATATAAGAATACAACAATTTTAATTATTTGAATAAGAATACAAATGTATATTAAAGAGAGAATGTATGTTTGGATGAGGAGCAGAGCCAGAAGCACTCATTGAGGCGGTGGTCTTGAAGGTGTAGCTTTTTTAGAAACAACTGGTTTGACCTATCGGCTCGAGATGAAAACATAACTCTTATTTACAGTTTCATTTAATATAAAATAATCATTAGAAACTTGTGTATCACATAAGTTATGACATACGCGTCGGGGAATTGGAAGTCTATTGTCAAAGTTGCAGCAGGTTTAAAAGTCAATAACGTATTGTTTTTACGTATATTAGAGCAAAAGTGGGATGCGGCAATGTTGTCAGGTTCTGGCTGGATGTTTGGCTTGGAGATTGTGCTCTCAAACATAAGTTCCCACTGCTTTACAGGTTAGAGGACAACAAGAAGTGTTGGGTGATGTGCTAAAAGTAGTTTAATAAAAATAACTAAATTAAACCTAAAACTAGACACCTAGTAATACTCTAGACTCTCTAAAACTAAACTACTGACAGGCAAGCGAACCTATCGACTCTAGTAAAGCTAAAGTAAGTCCGGATATCGAACCCACGGGACTTTAATAGAAAACGGTAACTAGACTCGAAAACTTATCTAAAACTAAAACAAAGTGATTTATTAATTAAAAAGGGGGGTTTTTACTAAAAACTAGATTGCAATAAAATAAAGATTCACTAAGGTTAACTATACTGAACTAAAAACGATAATTTAGCTAAGCTGAATTCAGATGATGATAAAGACACTACCTAGACCAGACTCCTAACTATGTCTGATAAGCTTCTATGGTTATGGAACTGATTTGGAACCGGGATCTTAAAATACTAAACATCAAGAATACACTAGACACCCTCGACCCTTCTCAAGTGGAAACCTTAGAATATTTTTGTGCCGTTAAACTACCGGTTGGAGTACAAACCCTCACAGGTTATCTAACTCTTATGATCGAGTACCCGCTAGACAATCTACCTCACAGTGCGAAAGTCTCAGTACACTAGGTGCAAGGGGTAATTATTGAAGCCTAGATCTAACTTGATATGCAAGAGTTGAAAGGGAAACTAGGCAGATCTTCTCACAAAGCCTCTAACCTAGCAAATTAACAACCTAGACATACCAACAAATCCTCACCTCACAGCTACTGAACTTGGAAGAATACCTAAAATCTTCTAACCACCAAATATCACTGCTATGGTAAATTCGTGACTATTTACCATAAACTAGTTGCTACACAAAGTCTGCAACCTAACTAGCACTCATACATGAAAGACATTCACAAAAGTGCAAGTGGAGTGAATAAGTGACAATAAGAAATTAATAAAGACGCACATACACTAGATCTAAAGAAATCAAAATCTTTACTGAATCATAAATCCAAACAAGTTCCAAAAAACCATAGAAAACGCTAATCAAAACATAGTATTTGTCTTAGTCTAGGTAGCTATAAGAGTTTACCCACAAAACATCATCAAAACAGAAATTAAAAGGTTCATAATATCAATCAACATGAGTTTGAATGAGAGAAAACTAAGAAACAACTAAACCGAATGATGAACACCCGAGGAAGTCGAAACTCTAGCTTCAAATCTCGAACCTTGCCCTTTTCTTGCCTTGGAATCACCTTGAGCAGCTCTATTTTCGTCCAAAAGTCAAGAATGAATCATAATATCACGATTTAGGGTTCTTAAATTCGATTGGGCTTGAAAAAAACACTAATTTGGGCTTCCTGATGGCCATCGCGTCACACGACGGGATTCTAGGTAAATGGTCGTGTGACACGATGCACTGAAAACTGACGGGGGCATGCAAGGGTTATTATCTCAACTTGGCAGGGGTAGAATGGACTTTTTGCTGAATCTGGAAGGCTCCGTGTCACGCGACGGGGTTCAAGGAATTCGGTCGCGTGACACGACGGGGTGATTTTTTCAATTTTATTTATTTTTATCTTCTCTTTTCACTTGTGATTCATCCAGGACCTCGTAATGCACCGTTTATGTATAAATTTGCCTCTTTTACCATCCGGATTCCTGTGACACATAAAATACTAAATAGAAACTGAAAAATATATATAAACGACACACACTGACTCGATAACGACGCAAAATATGTATAAATAACCGATGTATTTTGCAATACATCATTGGGTGTCAGAGCGGACTACTATTGTATACAATAAAAGAGTGGTTACAGCTGAATGGATAGACAAGATAGTCTCGGCAGATGAGCTGGTTCAATGGGTCAATTTATGCGATATGTTAAATGGGATACACGCGGGCTTGGGGAATGACGAATGGTATTGGGGTGTTGCAACTAATTCAGAATTCTCCACCAATGCTACGACGAAAATGCTGATGCAAAGATAGGATTTTGGGGATAATTTTAACTTTAAGTGGGTCTCATGGGTTCCTTTGAAATGTTCCATTATGGCTTGGCGAGCGGAGATGAATAGACTTCCAACAAAGATGGCTTTCTTACGGAGAAACGTTAGCATTGCGGATGTGATTTGCACTTGGTGTAATGACAACGATGAGATAGTGATGCACATCCTTTCGGATTGTATTATTGCTTCAATTGTTTGGGATTGGATTGGTAAATGGTGTCGGCTAGATCCGATATATGCTTTTGAGGTTAAAGATCTATTGGAAGTTTACAAATCAGTGCAGGGCTGCAAGAAAAAGAAGAACATAATTCAAGGGATTATAGTGGTAACTATGTGGTCGTTGTGGAAGGCTAGAAACGACATGGTGTTCAATGATACGCGTCCTAATGTGGAAAAGATCGTGGCAAGTGTGAAATCCCTAATGTATCTTTGGGTCAAAAGTAGATATAAATGTTATATGATTGTTTGGAAAGATTGGTATCGTTTTCCTTTGTATATGTTATAGTGGTTTGAGCCTTCGGTCCCCGTTTTGGCATTGTATTAATGAAAGCATTTTTTCAAAAAAAAAAAAAAAAAATTAATAAGTTATGAATTTTTTTTTTCATATTTATTATTAGGTTAGAAAATTTACCATCAAATGGGGTTCGATCAATAAAATGTTAAATGGTTTTAATAACCGTAAATATAAAAAGAAGTGAGTTAAGAAATTAATATTGAAATAAATAAAAGATAAACGTGAAATTATGATTTAATAATATTATTTTATATGAAATAGAATTGAGATAATTATAAAATATTTATTTATTATATTGTAAAAATAAAGATAAAGATTATAACTTCATAAATATTCGGTTATTTATGCCTAAATGTTTTGGCGGAAATTCATGGGTGGAGATGGTCTCATTAAATGATATTTGTCCAACCCCAATCGTTTTAATATATATATATATATATATATATATATATATATATATATATAGGGGAATGATAAATTGAAAACCCCATTGAGTTGAGAAAACTTAGAAAACCCATGTTAAAATCGTTTATTTAAAAAAAAAAACAATACTCAAGGTAACAAACATGTTTTTAAGAGTTTTGGGTTAAAAAAATAAAAAAAAAGCGCCGATGGGTTATGTTTTAAAAAAAAATAAACATATTTTTCAGCTTTTAATATATGTAACATAGCTGTTAACATATGTTTTCAGTTTTTTAACATATGTAACAATGCAAACTTTGTTTATTTTTTTTAAAATATTTTACCGGCTCTTTTTTTTGGCCTAAAACGCTTAAATACATGTATGTTATCTTGTGTATTTTTTCAAAAAAAAAAAATAGATGTTTTTACATGGGTTTTCTAAGTTTTCTCTATTCAAGGGGGTTTCAATTTATAATTTCCATATATATATATATATATATATATATATATATATAGTGGAGAGTTCAAATGAGAAGAAAATAACTTGTAAAAAGAAAAAAGAACAAATATTAACCCATAGAAATCTTACATATATTAATTGTATTTAATGTTAAATAAATTATTTATTTTTTTGTAACCCCCTAAAATAGTTCAATAAATAAAACTAATAATTAATTTTTAAGTTATACACTTTCAAAACAAACCTAATTAAAGTGAATGAGAATTTCGAAATGTATAGGATATGCGTAGGATGAACTTTTATGTGTGTAGGATAAACGTATGATAATATTCTCGATATGTGTAGGATAAACATATGATAATTTTTTATATATGTAGGATGGAATTTTGTATGTGTAGGACAAATTTTGATAGTGTGTAGAATAAAGTGTTACTGACTAACTAATTAAAGAGATAAGAATTTAGAACGAGAGAACGTTTGGCCAAATTTTGATAATGTGTAGGATAAAGTGTTAATGACTATATATATATATATATATATATATATATATATATATATAAATATATAGGAATTGGTTAAAATTAGAACGTTTGGCTAAATTAAGAAGTGAGAAAACTATTCTGTACCACACATTTCTATAAGACAATTTTTTTTGCTTAATCGCAGGTTTTTATACAAGAATAATTTTTTGTTTATTTTTTTCAATATACACATATATCTAATTGCAATATACACATATGTATAAAAAAAAATATTGTCGTAAAAAAACCTACGATTAAGCAAAAATTGAAGACAAAATGTGTGATCCAGAATGAGTCTCTCGGTTCTTAAATACGGGTTAGCTATCAGAGAAAATGGTTTCAAGTTTTTGTCTCGGAGTACAAATGTCTAGTTGTGTATTTTTAAAAATCCTTCGCGAAAAAGATGTCAATAAAACTCAGGTCCATGTTTTGAGTGTATGAACTAGGGCCGACACATGAAGGCTAACAAGTATCATTGTTTTCAAATTTCTACCGGCATTCTAACTATTGGTATTGGTATGTCATGGCCTTATAATTCCTTTTTAGCAACAATGCGGACATTATAGGGTTTCGTGGGGAATGGTATCAAATTTGTTATAAATCCAGAAATGTAGATGTTTTTATATTTACAAATACTAAAAGAAGGGAACGTATGGTTAAAGGAGGTCGATGTACACTACTAGAAAAGTGGTCATCTGCTACATAAGTTTCTTATGGAAAAAAAAATGCGTTACACATTTGTAATGACAAAAAACCTCTAATTTTTTAAATAAATTTGCTATACAACAAGGACAGATATTTATGGAATTGCGTAGGAAATGACATAGAAAATACATCGCAACACACCATATTTTCATAGGAAATACGTTGAAAATTGCGTAATAATGTGTAGTAAATGGTTTTAGACAAAGGTTTTTCTAACATCAATGTTTTGTTGAAAATGGGTAACAAATTTGAATTTATACATGTATATGTATGTATAAATGTGTTTATACATACATATACATCCTCCCACCATAACTGTATACGTATATGTACAAATCTTGAATTGTTCTCAATGTACAATATAAATATATTTATACATATACGTTCTCCCATCATAATTGTATTTGATAGGTATCCATGTGATGTATAAAGATATTTGTATTGTAGATTAAGAACAATTCATTCAAAGAATTCAATACTCTTAATTTCTCTCCGATTCTATACAATTTTTAGTGGTTAATAATATCCACAAGTCCACAACCGATTAATTATATTGGTCAAACTATCACAAATTCCATTGACACATCAACATTCTATATAGCGTCAGCACGAGTTAAATGTTATTATATAAACCCAAGTAGCAACCCAAATACAACTCACTTACATGGTTCAATTTAATCCAAAAATGGCCCATCACACAAACAATATTACTTCTCCTGCAGCCGTTGTTATGGTCCCCCTTCCATTACAAGGTCACCTAAACCAACTCCTCCACCTCTCCCGTCTCGTCTCCGGCCGCAACATCCCCGTCCACTTCGTCAGCACCGTCACCCATTGCCATCAGGCTAAACTCCGCGTACAAGGGTGGAACCCACTCGCGGTTGCCAACATCCATTTCCATGAACTCCCAACCCCTAATTTTGCATCTCCAACACCAAACCCTCATTCCATCACTAAATTTCCCTCTCACCTCCAACCTTTATGTGAAGCCACTACCCAACTACGCCACCCCGTGGCCTCCCTCCTTCGTAAGCTCTCCTCCACAACCCGCCGCCTTGTTGTCATCCATGACTCGCTCATGGGCTCCGTCATCCAAGATTTCGTGTCCCTTCCCAACGCGGAGTCCTATACTTTTCATAGCGTGTCGGCTTATACTATCTTTTTGTACACTTTAAGAACCATGAGTAAGGCGCAGTTTCAAAAACATAACTGACCCAGAAGCATTAACTAATGACCTTTTGTCATTTGAGGATTGTTTCACTTCGGAGTTCAAGAAGTTCACTAGTATGCAACATGATTTTGCGAAACTGAACTCCGGTCGCATCTACAACTCGTGTAGAATCATCGAGCAGCCGATGCTTGACCTACTAGAAAATGAAGAGAGAAACCGGAACAAAAAATTGTGGGCACTTGGTCCTTTTAATCCGGTAGACATAAAAGGGACCACACAAAAAGACGAAGGTAAATACTTCTATTGACGTATAGGAACATGCATATAATAGAAATTGCTTTTGTTTTTATTTTTATTCCTAGACATACTAATTATTGCAACAAAAAGCTAACACGTAATATTTAGATTCACTGGCATAGCAAGCAATGATGACCTTTAGAATCACCTATGGAATTTCTAGAACGCTTAAAGATCAAAATATTCACATGTAGTATATGATGTAAAATAATTGTGTGCACAGATTAATTATTGAGTATAGAGTACGGATATTAATTCTCTGCACATAAAGGTACTCAAAATTTTAAATGCTTACATGATTATCATGTGTTAAAAATCACTTACATTTTCTGTATGCTTACATTATTATTACGCTTACATGATTGATTATTAATTAATGGTGCATCAAGACCAAAATTTCAGAGGCAATATTCAAATTTTGTTTACCGTACTTTCACACAATGTAAACGAAACAAATATAAAAACACTATGATAAAAAAAGTTAAACACATACCTAATAGATTTTTTCTCTTCAGTTTTTGAAAGATTTAAACCCGAGCCATTACACCATCTTGTTTTACTTGATGAATAGTTTCTCTTTCGACCGAGCAAATTAGAGTATTGTTCAAATACATCTCATCCTTTGGATTGCGTAAATCCGTCTTGATTAGCTTCATAGAAAAAACATTTTTCTTTGAATCCTAATCAATTGCTCATAAAGTCATAAACCATATTTCATAGTCAAATGTAAACCATAGTTAATATAATTAAACCCTAATCAATTGCATAGAAACCCTAAATATCTAAAACCAAACCTCAAATCAACTACTTATAAAGTATACATATACGGAAATCATAAACAAATCAAACCCTAATAAGTTGCACATAAAACCCTTAAAATCTACAATCAATTGCACACAAACCCAATTTACATAACCAAATATATTTTAGAATAGGAATGATAGATACCCGATTTACAATTTATGGGAGGCAAACGGTGGCGGGAGTGCAGAGACACGAGGATAGGGTCAGCCCGAGCGATCGCTAGTCGGCACTAGGATGAGCATTTGTTCCCAAGTACCAATTTTTACTGATTTCGGTATTTGATACATTGGTTATTGGTACGGGTAAAAATGGTGCCCGTATTGAAGTTTGTATGCTAATGAATTTGATATTATGCTTTACTTTGTATTATCGTATTTATGGTACTTATATCGACTTTACCTATTTGGACCTCGTACCAGTTTTATCAATTTGGTACCCGCATAGTATTGATACTCGTACCGATTTACCTACTTAGTAACCGTACGAGTGCTCAAAAATAAAAATAGGAAAAGTGATACAAAACAGGTACCGTACTGTAATACCGGTACCAACATGTTCGGTACGGGTGGTACCAATCTCATCTCTAGTCGGCACTCTCGGCGGTTGCTGGGAGGAAGAGATGTGCAGGAGTGAGGATTTGACTGTTCTCTATTGCTTCTTCTTCTTTTTTTTTTTTTCGCTCTTGATTTATCTATGTGGTTTTACCCATTCAAAACCTTAACCATGGTTTTTGGCTTCTGTCTTTTAATTAAGAAATTACAAATAGAATAGGTTATCGCCTATGAGCTTCTATTTTTTTTTCCTATGTTGGGATTATATAAAAATTTTGAGGGCGTTCTAGGTTTTTTAAAAATTTGAGGGGTAATGTTACATAATTTTCATGGATAACGTAATAAAAAAACGTAAATAAAAAATTGCACCACGCCCAAAAAGTTGAGGGTTAGCAGGCGCTATCCTGCCAACACCATATGTCCGCATCTGATGATTGTATCATGTTCTATAGTACTAACATTTTTTATATGCTTACATGATTGTATCAATTTTTTTAAGTAAAAACAATGTCACAAAAATGTTGTGGTGTAAGTTTGTATGTTTTGTGTAGGGTACTGGTGCCTTAAATGGCTAGATAAGCAAGAACCAAATACAGTTATATTCGTTTCTTTTGGCACAACGACCTCACTCACCAAAGAACAGATAACAGAGATCGCAATTGGGTTGGAAAAGAGCGAGCAAAAGTTTATATGGGCGCTACGAGGGGCCGATAGAGGTGATGCTTTTAATGATTATATTACACTCGAATTGCCAAAAGGATATGAAGATCGAATCAAAGGAAGAGGGTTAGTGGTTCGAGAATGGGCACCCCAACTAGAAATCTTGGGGCACCAGGCTACTGGCGGGTTCATAAGTCACTGTGGGTGGAACTCATGTATGGAGAGCATATCAATGGGTGTGCCTATTGTGGCTTGGCCAATGCATTCTGATCAGCCCACTAACGCGGTGCTTGTTACCAATATTTTGAAAGTTGGAGTAACGGTTAAAGATTGGAAGTTGAGAGCTGAGATTGTGGTGGCTGACGATGTGGAGAAAGCGGTGAGGGTATTGATGGCTACGAAGGAAGGGGAGGCGATACGGAGAAGGGCGATGGAGATGGGCCTCGGTGTAAGAAAATCTGTGAAAAAAGATGGAGTTTCTTGGTTGCAGTTACAATCGTTTATTGCTCATATCACAAGATAAAAATAGCAAAACTTGATGCTCCAGACTCCCGTGTATGTGGGATACAAAAGGTGTATGGTTAATCTACGCATCATTACCATGCGTTTTCACAAGATATTGTTTTCCACGACATTTAACTCCCGGTTACAAGGCTCACATCACTTATAAATGTGGGGTTGTAAGTTTAAATCCTTACAAATGCAAGGTCAGATGAAAATAAGTTTGTATAAAATTTGACATTAAAAAAAAAGTCACATCACTATATGTTACTATGTAATTAGTGTAATAGAAAGACATAAAGATATTACTTTTCCTATATTCTGTGGGTTTAAACATATATTGTTTGTTTTTTTAACTTTTTGAAACATAGATTCTTTTTTTTTTGTACAAGATGTTTCGAGCTACTGGCCAATGAAACAAATCGTACATCATATCAATAAAAACAATCCATTTTTTCTACTGCAAAAAGTCAATACATAAGAAAAAAAAAAAGAATGATTGATCAAACACCAACAATAGGCTGCGTCATAAAAGCGTGAGACGCATGTTCTCCCGCCCGTTCTACGTCGACGGACGAAAACCACGCCAGACACACACACACTGGTCCTTCCGCCCGTTTTATGTCAGCAGAGCTACCTACGTCTGCGATTATGACGCCAACCAACCCACCCGTTCTACGTCAGCGCCAAGCCTGACACAAAATGAAGCTTCCTCAGCATGAGACATGGAAGCATCGTCGACATAATTGAAAGATACCATTCGGGGAAGCATCGAGACACACACCCCATGGCAGACATGCCCTGGGCAACTGTTCCTGACGCAACAGGCTGCCCGTTAGAGTCTGCAACCAATTAGAAGTTGCGCTTGGTCTGAGTACCAGAAAGGACAACGACGTGGCAACTCTCCAGCCAAGACATCTCTAACGGAAGACTTTATCAACCCCGACTTGTCTCCAGGTTCTAGAAGAAGTGATGATTACTCACCACCTCAATATGTCAACCAGCGGAGGCCACGTGTCTGCCGACCCTCTGCGTCTACTCAACGGATGCCACGTGGATTTTTGACAGGACGGTATTATCCTCCATTTCCCTTTTTTCACACAAACCACTTGCACCAAATTGGGCTTATGAATTTGGGCCAGAGACTTAGAGACCCCTCTACCTGGGTCGGGCCCCATCAAGGATAGAGGACGGGTTGAGAGAGTTGGAAGTCTAGGTGCTATAAAAAGAGAAGCATCTTCTTCTTTTATTGGTATCTTTTATCTCAGGATAACTCCCCACTGAAAGGCCTACGAGTACATCGGACTTTTCCGACCTTTGTTTTTATTTCCAACGTTTTGAGGCTCGACTCTTCTAACCGGTTGTCTCTTAACTTCCTTGGTCTTATTCATAGACCCCCATTTTCAACTCCACACTTTCTAAACTAAACCAATTTTTATCTTGTGGATTCATTTCATGGATTATCCCTGACCCGGTGATCTAAGATCTGGGTTTATTCATTGGCACCATCCGTGACCTAACCACAAAAATCTAGAAGCAAAACCTTTTACCATTTTCCAAAATGGCAAACTCACTACCTAAAGTCTATACCCCATCTGGGGTTGACGGAGAAATCACTCCGGGACCAAATGCACCCAAGGACAATAGTGACGACAACCAAGTTAACGTCGTCATAACCGGACAAACCATAGACTTCAATGTTACCGACGTCCTACCTCCGACTGAGGAGGAAATCGACGCGTTTCACAATGTATTGTCTGAACACCAGAAAAAAATTATTAGGGGCCCAACTAGAGCATCGCAAGATAACTGGCAAAGCCAACATGGCGTCATCCTCCAAGGAAAACGCTGTCAAACCACCGGTTGTCGTTCGTCTTATGGAAGGTCATCAAAACCATCTATCGACAAGGCCGGTGCAGAGCACAACCGATTCGACGATGAAGACTACGAGGAAAGATCTTGGGAAGACGACACCTCCAAAGACTATCGGCACAGTCCATATTACCACCGAGAACGCATAAACAGGTACAACGATAATGCGTCCATTAATCTATCACTCCCATACAGGCCCACAGCCGTTGCCGACAAGTCAAAATTCACCACACGCATCTCAATGGATCCAATACCACCACGACAGCGGCTCCAAACCAATGTCAAACTATATGACGGCCTCACCGACCCGGACGACCACCTCGACATTTTTAATCAAACCGGGGCCGTCATTGGTTGGACGCTACCCGTCTGGTGCCACATGTTCGCCCAAACATTGAGGGGCGCAACACGGGTATGGTTTGACAACCTACCAATTGGCAAGATCGACAGCTATGAAGAACTGATCGAAAAGTTCTCTTTACACTTTAGCCAACATTGCCGCCACAAACGTGAAAAGATGAAGATCCACCTCTGCAATCGCAGAGACAACGAGCTACTTGAGGACTTCATTGTCCGATTCAACAAAGAAGCACTTCAGCTAGGAACGGGGGATGAGGCAATTCGAACCTCATTCCTAGCAAATGTGAACGATGAAAATCTACAGCTCACCATACAGGGCAAAGACGGCATCCCAGAAACTTGGGAAGAGGTCGTCAAAATCGGCAAACTATATGCCCAACATTTAAAAACAATCCGCCAACCTCAACGCCGAAACAACAATAACAACCGAAGCCTAAAAATAATCGATCGTCCGTCTAGAGTCGCATCTCAGGCTCCACCGACGAAGGTAGATACTCCACTTCTGGCGACGCTAGAAACATCTTTGGCAACAAACACACGCGCGACCAGCGCAGCGTTGGCCGAAGAAACCAAGACTGGACTCCACTCACAAAAACACCTTCCCAGGTATTTTCACAAGTCCTCAAGACCGGGGAATCACGTTCAAACTCCCAAAATCCATGGGAACGAAGCGCAAAAACGTCGACCCGACAAGATTATATGACTTTCACAAAGACGTAGGGCACGACACCGACAACTGCTACCGCCTCAAAATGGAAATAGAGGCAGCCCTCCGGTCATCTAAACTTACAAACCTAGTCAAAACAGAAGAAACATCCAAACCCATCAACGACATCAAAACACATCACATTCGCGGCACCTACGATAGACAATGCCACATGGCACGCAACAACAAGTGTAAGTTCAACCCCGCAAGTGTCGCCACCACATCACAACAGATTGCCGCTGAAGCAACTGGCCAATGGAAAGAAGAAATAAGTAAAGACATCATAAGAAAGAATAATGATTGATCAAACACCAACAATAGGCCGCGTCCATAAAAGCGTGACGCTTGTTCTCTCACCCGTTCTACGTCGACGGGCGAAAACCAAGTTAGACAGACTGACACTGGTCCTTCCATCCGTTTTACGTTCGCGAAGCCACTTGCGTCTGCAACTATAACACCTACCAGCCCGCCTGTTCTACATCAACGCCAAGCCTGACACAAAACGAAGCTTTCTCACCACGAGACATGGAAGCTTCATCGACACAACTGAAAGATACCTTTCGGGGCAGCATTGAGACACACACCCCAGGGAAGACATGCATTGGGCAACTGTTTCTAACGCAACAGGCTGCTCATCAGAGTCTGCAACCAATCAAAAGTTGCGCCTGGTTTGACTACCAGGAAGGACGAAGACGTGGCAACTCCGCAACCAAGACATCCCTAACAGAAGACTTTAACAACCCCCACTTTTCTCCAGGTTCTAGAAGAAGTGATGACTACTCACCGCCTCAATAAGCTAACCTGCGGACGCCACATGTCCGCCGACCCTCTGCGTCCACTTAACGGACATCACGTGGATTTTTGACAGGACGGTAATATTCCCCCCTTTCTCCTTTTTCACACAAACCACTTGCACCAAATTGGGCTTATGAATTTGGGCCGGATACTCAGAGACCCCTCTACCTGGGTCGAGCCCCATCAAGGGAAGAGGACGGGTTGAGAGAGTTGGAAGTCTATGTGCTATTAAAGGAGAAGCCTCTCTTCTTTTATTGGTATCTTTTCTCCCACGTTAACTCCCACTGAAAAGCCTATGAGCACATTGTACTTTTCCAACCCTTGTTTTTGTTTCCAATGTTTAGAGGCTCGGCTCTTCTAACCAGTTGTCTCTTAAATTCCTTAGTCTTATTCATAAACCCTCATTTTCAAATACGCACTTTCTAAACTAAACCAATTATTTGTCGTGTGGATTCATTTCTTGGATTAGCCCTGACCCGGTGATCTAAGATCTGTATTTCTTCAGATATCAATTCAAGAACCTATATACCAACCACCTTATGGTGTAGGTATGGAGGCTCAATGATAGAAGACTGTTAGATCAATATGCTCTTTGAAGGTTTACTTGCTAGTGAACACTTATGTGTTTAGAAAGTTCAATCAGATTTGTACAACGAAATAAGTATGTAAAGTTACACTATCAACAGGAATTATTACTCCCCCTGGATGTTTGCAAACTAAAGACAAGTTAATGAGAATCTAAGTATTGAATGTGAATGACAATAAATACTCAAATAGATTCTCAGTAAATGAAATGGAAATAACAATAATGAGCTTTGAAGGATTTTAGTTTTTATTGAAATCGATGTCTAAAACAGAGGGATGAACCCATCTATTTATAGACTTACAAATGCATGAACCTTGATACAAAACAAGTGCAACAAGTTGCAACAAGTTGTAGTCTTGGAACTTGTAAAAAAAGATAAAGTAATAATAAAAAATTAAACTACTGAAACATAAGGGCGGTGGAAAGATTCTATTACAAGTGCTGATGAATGACAAACTACTGATGAGTAGTTTGTCTTCAGTAGTTCTTCAGTGGACTTGTCTGGTTTGACTTCAGAACTTCTGATCTATCTTCTTCAGTACTTGTTGAATCCTTCTTCAGTACTTTTGTCTTCTTTCTTCAGTAGTTCTATACTTAGAATAATTTGCAGAAGTATGAATTAGACTAAGGTTTGCAAAAGTGGTTTCCTCAATCCTTTCTGTCCTAACAATCTCCCCATGGATTGATGAAGCCAAAACCTTATCTAATTCTTTATTGCTGTTTTCTTCTGTCATTGACTATCTTCCATATTTCCTTGAACATGGAATTCTTCAATTGATTCAGCTGTTCATCAGTGAGAGATCCTTGTTGAGGTTCTAGATGTTGAATTGTAAGCAAGTCTTGTGTTGATAGATTTTTCAATTCATTCATGGATTTGAAGGCTTTGCTTGTAAGATCTCTTCTTGTCACCAATATTGAGTTGGAATCAGTAAAGGACCATCTGATGATCAGCACTTTAGATCTGTCAAAATCTGAAGTGTTGGGAACCATGCTGGATCCCTGGGATGCTCCTAAGTGTTGGATGTTCTCTATTTCTGTGACTCTCAGGTGGGATTCACTTCTGTCTTCTGTTTGCACCACATCAGGTAATTTAAAAGTAGGTACGTGATGTTCAGTAACTACATTTGTGTGCAGCTTATCAGTTATAGTCTTCTGAATTTGGTAAGCAAATGTTGAAGGATCCCTGAACTGTGTTATTAGAGGCTTTTCTTCAATATCAAAGTCTCCTTGTACAACTGTGCTGCCTTCTAGCAACACCATCTTAAAATCAGTCTTTATATTGTCCTCTGGCTTTCTTTTGGTAGCTGGTCTTTGTTTGACACCAGAAGTTCTAACTACTGAAGTTGACACTTCAGAAGTTTTGTACTTCTCTGGATTTGCAGCCTTGTCAGCCTTGTATCTTTTGTATGTGTCCAGTAGTTTGTCTTCTCTCCACTTTCACACTGAGGCTTTTGAACCATAGTCATTAGCTACCAGTTCTTCAATTATCTCTGCTCTCTTAGCTTTTCTATCCTTCTCAGTTACAGTCTTGTCAGCAACAAGTTGAGCTCTTCTTGTTAGCTCATCCATTGAGAGCCCTTTGAGTGAATAGGCTTTTGTTTTGCTGTTCTTTGTTATAAAAGACACCAATTATTGTCTTTTGTCTTCTTCAGCAATTCTTTATGTTTCAGGTTGTCTATTCAACTCTGCTTCATAAGCTTGAAGCTTTTTCATTTAAGCTCAAGTCTTCCCTTGCTTCCATGTTGTTCCAGTTCTCTTCTTCCTTAGCCTTTCTTTGGGCTGCAAGTAAGCTCTTCTCTAGTAATTCTTTGGACATTGAAATTGGAGAAGGGCTCAGCACAGTCATTTGAGTTGTTGTAGGCCCTGGAAAAGGAGTTGGTTGTTGTTCAGTTGGTTTGGAAGGCTCTTCAGTTGTTTGTAAGATGGAAGTGTTAACTGATGAAGTGTTGATAGAAGTATCAACTACTGAAGGATTGTCTTCAGTACTTTCAGAGTCTTCAGCAGTTTCTTCATTATGGCCTTGGGAAGTTTCAGCTTCAACTTCAGTTCTAGAAACATGCCTTTGTTGATCTTCTTTTTGTTTATTGGCTTTTTCTAGCAGTTGTTGTTGTTGTAGATCCACTCTTGCCTTTATCCTGGCTTCCAGTGACTCCTTTGGTTCCTTAATCTTCTCCCCCTTTTGGCTTCATCCACTTCTGGAAGCCTGCCATGTTGAGAAGTTCTACCAGAGAGTTTAGCAAGCTGTCTTGAGTTTCTGTCAATCTTGTTGGACAGCTCACCAACTTTCTTGTTAATCACCTCAAATTGAGTTATGGTTTTCAACTCCCAAGCAGTTGTGAAAAGATTTGAGGTGATTGGCAATAAGGGTGTTCATCATCTGGTATAGGGAACCATCTGGGCTGCATAGTTGGTTCAAATCTATGCTTGATGACCTAGGGAATTGGGTAGGCATTTTTAGTGAGGGTGTGTTTTTTGGTGATCTTCAGGATGTACTGAAGATGCCACTTTAGGGGAATCAGGGATCAAGTGCACTTTAACCTGATCTGGTGTGACCAGCTCTTTGAGCTGAGAGACACCAGGTGCAGGACCTTCACTAGAAGCTGTCAATTCATGTTTAGTGGAGTGTGAATAATCATCCAAATCAATGGAATCATCTAAATCCCTGATAATTCAGAGGATTTCCTACCTCAGGCATTAAGCCTTCATCAGTAGTTGCCACAAGTGAGGTCTTAGCTATATTACTTCTGTCCTCAGATCCACCACTGGGTGGTAAATGAGTAGTAGCAGCCTCAAATGTAGCTAAGGTCTCTAAGTTTGGGCTTAGAAACCCTGGTTCATCCTCATCTCTTGGGTTAGGGCTATGGATATCCCCATTCATGTCAAAGTCTGATGGTATGTCCCCTGTTTGATGTGGTTGTTAGGGACTGACATGTTCTAATGGGATAGTCTCTTTTAGCCCAGAGACAAGTTTGGAAATTTCTATGGTTTCAGGTTCAGTAGTTTGGGGAAATGGTTTAGCAGTTTGGGGTAAAGGTTCAGTAGTTTCAAAAGAAGGTTCAGTTGGTATGGTTTTCTTGAATTTCTTTCTTTTGAAAAGAATGGTAATTGGGGCTCTTGTGGGGGTTTGAGATGGATGAGACTGAGAGGATGTTTCTGTCACATCTTTTACAAGTGCAGATTGCACATTGGCATGTTCAGGCTGGTGGGTGGGTTTTTGTTGTTTTGTTTTCTTGGCCTCTTTGGGTAAGGGTTTGGAAGATGAAGGTTCCATGGGGACTGTTTCTTGTTCCCCTTGGTCATCTTCTGGCCAGGCAGCCGGTTTATTATGCCTAGAGTATGCTTGTGAGGTTAATGGGTTTAAAACAGTTGTTTTACCCACAAGCACCTCTTCTCCAAGTTCTTTAATTATGCATTGCATAATGAACCTTGGATACAACAAAAACTTCTTTTTAGAGTTTTGGTGATGCAACACCAACTCATTAAAGAAAAGTGTTGATGCCCTGAATTTTGTTTCATTCACAATGGAATGAAAAATAGGTTGAAAAGTAGAGGGCATCTGATCATAAGATCCAGTTTTTGGACTCAGAGTTTGGAAATTGATCTGAGGCATCCACATCATCTAGACCCAGTCTAATCCCCAAAGTTGCTGGTGTGATTGCCATTGTTCTCCCTTGGATGGTTGATTTGAGGGAGATCACTTGATCATTCACTGTCACCGTCTCCGCGTTCACCCAAAACTCATTTAGAGTTTCAGTATGGATTGGAGGATCAATGGTGAGGGCAGTGAAGTATTGGGATTTGACGACTAAATCAATGATTTCGTCGTATTGGGACTAGGCTTCATGTTTCTCAAAATAGCCTCTTTGATTGTGTCCCTGTTTCAGTGTTAGAGCTATGTGGTTTGTGTGTGTGTGTGTGGATCGAATAGTGTTTTTGTTTGCAGGTTAAGGGTTTGAGAGTGTTTTTGAGAGAGGGAGGGAATTTTGCTTTTTGAAAGGATAAGTGTTGGAAAGGTGTTTATCCGAAGTTTATAGCCGCCTTAGGTCAAACTTCTGAAGTGGAAAATGTCTGATTTACCCTTAATGACAAAACTGCTGATGAAGAACAACTATCATCAGTAGTTCCCATTTTCTCTTCAGTAGTTTGTTAACAACTGATGAGAATGTTTATAAACACTTTATTCATAACTTCTGAAGTTTATTTTACCAAAAGTTAATCATTTTTCAGAAAATATTCCGATACTGATGTTTTGTACATCAGTAGTTTCTCTCTTTTTGTTTTTCAGAAGTTTTAGAACAAAACAGATGTAAGTGAAAAGTAAAATATGTGCAGAAAAGTTAAAGAAACACTTACAAATTTAGCATCCCAAGCATGGATACTAACTACTGAAATGTTGATGTGTCAAGGGGTTTAGTGAATATGTTAGCTATTTGATTAGCTGTTGTCACATGCTTCACTTCAATCTTGCCTTTTTCATACCAATCCCTTATGAAATGATACCTGATTTCAATATGTTTAGTTTTGTGAACTGAACAGGATTTTGAATGATTCTAATGGTAGATTTACTGTCTACAAGCAATGGGGTCTTGGTCTCTTTGATTCCATAATCAAGAAGTTGATATTGGAGCCATTGTATCTGTGATGTACAACTTGCAGCTGCAATGTATTCAGCTTTAGCAGTTGAAGTTGCAACAGATGTTTGCTTCTTTGATTGCCAAGACACTAGAAAGTTTCCCAAGAATTGACAACCACCAAATGTTGATTTTCTTGACATATTGCACCCTGCATAGTCACTATCTGAAAAAGTTGATAACTTGGTATTGCTAGAAGCAGGATACCAAATTCCAAGTGTAGGAGTTCCTTTCAGATATCTGAATATTCTTTTGACTGCAATTAGGTGTGATTCCCTAGGAGCTGATTGATATCAAGCACAGACACATGTTGAAAACATAATATCTGGTCTAGAAGCAGTTAGATATAAAAGGGAACCTATCATACATCTATACATGGTTTGATCAACCTGTTTTCCTTGATCATCTGGTTCAACTTGTGTGGTAGGTGTCATAGGAGTGGAACATGATTTAGAGTCTTGTAAAGAAAATTTGTTCAATAATTCTTTAACATATTTAGATTGATGTATAAAAGTTCCATTTGTTTGTTGTTTAATCTGTAGTCCTAAAAAGTACTGCAGTTCTCCCATTGTACTCATCTCAAATTTTGATTGCATGAGTTTCTTAAATTCATCACACAGTTTTGTGTTTGTTGAACCAAATATGATATCATCAACATAAATTTGAACAAGTAAGACATGATTTCCAACATTTTTAATGAAAAGAGTTTTATCAATGGAGCCTCTTGTAAAGTTATTTTTGAGCAAAAAGTTGGAAAGTGTTTCATACCAGGCTCTTGGAGCCTGTTTTTGCCCATAAAGAGCTTTGTCAAGCTTGTACACCCACTCAGGATGAGAAGGATCCTCAAACCCAGGTGGCTGACAAACATACACTTCCTCTTTGATCTTTCCATACAAAAATGCATTTTTAACATCCATTTGAAAAGCTTTTATTTTGCTGGAAATGGCATAAGCCAGAAATAACCTGATGGCTTCAAGTCTTGCAACTGGAGCTAAGGTTTCATCATAATCAATTCCTTCTTATTAAGAGTAACCCTATACCACCAGTCTTGCCTTGTTCTTAATAATCATACCAGCCTCATCTTGTTTGTTCCTGAAAACGCATTTTGTACCAATTGGTAGCTTGTTTGGTGGTAAGGGACAGATTTCCCAAACCTGTTGCTTCTTGAATTAGAGCAACTCATATTGCATAGCTTGCACCCAATTGTTGTCTTTGAGGGCTTCTTGGTACTTCTTAGGTTCCAACTGAGAAATGAATGCTGAGAAGAAGCAAAAGTTGGAAAGCTGGTTTCTTGTGAGAACACCTGATGCAATATCACCCATGATTTGTTCCAATGGATGATCTTTGTGTTCAATCAGTTGTTGTAAACCACTAACAGGTGTAGGTGGCTCTTGTACTTCATCAAACAAACCACTGAGGTTTATAATGTCTGGTTCAGCTGTTTGAACATCTTCAGTAGTTGTAGGAGCTGAATCAGATGTTTGAGTTTGTACATCAGCAGTTGTTGAATCAGGAGTTTGTGAAACTTCTGATTGTTTGAAAGTTGACTTAATGACTGTGTTAGGAGTCCATGGTGCTGGATCCTCATCATCAAACCTCTAATCACCATAATAAGTAGGTTTAGATGAAGTGACAATCTTTTCAGGTCCGAAATGGAAGTTGTCAAGGTCAAAGAGTTCAGCAGGATGTGCTGGAATAAGAGTGTGTTTTGACTCATTAAACTTGACATTCAATGTTTCTTCTACTATCTTGGTTCTTGAATTAAAAACCTTGTAGGCTTTTCTAATGGAAGACTAACCAAGAAAATAACCTGAATCAACTTTAGCAGCAAACTTTGAAATATAGTCTTTAATGTTTAGAATGAAACATTGACATCCAAAAGCCCTGAAAAAGGAGATAAGGGGTTTAATGCCATGAAGAACTTCATAGGCAGTTTTGGAGTGTCTCTTGTTGACAAGGACTCTATTTTGAACATAACATGCAGTGTTAACTGCTTCAGCCAGAAATACAATGGTAGGCCTGAATCAGCTAACATGGTTCTTGTTGCTTCAATTAATGTTTTGTTCTTCCTTTCCACCACACCATTTTGTTCAGGAGTTCTGGGAACACTGAATTGTCTAATAATCCCTTTAGACAAACAGAATTCATCCAGAGTTTTGTTCCTGAACTCTGTCCCATTATCACTTCTAATGGTTTTGACAGGTAGAGAGTATTGCTTCTCTACTTGTAGAATGAAGAACTTGATGATTTCAGCAGCCTCATCCTTGGAAAATAAGAAGAATACCTATGTAAATCTTGAGTAGTCATCAATGATGACTAAGCAGTACTTCTTTTTACCAAGGCTCATGATCTTTACAGGCCCAAATAAGTCCATATCGAGTAGTTGAAGACATGCAGTTGTTTTTGATTCTTCAATAGACTTATAGGAGGACTTATGCTGATTTCCCTTTAAACAGGATACACAGTGTTCTTGACACTGGTATACTTTCAAGGGTAGATCTCTGACCAAGCCCATTTTTGTGACTTTATTTATGGTTTAAAAGTTCACATGGCCAAGTCTCCTGTACCAGAGATCAGTCTCTGAAGTTGATGCCCTTGAGAAGAAACAGGCAGTGTTGTTCAATACTTTGTCCTTTTCAATGTCCACTGCATAGACATTGCCACATCTTTTGGCTATCAACAAATTATGATCTTCAATGATCTTCTCTATCAACTTCTGGCCTTCTGGTGATATGATCTTGCATGTTGTCTTTGTGAAAAAGGAAGAATATTATTTATCACACATTTGTGACACACTCAGCAAGTTGTACTCAAGGTTTTCAACCAGATTGACCTTGGCAAACTATATTTTGCTAGAAGAGACATTGCCATGTCCTAGCACATATCCCTTGGCATTGTTCACAAAGGATACAGATCCTTCTCTTTGACTGATAAAGTTGTTTATCAGGTATCTGAATCCTGTCATGTGCGTTGAGCCTCCACTGTCAACATACCAAATGCTATTTAAGCCTCTGGAGACTTTCTGCACAAAGTAGCAAATTTATATATAATACAAATACCAACTTAACGGTGCTAATTCAAATCACGTTAATTTTTTATTAATATCCCGATTATTGCCAACTATAACAAACATGTTAACTAGTAAACATAGAAATTTAACTAGACAATGAGTGATATATTAACTTGTAAGTTATATTGGTAATATATTATATATAAACATATTAATCGTCTGTAATTTGAATGAAGTTAACTTAGTCAAAAATGTTTTAATAACACGTGTATCATAATCTAAAATGTTTATGTATTTGTTATTTTATTTCTTTTAGATCTCTGGTGATCTTAGAACCTATAATGTCCAAATTTTTCCGGTAAAGTTGAGACAATCTTTTTTTTAAACAATGACTTTCTTAATTGTGTGTCAGAGATCATCACTTGCTGATAAAGTGGAGAGAATCCTTAAAATACCTTTTGTATTTTGAATTGGCATGCTTAAACTTGGTGATATAGGCCGGGGTAAAGCAAAATAAAAGTTTTATTTACTTGTGAATTTTCACATCTCATATAATATTCAATATCCCGCTGCAACGCGCGGGTAGACGTCAACTCGTTAGTTAGATTTGGGAACCCAAGCCAGTTTGGCTTTGGGTTTGCTCTTGAGAACATTAACAGTTTGTTCTTGACCAGGTTGAGGAATCCATGTCTTTTTGGCAATGAATTTTTCATTAAGAGCAATGGTGGTATCCTTTTGAGGACCACCATCAACCTTGGTCATCAGTAGTTGTACCATATACATGAGATCTTTAATCTCAGCAGTTTGTGAAACTGCTGATGATGTAGGTCTAACTACTGAAAGAGAATTTTGAGAAAAAGACTTTTGTTGAGATTTCATCTATTTCTGAGAAAAGGTGTTGACTGGTTGCTGTTTCTTGGGAGAAAAAGTTTCTTTAAAATCATTTTTGAGTTGTTTCCCCACAACCAGTTGTGAAATTTTCTTGTTATACAGATTTACTTTTCTGTATCTACAAAATTCTGTCTTGTGGTTAAACAAACCACAAATTTCACATTCTTTTGCCTTTTCTTTTTCATTCAAACGCAAATTTCTGACTGTTTTGATTTGCTTTAGGTCATCAGATGTTTTCAGGTTCTCAACTCCTGATGTAGATGAAACTACTGATGGCTTAAAGTCAGATTTTATCAGTACTTCTGAAGAACTTTCTTTTAAAGGTTTTTGAAAGTTTTCATGAAAAGATGTGCATTCTTTCTCTTCAGAAGTTTCATCTGAAACAATTTTTTCTCCTATCTTCAGTAGTTTTGGGTGAAAAATCAGTTGGTGTTTCATGTGATTGTACCCTATGCCAAACCTAACATTTGATGCACTTTGTTTGTTAAGCAGCAGTTGGTACCCTTTACAAGATTCTACCCATTTTTCACAATCAACCTTGGTGTCAGCAAGCTCTTTTCTGACATTTCCTAGGTCTTCTATCATGATTTTAAGTTGTGCTTGGGTTTCAATAGCGTTGTTAGTCAATTTAGAATTTTCTTTTGCCTTTGCTGCTAGTTTTCTTTCTAAATCACATTTCATCTGAGTAAATTTTCTCTTAGAGTCATTTGCTTTGCCTTGTAAATGCACATTGGTCTCTCTTATGAGAGCAAAAGATTCTGTACATGAGGCTGAACAAAGTTTTGTTAAAGATTCTTTTGATATCTGAGACAGGTCAGATTTTGAGGTGCAGCCCTCAAATGCCATTAAGGCAAAATTCTTTCTGCCATTATCAGGTTCTCCCTAGTTGATGTCAAACATTTTGTTGTCTACATCAGGATTGCACTCTGTAGTGTCAAAAGGAAGACTGCTCCAGTCAACATACCCTGAAGTGAAGAGACTTTATTGTGAGGGTTGCTGAGTCTGTGGAGGTTGTTGAGTAGCTGGAATGGAAGGGATTAATTGTTGGCTCTGCATCTGTTGAGCAGGCATCTGTACATATTGTATTTGTGGCACATATTGGATTTGTGGAGCTTGTGCCTGTACAAAATGTGCACTTCCCTGTGTTCTATTATTCCTATTATAACTAGGGTTAAACTGATTTCCTAACTGAGATTGGTTGTAGCTAGAGCTTCTACATTCTCTAGCAAAGTGTCCCAACTTCTGACACTTATGACATCTAAGTTTAAACTTGTCAAAACCAATTCTTGTAGAACTGTTTAGTCCTAAAAATTTCCTTCCTGACCTTTTATAAAATTTGTTTGTTTTGTCACACCCTCAAATTACCACTTGCGGAGTTTTACCGCGAGGCGCATGACAAACCAGGATCCAAGTCAACGGTCACAATAAACAACTCTATATGAAGATACATGACATTCAAAAAGGACATAGTTTTCACAAACTTAAAACCAGTAGCGGAAGCATTTAACAAGTTACAGACCATAAAACAAATGTACCAAGTGTTATTACAAAACATGAACTAAGCCTAGACACTAATGCAGACTCGTGCGCCTAGTTCCGTTTGTTGCTACCTTAGCGACCTGAGAAAAACATGCCAAAAAGACGTCAACATATAATTCTGGTGAGTTCACAGGTTTGTTCAATATGTTACCAAAACGTTACCATGTCCATACTATATCAATGTTACCAAGTACGCTAGCTAGGCGTATGTTTTATTACTACTACGATTGGAAACCATTACTAGACACGTTTAGCAATGTTTAGCATATGTTTAAGTAGCCCGAATGTTCAGCATGATACCAATGTTCCAGTTCGAGACAACATGCACCCGCCCGGCCCTCCACGCCGACGAGTGGGGCAGGTCATGCCCAATAGATCTATCCACATTTCCCCCGTTGTGCATCCCCGCACATTCATGGTTTCCCCCGGGACTTTCAAAGATCGTATAGCAATACAAAGTTAAAAACCATAGTATGACATATGTTACCAAAAATAGTTTAACGCATGTTTTCTCCCCCAAAAGTTAAAGCTGTAAAAGTGGGGCCGTGAACTCACATTAGATAGCGTTCTTCGGTTACAAGTAAAAATGCTAAGCCCTTGATAATCCCTCTACCGGAGATCTATCAAAATGTTCACATAAGTGTTCCGACTAATAACCATAAGGTTATCTAGTTCCCGATTGTCCAGATCGTAACCAAGTATGTTTTAAAACGTGTTTGTCGAGTGTTCGATTTTTCCTTATTAGTTCTATTGATCATAAATATCATGCATCAAGTCTAGATTCGTTAAAACCCCCCAAAATACCCATAACATCACCATCTATCCAAATCTAACCCTAAACAACAATAATCTAGCATCAATAACAATCCTATATCATGTTTCTATCATAGATACAGCAGCAAATCATTGAACAACACATAACACCACATAATACACAATTTACACATGTTTATCATCATGAAAACCTATGTTTAAATGATAAGGTTTGATTTAGAAAGATGTTTAAAAGGTTTTTAATCATGAAAACACCCTTAGAACAGATCCGGACAATTAGGGTTAGATGAAAACGAATTAAAATGCTTTAAAAAGGATTTAGGATCAAGAACACACCTTGGATTCTTGTTTAGATGTTGTAGATAGGTTAGATTATGAAAAAAAGAGCAAAAACTCCTTCCTTAGTGATTAAAATCGTTTGAGAGTGTTTTGAGACGGTTAGGGTTTGTGAAATGATGAAAAATGACAAAGTTTGGTATTTATACTAATCCTCCTTCGCCCCCTATCAGTGGTCGAAGGTGGCCTCCTTCGACCCTTTCACAGGGTCGAATGAGCCCTGTCCTGGTCGAAGGGAATTCTTTCAATTCCACATCCCAGGTTTGCCCATTTACAAAGGGTCGAACCAAACAAATTTCCTCCTTCGACCACTCGAAGTGGTCGAACCAGAATCCATGTTTATCTAGTTTTCCAGTTTGTCGTGTTTAAACGCATTCTAACATACCTTAACATATGAGCACGCAACCTTAGTCTATGTTTAACATATTTAAGCACGAATAATCATTTACACATCATTTAAACACATCTATGTATATAATCCACCACACGACCCATAATCTACACATATAATTAAATTAGTTCATGTAATGTCACCAACAACGAACCCGGTACTAGTGTATTCCCAAAATGACTCCTAATGATCCTCCAGATCATTGAACCCTGGACAATCCTAACTTGACCCGAATCAACTAACGCAGTTAAGTCCGTTTATAAACGTTTCTCGCTTAGGTAGACTTAGATGTTACTAAAATATTTAAGCCAAATATGCCGTGTCACAGTTTTTTATACTTAACATGGCCAGTTGGTGTAGAATGTCCATTTCTTCTAAGTCATCACTGCTGAAATTTTTAAATCATCCATGATAAAACACATGTTATCAGCATTTTGACTATATTCATCATTGTCATAACATGGGAATGATCTTTCTGATGAGATCCCAGCAGTTATGTCAATGTGATCAAAAGATCCAAAACTATTTGAACAAGTAGGCAGTCTTGTCCCAATAGTGTTGTACTACCTGGTAGATAGTCATCAGCTGTCTTACCAGAACTTTGCAATTTCTTCTTTTGATCAATTTTTCTCTTAAAAGTTAGCAATCTCCCATGTAATTTTGTAAGAGTGAGGGAGTTAAAGTCTGGTGAAGATCTGAGGACTATAGAATATGTTTCCCATTTTTCAGTAAAGGCCTTAAAAATCTATGAAGCATAGATACATTTTTATAGGTCTAATCATTTAATTTTATCTCAGATATTAATGAGGAGAATCTTTCAAATTGTTGTGTTAAAGTTTCCCCATTTATGTGAGTAAATGTTTCATATTGTTGAGCCAGGATTTCTCTAGTGTTGCAATCACCTCTTTAGTTCCTCCAAACTGTTCTTTTAGGCAGTCCCAAAGCTCTTTGGCACTTTCACAATGTAAAGTCCAGAGTAGATTTCATTTGGGAGTGCCATTGCTAACATAGAGAAAGCTTTAGCATCAAGCTCAAGTTTAGGAAATCATCTCCTGTCTAGTCTTTTGGGTCTTTTGTTATTTCAACTTTACTTTCAAGATTGATGTATATTGGTTTGTGAGACCATATATCACAGATTTTCAACAACCGGTGTTGGTCGGATACAAAGTATGAGCCATCTTTTCTGCCATATGTTATATTCAGAACGAACAAGCATAGCAGGTTTTATTGGCAGAACCAGTATTATGTAGATCCATTTTAAAGAGTATTGCTTTGTCAAATATCTCTTAAAGTGATGGATGTTGAAATAGTGAACGTTTAATCCTTTATTGAATATCAATAAGAGCTTGTGTCTGATTCTCAATGTGTTAGATTGATATGTGATCAGATAAACCAGTGCTCTGATACCAATTGTTGGATCAGTATGCTCTTTGAAGGTTTACTTGCTAGTGAACACTTATGTGTTTAGCAAGTTCAATCAGATTTGCACAGCGGAATAAGTATGTAAAGTTACACTATCAACAGGAGTTATTTCTCCCCCTAGATGTTTGCAAACTAAAGACAAGTTAATGAGAATCTAAGTATTGAATGTGACTGGCAATAAATACTCAAATAGATTCTCAGTAAATGAAATGAAAATAACAATAATGAGCTTTGAAGGATTTCAGTTTCTATTGAAATCGATGTCTAAAACAGAGGGATGAACCCATCTATTTATAGACTTACAAATGCATGAACCTTGATAGAAAAGCAAGTGCAACAAGTTGCAGTCTTGGAACTTATACAAAAAGATAAAGTAATAATAAACAATTAAACTACTGAAACATAAGGGCGGTGGAAAGATTCTATTACAAGTGCTGATGAATGACAAACTACTGATGAGTAGTTTGTCTTCAGTAGTTCTTCACTGGACTTGTCTGGTTTGACTTCAGAACTTCTGATCTATCTTCTTCAGTACTTGTTGAATCCTTCTTTAGTACTTTTGTCTTCTTTTATCAGTAGTTCTATACTTAGAATAATTTGCAGAAGTATGAATTAGACTAAGGTTTGCAAAAGTGGTTTCCTCAATCCTTTCTGTCCTAACAAAGACCCATGGCTGAAAGGTCATGGGTTCAATTCTTGAGAGCGTCGGGTTTATCGATTATTCCATTGTCTTGCTTTCAGGCAGATGGATAGTCGGGTTTTCCCGGAATTGGTGAACTTGGTGAAACCAGGAGCTCCCTTATATGTCTGGTTATGCCGGGTGGAAGGGATCCTGATTTGACCGAGTAGGGACTCCGAAGGAAGTTCTTGGTCAATTTCGTTGGCCGTTCAATAAAAAAAAAATTCAAGAACCAATATTAAAATGAAAAATCATGAGACTAACCATTGACTAAAGGGATTTGTGAAGGCTCCATTTATTTTAACATCTCACAATTTTATTTATATATCCCCCATACCCCGGCTCTGGCCTCTTATCCGACGGTTGTCGAGCTCTCCACGGCCTGTGTATAAGCCCTACAATGATTGGTAATGATTTGGAAATGATTGAGATAAGTGGGAGATGTGAAAGAGATGTGTGTGTGTTTGAGATAGGTTAGAGAGGTGAGAATGAATGTATATGAGTGCTTGGGATGAGTTGGAGATGTGAAAAGAGATATTATTTGAAAATTTATTATTTTTATAAATGTTTGTTTAAAATATAAATATATTTATTTAAGTGTGAATTTTTAGTAAATATTATTGTATAAAATGGTTTTTTTATTTATATAAAATGTTTTAGTAATCGATGCGTAAAAATATGTAATGAAACCATACAAACCACAAGATACAAACAATAAAACCAAAAGATAAACAGAGAATCAGTGGTGATGTTTGAATATTTTAGGAATACGACATCGGTAGACCAGAAGTCGTAGGCAATCAAGAGAGAATCAGTGGTGATGTTTGAATGTTTGATTGAAATGAGAAGGAAGCTGCTCCCGTCTGCATTAAACCTGAAAAAACCCCTATGGCCGTGTATGGTTTTAATGATACCAACTACCTCATTTCCCCTGGCCGTGGAGACCCCTATGGGCCACGGGGACCAGCCTTTTCAGTCTGAACTCTCTGCAAAAGCTTTTGCAGGGAGTTCAGAGATCATATGGTACCTCGTACCAGTCACGCCCCGTGAAGCCCACCACGGGCCGGGGTAGGGTTTTAATGTCCCAACTGCCACATTTTTAACGGGGCGTGAAGACCCCCACGACCCGTCATTTTCTACCTTTATGTCACACCCTCAAATTCCACGTGCGGGGTTTTACCGCGAGGCGCGTGACACACCAGGATCTCAGTCAACGATCACAATAAACATACAACAAACATGCATTCAAGATTATATTTAAAACCAAAATATAATGCTTTGAGCTGTAAACCAGCAGCGGAAGCATTCTTGTTTACAACCAAAAGACATATCATTGTTTACAAAGACATTGTTTAATATGTTTCAAAATAATAGACGCCGTGCATGACTCTGTGCGCCTAGTCCGATAACCGCTACCTCAGCGACCTGAGAAAACATGCCAAAAATGTCAACATATAATGCTGGTGAGTTCACAGGTTTTCTTTTATAAAGCGTTTTCCATAAGTTGTAAAGATCATATCCGTTACTACCAGGTTATAAGAACGTTAGCTAGACGTTAAGTGTTTGCTTACTACTGCGGTTGGGAATCCATTACTATACGTTTATAAGTTGTTAAGACTTGCCCAGCATTTTGACTATAACCGATGCCTCGGCGAGTCAGTAATAAGAGACAATATGCACCGCCCGCCCAGCCGTCGAGTGGGGTTTGTGAGGCCCAATAGATCTATCCACATTTCCCCCGTTGTGCATTCCCGCACATTCATGGTTTTCCCCCCTGGGACTTTCCGTAAAAGCCGCATAGTATATGTAAAGTAACCATAGTATAACATGACCTTTAGTAAGTAAGTAAGTAGCATGTTTCTCCCCCGTAAGTAAAACGGTAAAAGTGGGGCTGTGAAACTCACCTTGGTTTGCGTTACTTGAAAATAGTTAAATGATTACGTTATGATAGCCCCAGATAGCGGCGACCTATCATAAGATGCGTATAAGTATTGGACTAATAACCCGCAGGCTAACTAGTCCCCGAATGTCCAGACCATGACCTTTAACGTTTGAAAACACCTTTAATTGTTAAACCGACCGTGCCCGACAAGACCCGACATCCCATTGGTGACCCGACGTCCCACGTGTTAGATAAATGCGAGACATCATGCAACATATGCAATTAAACACTTAGCACGCGCAACAATTCACCTAGTCTAGCATAATGTCCAATTAACGCATAAACAGGTCCGAATACGTCTTACTAAGTCATTGGGTGTATCCCGGGTTCCTAACATGTTCCTAGGTGTCAAATCGTGTTCCGGGATGTCAAAACGCGTTCACGACAGCAGTACATGCGATTAGGAAAGTCACACGTGAGTAGGCAATAGCCTATAGGCGATTAGGGGCCTAATCGCATGAAGTTTCAGGCGATTAGGGCCCAATCGCCCCTAATCTCTGCACAATCGCCAGTAGCTCAGGCGATTAGGATTCCTAATCGCCTGCAGCTGCTGTGTAACGGATTTTCGCGCGTTTAAACCCTCCAAATCAGATCCGAAACATGTAACAACACCCAATATCAAACCTAAATCATTTACCAACCCATCTCAAGCAAAAACCCCCAACATATCACTGATCTAGCATGTTCTATGCAATTATTTCCTAAAATGGCAAAGTACTAGGTTTCTTCTACCAACCTTATCTTTCCTTAAATGGAAATAATCAGATTTCAAGCTCTACAACATGTAACTCATAAAATCTCTGATCTAACATCTTCCTAGTGTGAATCCTAACAACATTGCATCAACAATTACACCACAATCATCCTAAATCCTCAAGAACATACAAATGGGTCAAAATATGCATTTTCTTCAAAACACCATAATAATGGCTAAGATTCTAAGACAACCTTCCTAATGACCTCTACATAACAGAAGTACACTCATATCTTAGAAACATTCATGTTAAAATCACCAATAAGACCAACATTTGCATATAACTTCACATATAACAAGCATTAAGGTGTAAACTTGGTTTAAGACTCTTTTGAAAGGTTTTTAAAGACACATTTGGTAAAATAAGGTCTGGAACTTTGGGGAACTCAAAATAACAACTTTACAAAGGTTAGGGATGAAGAACACACCTTGGATTTTGCTAAAGAAAGGTGTGTAAGCTTGGGGATGGTGATTTTTGTAGCAAAATGAGTTCCAGAGGTGTTCTAAGGTGTGTGGGCGACTTGGGAGCTGCTAGGGTTGTTCTAGAGGTGTTTGGGAGTTAAGGGTTCTATTTATAGGTGTTTTGACCCGACCCTGCAGTATAGGCGATTAGCAGACCTTTATACGCGATTGGGGGCCTAATCGCGTGTAACATCAGGCGATTAGGTCCCAATCGCCTATAACCTCTCCTACTCGCCCCTTGTGCATGCGATTAGGAGTCCTCCCCAGCTCCTAATCGCCTATAAGGTCTGGAAATGGGTTTTTGGCGCGTTAAACACTATTTTAACATATTAAAACACGTATTCACATACCGATAAGTCACATAATGATTCCAAACATAGAATGCATGATATCCAACACGTTTACATCCGTTCACCAATTTCCGGGACTCGAGACTCGTGTGTGCGTTAGACCCGGCGATTCCACGAATCGCCGATCCTTGTACCCATAGTTATGGACCGACTCCCGATGACCCCGCGGATCATCATAACGACTCCCGATAATTCCCCCGAATCATCGTACTGACTCGACTGACCTCGTTAAGGACGTGATATGCATGACTCGCTAAGGTAGACTTACTAGTTTAGTCAACGTTACTAACCTGAGTTTGTCGGGTGTCACATCATCCCCCTGTTGAAAGAATTTTCGTCCCGAAAATTGCCCAAGGCCAAAAAGGAAGAGACGAAAGAGAAGAAAAATTTTCCGGTTGCCACATCATCCCCCTGTTGAAAGGAATCTCGACCCGAGATTCATTCAGCTTCAGCAGAGACATGTCTTGATTCGAACGCGCGCTTAGGAAATAAATGGGGATACTTAGCCTTCATTTGATCTTCCCGTTCCCACGTGAACTCCGGTCCACGATTAGAGTTCCAACGGACTTTAACAATGCGGATTTTACTCCGGCGAAGGCTACGGATTTTATAGTCAAGAATTTCAACCGGTTCCTCCACGATACGCAGACGATCATCCACCTTGATCTCTTCGAGAGGAACAACTAAAGATTCATCCGCCAAACACTTCTTCAAATTAGAAACATGGAAGACGTTATGAACATTACTGAGCTCGGCCGGCAGATCAAGCCTGTATGCTACCGGTCCAATCCGTTCCAGGATTGCGAACGGTCCCACATACCGAGGATTCAATTTGCCCCGTTTCCCAAAACGTATAACGCCCTTCCACGGAGATACCTTCAACAAAACCCTGTCGCCAACCTCGAACTCCAAGGGCTTGCGACGACGATCGGCATAACTCTTTTGACGATCCCGAGCTGCTGCCATGCGGTTACGGATTTGTACGATCTTTTCGGAAGTCTCGTACACAAGTTCCGGGCCGGTGAGTTGACTCTCACCCACCTCGGCCCAACAAAGAGGAGACCGGCATTTCCGCCCATAAAGAGCCTCGAACGGAGCTGCCTTGATGCTAGAGTGGTAACTGTTGTTGTAGGAGAATTCCACCAACGGTAAATGACTCTCCCACCCCTTGCCAAAATCGATCACACATGCCCGAAGCATGTCTTCTAGTGTTTGGATTGTCCGCTCACTTTGACCGTCAGTTTGCGGATGATACGCTGTGCTCATGTCTAACTGAGTACCCAGAGCCTTATGCAAAGACTTCCAGAAGTTAGAGGCGAACCGAGGATCACGATCAGAAATAATAGAGACGGGCACCCCGTGCCGAGAGACCACTTCCTTGAGATATAACCGTGCCAAACGCTCGAGACCATCGGTCTCTTTGATAGCGAGGAAGTGCGCAGACTTTGTCAACCTATCGACAATTACCCAGATCATGTCGCAACCACTGGGCGATTTCGGGAGTTTGGTCACAAAGTCCATCGTAATCCGCTCCCACTTCCACTCGGGGATTTCAGGCTGTTGCAGAAGGCCGGATGGCTTTTGATACTCAACCTTGACCTTAGCACAGGTCAAGCACTTGCTTACATACGAAGCCACGTCCGCCTTCATGTTCGGCCACCAATAAAGTATCTTTAGTCTTGATACATCTTATCGGAGCCAGGGTGAATAGAGTACCGGGACTTGTGAGCTTCATCAAGAACGAGCTCCCGCAAGCCCCCAAATAAAGGAACCCAAATACGTTCAGCGAAATAGTGTAACCCATCGGATCTGAGTTCAAGGTGGCTATCAGCACCATGCATGGTTTCAGCTTTAAGGTTTTCCTCCTTCAAAGCTTCTTGCTGCGCCGAACGGATTCGATCAGGTAAGCCGGAATGGATGGTGAGCTGAAGAGCCCGAACACGACGAGGTTTAGCCGTTTCCTTCCTGCTCAAGGCGTCTGCGACCACATTCGCCTTGCCAGGATGGTATTTGATGGCGCACTCGTAATCATTAAGAAGCTCGACCCAACGACGCTGTCTTATGTTCAACACCTTCTGATCAAAGATATGCTGGAGGCTCTTGTGATCGTGTAAATAGTGCATTTGGTACCGTACAAGTAATGCCTCCAAATCTTTAAAGCAAAGACCACCGCACCCAACTCCAGATCATGGGTGGGATAGTTTTTCTCATGAACCTTAAGCTGACGAGAAGCATAGGCGATGACTTTCTCGGCTGCATCAGTACGCAACCAAGACCCCGGATAGAAGCGTCACAATAAACCACAAAATCGTCCGTGCCCTCAGGCAAGGACAAGATAGGAGCAGAACAGAGTTTAGCCTTTAACATCTGGAAGGCTGACTCCTGAGAATCACCCCAGTCGAACTTCCGTCCTTCTGGGTAAGCGAGGTGAGGGGTTGAGCGATCTTCGAAAATCCCTCAATAAAACGACGGTAATAACCTGCTAGGCCTAGGAATTGCCGCACCTCAGATGGCGTCTTGGGTGCTTCCCAGTCCTTTATGGCTTCAATCTTCGCTGGGTCAACGTGAATTCCTTTCTCATTAACCACATGACCAAGGAATTGAACTTCACGCAACCAGAAGCTACACTTAGAAAACTTGGCGTACAACTGTTCCCGCCTCAGAAGTTCCAAGACAAGACGTAGGTGTTCCTGGTGGTCCACCTCGTTCTTAGAATAGACCAGAATATCATCGATGAAGACAATCACGAACTTATCAAGATAAGGCTTGCAAACACGGTTCATCAGATCCATAAAAATGGCAGGTGCGTTGGTGAGACCGAAAGGCATGACCAGGAATTCAAAGTGGCCATAGCGAGTTCGAAAGGCGGTCTTCGGAATGTCAGCTTCTTGAACCCTCAACTGATGGTACCCCGACCTCAAATCAATCTTCGAATAAAAACTAGAACCCTGAAGCTGGTCAAATAAGTCATCGATGCGAGGAAGAGGATAGCGATTCTTGATGGTAACCTTATTCAACTCCCGATAGTCGATACACATCCGCAGGCTTCCGTCCTTCTTCTTGACAAACAAAATAGGGGCTCCCCACGGGGACGAACTAGGCCGAATGAAACCCTTCTCTAACAGCTCCTGCAACTGGTTCGATAATTCCTGCATCTCGGGAGGTGCAAGACGATAAGGGGCACGAGCAATAGGGCCGCACCCGGAGCAAGTTCAATACCAAATTCGACCTGGCGATAAGGAGGAAGACCAGGTAAGTCTTCAGGAAATACATCGGAAAGTCACGGACAACAGGAATATCTTCAATCTTCTTCTCCTCTTCAGACGAAACCGAAACAAGTGCCAGAATGGCAGAATACCCCTTCCGAAGATACTTATAGGCTTTCATACACGAAATGATACTCAACGGGACCCCGCTCTTCTCACCGTGCACCAACAAAATTTCACCGTCAGGGAGGGAAGTCGAATAACTTTATCAAAACAAACAATCTCGGCATGATACAGGGACAACCAATCCATACCCACGACAACATCGAAACTACCCAGGGACACCGGCATAAGATCAATAGGGAAAGAGTAACCCGACAACTCAAGGCGACACTCCCTAAGGACGTGCGTCGCCTCAACTTTCTTACCATCAGCCAATTCTATCAAGTACTTAGCCTCTAAAGGTGTAGGTACCCTATCAAGCAATTGACTAAACCCAAGAGATATGAAACTCTTATCGGCGCCAGAATCAAATAAAACCGTAGCATAGCGATTATCGAGGAGAAACGTACCAGTAACAGTGTCGGGGTCTTGTCGAGCACCGCTCGAACCAATCACGAAGGCGCGAGCATTCCTGCCTCCGCCTCCATTGTTTCCATTGCCCGACCCATTCTTCCCGGCTTCGCCCTGCTTTAACTTGGGGCATTCCCGCTTATAGTGACCAAGTTCACCACAATTGTAGCACCCCTGTTTACCCTGATTTCCCTGGGAAGCAGCAACAGGAGGGGCCGGAGTAGATGTAGCAGGAGGGTTCCGATTACCCTGAAGATTAACCCTGCAGTCATGGGCCACATGTCCGGCCTTATTGCACCGGCGGCAATGGTTCTTGTCGCAACGACCAGTGTGATGAAACCAGCATCGTTCACACTTTGGCAGCCTTCCCTGATAACCCCCTGTCTTCTGTTCAGTCGACGGTCCCCCAGTGTCAGACTTCTTCACCTGCTGAGGCTGAGCCGAGCTCGAGCCTTTCCCCACAGTTTCCCACTTCCGTTTGTTACTATCGGAGGTCTTCACAGCAGCGCCTCGAGGAGGCAAGACCCCTTCAGTCACCTTCATGTTGGTCAGCCTGTGAGCCGACCGAACTACTTCAGAATAAACAGTGAGATTACCCGCAACAACTAACCCAGCAATCTCCGGTACCAACCCAGCAACATAATGCTCAATCCTACGATATTCAGGTGTGTGCAGATCGGGGCACAACACCGCCAACTCATTGTGCCTAGCAGTATAAGCCTCAATCTCGGAACCCACCATCTTATGGTTCCAGACTTCATGTTCAAGCTTCTGGATCTCATCCCTCGGCAGTACTCATTTTTCAGCAACTGAATGAATCCTGCCCAAGGCATGGCGTGAGCTTCCCCAATGCCCATAGTCTGGGTGGTGGAGTTCCACCAAGTCAAGGCTTGACCCTCCAGGGTCGCAGAAGCATATTTCACCCGGTCGCCTTTCGGGCAGCTGCACATCGAGAAAACAGATTCGATTTTCTCCAACCATCGGAGCAGTCCCACTGCCCCTTCAGTGCCGCTAAAGTTGTGGGGCTTACAGTCCATAAACTTTTTATAGGAACACTGGGATGGAGGAGGATTGACAGCACCACCTGGAACAGACACACAGGTGAGTATCAAGAAAAGGTAAAGTACCCCAGAACGAGGTAGAATGGATGAGAATCGACGTACCACCCATAGCATTATGAGCGGCCTGGAATGCAGCCAAAGCAATATTCACGTGCTGCTGCGTCAGATTATCCAGTTCAGCTTGGGTCATATTAATGTTCCCACGGCCACCGCCGCCACCACGGCCGCCACCGCGACCGCCAGCACGGCCGCCCCTGCGACCTCCACGAGCTCCCGACATCTTCTGTCACAACATGAAACAAAAGATTTAGGCTTGCCCGTGGTATAACCCATTAGGAATTTCAAGAAATTAGACCGAGCCCAGCTCGGGTCCATCCGTTCGAGCCCAAAGTCCGCCAGGGATCCCATGCATCACAGTTTATGATCTCGTGTGCACCCGACATGATAAACTGTTCCACATGGTCCTCCAGGCGCGCTTTAAGTTTGAAGTTCAAGTCACCGAACACTAGCGCCCAATCATGACGTTATCATAAGTATAAGTACAATATAATATGCATAAGAACGGGCGTGTTCATTAGGGCATAGAGGGGAGATGTCCAATTCTCTGGACAGATCTCAAGAGTACGCCGAAGCTACCCCAATGCACGCTGCCGTCACGAGAGTTCATTAGTATATCGTTCGCCAACGGATCAAAGTAAGGACGAGTCAAGGAATAGGATGATAAGAAGTAAATAGATGATGTAGCGTAGTAGATGATGACACCGACACCCCGACAAGTCATATTGTTACCCACTTGCTAAGACTCGACTAATTGTGACCGTCTAGTGTGTGCGACTCAGTTATAGACTGGACTCTACATGCAGTCTCAGTTCACTATAACCGTTGGCTCTGATACCAATCTGTCACACCCTCAAATTCCACGTGCGGGGTTTTACCGCGAGGCGCGTGACACACCAGGATCTTAGTCAACGATCACAATAAACATACAACAAACATGCATTCAAGATTATATTTAAAACCAAAATATAATGCTTTGAGCTGTAAACCAGCAGCGGAAGCATTCTTGTTTACAACCAAAAGACATATCATTGTTTACAAAGACATTGTTTAATATGTTTCAAAATAATAGACGCCGTGCATGACTCTGTGCGCCTAGTCCGATAACCGCTACCTCAGCGACCTGAGAAAACATGCCAAAAATGTCAACATATAATGCTGGTGAGTTCACAGGTTTTCTTTTATAAAGCGTTTTCCATAAGTTGTAAAGATCATATCCGTTACTACCAGGTTATAAGAACGTTAGCTAGACGTTAAGTGTTTGCTTACTACTGCGGTTGGGAATCCATTACTATACGTTTATAAGTTGTTAAGACTTGCCCAGCAGTTTTGACTATAACCGATGCCTCGGCGAGTCAGTAATAAGAGACAATATGCACCCGCCCGGCCCAGCCGTCGAGTGGGGTTTGTGAGGCCCAATAGATCTATCCACATTTCCCCCGTTGTGCATTCCCGCACATTCATGGTTTTCCCCCCTGGGACTTTCCGTAAAAGCCGCATAGTATATGTAAAGTAACCATAGTATAACATGACCTTTAGTAAGTAAGTAAGTAGCATGTTTCTCCCCCGTAAGTAAAACGGTAAAAGTGGGGCTGTGAAACTCACCTTGGTTTGCGTTACTTGAAAATAGTTAAATGATTACGTTATGATAGCCCCAGATAGCGGCGACCTATCATAAGATGCGTATAAGTATTGGACTAATAACCCGCAGCTAACTAGTCCCCGAATGTCCAGACCATGACCTTTAAACGTTTGAAAACACCTTTAATTGTTAAACCGACCGTGCCCGACAAGACCCGACATCCCATTGGTGACCCGACGTCCCACGTGTTAGATAAATGCGAGACATCATGCAACATATGCAATTAAACACTTAGCACGCGCAACAATTCACCTAGTCTAGCATAATGTCCAATTAACGCATAAACAGGTCCGAATACGTCTTACTAAGTCATTGGGTGTATCCCGGGTTCCTAACATGTTCCTAGGTGTCAAATCGTGTTCCGGGATGTCAAAACGCGTTCACGACAGCAGTACATGCGATTAGGAAAGTCACACGTGAGTAGGCAATAGCCTATAGGCGATTAGGGGCCTAATCGCATGAAGTTTCAGGCGATTAGGGCCCAATCGCCCCTAATCTCTGCACAATCGCCAGTAGCTCAGGCGATTAGGATTCCTAATCGCCTGCAGCTGCTGTGTAACGGATTTTCGCGCGTTTAACCCTCCAAATCAGATCCGAAACATGTAACAACACCCAATATCAAACCTAAATCATTTACCAACCCATCTCAAGCAAAAACCCCCAACATATCACTGATCTAGCATGTTCTATGCAATTATTTCCTAAAATGGCAAAGTACTAGGTTTCTTCTACCAACCTTATCTTTCCTTAAATGGAAATAATCAGATTTCAAGCTCTACAACATGTAACTCATAAAATCTCTGATCTAACATCTTCCTAGTGTGAATCCTAACAACATTGCATCAACAATTACACCACAATCATCCTAAATCCTCAAGAACATACAAATGGGTCAAAATATGCATTTTCTTCAAAACACCATAATAATGGCTAAGATTCTAAGACAACCTTCCTAATGACCTCTACATAACAGAAGTACACTCATATCTTAGAAACATTCATGTTAAAATCACCAATAAGACCAACATTTGCATATAACTTCACATATAACAAGCATTAAGGTGTAAACTTGGTTTAAGACTCTTTTGAAAGGTTTTTAAAGACACATTTGGTAAAATAAGGTCTGGAACTTTGGGGGAACTCAAAATAACAACTTTACAAAGGTTAGGGATGAAGAACACACCTTGGATTTTGCTAAAGAAAGGTGTGTAAGCTTGGGGATGGTGATTTTTGTAGCAAAATGAGTTCCAGAGGTGTTCTAAGGTGTGTGGGCGACTTGGGAGCTGCTAGGGTTGTTCTAGAGGTGTTTGGGGAGTTAAGGGTTCTATTTATAGGTGTTTTGACCCGGACCCTGCAGTATAGGCGATTAGCAGACCTTTATACGCGATTGGGGCCTAATCGCGTGTAACATCAGGCGATTAGGTCCCAATCGCCTATAACCTCTCCTACTCGCCCCTTGTGCATGCGATTAGGAGTCCTCCCCAGCTCCTAATCGCCTATAAGGTCTGGAAATGGGTTTTTGGCGCGTTAAACACTATTTTAACATATTAAAACACGTATTCACATACCGATAAGTCACATAATGATTCCAAACATAGAATGCATGATATCCAACACGTTTACATCCGTTCACCAATTTCCGGGACTCGAGACTCGTGTGTGCGTTAGACCCGCGATTCCACGAATCGCCGATCCTTGTACCCATAGTTATGGACCGACTCCCGATGACCCCGCGGATCATCATAACGACTCCCGATAATTCCCCGAATCATCGTACTGACTCGACTGACCTCGTTAAGGACGTGATATGCATGACTCGCTAAGGTAGACTTACTAGTTTAGTCAACGTTACTAACCTGAGTTTGCCGGGTGTCACACTTTACCTTTTCACGGGCCGTGGGGGTCTCCACGACCCGTTAAAAAGGATGTGTAGGGTTTTAAAGGGGGTGTCTAAATAATATCACCCTTTTAAGCCAAGTAAGGCATCTAGGTTTAGATGTCTCATTGAAAAGCATGCAACTCAAACGTCTAATGTAGTCTTTTAATTAAAATGCAAATGGTAGCGTCTACAACATGAAGGTAATGTCTAAAAACATAAAGGTGACATCTATTAGCCTCTTGAGAAACGTGAAGCGTCTATTGGCCTTTACGGAAACGTCTAAATTTAGAGGCTTTAAGCGAGGAAACGTCTAAATCGTCTTTTTCCATTTTTTTCTTTTCCATTATAAATTTTAAACGGGAAAAAATACACCAAATTAAAGATAGTAAATTATATTTAATTTGGTGTATTTTAAAATTAAGAAAGTATTATCGTATGAAAATGTTATGTTCTTTTAAAAATTGTAAAAGTGTGGGGGGGGGGGGGTGTAACACCCCGCCCCTCTCATCACCAATATTGTCCGCTTTGCCCATCCAGAGCTCACGGATTTGTTTTTGGTTGCCCTGGTGGAGACTTCCCAGGAGGTCACCCATCCTGAAATTTCTCCCACCTGAGCACGCTTAACTGTGGAGTTCTCCTCTCATCCACTAACATTAAGCCCCAAAACGCGTTGGTGATTTAAGAGGCAAGACATTACTTATGAACCAAGGATCTCTCCTAGCCACGGCCGATGTGGGATTTTCCTGGGGTGTCACATTCACCCCCTGTTAGAGTCTCATCGTCCCTGATGAGGTATGCACCCACCATCCCGAACGACACAGGAGTGGCTCTGATACCATATGTAACACCCCGCCCCTCTCATCACCAATATTGTCCGCTTTGCCCATCCAGAGCTCACGGATTTGTTTTTGGTTGCCCTGGTGGAGACTTCCCAGGAGGTCACCCATCCTGAAATTTCTCACACCTAAGCACGCTTAACTATGGAGTTCTCCTCTCATCCACTAACATTAAGCCCCAAAACGCGTTGGTGATTTAAGAGGCAAGACATTACTTATGAACCAAGGATCTCTCCTGGCCACGGCCGATGTGGGATTTTCCTGGGGTGTCACAGGGGGGGGGGTTGCGGAAAAGGCTATTTTAGACGTTTCCTCACTTGAAGCCTCTATATTCTGACGTTTCCCATGGAAAAGACTATTTAGACATTTCGGTTGCATGGTTTTCAGTGAGGCATAAAAACCTAGACGACTGGTCAATGGCTATTTTTGTTATTTTCCTATATTAAAATGCAACTGAAATGACATCACTCACTACGACGGCCGGTCAAAATCTGAAAACCTCTATAGAGATGAGATGTCGTTGCTACAAGGTGTCACGTCGTCATGCCAACGACTCAAGTCATTGATATATATGTCATCGGCAGAGGGTCTTTTTCATATCCATCTCCAAGGTTAGGGTGAGTATTTCGCTGTTCGGGCCCGCTAGAACCTTGGACCCGACCCGCGAGAACCTTGGACCCAAACCTTTTTAAATATATGAGTCGGTTTCCTGTTCAATATTTATATGAATTATCGGTTCCGGGTCGGTTTCAAACCCACGTTCTAAGATAAGAACCAAAAGAAACGTTTGTATTTTAATTATAACATGACTTATTATTGATAATGTATAATAAAACTACAAATTTGTAAAACTGATCCAATAGATCTGTATTGTTAACGCAAAAAATATAACAATACCCTTCTTTGGTCTTTTCACTATTCTTTTGTCTGGGTCATTGTAATTGATTTCACGTAATGTTAATACAATATTAAAAAAAAATATTATTTATAAGAATAACAATGGATTTTACGTGAAATATTTTTCAACTTAATGTATATGTAGAAATGCGATATTATATATATATATATATATATATATATATATATCCAAATTTGAAGTAAATATTTATGTATGTTGCTCTGATGTGTATGTGTATGTGTGTGTGTGTTTGTGATGTATACATAACTTATTCACATAATGTTTTGAGTGTTGAAAATGACAAAATTGTTACGAAAACATAGGAGAAATCTTTTACGAGCATGGTATAATATGAGTATATAACCTCTAAAGGCCTATTACATTAAAAGGTACTGGAGGGTCAGACCCTTTACCCGACTCATGATAACCTTTAGGACTCAGAACCACATAGCCTTTTAAGGTTCGGTTCGTGGTTCATAATTTTAACAATAAAAGGGTATACGGTTCTCATGGGTCCAGGTCAGGTCGGCTATGACCCGTTGCACAACAGTGGGATGGGCGCACGGTTCGTTAGCCGGCTCCTTCTCTCCTCCATATCCTAATATTCTAACTAGGGAAACACTCCATTTATCCCGGGTGATGTTATTTAGACATCCCCAAAAAAACCTAGACATCCGCTAGGACGGGTCGTTAAGGCCACAATGTGCCGTGGAGGCTAAATCAGTGAAAAACGACGGGTCGTGGGGGCCTCCACGGCCCGTCCTTTTACAAAAAAAAAGTGAAAAAACGACGGGCCATGGAGGCCCCCACGACCCGTCCTAGTACGAGGTACGAGGTGTCAGTCTGAACTTCCTGCAAAAGCAGGGGGTTCAGACTGAAAAGGTGATTCCCCACGGGCCGTGGAGGCCTCAACGGCCCGTGAAAAGGTGGTAGTTTTGGGCATTAAAACCCTCGACGCCCCATCGAGGCCTCACCGGCCCGTCGTGTTTTAGCATTTAATCCCTACGGGAGTAGTTTCTTTCTCATTTCAAAAAAAAAAAATTCAAACATCACCACCACTATTCTCTCGACCCATCTCGACTTCCGTCTCACGATGTCATATTTACATAGCTTTTCAACTGATGACCTGTCTCTGAACGAGTCCTACTTCTTTGAAAGCGTTTTCGTACCCGGGATTCAAGTTGGTGACGAGGAGGTTAAATCCGGGGTTCGTTGTAATGACAGGAATATACTGCCCGATCTGAATCAGTGTAGAGGAAGAGGAGTCGTTTTTCGTGCCACCAAGCTACCCGCAGTACACATACGGGACTTACCATTTGAGCGGGAATGGTTCTAAGGACTTCGAGGAAGGTGATAACAATGAGAAATGTGCTTCTGAAGGTGTTGACATAAAAGTAGAACCTAACTCGGATGTTTCGTATGAAACCGATCAGGTGCGTTTATTTATTTAAACTAGTATATATTTACATGTTTTAGGGTTTGCTGGATTGAACTAGTATATATTTACAGTGGTATATAATTTAGACTAGTATAAATTTAGACTAGACTCTTATATAAATTTCCAGGTATTCGGGTTTGTTGAAGAGTTGAAATAATGGGCTTACGATAGAGCCCTTGCTAGCGGTTACGTCCTAGTGACTGGACGTTATCTTTTAAAAGGCACGGGTTATCAAGCAAAAAAATTTAAGATATGGTTGAGATGCGACCGTGGTGGTGAACACCAAAGTACAACCATAGTATGGGTTTGGGTGGCAAAAAGATTAAGTGTCCCATTTAAGTTGGTAGGGAGGCTACGTAATGATGGTTGGAAGTTGGAGGTAAGTAACCCGAATCATAACCACGACCCTTTTAATCATGTTGAGGGTCACGCTTTTGCTAGGAGGCTGACACCGCTTGAAGAAAAGATGGTGGAAACGCTTTATTTTCAGGGCCTGGAACCATCAAGCATACATTTGGCCATTAGAGAACAAAACCCGAATAATGTATGCATTCTACGAGACATACACAATACCATAAGCAAGATTAAACACAAAATGTATGGCGACAAAACTCCAATGCAGGTATTATTATTAAATATTATTATTATTGTTAAATATTAAATATTGTTATTATTATTGTTATGCAGATACTCGAGAGTATCTTGGTTGAAAAGAAATTTACTTACTACACCCAGCAGAATCCAGACAAATGTTGTTGAGAATATTTTCTTTTCACACCGGGTCTCGTACAATCTTTGGCGTTCCTTCCCACATGTGTTGTTGATCGACGCCACCTACAAAACGAACGAGTACAGAATCCCGTTTGTTCAAAATGTGGGTGTGACATCGACATACTTGTCGTTTTGTATCTCCCATGCATTTATCATTAACGAGAAAATGAGTAACTACGTATGGGTACTACAGAGGCTCAGAGATTTGCTGGAAAAGTGTATGGAGCCATGTGTAATTGTTACAGATAGAGATCTGGCTCTAATGAATGCATGTGCTACTGTTTTC
Source organism: Ambrosia x helenae (assembly GCA_030844895.1). Lineage (NCBI taxonomy): Eukaryota > Viridiplantae > Streptophyta > Magnoliopsida > Asterales > Asteraceae > Ambrosia > Ambrosia x helenae. The sequence continues at coordinate 2,193,725 of CM061229.1, forward strand.
CCAAATGCTTCGAAGTTGCTATGCAGGTAGCAAATCTCACAAAATTTGTTTTGACTTGTTTTGCAGATATGGCAAATGCTAACCAGAATGATGAGGATCCTCTAGCACTAGACAATATGGAAGGCTAGATGTACCGGTTCGAGCACGATGATTACGAGGTCGCTCACTGGGAGAAGATGCAGTCACATCCGGTACACCCATCGCACAAACCAGACTATAATGCACTTCGGGTGATTGGTGTTGCGGAGAGGTATACAGAGTAGATCCCCGATGACAGCCCTTGGGAGCCGATGTTTGGTGACCTCCACCAGGATGTGCATCGGCCCATTACTATCTAATTCTTCTCCACAATCCGCTATACGCCGCTCCCAGCCAGTGCGGATCCTGGTGCCGAGCACGATCCTGAGATACAGTTCAGGTTATTTGGAGAGCTATACACATATTCGATGGACGAGTGGGCTACGAAATGTTTAGGGTGGTACAGAGAGGACGAGCTCGTCCAGGATATCTACGCTACAGCGTTGACCACATTGCTAGACGACATGCTGATGTCGTGGTGGCCCACTATCGGTGGTCTAGAGTATGGGGCGAACAGCGAGAGGTATTATTATTATTTTCAAAACATTATTCTTATTATTGTGTAGTTTTAAGTGGCGTTTTATGTTAAACATAAGGCGTGCCTTATGTTTAAACATAGGCGCGCTTTATGTTTAATAGTTTTGATAATACATTGTTTAGATAGTTTGTATCTGTTTAGAATTGATTGTTTTGGGATTTTTTAGACGACTTGTGTTGTCTAGTTCGTACAAGGTCCCGCGCAGGCAGGATAGGGCCAGCCACATTCGGGATCCTTTGATTCATTACATACACCGTCTGATTAGCTGGTCTATTGCTGGACAGTGTACTTGTAACGAAAGGGTCAATCAGTCAGACCTTTTCTATCCGTACTGCATCCTTAGGGGTAGGCCGTTGCGTTGCATAAGTGCTTTGCTGAGTACATTGTTGGCTACCCTCATAGGCATCAGGCGGGGGTATTCCTGTCGGGAGGATCATCACTGCCATAGCGTTGCGTGTTTGCCCGGCCGACTTGTGGACCCATTTTCAGGAGGACATCTTACCACTCCTAATGCTGCCCAGGTATGATTATTATTTATTGTAATATATTATTTATTATTTATTATTATTTAACATTATTGGTATTGTTTATGCGTTTTAGGCCGCTAAATATACAGACTATGCAGCAGATAAAGGTGGCGGCCAAGGTCCCGCGCAGCAGGCCCCCAGTATTACCAGCGCGCTTGGGGTGTAGCTGGCGACCGTGGCAAACATTTTGTACCACAGCCGCTGGTACATATTGAGTGGCCGCTTGCCGAGGAAGTTCAGATGCCACACGTTGGCGACGGCGATCCACCGGTGGATGTAGAGATGCCAGATGCTCCCCCTGATGCCTGACAGCATGCTGCCCTCGTTTATCACGCCATTAGGTTGTCTTATATCACGAACCAGCCACTTCAGCAGGTTCTGGATAAGATGGGGTCGATGCGGGCTGATATGGGGTCGATGCGGACTGATATACAGGAGATGCGGTGGTTGTTGGAGAGCGAGAATGAGAGGCGGGTACATTTAGGTTTGGCGCCGCGTACCGTTCAGGGTGGGGCGTCCAGCAGTCAGCAGGCCGATCCGTCTAGCAGTCAGCAGTTCGATCCGTCCGGTGTATATCAGGGGTCGGGTCGTTAGTTGTTTGTTTATTTGGATGTTATTATTGTATGATCAGTATGCTTTATTATGTTTAGTTGTTTCTTTATTTGGATAATATTATTATATGTAAATGGTTGAATATTATGCTTTATTTTGTTTTATTGTTCGTATCTTGTGTTTTGTTTAGTTCGGCAACATAAACGTTAATAAAAAACCAAACATTCATATTCACATTCACATCCATATAAAAAAAATCATATTATACAAATAACAAAAAATAAACATTTATAAAAAACCAACATTTATATTCACATCTCTAACCCATCCAACACCCACACTACACTTATAAAAAACCAAACAATCATCACCCAATCATTGCAATGATTCCCAATGATTGGTAATCATTTGGATGCGAGGGACGGGTCGTGGGGGCCTCCACGGCCCGTCATTTTGCTCTAGTTGGCCCTCCACGGGACGTGGAGGCCTCCGCGGGCCGTCTTTTTTCCCTGTTTGGTCTTTCACGAGCCGTCTAGGCCCCCACGGTTCGTGGAGGGGATGTCTGGATAAAATACCCTAATGTCTGAATATCTAAAGCTTATATCCTCACTGGCTTCTCTCCCCTGTCACATGCCCACCCTTATAGAAAATGTTTCCATTCACGTCATTCCACATGAGCCACTAGCTAGGAGATGGCCCAAAGAAAAAACAATGTCATAATCTATTGTCTGTAACATTGACGTATAACATTAGTGGCTAACTTTTGCAACAGATATATGATTGTTCTTTCCTTATCCAATGGGGCTGGTATCTTTTCGTACCATCTTGGGGTTGATATTACGCATCTATCGACAGTGCTGGAGCCACCGGTCATTGACAAGTTGACAGCAACTATTGCTAAGAGGTATCGCTTTACCCTTTTATACTAGTGAGAAACCCGCGTGTTGCTGCGGGGCAAAAATTTGCAACTTGATCACTATTATAAAACTTGCTAGTTAAAAATAGGTTGATACGTCAAACGAGCGAGCATCACGGAAGAGATTACCCGTGGCGTGATACCATTATTGCAAAATAAGCATGATAAAGTGGAGGTGAGTGCTCCAAATATAGCACAAAAAGAATTTATGCCATGATGAAACTTCCACATAGTTATACATACCACACAAAATAATCATCAAGATGTATTGTATATACACATTTTGATAAAGTGATAAGGTTATGAAGATACCTTTCATGGTTTATTGCCCATTAATATGTTAGACATAACAATCAATTTCTTATTTAGTTCATTAAGCATAAGTTAATGACTTGCATGCATTAGTCATTTGTACAATTGTAATCAAATGTTGCCCATAGGGGTATAAAGGAAAGGATTTGACAAAAAGATAGTTGTTTACCTTGTGACCTTTTGTATGCCATCTTAAAATTGACATGAAATGACTATTTTAGCCATCTCTTCTCTTTTATAATGTAGTACAGGTAGTATAGATATAGATATAGATATAGATGATGTAGTGTTTGTCTGAGTTTATGAATTAGGTTAAATTATTTACTGTTCTTTACTTTGTTTTTACTCGGATTCATTAAATTTTGGGTTTGGTTTGTCTTTTATTCGTTCAATTCAAGAGCGATTTGGTTTGTGATCTAAGTTATTTGAGATGGGAAGAGATAACGTACATATAAACCTTAACGTGAGAAGCGTAGGAAGCATTCTCAGCCATTAGATATACACGGTGGCATGATGGTAATTAACAACCCTAATCATATTCGGGTTAATCTAACCAAGGGTGGATTAGGAAAAAGCATTTAAATCTTTTTCAAATCGAACCAATAGAATCAATCGAAACCTGATTTTTCATCGTTTGAAATCAATTAATTAAACATTCTAAATGATTACATGATCAAAATAACAAAAAAAAAGTTGATTACATTGAACGAAAACATTAGATCAGTGTTTGAATTTAAAAATCAGAAAACAGAGTACTATAGATGGGACGATGAATCATACAAAAACATATGATTATGGAATAAAACGCTCGTATTAGTTGTCTGAAACTCTTGGTTTTGAGTCAAGAACAAAAATTAAACTTAAAAAGTAGGTTAAAAAAAGTTGCAGACGAAGAAGACGAAGTATCTGATAACAGGGGTTTATAAACGCACGTTATATCTATGTTAATAGATAACGAGCATTTAAAGTTCATTTGGAGGGACAAACAAAATAAACGCACATTTATATTTTTAAACGCACGTTGCAAATGTTAAACGCACTTATTGTAAGATACAAACGCACATGAATTACAACTACACAAAATATTTTTTTTAATGTGTCCGTACATGTAATGATGAAAAATCCAAGTTGTCTAGCTTAGTAATGGTAAACAATCAAAATATCTAGTTACATGAATATTTTAATGGTAAAAAATCAAAATTTTACTAATTACTGAAATTGGATTTGATTGGTAATGAATGTAGTTAATTCTTGAAATTCAATATTCAACAACCACATTTCATATGTAATTAAGTTTTTTGGTCTATAAATAAACACTATCAATACATAAGCCTCACATACCAACTAAAAACCTCTAAAAATGGCAGATAACTACACAGATGCAATCAAGAATATTCAAGTGAAAACTCTGATCATAGTGGATTCCATTTCTAAGGTAAGAGATGACATCAACTCATCATGTGTGGTTTTAGGTGTACAAAATGAGGTCCTAAGGGAGTCTATGAAGAACATGGATCTCCATGAGAAGCTGTAAAGCCCCGAACCGGGCACCCTACTATTGGATCACATTACATGGTACTGTTTAAAAATAAATAAATATTTTATTAAATACGCATCGAGATATACATATTAAATAGTACAGGCTTATTTAAAACATAGTTTTATCATAATATTACAAAACATCTAATGCCTTCGTAAAGTTGCCAAAGTACGATTAACCTCTGGATTTGAAATCACTGCTTATATACCCGGTATTGTCCATAATTCACAAGAACATTCTGTAGTCTTAGTAAGAGGGGGAGGGTTAAGGATTTACCCGGTGTGAGATATCACATTGTTAGAGGAGCCCACCTTGCCACGAGCATCCGCATAGCCAAGTGCATCAATGCCAAACACATACCTACAAAACAATCTACTATACACGCAAAAGTCAGCTACGTAGAGTGAGTTCTAATAGTTTGCATTTAAGAAACCATTTCACTTTAGCCATTCATTTATAAACAAGTAAATCGGTTTTACTCTTGCCATCACATTACCCATTCATAACCCAACCGATATCATTACCGAGGCTTACCATCCTAGATTCTCATCTAAGATTAAACCGTATCATAATCATTCTCCACTAGGCCACTATAGCCAACTAGAGGAATCTACCATAACTCATTAACCATTCATCTAGTCCAGGACTCATCCTACACACTTATTCCTCATACACTAACAATCATAGGCATGACCCGTAGTCGTCCAACTGTCACATAACTCACCGATTCATCTACATGGATGCAAACAAATCACATAATAGTGGGAATCTAACACATTGTGGTCACGTCACAAAGACTTGACCCATCATTCCTCGTAAACCGTTGTCACCCCGTAGGTGCTCAAGATAACGCCTTTCTCCCGAAGATAATGGACCTAGGGTATGTCTACGGTTTATACCGTCGTCACCCCGAAGGTGCTCGACCATCATCAATACCGTTGCCACCCCGAAGGTGCTCAACATAGTTACACAGTCCTTCTCCAGAAGATAATGGACCAAGGGTATGCCTACCCTTTATACCGTCATCACCCTGAAGGTGCTCGACCACATAGGCATGTCGCCGCCCCGAAGGTAGTCATCCGCCCGCCATAAGTATCTTGAGAGTGCTTCACCATACAACACATATAGACACCTGCACACATATACGCTATGGCTAGGGTCTACTCAAAATCAAACGTAAATTAATCTCAACACTGGTAACCCGCCGTCACCCCAAAGGTGCTCAAACCATTACCAAATCCTAGATTAATCATGCTCATCTCGTAGTCACACTTGACCACCTAATTCTAAGGATTTAGCCTTACCTATCCCAATACTAATCAAACGATCATACCACTATGGCTATACAAGTCATCTACACAAACACATAGCAGTTACCTATCTTATCCCTACTACAACACGAGACTAAGCGCCTCAAGCGTCATAAAGGGTTCGTTCACCCATCTATCTATACTCTATCCCATAACCGTCTCGTTGGGAAGTCTCTTTATAAAAACGTATAGATCATTAAGTCATGTCGCGTAATAAAACATATTTGAAAGCATGTATGATACCCCAAAACATTTAAAAACATAAAAACAGTGGGATTAGAACTCACCGGTTTGCAAAGCTTCCATTACAAAAGCTAACCGTCTCGAACAATGCCGCCCACCGCGAATCCTCATGAAACCATGCACATGAGCATGATCCTACGCATGAGGCTTCATGATATCATGCGCACATATACACCATCATAATATGCACACAGCTCACGCATACACTCCATGCACTACAAACAGTCCACATATGTTAACATGCGCACACACAGACCATAGGTAGCGCACTATATCCTATCCTCATCCTTGCCTCCATACATGAATTGTATCAAAATCCTCAAGCTATCATCCAACACAGCTTCTAACAATTATAATTGTATATATGCTAACACACACACAAAACACACACACACACACATATATATATACATATATATATATATATATATATATATATATATATATATACGGCCCATGCGCATAAACAGATCACGTAACTTCTCCTTTGGAGACTTAAGAACCCTCGCATATACCATTGCTTCAAGCATTACATAGATAATAGATTCACACACACCGCACCTTCGAACATCACTAACTTCATCTTCTTTATTGCCTACCGCCGCCACTGACACCGTGGTCATGACCGTAATCCATCCCAAACCAGATCCGGCTCCTCATGCCGACTCCGAATCACCACAACGATCAGCTAGAATAACCGTCACTTGAATCGATTTGGAATATATCGATTTCACCGCGAACCAATGCGAACCACCATGCACCATTACCCAATCTGAACATAGCCAACATCATGGTCATCGTCTTCGCCATGATGTCGGACTCCCGAGCTCTCTCTTTTTGCCCTATTGGTAACCGACGGCAACCCAAGACACTTTTGAGTTTAGCGTTTAATCATAATACATGCATACATATAACTTCCTAAGCTACACTTAGCCCCCTAGACTCTAATAGGATGATAACGTGTTCCCAAAGTTATTAAATCCTATTTATCAATAATAATATCCGCCCCCTCTAATTTAACGTCCACTCGTCAAACCCGATTGGACTATTAACTGATAACTTTCAGGATGTTACAGAAGCTACTCAGTGAAGAAAAAACACCATTTAGGGATGCAACAATAGAGCAACTCCAGACCCAAGCAGCTTTTGATAATCTCATCTGTCAGACACTAAGCAACACAAAGAAATGCATCATGGGGAACATGGCAGCAAAACAGAAGGCTAGGGACAACATCTTGGGTGGCAAATGATGGATGGGTTGGGGTGGTTTTTGTTATGGTGGTTTGAGTTTGTAAATACTTTTTTTATTATGGTGGTGGTTGGGGGATGGTTTGTTGTGGTTGTTTTTTTATGGTGGTTTGTGATGGTGGTGTTGTATGGGGTTGTTATGTAAGTTTTTTTTTTATCATGAATCGAATGATATAGACGCGCTATATAACTACTTTAGACGCATTTGTACTAATTGTCTAAACGCAAATTGTATAAATTCAAACGCACTTACTAAAACATCGACAAAACAACTGTGTATCACAAACAAACTTTATACGCACGTTAAAATGTTTAGACGTACATGTATAAAAAATGAATATACAAACTAATCCTGATCATCATAATCTTCTACTTCAACATCTTCATTATCTTCAAAGTCATCTTTAACATTCTGATCCTCTTGTTCAACCTGTGGTTGAGTTGAACCACCATCCCTCTGATGTTTACGTCAATCGTGGCCTTTCTCTCTGCATATCTTACAAGTTCTCTTCCTTTTACCCACTTGACTAACTTGTTTTTCCTTGCTGGACTTGATACGCTTCTGTTTACCATGACCTATTTTTCTTGATCACAATAGGTAGTCGAATAGTGGGTTCGGCCTTAGATGGTTTCTCATAACCTACAAGAGAAGCATATATGTCATACTTCTTCTGGCTAGGTCTCTTAAAACTGCCCTCATCAACCTTCTTAACCTTCTCTTTCATTTGATCATTAACCAAAGTTAACTAAGATAAATCTGTAATTAAAATTTTTGCAAGATATTCAACAGCCAACACTATCTCCCTAGCAATATATCTAGCTTGTTTAGTCTTGTCATCACCAAACTCTCATGTTTCAAATGAATACTTTACTTCATTTGGAACATTGTTTGTCCACCTCTTCATAATATATCTCTTCGGGAATCTGTTAACTTTGAATATCCTTAGTATAAAAAATATATGCCTACACAGCAGACCATACTGCTCAAACCTCCTTCAAGTACATAGTGAAGTAACATCTTCAACACCCTCATGAACTTCCATATTGAAAAGCACCTGTAAATTATTAAAAACACATTTGCTGAATTTAGACGCACACAATATCAAATATAAACACACACAATATGAAATGTTGACTTTGCTAACTACTGATGAAGTAGTCAATCAACTGATGAAAGAAACAGATGATAAAACTACTGATGAGGAAAGCAAACATCTACTGAAGTTAAAACCTCTAATGACAAACAACTATAGTGATAACTTCTGAAGACAATAGCTGTTGAAGTCATAACTTCTGAAGAGTTAATCTACTTATAGCTAGTTAGTTAGAGTTCTATTAAGCACTAAATACCTCAATAAAACCTTGACCATGTGCTGGTGGATCTTCAACATAAATCTTTAAAAAACCTTCATCAGCTTTTTGGGTCTGAACACCTATTAATCCTTCATATGTGGCATATATCTCTTCTTGAATATCAAAGAAGATAGTCCTTGTAAGTATTTTGGATGCCTCTTCCTCAATAGGATTTCTAGTCCAAAAATCAGGAACGGTATGTCTTGAATCATGGTAATTTTTCCTATGGTTGAATCTATGAGCTTCAAGTGAAGTTTCAAAATGATTGAAAAACTCAACAAGAGTCAACTGAGAATTTGCAACCTGGCAAAAAAAGTGATTTTCACTCTCAGATCTTGATGTTGTCCTCATTAGGCCAGACATAGATTCATCCCGGTAAAAAGCAGGGATCCACATTGATCTCATGTTGAACATGTAGGTCAACCAATTTTTCTCAGTTCGTTTGTAATCAACCATAACTACACCCTATTCGAAATCAAACGTCCGCAGGGCTGATTGAGTATGTCCATACAATTGCACAAATTCTCCTTTTAAACTCATCATCACTGCATAATGCAATACCTACCTAAAAACAAAACAGATAAAAATAAACGCACATTGGTTAACTTTGAATGCATGCACTGAAAATAAAACAAAACGCACGTATCAAAGCTTTGGACACATGCATCATATCCTAAACTACCCTGCTGCTATTTAATGCACCAATGATATAAACAAACGTACAGTTTGAATTTAAACAAAATTCATACTGACCTTATCAGAAACCTTCTTCATGATGTGCCACATACACAATCTGTGTCTGCTATTTTGAAAAACCAATTGGATAGCATTTTTCATGGCAGGGTCTTGATTGGTTATAACCACTTTTGGATGCTTTCCAAAGATTTGGAAAATGATTGTAACAACTATGTGTATGATTCAGTTGTCTCGGATGACAACAATCCTACTCCAAGTGTCACATTTCGACAGTGATTATCAATTCCAGTAAATGGTACAAAAACCATCTTGTACCTACAAACACATTAGAAGATTATTAAATAAACTATGAAAATATAATAGTTGGATATGGAAATTTAACAATTTAAAACATACTGGTTGGTGTTTAATGTTGCATCAAAAGAAATCACATCTCTAAATTCTATATAGTTTCTTTGGTATAATGCATCAGCCCAAAATAAACCGGTGAGTGCATTCTTTTCATCCAGAGAAAACTCAAAAGAAAAATCTGGCAAGAACTTCTTCTTATCCCTAAGCATCATACTCACCAATGAAAGTGTTTAATCCACCTTTAAAATTCTTGCAATCAGTAGCTGTTGCACCAACTTTCTCAAACCATCCACACTTAGTCTTCATGATATTAAAAGCTTTTACAGGACCCATGTTCAATGAAGACAACTCACATATCATCTCTTCTTGAGTATGTGTCAGCTTCCCATTAGCTGCTAGGAAATGAATGTCACTTTCAGATACAAAAGCATGATTATGACCTTCAACAAAGTCATAAACCTTGAAAGTCTTTCCATCCTCAAAAGTTAGCTGTAAATGTGCCCATGGTTGCAGAACTCGCTAGGCGCTACCAACTCGGCCGACTGGGGAGTTACGAGTACTCAACCTAGTTGGACGATTACTTGGGGGTTGAATTAGCCTATGCTGGGAGTACTCAGAATATTCGGCTAACTCGGCTATACTCGGTGACCCACCCTATAGCGAGTACTCGCCGAGTAATCGGTCAACTCGAACGACTTTTACAACTATGCATGTGCCTTACATCCAGTACAGATAGGGTACATATAGACGATCTTTTCCTTGTCCTAACATCTTTCTTAGAATTCTCTGCACCTACTTTGGCTGGCTTAAAACCCTCCTTATATCATATAAAGTATTTATTTCTTAGAACACCTTTGCGCACATCTTGGGTACCCTTTCGAATAGAAAATCCAACATCCTTTGCATATTTTTGATAAAACTCATGTGCATGATCAATACTATGAAACTCCATGTCTATTATAGGTTTGAGTGATACACGGACGTCCGGAATGAATGAGTTAATAGCTTGCTCTTCCACAGGAACATCAGAGGAGACACCTTCAAATAAACGCACTTAATAAAAATTTAAACACACGTTGGCATTTGATAATTTGAATTATTTAAACGAACGAATGATCATATTCAGACGCACTCATATATGTTCAGTATGTATGTTTGAAAACTTATAAACGCACTTGATAATTTAAACGGATCAAATATTCAAAAACATAATTCAAATACCTTCAATCCTTTTGTATTCGTTGATGATGTTCAAACTATGATTATCCACATCCTAGTTAGTCTCCTCTATAATTAGGTCTGAATAATACAAAAACACCTTGTTTACGAAAATCAAACTTAAAAAAACTAATTAAAAAAAACTGGAACAAAAATAGAGGATCATGATATATACCGTGAAAAACAATATTATCGAGATCTGGAATCGAATTCTCAACAGAAACGCACTGATCATCAACCGATAAGTTAAAATCTGATAAACAAAATCAACAATTTAACATAATTCTACTGAAAATTGATTAAAAAACTACTTCTAATGCGTACCGAACATCCCACAATACTTCAATTGACTGTGATTTTGAAAATCGTAATGTGATCGACTGGTGTTGTATACAGGGGCGGACCCACGTGTATTGGGTCGGGATCCCCGGACACCAATCTTTATTAAAAATGTAGTAGAGCCGGTATACCAATTTTAGTAAGGACCCTATAAAAATATTAAGATTGACACCATAACATCAAGATGGAAGGTGGTGTAGTGGTAACTCCCCTGGTGTGTTAACAATATGGTCGCGAGTTCGAGGTTTGCAAGTCATTTTGGTTTTTTGTCACACACTATTCTATCTACACAATTCCAGCTACACACCTAACATACACAATATTATACCTATATAATCATACTTATACCTACACACCTACACATAATACGATCCTACATATAACATACACAATATTATACCTATATAATCATACTTATACCTACACACCTACACATAATACGATCCTACATAGAATAACTACCTACACTAAACTGTAAAAATAATGCACAATTAAATCTGTATTTTTTGAATAAATATATTTTATAGGCATATATGTAATATATTAATGCAGTTTTATTTGTAAATAAAATATAACTCAATTTAAACTTTAAAAAAAATCAACGGTTGTCTTATAATTTGTATAGTAAAATAAATTCAATACTGAATTTGAAGAAATAATTATTTGGTTCAGTTTAAGATAAGAGATACTAGGAGAAATCTTAGCCAAAATATTGACTAAAAGGAGACCATTTATTTTATTAATTTGATATTAAACTCTCATTAAACTCTCATTTGTAGAATTTAATAAATATAACTTTACATTAACTAAAATTAGGATAATCTTTACATTATTTAAATATTGTCAGTATTTGATCGATCTTGTCCATTGATTACATTTTTTCTATAGCTTAGATTTTTTTTTCTTGCAATTAATTCATCTTCTCAAGAAATTCCTCTCTTACACACACACTAGTTAGGGAACCCGTATGTTGAGGCAGAGCCAAAACTTCTTTTAGTTTGTCTTCCGTTTTATCTCAGGTTATGAATCACTTAAAAGGGTAGTAATATCACTAGTAATAAACTTATTGAAACAAGAAAGTAAAATACTAACTTGAAATCAAAAGGTATGGTACATGCTTGAACAAGTGAATAGTATGGTCTATTGCTGGTGGTTTTATAGCCAAATTTGCAACCAAATATTGTAGCTCAAATTTTGGTTTTATTTTACACAATTTGCATTCACGAGAATATACTCTTAAACCCCAGCTGCTCAAACTTGAGATGAAACCGGAAGAAACAACGGCTACCTATATTACACGTGCACAAGAATACTCGGATGCCTTAACAAATATTGGTGAGCCTATGAAAGCAAAAGATGTTGCTCTGTTGATTAATGCAGGTCTTCGGGAAGAATACAACTCTCTTAAGCCCACCCTGATTGTGAGACACCTTCCTGTTACTCTTCTGGAACTTCCTGGATTACTTGCTAACCATGAATTTATGACAAAAAAAGGTTGTTCCTACTGTCCCAGCAGTCCAAGCATTTACGGCTACAACGGTCCTGATCCAACCAAGGCACTCACACTAGAAACTATAAAATCACTTCAACAACTAATGACCCAGCTAGGGTATACTGTTCATCCTGCACGACAACATAATCATGCCTTCTATGCCACCCGTGGACAGTCCAGCCGTGATCGTGGCTCCTCTAATCATCGTGGTCGTGGAAATTTTAATACCACCAATCAGAACAATCGAAACACAGGTCTACTACAGGTACCAATCCTAGATTTGCATGGGCATCTAATCAATATACAGTCTATGGTTCTTGGAACAGGTGTAGCATTGGACATGTTCCATCCCAATTTCCTAGTCGTGATCCATCAACAATTCGCCCTCCAAGGCAACCTCCACAAGCACACTTTGCTGATTATCGCTCACAAGCATCAACTTCTTGGTTGCCGGACACGGGTGCAAACAGTAGTGTGGGGCCTGATCTCAGTGGCTTTGACAACTCTGAGCCCTATCATGGTAAGGACACTCTTCTTGGTAATGGAAACAATTTACCTATTCTTCATATTGCTTCTAAAACTTTTAGCTCACCAAAAAAAACCCTTTCCATTAACAAAATCCTTCATGTTCCACAACTTAAACGTAATCATCTTTCCGTACAACGTTTTTGTAAAGACAATGATGTTTTCTTTGAGTTTCACTCTGACTTTTTTTGTGTGAAGGATACGGCTACCCGCACTATCCGTTTCATGCGCCCAAGTAATGATGGTCTCTAATCCTTCCGCCTGCCAAAAATTCATCCTGTTTCTAAGGTGTTGTTTGTTTTTTCTACATGAAAAGGCCTGCAGTCTGCGGACCACATCTGCAGACATCTGCAGGAGAAGAGGTGGACCAAAGGTCTGCAGTCTGCAATAAAAAGACTGTTTGTTTGTTAATGTCTGCAGGCTGCTGAAATAAACTGAAATTTAAATAAACTGATATTTTTACAGCAGCTTGGTGGTAGACGGTGGTGGCGGTGGTGGTGGACGGTGGTGGTGATGGTGGACGGTGGTGGTGGTGGTGGACGGTGGTGGTGGGTAGTGGTGGTGGTGGGTGGTGGTGGACTATTTATGTGGTGGTGGACAGTGGTAGTGGACCGTGGTTGGTGGTGGTGATGGTGGTGGTGGTAGACGATGGTGGTGGTGGTGGTGGTGGTGGACCGTGGTGGTGGTAGTGGTGGTCGACGGTGGTGGTGGTGGGTGGTGGTGGTGGACCGTGGTTGGTGGTGGTGGTGGTAGATGATGGTGGTGGTGGTGGATGGTGGTGGTGGTGGGTGTGGTGGGTGGTGGTGGATCGTGGTGATGGTGGACGGTGGTGGTGGTGGTGGACCGTGGTGGTGGTGGTGGATGGTGGTTGGTGGTGGTGGTGGGTGAAGAGATGAGAAGTGGAGAATACCTTAGAAGACTTTGAAACAAGTCTGCACCAAGAAGAGGTCAGGAAGACCTTTTTGAGTGAAAGGTATTCGAAAAAACAAACAATCTGCAGACCCCAAATGTCTGCGTGCGTCTGCGTGGCGCAGACAAAAGAGGTCAGAAGTGCTTCTGAGCAAAAAACAAACAACACCTAACATTGCTTTCACCACAGTCGGAGCTTCCCCTACAACTTGGCATCAAAGACTTGGACATCCACATCCTCAACTTTTACAGTCTATAATTTCAATAAATAGTCTTCCTGTTACAAAGACTTCTGATTCTCATTTTTGAAATTCAAGCCCTATGGGAAAATCTTCAAAATTACATTTGCCTTCTTCAACTTATAAGAGTACACATGTTTTCGATTTAATTTTTTGTGATGTTTGGGGACCTGCTCCCGTTGCTTCCTTTTATGGTCAGTTGCTTTGTGTTGATCATTTATACTAGATACATGTGGATTTTTCCCCTTAAACATAAATCTGATGTTTTCAGCACCTTTAAATAATTTCATGCCATGGTCGAAAGACAATTTAAAACACAACTCAAGTCTGTTCAATCAGACTAGGGTGAAGAATTTTGAAATCTCTCCTCCTTTTTCTTGGAATCATGCATCGCCTATCTTGTCCTCATACAAGTGAACAAAATGGATTTGTTGAGCGACGACACCGTCATGTTGTTGAAGCTGGCCTCACCCTCTTGGCAGAATCTGGTGTTCCAATGCGTTTGTGGAACTTCTCTTTTGAGACTGCCACTTATCTAATCAACCGCATGCCCTCTCGAAATTCTCTCAACATCTCCCCTTTTGAACATCTCCTTAACCGCAAACCTGACCTATCCTTTTTACATGTTTTTGGGTGCCAATGTTTCCCTCATCTCCGTCCATATCATCCACACAAAATGGATTTTCTCTTTATCCCTTGTATCTTTTTAGGATACAGTTCCTCTCAGCATGGTTACCAATGTCTTGATCCCACTTCAACCCGCATTTACATTGCCCGACATGTACGTTTTAATGAAGAATATTTTCCTTTTCTTCAAACTTCTTCTCCTACTCCACCTTCTCCAGATCCATACTACTCTTCATATCCGTTTCCTGACCCATCAACCCAACCACTTAACCCACCTGTTTCCGCTCCTACCGATTCACCTAGCCCAGTCACAACCCAAAATACCCTTGACACAACAAGCCGATCTACCACCCCAACTACCCAATCACCCACGGACCCACCAGCCTCACAATCACAAATAGACGACCCAATCATACCCCCTTCTCCGGTCCAACCACAACTAAATGTCGATCCACCAATTGAACCCAATAATTCTACTATTCCACCTTTACAATTTACCTATACCCGACGCCAAACTACCCGATCCACTACCACTAACACCACAGCCGCAAATCCCTCCACCACTACCACTAACCAACCCACTACAAGTCAACCTCGTACCCGTCCTGCAAATCTTCGTCCTAACTCTAAGCAGCAGGCTCCATACAATGCCTCTGCTTTTCACACTTCCTCTACTGATCATTCCACCGCCGAAGCATCCACCTTTGTTGTGGCCCACAAGAGTCCTCATTGACGTACAACCATGATAGAGGCATACAAACCTTTACTGCGAAATGGCACCTGGACTTTAGTACCACCTATTCCTAATACTAATGTTGTTGATTGTAAGTGGGTGTATAGGTTGAAGAGTGATGAAAACGGACATATAAAATGTTACAAAGCTCGGCTAGTCGCCAAAGGTTTTAATCAACAACCGGGGATTGATTATCATGAGACATTTAGCCCCGTGGTTAAATCCACAACTGTTCGTGTGGTTTTGTCTCTAGCTGTTACTAGGCAATAGCCCCTTCCTCAGCTCGACGTACAGAACACTTTTTTATATGGTGACCTTAAGGAAAATATTTATTTACGACAGCCGCAAGGCTTTATTGGTCCAGCAAAGCCGAATCATCTTTGTTTACTTCATAGCTCATTATATGGCCTCAAACAAGCTCCACGAGCTTGGTTTAATCGTCTTTCTGGGGCTCTGTTACAGCTTGGTTTTCACGGATCTAAAACAGATCCCTCAGTATTTATTTACTCCCAAAATGGAAATTTACTGTATATGCTTTTTTATGTGGATGACATTGTCTTAATTCGCAACAATCCAAAGCTTATTGACAACATCATTCAATGGCTCAGCACCACTTTTGCTATCCAAGATATGGGCCGGCTTTCATACTTTATAGGTATTGAGGTGATTCCACGTGGTTCTGACTTGATTCTGTCTTAAAAAAAATACATATCTGAAATCATTCATAAAGCTGGCCTCTGTTAATCCAAACCGATTGCCTCACCTATGGTAATAAACTCCCATCTATCTCTTGGTGATAGTCTTCCGTTTGATGATCCGGTAAAATATAGACAAATAGTTGGTGCTTTACAATATCTCACTGTCTCCCCACCAGATATCACCTTTGCAGTTAACAAAGTGTGTCAATTTATGCACTCACCAACAAAAAATCATTGGTCTGCGGTTTAAAGGATTCTTCGATATTGAAGAAACAAATGGTCTTACCACCGATTAGGGATGATAAGATTATTGTATCTACAGGGTTGATCCTTCACTAACAGCTATGGATGGAGGAACCTGCAAACAAGAGTGAATATGTGGGTGTGGAGACGACTACACGAGGTAGTTGTTTGTAACAAAAACGGGGTGAATGGGGATACTATCAAGTGTGATAGCTCTCCAGGTCAGTAGAAAGTGTCCTCTCCTATTGGGGATGTGATCCCTTTTATAGGAGAGTCCGTATGCCACCATTACCCAAGTCCTAACCGTGGTTAAGTTGTCTCCATCACCCTTAATTATGTTAGTGAGGTGATATATGGAAAGCATAATTAATGGGAATAGTGGAACATATTACCGCCTCTAATGTCTAGTCAACGTGCGTGAAGCCTTGATTCATGCATGGCATTTGACCATGCATGACTTTTGCCTTGACCGAGACTTGACTATTGACCAGTCATTAATGTGCTTTGACCACTTCCTGCGCATAGGCTTTTCTCCGCGCGGGGATGTTGTTCCGGGTTTGGGTATGCAGAATAGTGTATTCGGTACCCAATCCCATCAAGTCCCCCCAGTCCAGTGTGTCTCTTATCTGAGAAGTTATGATGAGATGGGAGGGATGCTGGACTTATAAGATCTATGTTTTTTATGAGAGCTTGTCTTCCATGGTAACTTGCACATATGTGGTTGCTGAATGTTTTTTGGTTGCGGAGACTTTTGTGCGGAGAACGGGTGATAGGAATTTACGTCAAAGTTCCGTAGGTGTAGGACACGTCAGTGATTTTCTATGGACAGTTGTCAATTCTCCATGATTTATAAAACTTGTGGTCCATATGGCGAGTGGGCCTGACGTGACTACTTGTAGTTGAGACGTGTGCAGGCACGTTAAGCGGCAGTTGTCAGGCGAGTGGGCGCGTGAGGCGCGTGTGACGTCTGTTTGTCTTCAGGTGTACACGTGGCACTTCCCTATTAGACTCATGTACGAAAAAGTCTGGCTAGTCTACTGAGCATGACGTCAGCTGTATTAATTGCAAAGCCTATACATTGATTTTTAATTATGGCTTTTCCCATTTCCAGTAGTTTCAAAATTTGAATTCTTTGTTAACGTCTCTTCTCCCAAATCTCGTTATTTCTCTAACCATGTCTCAAGATTCACAAAATGTTCTAGAATCTAGTAAGACATCAGATTCTGTCAAGGATCTTGGGAAAGAATCATCAAAAAGTATGGAAGCCACTACTATTAAGTGGGACAAACCCTCATATTTAAGCTTCCTTGATCAGTATGGCATTCTATCTAAATGGGAGCCAGAGCTTCCGGCCGAGGGGGAAAATGCTCTACAAGCACCCCTGGGAAGATAACGTTTTATGCAACAGCCTTTACCAAGTGTTGTTTCCGTCTACCGGTTACCAGGTTTGTGGTGGATGCCTTGTTGAAATATGGCATTCACCCTACACAATTGACCCCGTATGGGTGGTGCCGTTTGCTTCACTTTGAAGCTACCTGTAGGGCTTTGGAGATTGAAGCTACATTCAAGAGGTTGAATGTGTTTTATATTCTTGAAGTTGCCCGTGGTGGTAGCGGTTGGTATAGCTTAGGCATTTGCCGGAAGGTGAAGCAACTTGTATCGGAGAAGGTGAAATCCATGTATGAGTGGAAATATAAGTTTTTTATATCAACTGTGGTGTTATCCCTGCTGCTTTTCAATGGATGATGGTGGGTTTAAAGGAGAAGATTGCTGAATTTCCCCCAATGGCAGGATTCAAAGAACAGGCTTGGTATAAGTCGCTTTGTGAGCATGCTACGCCGTTGATGATGGACGAATGCCCAGAAAGTGTTTTGAATCTGCTGGGACTCAGTCTTATCTGCCCTGAAGGTCACGATCCGAATCCTCCGGAAGGTAATGAGGTCGTCCATGTTTTTTTGTTTATATCTTTTCTTGTGTTGGTGTTTATGTTGCGTGATTGTATCCAGGTGTTCCTCTGTTTGAATTATTTGCCAAGCGTGGTGAGGCCTCCACCCGTTGCAGGCGCGCAGCGGTTATAGGGGAGGATTAGTGCGAACTTTCTGTTCCCTAATCTCGTTAATCCTCCAAAGCAATATGTCAGAACAGGTTATGAATCCTGTCCATTTATGTTATTATTTATAAGTTTCTTTTGTGCGCGAAGGAAGCGCAGTAGGTACGCATCCTGCGTACTGATTTAGCGCATTCTTCGTGGTAGGTGCGGGTATACAACTCCGCAGAAAGGCCGTGATTGATGTCGAAGAAGTTACTTCTGAGCGCAAGAAACCTGTTGGTTATTCTTTGTAACTCCTTTATTAGTTCCTCACATATAGTTTAATGTATACAGATGTGATTTCCGCACCAGGCACGTTGAGGAGGTAGATGAAGAATTAACAGAGTCAGACTTAGAGTTAGAGCATAAACGCGCTAGGCGCTCGTCTCCTGTCCGCCAGTCGGAGAGTGTTACTGAAGAGTTATACCAGCAAAGGGTTACCGAGTTGAATCAGAAACAGGTTCAAATCCCTCAGTCGTCGGGAGAAGCGGTCAGTATGCTGCGTCCGGAGCCTATTGCGGCGGTTCTGGTTGATGTTTTTAAACCTTTGTCTTGGCCAACAAGTGACAAGCTTGAAATTCATGTGAAGCCTCCACCAGTGCGTGAGAATCTTCTCATGAAGACGTTGAGGCACTTGTCTGATATGTATATTTTTGTTTCCTTTTTGCGTATTTTTAAACGATATGTGTTGTAATATTGTGAATAGATTTTTATGTAGGACAACATCCTTTTGCAGAATGAAGCAATCCACTATATTGTTGGAGAAGGTTTCTTCGTCTGACCAGCCTGTTGAGAATGTTGGCGTGGCTGCGGAGTCGACAAAGGATACAACTGCCATCAAGGTTTCTGAGGTGGCTGTGAGGGAGAATGTGGCACCACAGGTTGAGCCCACCCCAGATGACTTGGTGATTGATGCTGATAAGGATGCGGGAAAGAAAGTGGATGAGTCCGCAACTCCAAATTTGAATGTTGATTGCCCTGACCCATCATTGAAGCAAGTACAAGAGCCGAGTTCTTCGCAGGGATTCGAAGTTGCCCTTGAGAAAGGGAAGGGAAATGAAGTTGTTGGTGAGAACCCTTACAGCTTTATGCGCATAGTAGTTCCGGTCAGACTGGTCACCGGCGAAGAATGTATTCCTCGCGTGAAGCGGACTCGCCAAGGCCATATCAGCCGCGTTGGGACATTCTTGATACTACTCGATTTACAAATGCGCTTGATGCGCAGGAGTTTGTCATGTTATCTGTTCCTCCCGCCGAGCGCGATTATCAAGATAGCGTTGATCGGCGATCTTTGTGTAATGTCACGTAATTTTTCCCCACGTCTTTTATTTTATATAAAACAAATCCATTTTGTTTCACCATCATTTATTATATACAATAATACATAAGTCTAAATATTTATATTATATATTTTATTTTATTCAATTTTTTTTATCATTTAAAGCTTTATACAAAAGTTCTAGTAAAATTTTATAAATGCAAAATTTTAAGATTTCACATAAGCTACATATTTTTTTTTACCACTTAACTTTAAATAAATAAAATTTAAAAGTAAAGTCAACTAACTCTTATGCCATTTAAGAACCATGGAAATTTTTTTAGTAACCTACAACCCATGAATGAAATACTTCAATGCTACCATCAATTTATTAACAAAATTAATAAATCTACAAATGATCATGCGCCTAATTCTACTCCTCCAATTTGTAATTGTGCTTAATTATCGATTTAGAATAAAATGTTGTGCGTCGCCATTAAATATGATGCCCACCGTGATTGTCGTCAGCCATCAATTACCATCACTAAGTTTTGTTTTTAAAGAGGATTATTCATCACTTTGTTATCAACATCTCGAATTTTAAAACACGATTTCAATTCAGTCAAACGGAGGATCGTCAAGCATCATCACCTTTTTGGGTAATCTTCGGTACGCGACTAGCCACCGCCATGCACCGTTCAACCTCACGCCACCGCTAATAAACTGATATCGCTTGCTTCTTTTTGTCTTCTTCGCGATGACACCTTGTTCTCGGATCGGTTTCTTTTGCCTATTAAGGTATCTAAATCGAACTCTCACTTGTTCCGAATGGATTTGTCTAACTCTAATTTTGTTTCGTTTGTGCCCGGCGACTAAAGCTTTTATGATATGGAATTCGATTAAGACGTAAATATAGAATGATAAATCTCAATGTGAAATTTTGCAAGCTATTTTAAAACCTGAATAATCGACGTGGTTGCTTAGTTTGTCTTTGCCTATGGATTTCTTCTCTTTTAATTCCATGAATGGTGGTACTCATAATCTATGACCACTTGAAAGTGTTGAAGCCCAACCAACCTAAGTAAATATGCAGTAGCTGACATGAATTGCAAATGATATAAGAGTTTTTCATGAAATGTATTAGTTTGTTATTTTGGATGTTTTGAATTACCAAAAGATTAATTATATTAACTAACTTAATAAGAATGTAATGGACTAATGATTTAGTAATACTACTAGTCAAATCCACAAAGGAAAAATATTGGATATTATATGTAGACTAGTAGTATCTAGGAAACCATTATACTACATATTACCATTATATTCCTAGATGAACTAGTAATGGTGTTAAATGATAGTAGAACTTAAAGATCAGGTCTAAAGAATTTAATTATTATCAAGATGATATGCTTTCGGTAACAAATTAAAGATTTTAAAAAGTTAGTCGCCGGACAATTGATGAGTCAACAAATCGTATAGCCTTACTTTTGCTCATGAACTTTAATAATGAATAAAATAGGTTCAAGCAAAGTTCATTGATACTCATTTATTTCTTGCAAGTTCATCGTCACAATCAATGTGAGTTTACATAGCCCCTTTTTCTGTTTGACATTTTGCGGTGAAACATGTTTAAACATTTTATACACTATCATTTACTCATTCTTACATTGTTGAAACTTGTGATTCAATTGCACTATCATTTACTCATTCTATCATTTGACTGTAACAAAAAAACACAGTACAATCATTAACATTGATCAAGCCGCCTGTTTAGATTATAGCGCTATAGGTCTGACAAACCCATCTCCCGCATAAATTCAGGGATGATCGATAACAGTTACACTTTTACTAACTTGCGAGTTAGGTCTCAGTCGACACAAGGTTTGATTGTACAAAAGACGCATTGTTACG
This sequence comes from Ambrosia x helenae, assembly GCA_030844895.1. Taxonomy (NCBI): domain Eukaryota; kingdom Viridiplantae; phylum Streptophyta; class Magnoliopsida; order Asterales; family Asteraceae; genus Ambrosia; species Ambrosia x helenae. The sequence continues at coordinate 2,215,670 of CM061229.1, forward strand.
TGTCGGACTCATATTCTATCATTACTCATTATTATACTTCAACTATGATTGCTATACAACATATTGTTTTCAACTATTTGCAAAACCTATGTATTCTCACCAACTATTTATAGTTGACCCCCCCATCTTTCCAACTTAACATGTTTCAGGTTTTATTTGCTATTGGAAGTTGTACAAGTCTTGGATCACATAGGAGGTTTGGATCTAGTTTATGTAAATCAAGTAGATGTAATTATTAAATTGTATGACAAATTGTAAATTGTTTAGTAATATTCAACTTCCATTTAGTACCACGAGCTATTGAACAATCATCACTACGTGACACCTCGATGTTTCCGCCATCGGTTGGGATGTTACAGATTGGTATCAGAGCCATGGTTATAGGGAATTAGGTTATTAGAAAAATAATCTAGTCTATAACCTTAGGATTTTAACCAGTACTTGTTTCTCTTACTTGCAACTATACTTGTTTCTATTCTCTATCTTCATCCTATTTCTTATCCATACTATAACCCCACAATTTACACTGCTACACAATCTCCTTACTATAAAATAATCTCCTTATCAACCATCTTCACATTCACTATCTCTCGCAACCTTGATTCTGCTTCGAGATTTTTCATCATCCTCTCAAGAACTAAATTCATATTCTTCACCTTCTCAAACATGAGCTAGTTACCCATGATAACCAAACTATTGAAACTTGATTGTGTGTTGCATCAAACTTAATCATTAGTTATACATACCATATTTGAACATTTGATACTAGAATTCATGAAATATAAACTATTTGCTATAGACACACCTATAGTCATTAACCTTGTCTAGGGCAACTCTATTACAACTCGCATACTATACTTGATTGCTTACATGTACATATTATCAATTTGCAATTTATGTGTGTAATAATTGGTACACTTAATCAAACAACTGATAGAGGATGAAGTACTTGCTCAACAGTTAGTAGAGTACCAAATAACCTACACAACGATTGGTAGAGGTCATCATGCCTGCTCAATAGTCGGTAGAGGCCCTACAACCTGCTCAACGACTGGTAGAGGCTATCGCACCTGCTCAACAATCGGTAGAGGTTCTTACTCAATAACTGGTAGAAGTCTTTTTCCTGATTAACAGTTGGACTCATTTTTGAATACATTGTATATGATTCAATCACAAGGTTATTTTGCATTACTTACATGTGTGTTTAGAGTCATGGAAGGACACAAAACCCTAATGTAAGGTAAATTGGTGATTGCGGTCCGAAACGTAATCATGAATTTACAGGTACGTTAAGGTAGTGTGAAATTCTATCAAGGTTATCGGTAGATAACCAATTATAAACTCTAGTTACCTGGTAGTTCATTTAGTCTTTCTATAGTCAATCAACTCATGCATTTCTTTTAGGATTCTTAAAACTTAAGTTTAGTGTTTTGCTAGATTCTTATTCTCCTTGCTATTTCAGACCAATCTAATCCAACCCTCAAAACTCACACATATCAATCCTCTTATCCAAATTATTCGAAACAGTTTATCCTATTACCTACAAATTCATGTTGTGCCTTAACACAAATTTTCCAAACCACAGTTGCCCAAATTTCTAACCAATCACCCTCAACCCTGTGTTTTTAATAACTTCGGGACGAAGTTCCGAAAAGTAGGGGAGACTATAACGTCACGTAATTTTTCCCCATTTCTTTTATTTTATATAAAACAAATCCATTTTGTTTCACTATCATTTATTATATACAATAATACATAAGTCTAAATTTTTATAATATATATTTCATTTATTCAATTTTTTATCATTTAAAGATTTATACAAAAGTTCTAGTAAAATTTTATAAATGCAAAATTTTAAGATTTCACATAAGCTACATATGTTTTTTACCACTTAATTTTAAATAAATAAAATTTAAAAGTAAAGTCAACTAACTCTTATGCCATTCAAGAACCATGGAAATTTTTTTAGTAACCTACATCCCATGAATGAAATACTTCAATGCTACCATCAATTTATTAACAAAATTAATAAATCTACAAATGATCATGCGCCTAATTCTACTCCTCCAATGTGTAATTGTGCTTAATTATTGATTTAGAATAAAATGATGTACGTCGCCATTAAATATGATGCCCACCGTGATTGTCTTTAGCCATCAATTACCATCGCTAAGTTTTGTTTTTAAAGAGGATTATTCATCACTTTGTCATCAACATCTCGAATTTTTAAACACGATTTCAATTCAGTCAAACGGAGGATCGTCAAGCGTCATCACCTTTCTGGGTAATCTTCGGTACGCGACTAGCTACCGCCATGCACCGTTCAACCTCACGCCACCGCTAATGAACTGATATCGCTTGCTTCTTTTTGTCTTCTTCGCGATGACACCTTGTTCTCGGATCAGTGTCTTTTGGCTATTAAGGTATCTAAATCGAACTCTCACTTGTTCCGAATGGATTTGTCTAATTCTAATTTTGTTTCGATTGTTCCCGGCGACTAAAGCTTTTATGATATGGAATTCGATTTAGACGTAAATATAGAACGATAAATCTCAATGTGAAATTTTGCAAGCTATTTTAAAACCTGAATAATCGACGTGGTTGCTTAGTTTGTCTTTGCCTTTGGATTTCTTCTCTTTTAATTCCATGAATGGTGGTACTCATAATATATGACCACTTGAAAGTGTTGAACCCAACCAACCTAAGTAAACATGCAGTAGCTGACATGAATTGCAAATGATATAAGAGTTTTTCATGAAATGCATTAGTTTGTTATTTTGGATGTTTTGAATTACCAAAAGATTAATTATATTAACTAACTTAATAAGAATGTAATGGACTAATGATTTAGTAATACTACTAGTCAAATACACGAAGGAAAAATATTGGATATTATATGTAGACTAGTAATATCTAGGAAACCATTATACTACATATTACCATTATATTACTAGATGAACTAGTAATGGTGTTAAATGATAGTAGAACTTAATGATCAGGTCTAAAGAATTTAATTATTATCAAGATGATATGCTTTCGTTAACAAATTAAAGATTTTAAAAAGTTAGTCGCCAGACAATTGATGAGTCAACAAATCGTATAGCCTTACTATTGCTCATGAACTTTAATAATGAATAATATAGGTTCAAGCAAAGTTCATTGATACTCATTTATTTCTTGCAAGTTCATCGTCACAATCAATGTGAGTTTACATAACCCCTTTTTCTGTTTGACATTTTGGGGTGAAAAATGTTTAAATATTTTATACACTATCATTTACTCATTCTTACATTGTTGAAACTTGTGATTCAATTACACTATCATTTACTCATTCTATCATTTGACTGTAACAAAAAGACACAGTACAATCATTAACATTGATCAAGCCGCCTGTTTAGATTATAGCGCTATAGGTCTGACAAACCCATCCCCCCGCATAAATTCAAGGATGATCGATAACAGTTACACTTTTACTAACTTGCGAGTTAGGTCACAGTCGACACAAGGTTTGATTGTACAAAAGACGCATTGTTACATGTCGGACTCATATTCTATCATTACTCATTATTATACTTCAACTATGATTGCTATACAACATATTGTTTTCAACTATTTGCAAGACCTATGTATTCTCACCAACTATTTATAGTTGACCCCCCCATCTTTCCAACCTAACATGTTTCAGGTTTTATTTGCTATTGGAAGTTGTACAAGTCTTGGATCACATAGGAGGTTTGGATCTAGTTTATGTAAATCAAGTAGATGTAATTATTAAATTGTATGACAAATTGTAAATTGTTTAGTAATATTCAACTTCCATTTAGTACCACGAGCTATTGAACAATTATCACTACGTGACACCTCGATGTTTCCGCCATCGGTTGGGATGTTACCGATTGGTATCAGAGCCATGGTTATAGGGAATTAGGTTATTAGAAAAATAATCTAGTCTATAACCTTAGGATTTTAACCAGTACTTGTTTCTCTTACTTGCAACTATACTTGTTTCTATTCTCTATCTTCATCCTATTTCTTATCCATACTATAACCCCACAATTTACACTGCTACACAATCTCCTTACTATAAAATAATCTCCTTATCAACCATCTTCACATTCACTATCTCTCGCAACCTTGATTCTGCTTCGAGATTTTTCATCATCCTCTCAAGAACTAAATTCATATTCTTCACCTTCTCAAACATGAGCTAGTTACCCATGATAACCAAACTATTGAAACTTGATTGTGTGTTGCATCAAACTTAATCATTAGTTATACATACCATATTTGAACATTTGATACTAGAATTCATGAAATATAAACTATTTGCTATAGACACACCTAGAGTCATTAACCTTGTCTAGGGCAACTCTATTACAACTCGCATACTATACTTGATTGCTTACATGTACATATTATCAATTTGCAATTTATGTGTGTAATAATTGGTACACTTAATCAAACAACTGATAGAGGATGAGGTACTTGCTCAACAGTTAGTAGAGTACCAAATAACCTACACAACGATTGGTAGAGGTCATCATGCCTGCTCAATAGTCGGTAGAGGCCCTACAACCTGCTCAACGACTGGTAGAGGCTATCGCACCTGCTCAACAATCGGTAGAGGTTCTTACTCAATAACTGGTAGAAGTCTTTTTCCTGCTTAACAGTTGGACTCATTTTTGAATACATTGTATATGATTCAATCACAAGGTTATTTTGCATTACTTACATGTGTGTTTAGAGTCATGGAAGGACACAAAACCCTAATGTAAGGTAAATTGGTGATTGCGGTCCGAAACGTAATCATGAATTTACAGGTACGTTAAGGTAGTGTGAAATTCTATCAAGGTTATCGGTAGATAACCAATTATAAACTCTAGTTACCGGGTAGTTCATTTAGTCTTTCTAAAGTCAATCAACTCATGCATTTCTTTTAGGATTCTTAAAACTTAAGTTTAGTGTTTTGCTAGATTCTTATTCTCCTTGCTATTTCAGACCAATCAAATCCAACCCTCAAAACTCACACATATCAATCCTCTTATCCAAATTATTCGAAACAGTTTATCCTATTACCTACAAATTCATGTTGTGCCTTAACACAAATTTTCCAAACCACAGTTGCCCAAATTTCTAACCAATCACCCTCAACCCCGTTTTTTAATAACTTCGGGACGAAGTTCCGAAAAGTAGGGGAGACTATAACGTCACGTAATTTTTCCCCATTTCTTTTATTTTATATAAAACAAATCCATTTTGTTTCACTATCATTTATTATATACAATAATACATAAGTCTAAATTTTTATAATATATATTTCTTTTATTCAATTTTTTATCATTTAAAGCTTTATACAAAAGTTCTAGTAAAATTTTATAAATGCAAAATTTTAAGATTTCACATAAGCTACATATGTTTTTTACCACTTAATTTTAAATAAATAAAATTTAAAAGTAAAGTCAACTAACTCTTATTGCATTCAAGAACCATGGAAATTTTTTTAGTAACCTACAACCCATGAATGAAATACTTCAATGCTACCATCAATTTATTAACAAAATTAATAAATCTACAAATGATCATGCGCCTAATTCTACTCCTCCAATTTGTAATTGTGCTTAATTATTGATTTAGAATAAAATGATGTGCGTCGCCATTAAATATGATGCCCACCGTGATTGTCGTCAGCCATCAATTACCATCGCTAAGTTTTGTTTTTAAAGAGGATTATTCAACACTTTGTCATCAACATCTCGAATTTTAAAACACGATTTCAATTCAGTCAAACGGAGGATCGTCAAGCGTCATCACCTTTCTGGGTAATCTTCGGTACGCGACTAGCCACCGCCATGCACCGTTCAACCTCACGCCACCGCTAATGAACTGATATCGCTTGCTTCTTTTTGTCTTCTTCGCGATGACACCTTGTTCTCGGATCGGTGTCTTTTGGCTATTAAGGTATCTAAATCGAACTCTCACTTGTTCCGAATGGATTTGTCTAATTCTAATTTTGTTTCGATTGTTCCCGGCAACTAAAGCTTTTATGATATGGAATTCGATTTAGACGTAAATATAGAACGATAAATCTCAATGTGAAATTTTGCAAGCTATTTTAAAACCTGAATAATCGACGTGGTTGCTTAGTTTGTCTTTGACTATGGATTTCTTCTCTTTTAATTCCATGAATGGTGGTACTCATAATATATGACCACTTGAAAGTGTTGAAGCACAACCAACCTAAGTAAACATGCAGTAGCTGACATGAATTGCAAATGATATAAGAGTTTTTCATGAAATGCATTAGTTTGTTATTTTGGATGTTTTGAATTACCAAAAGATTAATTATATTAACTAACTTAATAAGAATGTAATGGACTAATGATTTAGTAATACTACTAGTCAAATACACGAAGGAAAAATATTGGATATTATATGTAGACTAGTAATATCTAGGAAACCATTATACTACATATTACCATTATATTACTAGATGAACTAGTAATGGTGTTAAATGATAGTAGAACTTAATGATCAGGTCTAAAGAATTTAATTATTATCAAGATGATATGCTTTCGGTAACAAATTAAAGATTTTAAAAAGTTAGTCGCTAGACAATTGATGAGTCAACAAATCGTATAGCCTTACTATTGCTCATGAACTTTAATAATGAATAATATAGGTTCAAGCAAAGTTCATTGATACTCATTTATTTCTTGCAAGTTCATCGTCACAATCAATGTGAGTTTACATAGCCCCTTTTTCTGTTTGACATTTTGGGGTGAAAAATGTTTAAATATTTTATACACTATCATTTACTCATTCTTACATTGTTGAAACTTGTGATTCAATTACACTATCATTTACTCATTCTATCATTTGACTGTAACAAAAAGACACAGTACAATCATTAACATTGATCAAGCCGCCTGTTTAGATTATAGCGCTATAGGTCTGACAAACCCATCCCCCCGCATAAATTCAAGGATGATCGATAACAGTTACACTTTTACTGACTTGCGAGTTAGGTCTCAGTCGACACAAGGTTTGATTGTACAAAAGACGCATTGTTACATGTCGGACTCATATTCTATCATTACTCATTATTATACTTCAACTATGATTGCTATACAACATATTGTTTTCAACTATTTGCAAAACCTATGTATTCTCACCAACTATTTATAGTTGACCCCCCATCTTTCCAACTTAACATGTTTCAGGTTTTATTTGCTATTGGAAGTTGTACAAGTCTTGGATCACATAGGAGCTTTGGATCTAGTTTATATAAATCAAGTAGATGTAATTATTAAATTGTATGACAAATTGTAAATTGTTTAGTAATATTCAACTTCCATTTAGTACCACGAGCTATTGAACAATCATCACTAAGTGACACCTCGATGTTTCCGCCATCGGTTGAGATGTTACAGATTGGTATCAGAGCCATGGTTATAGGGAATTAGGTTATTAGAAAAATAATCTAGTCTATAACCTTAGGATTTTAACCAGTACTTGCTTCTCTTACTTGCAACTATACTTGTTTCTATTCTCTATCTTCATCCTATTTCTTATCCATACTATAACCCCACAATTTACACTGCTACACAATCTCCTTACTATAAATTAATCTCCTTATAAACCATCTTCACATTCACTATCTCTCGCAACCCTGATTCTGCTTCGAGATTTTTCATCATCCTCTCAAGAACTAAATTCATATCCTTCACCTTCTCAAACATGAGCTAGTTACCCATGATAACCAAACTATTGAAACTTGATTGTGTGTTGCATCAAACTTAATCATTAGTTATACATACCATATTTGAACATTTGATACTAGAATTCATGGAATATAAACTATTTGCTATAGACACACCTAGAGTCATTAACCTTGTCTAGGGCAACTCTATTACAACTCGCATGCTATACTTGATTGCTTACATGTACATATTATCAATTTGCAATTTATGTGTGTAATAATTGGTACACTTAATCAAACCACTGATAGAGGATGAAGTACTTGCTCAACAGTTAGTAGAGTACCAAATAACCTACTTAACGATTGGTAGAGGTCATCATGCCTGCTCAACAGTCGGTAGAGGCCCTACAACCTGCTTAACGACTGGTAGAGGCTATCGCACCTGCTCAACAATCGGTAGAGGTTCTTACTCACTAACTGATAGAAGTCTTTTTCCTGCTCAACAGTTGGACTCATTTTTGAATACATTGTATATGATTCAATCACAAGTTTATTTTGCATTACTTAAATGTGTGTTTAGAGTCATGGAAGGACACAAATCCCTAATGTAAGGTAAATTGGTGATTGCGGTCCGGAACGTAATCATGAATTTACAGGTACGTTAAGGTAGTGTGAAATTCTATCAAGGTTATCGGTAGATAACCAATTATAAACTCTAGTTACCTGGTAGTTCATTTAGTCTTTCTATAGTCAATCAACTCATGCATTTCTTTTAGGATTCTTAAAACTTAAGTTTAGTGTTTTGCTAGATTCTTATTCTCCTTGCTATTTCAGACCAACCTAATCCAACCCTCAAAACTCACACATATCAATCCTCTTATCCAAATTATTCGAAACAGTTTATCCTATTACCTACAAATTCATGTTGTGCCTTAACACAAATTTTCCAAACCACAGTTGCCCAAATTTCTAACCAATCACCCTCAACCCTGTGTTTTTAATAACTTCGGGACGAAGTTCCGAAAAGTAGGGGAGACTATAACGTCACGTAATTTTCCCCATTTCTTTTATTTTATATAAAACAAATCCATTTTGTTTCACTATCATTTATTATATACAATAATACATAAGTCTAAATTTTTTTTATATATATTTTATTTTATTCAATTTTTTGTCATTTAAAGCTTTATACAAAAGTTCTAGTAAAATTTTATAAATGCAAAATTTTAAGATTTCACATAAGCTACATATGTTTTTTACCACTTAATTTTAAATAAATAAAATTTAAAAGTAAAGTCAACTAACTCTTATGCCATTCAAGAACCATGGAAATTTTTTTAGTAACCTACAACCGATGAATGAAATACTTCAATGCTACCATCAATTTATTAACAAAATTAATAAATCTACAAATGATCATGCGCCTAATTATACTCCTCCAAATTGTAATTGTGCTTAATTATTGATTTAGAATAAAATGATGTGCGTCGCCATTAAATATGATGCCCACCGTGATTGTCGTCAGCCATCAATTACCATCGCTAAGTTTTGTTTTTAAAGAGGATTATTCATCACTTTGTCATCAACATCTCGAATTTTAAAACACGATTTCAATTCAGTCAAACGGAGGATCGTCAAGCGTCATCACCATTCTGGGTAATCTTCGGTACGCGACTAGCCACCGCCATGCACCGTTCAACCTCACGCCACCGCTAATGAACTGATATCGCTTGCTTCTTTTTGTCTTCTTCGCGATGACACCTTGTTCTCGGATCGGTTTCTTTTGGCTATTAAGGTATCTAAATCGAACTCTCACTTGTTCCGAATGGATTTGTCTAACTCTAATTTTGTTTCGATTGTGCCCGGCGACTAAAGCTTTTATGATATGGAATTCGATTAAGACGTAAATATAGAATGATAAATCTCAATGTGAAATTTTGCAAGCTATTTTAAAACCTGAATAATCGACGTGGTTGCTTAGTTTGTCTTTGCCTATGGATTTCTTCTCTTTTAATTCCATGAATGGTGGTACCCATAATATATGACCACTTGAAAGTGTTGAAGCCCAACCAACCTAAGTAAATATGCAGTAGCTGACATGAATTGCAAATGATATAAGAGTTTTTCATGAAATGCGTTAGTTTGTTATTTTGGATGTTTTGAATTACCAAAAGATTAATTATATTAACTAACTTAATAAGAATGTAATGGACTAATGATTTAGTAATAGTACTAGTCAAATACACGAAGGAAAAATATTGGATATTATATGTAGACTAGTAGTATCTAGGAAACCATTATACTACATATTACCATTATATTCCTAGATGAACTAGTAATGGTGTTAAATGATAGTAGAACTTAATGATCAGGTCTAAAGAATTTAATTATTATCAAGATGATATGCTTTCGGTAACAAATTAAAGATTTTAAAAAGTTAGTCGCCGGACAATTGATGAGTCAACAAATCGTATAGCCTTACTATTGCTCATGAACTTTAATAATGAATAATATAGGTTCATGCAAAGTTCATTGATACTCATTTATTTCTTGCAAGTTCATCGTCACAATCAATGTGAGTTTACATAGCCCCTTTTTCTGTTTGACATTTTGGGGTGAAACATGTTTAAACATTTTATACACTATCATTTACTCATTCTTACATTGTTGAAACTTGTGATTCAATTACACTATCATTTACTCATTCTATCATTTGACTGTAACAAAAAGACACAGTACAATCATTAACATTGATCAAGCCGCCTGTTTAGATTATAGCGCTATTGGTCTGACAAACCAATCCCCCCGCATAAATTCAGGGATGATCGATAACAGTTACACTTTTACTAACTTGCGAGTTAGGTCTCAGTCGACACAAGGTTTGATTGTACAAAAGACGCATTGTTACATGTCGGACTCATATTCTATCATTACTCATTATTATACTTCAACTATGATTGCTATACAACATATTGTTTTCAACTATTTGCAAAACCTATGTATTCTCACCAACTATTTATAGTTGACCCCCCCATCTTTCCAACTTAACATGTTTCAGGTTTTATTTGCTATTGGAAGTTGTATAAGTCTTGGATCACATAGGAGCTTTGGATCTAGTTTATGTAAATCAAGTAGATGTAATTATTAAATTGTATGACAAATTGTAAATTGTTTAGTAATATTCAACTTCCATTTAGTACCACGAGCTATTGAACAATCATCACTACGTGACACCTCGATGTTTCCACCATCGGTTGGGGTGTTCATTGATATGGCGATGAATCTTTCATTGGGTATGAGTGGCCTTGGTTCTCTTATCAGACGTGAAAACGAATTCCAGCGAGATTATCAAAATCTGAAAGATTCAGAAGCCAGTTTGTTGAGGCACGAAGAAGAATTTCAACGTGCTCGTTATGAGATTCGGTCGGAGATTGAGCATCACAAGAAAGTGGCTCATGATGCCGTTGAAGAGTTGGATAAGGTAAAGAAGGATAAAGCTTAAGCCTCCAAGGCCTGGTCTGCTCCTTGTAAGAGGACGAATCAAGAAACTAAGCTTTTGCGCTCCACTATTGAGAATTTGAAGCTTGAGAATGCTCGTCTGAAGAAGGAAATGGAGCAAAGCCAGAAATCTTATGAAGAGAAGCAGGCGGAACTTGCCGATACTATCCAGAAGTACAATGCTCAGCATGATGATCTTCTCAAGGCGACCACCTCATTGTCTGATGCGGAGACCAAGATAAAAGATCCGGTGTTAGAGAATTCCAAGCATCAGGAAGAAAAGACTTTGGCGGAGTCTTCTTGTTCACAGGCGAAGCTGGAGTTGGACAAGGTACAAGCTTTGTTTGGACAAGCCACTGACATGGACGTTGCTGCTAATGAGGGGATAGCTTGGTTGATGAGCGATGGTGTCGCTGGAGTAAGCTAGAGATCCCCTTTTGCATAACTGATTATTGATTATTTCAACTTTTGATGTAATACTTTTGTCATGCAGATATTTAAGCGTGTCTGGAATGATCCTACACCTCCGTGAAGCAGGGATTGAAACTGGGTTTCTGCGAAGGCTTTTGACATCATGCGGATGGTGAGGAGAAGGAGGCTGGTCCGTACGAGAACGAGTCGTATGACGATGATTTGATGAAGGCCTATGACGATTATGAGCATTTGAAATTTGAAGTATTCGACATGCTGGAGGCTTGTATGAAGACTGATGACCCCGCAGGTGAATTGCGCAATTATTTTATCAAATCAGATCGCCTTGGTGCGGAACTTGCGGAAAAGGCGCAAAGAAAGGAGAAGGCCAAAGCAGTTGCTACTGATGGTGGGGCCGGGACATCATCCACGGCCAGCAACAAGCGTGTAGAAGGTTCTAATGCTGATGATATATCTCAGTATTTGAATTTTGGTTGAATGATTTATTCCTTTCCTTGTCTTTGCTTGTAACTTTTTTGATGAACAATTTATTTCGTTTTTCTTATTGTAGAACTAATGTAATGTATCCTTTGTTTTACACGTGTGTGTGCTAATCATTTGGTGATGTCGTCTTCGTTTCCTGACACAAGTGTCTGTCAGATTACTTCATGATTGATGTGACGGTTGTGCCGGCGACTGTCACACTTCCCTAGGGTAATCGAGTGGTTACCATTAATAGTAATTAATGGCCATAACCTCTCTCCTCTATATATAGTAAGTTTATCTTTCATCTTCTCCATTATTTACCTTTTTAAAAATTATACCATTCTTTCTGAAAAAATGGCGACTCACTCCTCCAACAACAATCTTGGTGTCATGGAGAGATTAGCATTACAAGGGATGATGAGGCTATCTCAGCATCCTAGTCGTGATCAGCCTTCAACAGATGCTCTTGATCGTTAGCCGAATATTATGAACATTTGTTGTCCCAAGAAGACATGCGGCCTGATAATCTGGATGATCAAGGTACTTCTGATGGGCAGCCGTTGAAGATGAAGAAGTTGTCAGAGTTAGGAGATGTAACCAAGGCTAAAACCAGGAAGGTTAGAGGTTAATGTGTGTTTCCAGTATGTTGGAGCCCTTATGTGTAAATTATAAGTAAAGTCTTTTGAAATTGCTATTGAACATCATGTCTGTGGGGTGTAGTTTGTTTTTGTATTCACCCCCTTTTTGTATGTGTAGCAACAATCCACGTATTGGGTTTGTAGGTTGTACAGTCGAACGATATCTTGTATGATAAATGCTTTTTGTAATATAAATGACGTTGGACATAAAGTCCTTATTACAAAATCATGAAATAGCAGATTACATGTAGCATATGCACAGTTGCGCTACATTCCAAGTATGTGGTATTGGCGAACCATCTAGGCGTTCTAGAGCGTATGCTCCTTTTCCCAGTACCTTTTGGATTTTGTAAGGTCCTTCCCAAGTTGGAGCAAGCTTTCCTGGTTTTTTCCGCATTTGAAGCTTCATTATTGCAAAAAACGAAATCGCCGACGCGGAAAGATTGTTCTTTGACTCGCGCATTGTAGTATTTTTCTAACTGTCTCTTGTATGAGGCTTCTCGAAACACAGGCCGAATCTCGGCGTTCATCTAGTAAGTCTAGGTTCATTCTCAGCTCTTTATCATTGTCAGTTTTTTGCGCAAGCAAAACTTTTGGGGAAGGATGCGTGACCTCTGTTGGGATTACCGCTTCAGTTCCATATGTTAGGCTAAACGGTATTTCCCCGGTACTTGTTTTGGAAAGTGTGCGGTGAGCCCAAAGGACATGGGGTAATTCATCTACCCAGCCGCTACGTCTTGTTCCCAGGCGTGTTTTAATGCCTTTGACGATACTTCTGTTTGTGCGCTCTACCTGGCCATTGCCTTGAGGATGCGCTACTGAAGTAAATATCTGTCTGATTTTCATTGAAAAGAGCCATTCTTGTAAGTGTTGGTCCGCAAACTGCATTCCATTGTCGCTTACAATTTCCAGTGGTAGACCAAATCTGTAGATGATAAATTCCCATATAAATTTCTTAATGTTGCGCCCATCAATTGTGGCTAATGTCTTCGCTTCCACCCATTTAGTAAAGTAATCAATGGAGACCACTAAGTATTTGACGTTTCCTGGCGCCGTAGGGAAAGGTCCCACTAGATCAATGGCCCATTTCTGGAATGGCCATGCTGTGGTGACTGGTATCAAGTTATTCTTTGGTCTAAGTGTGCCAGGCGCATGCCGTTGGCAGGCGTCACATTTGCGCAGCTCTCTTAATGCATCGAGGTGCATTCCTGGCCAATAGTATCCGGCGTTCATGAGTTTGGCGATGACCATTCGAGGTCCTGCGTGCAATCCGCACGTGCCTTCGTGAATCTCTTTTATTAAGTATGTGGCCTCTGTGGAATCTACACATCTGAGCAATGGTCCAAGATAAGACCGTCGGTATAAGATACCATCGGTGACCTCGTAATGTAAGGCCTTGTGTTGTAGCTTCCTTGCCTCCGCTTTGTTTGATGGGAGGATGCCTTTGGTCAGGAAGGCCATTATGGGGGTGATCCAACATTCCTTTCCTGTCTGAATCACGTTCACTTGCTTTTGCGGCACAGACGGCTTGGTCAGCACCTCGACTCGTATGTCTTTCGCCATATGATCAAATGCTGTTGACGCCATTTTGCTTAAAGCATCTGCTGGCTTGTTCTGGCTTCTGCGCACGTGGGTTACTTTGCAGTGGAGGAAACTATTCATCAGCTCTTTGGTGTGCTGCAAGTATAAAATAATGGACGGCTCTCTGGCTTCATATGAGCTATCGATGTGATTGGCGACTAACATTGAATCAACATGGGCTTCGATGTATTGAGTGCCCATCTTTTTGGCAATGCGTAAGCCTGCGATCAGTGCTTCATATTCTGCCTCGTTGTTTGGAAGTCGAGCCGTATTGCATAGGTGTACTCTTTTCCTTCCGGAGTTATCAGACGTAAACCTGCGCCGGCCCCTTCGTCATTGCAAGCGCCGTCAGTGAATAGTTTCCATATTTGAGTCTCATCAGGCGGAGTTGATTTTGATGATGTCTCTTTTGTACATTCTTCAACTTTTTCTGCTGGGACTTCCGCTATGAAATCTGCAAGGATTTGTCCCTTAAAGGAAGGCCTTGCTTTGTATGAGAGTGTTCACCCAATTCTATTTCCCATTTGGCCAAACGTCCAGAAAGTTCTGGTTTGCGCAAGATGTCGTTGATGCGAAAGTCTGTGAGGACATTGATCGGATGCCCTTGAAAGTATCTGCGCAGCCTTCTTGACGGGTGGTTCAACGAACACCCTTTAATAGTGTTAAAATGTTTATTTTATCCACATTTATCCATGTTATTGCTTGGAATTGGGTAACTACGGTTATTATGGTGGCAGGTGTAATAAGGAGTTAAAAATGGCGAAATACGGGCTTGGGAGTGGACCGGACCGCATCGGAACGAGATAGAAAAGAAGAAGAAAAAAATGAAGAAATCAACAGACCCACCGTACCCCTACGGCCAGGCCGTAGGGTTACGGTGGCCTCAGGCCACATTTTTCCACCGTATAGCAGTCCTCAACCACCGTCAGGATATGAAACCCACCGTACCCTTACGGTGGGTGACGGGTGGTTCAACGAACACCCTTTAATAGTGTTAAAATGTTTATTTTATCCACATTTATCCATGTTATTGCTTGGAATTGGGTAACTACGGTTATTATGGTTGCAGGTGTAATAAGGAGTTAAAAATGGCGAAATACGGGCTTGGGAGTGGACCGGACCGCATCAGAACGAGATAGAAAAGAAGAAGAAAAAAAATGAAGAAATCAACAGACCCACCGTACCCCTACGGCCAGGCCGTAGGGTTACGGTGGCCTCAGGCCACATTTTTCCACCGTATAGCAGTCCTGAACCACCGTCAGGATATGAAACCCACCGTACCCTTACGGTGGGACCGTAGGGGTACGGTGGCCCCTGCACTCTTGTGTAACTCCTTCTTTAAAGTGAAATTATTGGAGACTTATGATGATCACTTCCAATTGAAACGTTTTTAACAACATCTTGGGCGATTTTTGGCTAAAAAGAAGCTTTGGAAACTTATCACAAACATTGGTTTTAGCTTTTGATTCATATGAACATTTTTATGGTTATTATGATGATCAATCAAGTCATGCTTGGCTAGAACTTTAGATGATCATCCTTGGTGAAGTTTTTCTTGAACTCTTTATGTTTGTTCCTTGCATTTCTAGAATGATAATTTAGTACATGTTGCTTGATTATTATGGTGTTTGAACAATTGCTTGTAGTAGTTAATTAATTTCTCAATTTCTAGTCTTAATCGTACGTTCTTGGTGTTGTTGACAACCGGGATATTGCGGGAAGGATTTGGGTTGGATAATTGATTAATCGGTCATCGGGAAACAACCTCGCATTGCTATAATCCGAGTACTTTGTTCCCTTTTATCACAATAATTATTTAAACATGAGTTATGTCTATGTAACTCTTTCTAGTGGAACTTTTGCATAAAGGTTAAAGGAAAATGGATCCAAGGATGGTCATTGTTTGTTAATTGGAAGAACAAAACTCATCTTAAATCATTAATTTAGTTTTCTTTTTATTGAAGTCTAAACCCAAAGCAATCAATACATCTTTGATCGTTAATCGTGTTAGTAGTTAATTATTAGTTAATTCATAAGTTATTAGCTTACACATATTCCACAAACTCCCTGTGTTCGATACCTTTTTACCACTATACATTAGTTGTAATTGGGAAATTTTACGTGTACCATGACAAGCACGTCAAATTTTGGCGACGTTGCCGGGGAGTAGTGCGCAACGTGTGTTAAGTTTTTAGTTTTATTTATTATTTTCGGGTTTACACAGGTTGTGTTTAGTGTGCAGGTACTTTAGGTGTATGCATACTAGGGGCTCTCACGAGTCATCACCACTTTTGTTTGATCCGGAGATTGAAAGAACACTGAGAAAGAACCGAGTTTTGATTCGAAGAAACAAAGTCATTGATTCACCTACTTCACCGTTCACTCCAAGAAACATAATGCAAGACTCTCACATACCAACAACGGGTCAAACGACCTCACCATTCATGCCTACTTCTTCACACATTTCACCCAACACCACATTACCTAACTTTTCCACTAATCCTGAAACACCAAGCCATACCACCCAACCGAGTTCCACCCAATTTGATCCAAACCTTAACTTTAATCCATCATGTACCATACCACCATTTTCCCATTTTTTTCCAACCACGGGTCAATCATCTTCTACCATTCCACACCCACAAGGACAAGGTTCAACAATTGTCCACACCACATCTTCTTATCAACCACCTAATCAATCGGGTTTTTACCATTCATCTTTTCAAGGTGGTCTAAATTCAAGATTTCAAAGAGATGTGTATGATGAGGGGTATGATGATGAGGAGTTTAGTGGGTACAATGAAGAGGGTTATTACTATGGAGGAGAAGGTGCATATGTGGGTTCTCAAGCTCAAACGGGTCAAGTAAGTCAACCACTTTTACAATTTCAAGACCCGTCAAGACTACCGGTTGGTGTGCAACATGTTAGACCACAAGGATTGCAGTTTCAGCGTCCCACGCCACTCAATCAAATGCGGCCCCCAAATATGCAAGCTCAACATCAAAGGCCAAATCACCAACAACAACCTATGCATCCGAATCAACATCAACAACAATTTGCACCACAAGGTGCAATGCAAGGGCAAATGGGTCAACCAAGAGCGCCATTGGGAGCACCTAGAAGACTCCACCGTGATGTTGTACGGGGAATTGAAGCACATTTTCGGCCTATCATCACTAATAATCCATCACCCATAGTGATTCCGCAAAATGCAAATGGAAGAACTTTTGAAGTTAGAACAACCGCACTTCAAAGTCTACCAAAATTCAAGGGGCTAGCAACGGAAGAGCCTTACTTTCATTTGGAAACGTATGATTCAATTTGTAACACTATTGGGGGACAAGGATTTACTCCGGATGATGTCAAGTTGGTACTTTTTCAATTCTCATTGGAAGATAAAGCAAAGAGATGGTTTCACACTCTACCATCCGCATCAATTTTCACATGGGCCGATATGCAACAAATCTTTTTGGATGAATTTTATAGTTCGCAAAAGACCAATGATGCAAGGAGGGGTTGAGAAGCTTTCAACAACAGTCGGGAGAGATGTTCCATGAAGCATTTGAGAGGTTTAACATGATGCTATGAAATTGCCCTCACCATGGTATTCAACTATGGGAATTGTTAAATGCTTTTCATGAAGGTTTGACATCGGAGGATGCACGGGATCTTATGTCCATCACAAATGGTACTTTTGGTACAAATTTTGAACAAGATGATTGGGCATATTTAGAGCAAATGGCGGTGACTTCAAAAAGGAAGGCCCAATCTTCAAGAAGGGCAAGACATGTGATTCAAAGACCACAGGTACATGCGGTCGAGGGAGGTAATGTGCAAAATACTAACCAATTGTATAATGTTTGCAGCACTTGTCAAGAGATAGGTCACACGGCGGAGGTTTGTGGAGTGGGTGTGCAAGAAACACCATGTGAAAGAGTGAATGCTATTCAAGGGGGTGGGAGAAACTATGACATGAACTCCAACACTTACCACCCCGGGTTACGAAATCATCCCAACTTTAGATATGGGAATGCTTCTAATCAAGCCAACCCGAATTTTCAAGCTGCTCAAGGTAACTTTGTGCCTCGTCAACAATACAACCAAGGGAATTATAGAGGCGGATACAATAGTGGCTACCAAGGGCAAGCTCAAACTGGACAACGAAATTCGGGTCATGATTCGTCAAGCGGAAATGAGGTTATGGAGATGCTTAAAGCTTTGCAACAAGATATGCAAAGGCGAAACCAACTTGATGAAGCACGAATACAAAAGGATGAAGTTCGTGATAAAAGCATTCAAGCATTAACAACTCAAATGGGTCAATTGGCAACCGATGTGGCGGAGTTGAAGAAAGGTAAAGGCAAACTTCCTAGCGATACGCAGGTAAATCCGTCACATGGCTCTTCACGAGGTAACAATGTTAATGTTAATCATGTAAGTGTTTTAAGAAGTGGGAAAGAATTTAAAGCGGACTTGTCACCAAGTTTTGTCGAGGGGGTGGTTGAAGATGTCACGGGTGAGGAAAGTGACAATGATGAAGTTTCACCGGTTTTACAAAAAGAAATAAATGTTAAAAAACCGGAAGCGAGTGAGATTGAGAAAATTGAAAATGAGCCGAATCAAGTTCCATTTCCATCGGCTCTACTTGACCCGGGTAAGAAAAAATTTATTGCATCAAGAGGTCCCCAAAAAGAAGAAATGTGGGACATGTTTAAACAAGTAAAAATAAATCTTCCTTTACTTGATGCAATAAAACAAGTACCCGCATACGCTAAATTTTTGAAAGAATTGTGTACGCAAAAGAGGCAACAAAAGAAAAAAATGCCTAAGCGGGTAAATGTTACGGGTCAAGTGAGTGCAGTTTTGAACGGGGAGCTTCCTCCTAAGCTTCAAGATCCGGGCACGCCATTAATAAACATTCAAGTTGGAAATTTTCAAATGGCAAAGGCGTTGCTAGATCTTGGAGCCGGGGTGAGTATTTTACCGGGTGGGTTGTATGATCAATATGACTTTGGTCCATTAGCTAGGGTGGAGACAACGGTTGTTTTAGCCGATTTGTCCCATAAATTGCCCCGGGGGATGGTTCAAAATGTCATTGTAAAAATTGATGAATTTTATTACCCGGTTGACTTTTTGGTATTGGATTACTCATCCGCCGAGTCAAAACAACAACAAAATGTCATATTGGGTCGACCATTTTTGAACACCGCACATGCGGTAATTGATTGTAGATTTGGCACGGTCGACATGACATTTGGAAACCGGAAAATGCGTTTAAATGTTTTTACTAACAATACTAATGATTCCGGTGTTGAAGAATGTTTTATGGCAGATGTCATTGAGGGATGTAATCCATGTGAGTATGAGAAAGATGGAATGGAACTATGTGCTTGTAATTTTTCTGAACAGGTACATGCTTTTGATTTGGAGAGTGAAGAAGAAAAGCAAGATGTGCTAGCGTTGAAGGAGGGTCGACCACCATGGTCCCACCAGTTTGATAGTTTGCCAGTAGAGATTGATTCGGGCACCAAACCCTCATTTGAAGTGCCACCAAAGTTGGAGCTGAAAGACTTGCCAAGCCATTTGAAGTATGCTTTTCTAGGGGATAATGACACATTACCGGTCATTATTGCCTCTAAATTGGAGATGGCTCAAGAGCAAGCTTTGTTGGAAGTGTTGAAAGAGAACAAGGGGGCTATTGGGTGGACGATTGCCGATCTCAAAGGAATTAGTCCATCCATTGTGATGCACAAGATTATCACCAATGAAGATGCAAAGCCCACAAGAGAAGCGCAAAGACGGTTGAATCCTAACTTAAGGGAGGTAGTTAAAAAGGAGGTAATTAAGTGGTTAGATGCGGGAATTATTTATCCAATTTCGGATAGCTCTTGGGTAAGTCCTACTCAAGTGGTACCTAAGAAGTCCGGCATTCAAGTAGTCAAAGATGAAAGTGGTGAACAAATAGCCACTCGACCCGTAACCGGGTGGCGAGTGTGTATTGACTACCGTAAATTAAATGCCGCCATTTCTAAGGATCATTTCCCACTTCCTTTTATTGACCAAATTATTGAAAAATTATCGGGTCAAAAATACTATTGCTTTTTAGATGGGTATTCGGGGTACAACCAAATTGCAATTCACCCGGATGACCAACACAAGACCACCTTCACTTGTCCCTATGGTACTTTTCCCTTTAGGCGGATGCCATTTGGCTTGTGTAATGCACCGGCTACTTTTCAACGATGTATGATGAGTATTTTCTCGGACATGGTTGGAGAGTCGCTTGAGGTGTTTATGGATGATTTTTCAATATTTGGCACTAGCTTTGAATCTTGTCTCAACGAGTTACAAAAAGTTTTAAAAAGATGTGTTGAGAAAAATCTAGTGCTTAGTTGGGAGAAAAGCCATTTCATGGTGCAAGAGGGAATTGTGTTAGGTCACGTGATTTCGGAGAGAGGTATGGAGGTGGATAAGGCAAAAATCCGGGTTATTTCATCATTGCCACCACCAAAGAATGTGAAAGGGGTAAGGTCATTTTTGGGACATGCGGGCTTTTATAGACGGTTTATTAAAGGTTTTAGTGTCATTACCAAACCTTTATGTAATTTGCTTTTGAAAGATGTTCTATTTGATTTTACTAATGAATGTTTGCAAGCTTTCACTGTTTTGAAGGAACACTTGGTCAAGGCTCCTATTTTGCAACCACCGGATTGGTCGAAGCCATTTGAGATTATGTGTGATGCTAGTGAAACTACAATTGGAGCGGTTTTGGGCCAAAGAGTTGATAAAAAGCCGGTGGTGATTTACTATGCGAGCAAAACTTTATCCGGAGCGCAACTGAATTACACCACAACCGAAAAAGAATTATTAGCGGTGGTGTATGCTTTGGATAAGTTTCGTTCGTATATTTGGGGAAGCAAAGTGGTGGTATATTCGGATCATAGTGCGGTCCGTTATTTGATGGAAAAGAAAGATGCCAAGCCACGCTTGATTCGATGGGTTCTATTGTTGCAAGAGTTTGATGTGGAAATTCGGGACAAGAAAGGAAGCGGAAATGTAGTGGCGGATCATTTGTCTCGGATTCCGGTGGATAAGAATGATGACTTTGGAGAAATAAATGAGAGATTTCCCGATGAGCAATTGATGGCAACATCTACTAGTCATGCACCGTGGTTTGCTCATTATGTTAACTATTTAGCTACGGGGGTCATTCCGGATCATTGGACCAAGAAGCGAAGACAACAATTTATGGTCCAAGTAAAGCAATACATTTGGGATGAACCGGATCTTTTCAAAGTTGGACCTGATCAAGTGATTAGAAGATGTGTGCCTGAATCGGAAGTGAAAGATATTCTTACACATGCTCATTCATCCGCTTGTGGGGGGCATTTTAGTGTGCAGAAGACTGGTTACCGGGTTCTATCATGTTGGTTTTATTGGCCCACCATATTTAAAGATGCTTGTGAATTTGCCCGAAATTGTATTAATTGTCAAAAGATGGGAAGTATCTCCAAGAGGGATGAAATGCCTCTACAACCAATCTTGATTGTAGAAATATTTGATGTTTGGGGCATTGACTTCATGGGTCCCTTTCCAAATTCTAATGGGTTTTTGTATATCTTGGTAGCGGTTGATTATGTTTCGAAGTGGATCGAAGCAATTGCTACAAGGACTAATGATCATTCAGTGGTTTGCAAGTTTGTGCAATCCAACATTTTCTCTCGTTTTGGTATTCCTAGAGTGATCATTAGTGATGGTGGATCCCATTTTAAGAATTTCAATTTTGGCAAATTGTTGAAGAGATATGGAGTAAATCACCGGATTGCCACCCCGTACCATCCACAAACAAGTGGACAAGTGGAAGTTTCTAACCGTCAAATTAAAGAAATTCTCATGAAGATGGTTCGAGTTGATAGGAAAGATTGGTCGGGAAAGTTGGATGATGCTTTGTGGGCATATCGTACGGCTTATAAAACTCCGATTGGCACGACACCGTATCGAATGGTGTATGGGAAAGGTTGTCATTTGCCAATGGAGTTGGCACACCGAGCACATTGGGCAATCACCACGGTAAATGCAGATTATGATGAAGCGGGTCGAACGAGAAAATTGCAATTAAGTGAATTGGAGGAAATAAGGGATGAGGCTTATGAAAGTGCATCGGCGTATAAAGACAAGTTGAAGAAAGTGCATGATGCAAAGTTGAGAAGGAAGACCTTTGAAGTGGGTCAAAAGGTGTGGTTGTACAACTCGAGACTGAAGATGTTTGCAGGTAAGCTGAAAAGTAAATGGATGGGTCCATACATTGTTTGCAGGATTGGTAAATTCGGTGAAGTTGAAATATTAGACGAAAGCACCAACAAGCAACAAACGGTGAATGGACACCGATTGAAGCCATATTTGGATGGAAGTGACATCAATGCTTTGGAGATGGATAAAGCGGGCTATTTCTTAAGCCCGGTGGAAGAGGTGCAACCATGAGAGGCCAGGTTTGGTAGTGTAAATAGTTAGCGTTTATTTTATTTTATTTTATTTTTTGTTTGTGTGTGTTCGAAATCCGTGTTTGAAACAAGTGTGGGGACGTACCGGTCACGAAACGGTTCTAGCACTGTGTTGAGGACAACACGGGATTTTCGAGGGGGTAGGGTAATTTTCGGGTTTGTAAAATTGCTATTAAAAAAAAAAAATTTGTTGCCCAGGTCTGCCGTACCCTTACGGCCAGGCCGTAGGGTTACGGTAAGCTTCAAATCTTGACGGCCTTCAGCTTCTGCCTTACGGCGGGAAAAATGACCATTGAGGTCACCGTAAGGGAACGGTGAGACCGTACCCCTACGGTGGACCTGTATCAGCAGCGATTTTTATAAAAAAAAAATTAAAATTTTAATGCACGAAATAAAACCGGCCCATATCATTCTCTTTTCACCTAACCTTTTTCATTCTTCTTCTTCTTTCTTTTAACTCTCAAGAACACCCACTAAACTTCCAATCTTCAAACACCCATACAAGCTTCAATTGTTCATTAAAATCAATGATTTTTGGGTCCATCTTGGCTAGTTTTTCACCTAGTTTCTGATTTTGGGGAGTAAAGTGCAAGAAAAACACGTTTTTAAGTCCGAATCAAAACCCTAAAAATCGCATAAATTGGGGGTTTTCTTGTTTTCTTGTTTTCTTGTGTTCTAACATCTTCTAATCCAAGGTATGTATCTTATTTGTGAATTTTTATGCTACATTGTAAGATATTTAGGTTTTTGTTCTTACCTAGTTTATACCCACTTGCTTGTTAATGTTATAGTATGTAAATAGGTTGTTTGATAATATTGTGGTAGTAGATGTGTTGTTGAGATGGAAAATATGAGTTGTTGGTCATGTTATGATTATAGAGGCATCATGCCCAAATTTTGTCAAATCAAAGAGGACTTGTATGTTTAATAACATCTACTACCATAGTAACAAGCAAGTGTGGGGATATTTGATCATGTTAGCTAATGGTTTTGTTTTGCTTGTTTTTGGTTTGTTTGTTTGTTTGTGCCTTGTATAGGAAATGGCACGCACGGGAGAAGCCGCTGGGTCAAGCTCGTCTGCTGCAAAAGCTAAGGGAAAGCAACCGGCTCAGCAGTACAAAAGAAGAAAGTATGTTCCTCACAATACTGAGTCGGATGTAGAAATGGAACAAGCACCAGAGCCACCAAGGTTAGACCCGGCTGAGAAGCCGGAATGGAAGACTGGGCCGTTGAATGCAAAACCAAGAATCTGGCAAGCTACATTATTTCATGATCAACTTAAAAAGCTGTCGGATAGGCCAGGGGCTTTCATCTATGAAAGGGAGGTGAGCAGAAAAGATTTCGAGCCATTTGGGGTTTTTGATAGGTTTAAAGCGCTAGGATGGGAAGCTGCACTTTATTGCTATGATCAAGAGGAGAGAAGGGTATTTTTGGACGAGGTAGAGGAATGGATGGCGACACTACGATGTCCGAAATTTGATTCACCTTCAAAGATGAAGCTAATTGGTGAGGTAAATGGAATAGAGGTGGAAATGTCTTTCGAGACATTACGAAGGCTTGCAAAGTTTGACAGTTTACCGGCGAAGGAATATAAGAATCCGAGCATTGACGAGTTGTTGCTTAATCCGGACAAGCATCCACGTTGGATGGACATGTTGAGTGATTTATTTTTGCCGGGTACTTATCATGGTACTTTATATCGAAGAAATTTGAAGATAGAGCCTAAACTATTGCTGAATTTCACCATCTTGAACATATTACCGAGACGCGCTGATAAGGAACAAGTGCGCTTTTCTGAGGTTCCTATTTTGTATGCGTTGATGCACGGTGGACCGAAATTCTCTTTTCGGTACTTGGTCTTGAATCATGTGTGGATATGTAGAAATTCATCGGATAGGACAATCATTCCTTACTGTCGAATAATTACTGGGTTGTTGAAGCAACAAGGTGCAATCACTGATGAAGACGAAGGAAGAAAGAGGAAAAAGTTTAAACCTATTGATCTGGCAATAATGGGTTCTGGTTGGGTGTATTCTGAATCTGAAAGGTATCATAAATTGAAAAGTGGAGGTCAAAAGTGGAGGATGTTAAAGAAAGATGCACGGGCACTTTTGCCCGGTGAGGAGGATGACCCCGAAAGTGGAGCTGAAGCGCCACCAAGTGAGGATGAAGAATATGAAGACAATCCGGCGGGTGGACATTTGGATATTGGCCAAGGGAGTTCGAGTGGATATCATGGTGGAGGATTTTATGATTTTACCGAGAGGGCATATGTGGATGGTTGGGCCTTTGGGGGATCGATGAATGAGGTGATTGAAAGTCAACGCCCCCCAGCCTCGGTGTTTGATAGTTGGTCGGGGTCGGAGCGAACATTATTTGATCATCAAACGATGATGGGAGCTAGCATGGAGCGAAGAATGCAACAAGGTTTTGATCGTCAAGAATTATGGAACCGTGGACACGCATACGCTCAGCAAGTGGAGATTAATCACAGATACATTGATGATCAGAACAGGAGAATGAATGATGATTGGCACGCGGGGAGGCCCGTAGTCGCAAATCCACCACCGGTGGATTATGGGTCCCTACCGCCGTATGATGGAAGCATCCCCTATCCGACTCCACCAATCCACCATTCCCAATGGGTCAATCCTCAGCAGCAACAGCAACCCACAGATCAAGGAGGAAGCAGTGATGGAGCATTCGGCTTTGGCGAATGGAATGATTTGTTCACTTCGGTGTTCGGGCCGCCGCAGTCGCGCTACTATTGATCAGGTCGTGCTTCTTGTACATAGTTTTATATTCTGTTTGTTTGTGTTTGTGTTTTTACCTTTGGGTTTTGGGTGGTTGGGTGGTGTATTGAATCATGTGAATTGTTGGTGAGTTTGGGTTGTGGAAGTTGGATGTGTGTTTGTGTTTAAAAAAAAATGAAAAAATACAAAAAGAAATTTGTGGTTTGAGTTTACGAGCATTTCTTTCCAAAGCCATGCATTGGGACAATGCATCCCAAGTGTGGGGATGGGAGGAAATTTTTGGAGAACTTTAAAAATTTTTTTTTTTTTTTTTTGAGGTCAAGTGCAATGTTGTAAAAATTGGAACACCTTGATTTAACCCCCATTAGACACATCGGCAACCCTTAATACCCGTTTCTTTTTCTTGGTGAGAGTTGAAGCCACACATGTAAATAAATAAATTCTTCTTTTGGAGAGTGGCAACGGGTGGGGGTGCACTAGAACTTGTGCCTGAATACAGCTTGAATCCTTGATTGAACATGAGTGTAAAAATGATAAGGGCATTAGGTAGCCTCATCATGTGAGTGCGAGTGTGGGTTTTGGGGGGTTGGACCTCATACATTACAAATATGAGCAAGGTAGCGAGAGGGGCGGGGGTTTGGACATTTAGTTGCCCATCTTTGAGCCTAAAAGCCTATCGATTGTTAACCCTTTAGCTAGTTCCCTAAATCAATACCCAACTTGACCCGGTCTTGTGTGTTTAAATAGAGTGTTAGTATGTTATTTTTAGTATTACAAGTTGAAGTTTTAGTTGAGTGTGTTCATATGTGTATGTATTAGTGTTTCTTGATGTATTGAAAAAAAAAAAAAAAAAAAAAGAGGGGAAGAAGAAATTGAGAAAAATGATGAAAAAAAATAATAGAAAGATGAAAAAAAAAAGAAAGAGCAAGTTAAGTTATGTTTGTGTTTGTATATAGTAGTGTTTCTTTGTTCGCGTGTGTTTGTGTGTAATAAAATTATTTTTAGTATTACAAGTTGAAGTTTTAGTTGAGTGTGTTCATATGTGTATGTATTAGTGTTTCTTGATGTATTGAAAAAAAAAAAAAAAAAAAAAGAGGGGAAGAAGAAATTGAGAAAAATGATGAAAAAAAATAATAGAAAGATGAAAAAAAAAAGAAAGAGCAAGTTAAGTTATGTTTGTGTTTGTATATAGTAGTGTTTCTTTGTTCGCGTGTGTTTGTGTGTAATAAAAAGACCGGGTAAAGTTTGCGCTACTTATATATATCCTATTCCCTACCTGCACACCTAGCCAAGTTACAACCGTTAAGTCCCTTTGATTTATATTCATGTTCATGTTAGGAGGATTATTGATTTAGGTACAAGCTTATGGTTGTACAACTATCCGTTTGCCTTTTGTGTGTCTAGCGTATCTTTGCTAGAGCTTATTTGATACCGAGAGGAGAGATATTGTGAGGGGTGTGTTGATTGGGGTGTTGAGGATGGGTTAGTACGAGGATTGCACATTTAATTTGACTTTGAAATGATCGCCTAATTGTGGAAAGAAGTGGTAGTAGATTGCTTGGGACAAGCAATGGGTAAGTGTGGGGATGTGACGGGTGGTTCAACGAACACCCTTTAATAGTGTTAAAATGTTTATTTTATCCACATTTATCCATGTTATTGCTTGGAATTAGGTAACTACGGTTATTATGGTTGCAGGTGTAATAAGGAGTTAAAAATGGCGAAATACGGGCTTGGGAGTGGACCGGACCGCATCGGAACGAGATAGAAAAGAAGAAGAAAAAAAATGAAGAAATCAACAGACCCACCGTACCCCTACGGCCAGGCCGTAGGGTTACGGTGGCCTCAGGCCACATTTTTCCACCGTATAGCAGTCCTCAACCACCGTCAGGATATGAAACCCACCGTACCCTTACGGTGGGACCGTAGGGGTACGGTGGCCCTGCACTCTTGTGTAACTCCTTCTTTAAAGTGCAATTATTGGAGACTTATGATGATCACTTCCACTTGAAACGTTTTTAACAACATCTTGGGCGATTTTTGGCTAAAAAGAAGCTTTGGAAACTTATCACAAACATTGGTTTTAGCTTTTGATTCATATGAACATTTTTATGGTTATTATGATGATCAATCAAGGCATGCTTGGCTAGAACTTTAGATGATCATCCTTGGTGAAGTTTTTCTTGAACTCTTTATGTTTGTTCCTTGCATTTCTAGAATGATAATTTAGTACATGTTGCTTGATTATTATGGTGTTTGAACAATTTCTTGTAGTAGTTAATTAATTTCTCAATTTCTAGTCTTAATCGTACGTTCTTGGTGTTGTTGACAACCGGGATATTGCGGGAAGGATTTGGGTTGGATAATTGATTAATCGGTCATCGGGAAACAACCTCGCATTGCTATAATCCGAGTACTTTGTTCCCTTTTATCACAATAATTGTTTAAACATGAGTTATGTCTATGTAACTCTTTCTAGTGGAACTTTTGCATAAAGGTTAAAGGAAAATGGATCCAAGGATGGTCATTGTTTGTTAATTGGAAGAACAAAACTCATCTTAAATCATTAATTTAGTTTTCTTTTTATTGAAGTCTAAACCCAAAGCAATCAATACATCTTTGATCGTTAATCGTGTTAGTAGTTAATTATTAGTTAATTCATAAGTTATTAGCTTACACATATTCCACAAACTCCCTGTGTTCGATACCTTTTTTACCACTATACATTAGTTGTAATTGGGAAATTTTACGTGTACCACGACAAGCACGTCACTTCTCGAAGCGTGGACTAGCGCGAGAACCAACTTTTCCATTGTTGAGTAGCGGGTTTTTGCGTCGAGCAGCATACGGCTGACATAGTATATCGGGGTTTGTACCCCCTTTCTATCGACCATAAGCACCGCACTTACTGCCACCGCACTTACTGCCTTATCAGTGATAGACAGATATAGGGTAAGTGGTTCTTTTGGTAGCGGGGCAGTGAGTGTTGGCAGATTGCTCAAACACTTCTTCATGTCTTGAAACGCTGCTTTTGCCTCTTCAGTCCAGTTGAAGTTTGATTTCTTTAGGCAATTCTTGAGTGTGTCCACGAAGGGGAAGGATTTAGACGCGTAGTTTGACAGAAATCTGTTCAAAGCTACAAGACGCCCCATCAAAGTTTGGACTTCTTTGACTGAAGATGGAGATGGCATTCGCTCGATTGCTTGTACCTTATCCGGGTTGGCCCGGAAACCATCTTTTGTTACAACGACTCCGAGGAATTCTCCCTCTTCCATTCCGAAGGAACATTTTCCCGGATTAAGTTTCATCCGCACACTGCGCAATTGACCAAAGGTTTTTTGAATGTCAATTAACATCTGGTCTTCCTCTCTACTTTTTATCACCAGGTCATCAACGTACACCTCCAAATTTACACCGATTTGTTTTACAAACGCGGTGTCCATTAAACGCTGATATGTTGCCCCTGCGTTTTTTAGCCCGAACGGCATCTTGGTGTAGCAGAAGGTGCCCATGTCTGTGCGGAATGCTGTCTTGTCTTCGTCCTCTTTGGCTATCTGAATTTCATGATAACCCTTGTAAGCATCCAGGAAGCATTTAAACCTGTAGGGTGCCAAAGAATCGACTTTCAGGTCAATTTCGGGTAGCGGGTAACAATCTTTTGGACAAGCCTTGTTTAGGTCCTTGTAATCGACACACATGCGCCTGGTGCCGTTGGATTTTCCTACCATGACTGGGTTTGCCACCCAAGTTTGATATTTGCTCTTGCGGAGGATACCGGCCTTCAAGAGTTCCATCACTTGTTCATTCATCGCCTTTGTTTTCTCTGGCCCTATGCTGCGCTTCTTCTGGGCCACTGGCTCGGCATTTTTGTAGACGTTGAGCTTGTGCTCCGCGATGTGACGCGGGACGCCAACCATGTTTGCTGGCTTAAAAGCAAAGATATCCATGTTTTTTGTTAGCAGTTGCTTCAAATGAGTGCGGATGGAGTCAGAGATTTCATGGCCGGTGACAACTGTCTGTTCTGGGAATGCAGGGTTAATAACCCATTTTTCCGGTTCGGTTCTGACAGTTGATTTTGTTTGTTTTGCGGGCCTCGGCGCTTCTGATGTGTGACATGTTTTGTTTCCGCGAATAAATACGACTCCTGTACGGGTAGGGAAACCGGCCATCTGATGTGGCGTGGATGCGTTGCAGTTGAACTTTGCCAATCCTTCTCGCCCCAGTAGGATGTCATGCGAGGAATTAACGGGAAGAACTATAAAGTCGCACGTTTCAGTGCGCGAGTGCTTTCCGTCTGAGAGTGTTACTCGGAAAGTGAGCATACCCAGTGGGTAAATTGTTTCATAAATAAAGCCCGAAATCGGCTATGTTGCTGGTATTATTCTTCTTTTGTCATCATCGTCCAGCTGGTCGAAACATTGCTGGTACATAATGTCGGTGTTGCTTCCGTTGTCCAAGAACATATATCTTGTTCGATAATGGCCAACAACGCCGGTGATGATCAGTGGAGCTGTGGACGAAGCCCCGCCCTTTACTCTTGGCATAATCACTTGCTCTTCTTTCCATGAATCATCTCTTGCCTCCGTAAAGGTGCGTTTGTGACTTGCGTTTCTATGGATCATGTTGCATGTATTGCGCGATGTGCTATACACGTGATGCGCATTGAGATTGCGTATCTTTTTCTGAGAGGGTTCGCCTCCCTCCGTGTTGTCCCTCTGCTTTCTCCGCATGTTCTTCACAAGGTGCATTAACTACCCTGATTTTATGGCATTTTCAATTTCCATCTTCAGACTATAACAGTTGTCTGTCATATGTCCGTGGTCTTCATCATACTCACAGTACTTGGACCTATCCACGTTCCGTCTGTCACCTCGGAGCTCTTGCGGTTTCGGGAATTGAATTTGTTCAATTTTTAACACCTCAGATGGCGTTTTGGACAGTGGTGTCCATTCGTAATTCTTCTTTGAGTGTCCTTTGTGATCACGGGGCCCTCTTGAGCTGAGCATGTTTCGTGCATCTTGCGCGTAGGAATGTTTTCTTTCCTCCGTTGCGCCTGAAATTCTAGACCAGACAGACTGTTTGCCCCTCCCTCTGTTGTTTGAGGATGGGTGGTGGCTGCTACTTTGGTGCGTGTTTTTGTTTCGGTGAAAGGATCGTTCGGAAGATGCGTACACTTTGGCAGCTTCAATCACTTCATCCCAAGCTTAAGGCATGCCATCTTTTCCCGTTAAGAACTTCATCAAATCGTCGTTTCTTACCCCGTGTATGAATGCTGCAGGGGTAAGTTCTTCTCCGCATCCTAGCTGGAGAGCTTCCTTGTTATATCTGACGATGTAATCTTCCAGTGATTCGTTCTCGTGGCGCGTACACAGGAGAATGTGAGCTTTGTCCTTCTTATGTTTGCGCAGATGAGAGAAGTGGTTCTTGAATTTTCTTATTAGATCATCGAAGTCCACCAGACTTCCTACAGGCAAACTTGCATACCAGACTTTGGCTGCCCCTGTTAACGTTTGCACGAATAGATGGCACCAGGCTTGCACCGGCCATAGCTTGGAGCTGCCTGCGCAATCAAAAGCATGTAAGTGATCGTCTGGATCACGCAAACCGTCGTATTTCCCAATGGTGCTTGGTAGCTTGCACTCTTGGGGCATTGGTGCTAGCGCAATACACGCACAGAACTTTGATCTTTCGGCAAAAGTCTTCGGCCTGTATGGCTTATAGAGGTCATCATCTTTGGGTGCCAGACTGCTGGCAACAGATTTAGAATTCTGCTTTTTATTAGAATCATGATGCACCTCATTTTCTGATTCATAGCCGTCTGGTTCCTCATGCAGGTTGGCGGGGTCCTGACCGTGAGTATTTCTACCACGGTCTCCACCACGCACCGCCTGACGAGTTCCCTTAGTGCGACGGCCATTGTTTTTTTCACGAGGAGATTCAGAATCTTCCTCCCTTGTGTCGAAACTTAACGTCTTTTGGACGTTAAGTTTAGCTTGATTCATTACCATCTTCTGATATTCAGCGATTGTCTTTGAATTTTCTCAAGCCTACCATTCGTCCGGGTCAACCAGAGATAGGTTATCTTGTTTCTTCTTTCCTCCAGTAGATCCTCCCTTGATTGGCTGGAACTGGAATGTCGAAGCCGGTTGCTTCTGAGCCACATTCTTCGTAATAGTGTTTGGTGTAACATCCTGGATCTCGTCATTGATTGTGGCATCTACTTCAGCAGTGTTATTGTTGTTTGCATCCTTTGAGAAAGCCATGTTGCTAGTTTGAAAGATTGTTAAAATCGTAAGGGGTGGCGCCAATGAAGAAACAAATGGTCTTACCATCGATTAGGGATGATAAGATTATTGTATCTACAGGGTTGATCCTTCACTAACAGCTATGGATGGAGGAACCTGCAAACAAGAGTGAATATGTGGGTGTGGAGACGACTACACGAGGTATTTGTTTGTAACAAAAACGGGGTGAATGGGGATACTATCAAGTGTGATAGCTCTCCAGGTCAGTAGAAAGTGTCCTCTCCTATTGGGGATGTGATCCCTTTTATAGGAGAGTCCGTATGCCACCATTACCCAAGTCCTAACAGTGGTTAGGTTGTCTCCATCACCCTTAATTATGTTAGTGAGGTGATATATGGAAAGCATAATTAATGGGAATAGTGGAACATAATACCGCCTCTAATGTCTAGTTAACGTGCTTGAAGCCTTGATTCATGCATGGCATTTGACCATGCATGACTTTCTCCTTGACCGAGACTTGACCATTGACCGGTCATTAATGTGCTTTGACCACTTCCTGCGCATAAACTTTTCTCCGCGCGGCGATGTTGTTCCGGGTTTGGGTATGTGGAATAGTGTATTCGGTACCCAATCCCATCAGATATCTTCACGGCAGGTCATCTACAGAGTCCGAGTATAAAGCCTTAGCAGACACGGTTACTGAGATAATATGGCTTGAGGCGCTTCTTAAGGAACTTAACGTTTCTTTGACATATGTTCCTACTTTATGGTGTGATAATCTTGGTTCTACCTACCTGTCATCCAATCCAGTCTTTCATGCTCGAAGAAGACATGTGGAAATTTATTATCATTTCGTTAGGGAAAAGGTCGCGCAAAGGAAACTCTCAGTTTAGTTTATCAAAACAGATGATCAGATTGCAGACGTGTTCACAAAGCATCTTTCATCACAACGGTTCCTTCTTCTTCGATCCAAGCTACAGGTCGCTCCCCGGCCTTAGTGTTGGATCAGTATTGCTCTTTTGTATGAACTTGCAAGTGAACACTTAGGTGTTTAGCAAGTTCTTAATCAGTGATAGCACAGCGGAATGATATGAGTTTAAAGCTACACTTATCAACAGGAGTTATTACTCCCCCTGGATTGAGAAACTAATAAATGATAAGTATTTATTGAGAATCTAAGTATTGAATGAGAATGAAACACTTAGACGGATTCTCAATAAATATGAAATGGAAATAACAATAATATGCTTTGAAGAATTTCTGTATTAAAAATCAATGTCTAAAGCAGAGGGATGAACCCTTCTATTTATAGACTTTACAAATACATGAACCTTGCCAAAAAGCAAGTTCAGAAACAAGTTGCAACAAGTTGCAGTCTTGGAACTTGTACATAAAGTAAAAGTAATACTAAACTAATAAACTACTGATACAAAAGGCGGTGGAAAAGATCTTCTCATAAGTACTGATGAATGACAAACTACTGATGAGTAGTTTGTCTTCAGTAGAAATGTCTGGTTTGAACTTCAGAACTTCTGATGACTTTTCTTCTTCAGTACTTGTGGAATCTCTTCTTCAGCAGTTTGATCTTCCTTCTTCAGCAGTTCTATACTTAGAATATTTTGACAGAAGTGAATTAGACTAAGGTTTGCAAAAGTGGTTTCACCAATCCTCTTTGTCCTAACAATCTCCCCCTGGATTGATGAAGCCAAAACCTTACTAATTCCTTATTGTTTTCTTCTTTCATTCACAATCTTCCATATTCCTTTGAATATGGAATTCTTTAGCTGGTTCAGCTGTTCATCAGTGAGTGATCCTTATTGTGGTTCTAGATGCTGGATTGTAAGCAGGTCTTGAGTTTATAGCTTCTTTAGATCATTCATCGACTTATAGGCTCTGCTTGTCTGATCTCTTCTTGTCACTTGTACTGAGTTGTTATTAGTAAAGGACCATCTGATGATAGGTACTTTAGACTTGTCAAAGTCTAAAGTGTAGGGAACCATGGTGGTACCCTGGGATTCTCCTGAGTGTTGGATATTTTCAACTTCAGTGACTCTTAGGTGGGATTCACTTCCTTGTTCTTGTTGCATCACATTAGGTAGTTGAAAGGTTGGCAAATGATGCTCAGTAAGTACCTTAGTGTGCAGTTTGTCTTTGATGGTTTTCTGAATTTGATAGGCAAAGGTGGAAGGATCCCTGAATTGTGTGATCAGAGGTTTTTCTTCAATGTCAAAGTCAGAATGGACTACTGTACTTCCTTCTAGTAGTACCATTCTGAAATCAGTCTTCACATTCTCCTCTGATTTCTTCTTTTGAGTAGCTGGTCTTCTTTGAACACCAGAAGTTCTAACTACTGAAGTTGGTACTTCAGCAGTTTGAAACTTCTCTGGATTTGCAGCCCTTGCAGCCTTGTATTTTCTATAAGTGTAAGGATTGGTGAAACCACTTTTGGAAACCTTAGTCTAATTCACTTCTGTCATTTTGGCTAAGTATAGAAGTACTGAAAAGAAAACAAAGAACTGCTGAAGAGAAGATAAGAGAAGTGCTGAAGAAGAAACTGCATCAGAAGTTCTGAAGTCCAAACCAGACAAGTTCACTTCAGAAGTACTGAAGACAAACTACTCATCAGTAGTTTGTCATTCATCAGCACTTAGCATCAGATATTTTCCACCGCCTTTTGCATCAGTAGTTTTATTGTTTATTATTACTTTTAGCTATATTTGTTTGTTTCAATGTTGCAACTTGTGCAACTTGTTTCTGATATTTGTATACTTGCTTTATGGGCAAGTTACATGTATGTAAACGTCTATAAATAGGAGGCTTCAACCTCCTGTTTTAGACATTGATTTTAATAGAAAAATCCTTCAAACACTATCACTGTTCTATTCCATTTCTGTATTTATTGTGAATCTGTCTAAGTATCTAATTCTCATTTACTGCTTAGATTCATATTAAATACTTGTCATTTATTAGTTTCAATCATCAAGGGGGAGTAATAACTCTTCCTTAGTATAAAAAGTGTTGCTTTAACTTATACATTCCGTTGTGCTTATAATCTGATTTACAAGGGCTTGCTAAACACTTAAGTGTCAAGATAGCAAGTTCTTACTTAGCAAAAAGAGCAAACTGATCCAACAATTGGTATCAGAGCATTGGTTTATCTGATCACATATCAATCTAACAAATTGAGAATCAGACACAAAGCTCTTATTGATATTCAATAAAAAGATCAAAAGTTCACTTTTTATCAACATCCATCACTTAAAAGAGTCATCTGACAAATCTATACTCTTTAAAATGGATCCACATAATACTGGTTCTGCCACTAAACCTGCCATGCTTGTAAGAAATGAGTACAACATATGGCAAAAGAGAATGGCACATACCTTGTCACAAACCAACACAGGTTGTTGGAAATCTGTGATATATGGTCCTCACATACCAGTAAATACTAATCTTGAAACTAATGTTAAGGTCCCTAAGGACCCTAAAGAATATACAGATGATGATTTCTTAAAACTTGAGCTAGATGCAAAAGCATTCTCTATGTTGGCAATGGCTCTCCCAAATGAGATATACTCTGGCCTTTTACATTGTGAAAGTGCCAAAGAACTCTGGGATTGTCTTAAAGAACAGTTTGGAGGAACTGAAGAGGTGATTGCCAACACCAGAGAGATCTTAGCTCAACAATATGAGACATTTGCTCATATTAATGGGGAAACTTTAACTCAACAATTTGAAAGATTCTCCTCATTAATATCTGAGCTAAAGTTAAATGGTCAGACCTATACAACAGTATCTATGCTACATAGATTTTTAAGGTCTTTACCAGACAAATGGGAAACATACTCCATTGTTTTAAGATCCTCACCAGATTTTAGCTCCCTCACTCTTACAAAACTCCATGGGAGATTACTTACTTTTGAGAGAGAAATTGATCAAAAGAAGAAATTACAATCATCTGGTAAAACTGCTGATGACTACCTACCAGGTAGTACAGCACTTTTGGGACAAGATTCACCAACTTGTTCCTATGGATCTTATGACAATATTGACATAACCACTGGGATCTCATCAGAAAGATCTTTCCCAGGTTATGACAATAATGACCAAAGTCAAACTGCTGATAATCTATGTTTTATCATGGATGATTTGAAAAACTTTAGCAGTGACGACTTAGAAGAAATGGACATATTACACCAACTGGCCATGCTAAGCATTAAAACTAACAAGTTTTATAAAAGGTCAGGAAGGAAATTTCCAGGATTGACCAGTAATACAAAAATTGGTTTTGACAAATCTAAATTAAGATGTCACAAGTGTCAGAAGTTGGGACACTTTGCTAGAGAGTGTAGAAGCTCTAGCTTTAACCAATCACAATCTGGAAATAACTATAACCCCAATTATAATAGGAATAATGGAACTCAAGGGAGTGCTCATTTTGTACAGGCACAAGCTCCTCAACAGCAATACATGCCACAAGTACAATATGTTCAAGTGCCTGCTCAACAGATGCAGAGCCAACAATCAATCCCTCCCTTTCCAGTTGCTCAACATCCTCCACAGCCTCAACAACCCTCTCAGCAAAGTCTTTTTACCTCAGGGTATGTTTACTGGAGCAGTCTCCCTTTTGACACCACAGAGTGCAATCCTGATGCAGACAACAAAATGTTTGACATCAACTGGGGAGAACCAGACAATGGTAGAAAGAACTTTGCCTTAATGGCATTTGAAGGCTGTACTTCAAAATCTGCATTGTCACAGGTATCAAAAGAATCTTTGACAAAATTTGCTCAAATTCTTGCAAAGAAACTTTTGCTCTCATAAGAGAGACAAATCTGCACTTACAAGGTAAAGCCAATGATTTAGAAAGAAAATACACACAGATAAAATGTGATTTAGAAAGAAAACTGTGTGCTAAAACAAAAGAAGTTTCTAAATTAACTGACTCAGCTATTGAAACCCAAGCACAAATTAAAATCATGCTAAATGACCTGGGAGATGTCAGACAAGAGCTTGCTGACACCAGGATCACATGTGAAAAATGGGTGGAATCTTGTAAGGGGTATCAATTATTGCTAAACAAACAAAGTGCTTCAAATGTTAAGTTTGGCATAGGATACCATCATGTTGAAACACCAACAGATTTTTCTCCCAAAACTACTGAAGATGGGAGAAGAATTGTTTCAAATGAAACTTCTGAAGGGAAAAAGTGCACATCTTTCCATGAAAACTTTCTAAACAGAAATCCTGGCATTTTTAAAGAAAGTACTTCAGAAGTATTAACAAAATCTGACAACAAGCCATCAGTAGTTTCATCTACATCAGGAGTTGAGACCCTGAAAACTACTGATGAGCAAAATCTCTTCACAAATGTCAGAAATTTGCCTTTAGATCAAAAACAAAAGGCAAAAGAGTGTGAAATTTGTGGTCTGTTCAACCACAAAACTGAATTTTGTAGATACATAAAAGGAATTCAGTTCAATCAAAAGATTAAACAACAGGTTGAGGGAAATCAAATCAGAAATGATTATGAAAGAATCTTTAAACCCAAGAAACAACAACCTGAAAACACCTTTTCTCAGAAAAAGATAAAATCTCAACCAAAATCTTTTTCTCAAAACTCTTTGTCAGTAGTTAGACCTAGATCATCAGCAGTTTCACAAACTGCTGAGATACAAAATCTAATGAACATGGTACAACTATTGATGACCAAGGTTGATGGTGGTCCTGAAAAGGATACCACCATGGTTCTTAATGAAAAATCCATTGCCAAAAAGACATGGATTTCTCAACCTGGTCAAGAACAAACTGTAACTGTTCTCAAGAGCAAACCCAAAGCCAAACAGGCTTGGGTTCCTAGATCTAACAAATTTGCTTTTATGTGCAGAGAGTTTCCAAGGGCTTAAACAGCATATGGTATGTTGATAGTGAAGGCTCTATGCACATGACTGGATGCAGATACCTGATAAACAACTTTATCAGCCAAAGAGAAGGATCTGTATCCTTTGGGAACAATGCTAAGGGATATGTGCTAGGACATGGCAATGTCTCCTCTGGCAAAATACAGTTTGACAAAGTCAATCTGGTGGAAAACCTTGAATACAACTTGCTGAGTGTGTCACAAATGTGTGATAAAGGATATTCTTCCTTTTTCACAAAAACAGCATGCAAGATCATCTCACCAGAAGGCCAGAAGTTGATAGAGAAGATCATTGAAGATCATACTTTGCTGATTGCCAAAAGATGTGGCAATGTCTATGCAGTGGACATTGAGAAAGACAAAGTATTGAACAACACTGCCTGTTTCTTCTCAAGGGCATCAACTTCAGAAACAGATCTCTGGCACAGGAGACTTGGCCATGTGAACTTTAAAACCATAAATAAAGTCACAAAAATGGGCTTGGTCAGAGGTCTACCTTTGAAAGTATACCAGTGTCAAGAACACTGTGTGTCCTGTTTAAAGGGAAAACAACATAAGTCCTCCTATAAGTCTATTGAAGAATCAAAAACAACTGCATGTCTTCAACTA
This sequence comes from Ambrosia x helenae, assembly GCA_030844895.1. Lineage (NCBI taxonomy): Eukaryota > Viridiplantae > Streptophyta > Magnoliopsida > Asterales > Asteraceae > Ambrosia > Ambrosia x helenae. The sequence continues at coordinate 2,254,012 of CM061229.1, forward strand.
CTCCATATGGACTTATTTGGACCTGTCAAGATTATGAGCCTTGGTAAAAAGAAGTACTGCTTAGTCATCATTGATGACTACTCAAGATTCACATGGGTATTCCTCTTATTCTCCAAGGATGAGGCTGCTGAAATCATCAAGTTCTTCATTCTACAAGTAGAGAAACAATATTCTCTATCTGTCAAAACCATTAGAAGTGACAATGGGACAGAGTTCAGGAACAAAACTCTGGATGAATTCTGTTTGTCTAAAGGGATTATTAGACAATACAGTGTTCCCAGAACTCCTGAACAAAATGGTGTAGTAGAAAGGAAGAACAGAACATTAATAGAAGGAGCAAGAACAATGTTAGCTGATTCTGGACTGCCCTTGTACTTTTGGGCAGAAGCAGTTAACACATCATGTTATGTTCAGAATAGAGTTCTTGTGGTCAAGAGACATTCCAAGACTGCCTATGAAGTTCTTCATGGCATGAAGCCCCTTATCTCCTTTTTCAGGGCTTTTGGGTGTCAATGTTTCATCTTGAACATCAAGGAATCCATTTCAAAGTTTGCTGCCAAAGTTGACTCAGGTTACTTTCTTGGTTACTCTTCAACTAGAAAAGCCTACAAGGTTTTTAATTCTCACACCAGGATAGTAGAAGAAACATCGAATGTCAAGTTCAATGAGTCAAAACACACTCTTATTCCAGCACATCCTGCTGAACTCTTTGACCTTGACAACTTCCACTTTGGACCTGAAAAGACTGTTACTCCTTCCAAACCTACTTATTATGGTGATCAAAGGTTTGAAGATGAGGATCCTACACCATGGACTCCTCAAACAGTCATAAAGTCAACTTCAACACCATCAGAAGTTTCACAAACTTCTGATCCAACAAATACTGAAGGCCAAACTCAAACATCTGCTTCAGCACCTGCAACTACTGAAGAAGCTAAAACTGTTGAACCAGATATTATAGACCTCAGTAGTTTGTTTGAAGAACAAGAGCCACCTACACCTGTCAGTGGTTTACAACAACTGATTGACCACAGAGATCATCCACTTGATCAAATCATGGGTGATATAGCTTCAGGTGTTCTTACCAGAAACCAGCTCTCCAACTTTTGCCTATTTTCAGCCTTTATTTCACAGTTGGAACCAAAGAAGTACCAGGAAGCCCTCAAAGACAATAATTGGGTGCAAGCTATGCAAGATGAACTGCTTCAGTTCAACAAGCAACAGGTCTGGGAAATCTGTCCCTTACCTCCAAACAAGCAACCAATTGGCACAAGATGGGTTTTCAGGAACAAACAAGATGAAGCTGGTATGATAATCAAGAACAAGGCAAGACTAATAGTTCAAGGGTACTCTCAAGAAGAGGGGATTGACTATGATGAAACCTTTGCTCCAGTTGCAAGGCTTGAGGCCATCAGGTTATTTCTGGCCTATGCCATTTCCAACAAAATTAAAGTTTATCAAATGGATGTGAAAAGTGCATTTTTGTATGGAAAAATAAAAGAGGAGGTGTATGTCTGTCAGCCACCTGGGTTTGAGGATCCTTCTCATCCTGAGTGGGTGTACAAACTAGACAAAGCTCTTTATGGGCTCAAACAGGCTCCAAGAGCCTGGTATGATACACTCTCCACCTTTTTACTCAAAAATAACTTTACAAGAGGTGCCATTGACAAAACTCTTTTCATTAAAAATGTTGGAAATCATGTCTTACTTGTTCAAATTTATGTTGATGACATCATTTTTGGTTCAACAAACACAAAACTGTGTGATGATTTTAAGAAACTCATGCAATCAAAATTTGAGATGAGTACCATGGGAGAACTGCAGTACTTTCTAGAACTGCAGATCAAGCAACAAACAAATGGAACTTTTATACATCAATCAAAATATGTTAAAGAATTATTGAACAAATTTTCTTTAAATGACTGTAAATCATGTTCCACTCCCATGACACCAATCACACAAGTTGAACCTGATGATCAAGGAAAACAGGTTGATCAAACCATGTAAAGATGCATGATAGGTTCCCTTTTATACTTAACTGCTTCTAGACCAGATATTATGTTTTCAACATGTGTCTGTGCTAGATATCAATCAGCACCAAGGTAATCACACCTTATTGCAGTCAAAAGAATTTTCAGATATCTGAAAGGAACTCCAACACTTGGAATTTGGTATCCTGCTTCAAGCAATACCAAGTTATCAGCTTTTTCATATAGTGACTATGCAGGGTGTAAGATGACAAGAAAGTCAACATCTGGTGGTTGTCAATTCCTGGGTAACTGTCTAGTGTCATGGCAATCAAAGAAGCAAACATCTGTTGCAACTTCAACGGCTGAAGCTGAATACATTGCAGCTGCAAGTTGTACATCACAGATACAATGGCTCCAATATCAACTTCTTGATTATGGAATCAAAGAGACCAAGACACCTTTGTTTGTAGACAGCAAATCTGCCATTAGCATCATTCAAAATCCGGTACAGTTCTCAAAAACCAAACATATTGAGATCAGGTACCATTTCATAAGAGATTGCTATGAAAAAGGCAAGATTGAGGTGAAGCATGTAGCAACAGCTAATCAAATAGCTGACATCTTCACAAAACCCCTTGACACATCAACATTTCAGAAGTTAGTATCCATGCTTGGGATGCTAAATTTGTAAGTGTTTATTTTCTTATTTTGCAAAATTTCATTTTTCACTTACAAAACAGACAAAAAGTCTGAAACAAAACTTCTGAAAAGAGAGAAACTACTGATGAACAAACATCAGTATGGGGATAATTTTTGAAAAGTGTGAAACTTCTGATAAAATAAACTTCAGAAGTTATGAATAAAAGTATTTATAAAAACATTTCTCATCAGCTGTTAAAACTACTGAAGAGGAAATGGGAACTACTGATGAAGTAATCCTTCATCAGCAGTTTAAGTCAAAAGGGAAAATCTGACTTTTCCCATCATCAGAGGTTTGACCTAATCAGTTTAAAACCTCTGATAAAAAGATTTTTAACCAAAGGCGGTTCAAAAACTTCTAATAAAGAAGATTCAAGCGGTTAAAACTTCTGATAAATACCTTTTTCTCCACACTTATCCTTTCAAACTCAAAATATCCCTCCTTCTCTCTCAAAAACTCTCTCAATAACCTAAACCTGCAAATCAACTGTTCGATCAAAACCCAAACCACATGACTCTAGTTCTAAAGCAGGGACACAATCAAAGGGCCTTTCTTGAAAAACAAGAAGGCTGGTCCCAATACGATGAGATCATTGATCTTGTCGTAAATTCCCAATATTTTACTGCTCTCACAATAAACCCACCAATTCACACTAAAACTCTGAATGAGTTCTGGGCAAATGCTGAGACGGTGACGGCTGATGATGAAGTCATTTCCCTCAACTCAAGAATAAAAGGGAAACCACTGACCATCACACCGGCCACACTGGCAACAAGACTGGGTCTGGATGATGTGACTGCCCCTGACCATGTTGCTAATTCTGATATTCACCTAACCATGACTGAGTGTGGTTATCAAGGTACTCTCTCCCATGCTACTATCTTCAAAAAATATTTTGAACCAAAATACAAGCTTTTGTTTCATTATATTATTATGTGTTTGAGTCCTAAAACAGGGTCTTATGACCAGATGCCCTCCACTTTTCAACCAATATTTCATTCCATTGTGAATGAAACTAAATTCAGGGCATCAAAACTATTTTTCAATGAGTTGGTGTTACATCACAATAATACCAAGAAGAAGTTTTTGTTGTACCCAAGGTTCATTATGCAATGCATAATAGGGGAATTGGGTAATGAGGTGCTTGTGGGAAAAATTTCAACTTTAAATCCTTTAACATCACAAGCATACTCAAGGCATAACAAACCGGCTGCCTGGCCAGAAGATGATCAGGGAGAACAACAACAAGTCCCCCTGAAGCCCACATCTTCCAAACTCACACCACCAAAAGCCAAAAAGCCCAAGCCAACAAAGACAAAAACCCACCAACCCAAAAGAAAAGCTGTTCAGGAGGTTGAGATGCCTGAACATGCTCATGAGCATTCTGCTCTTCAAATTGGTGAGACTGAAACACCCTCTCAGTCTCATCCATCTCAAACCCCACCAAGAGCACCCATAACCATTTTATTCAAAAGAAAAAGACTTAGAAAAACTATTGAAACACACTCTTCTTTTGAAACTGCTGAACAACAAAATTCACCTATTGCCCAAACTACTGAACCAACCCCACAAATTTCTGAACAAGAGGCAATAGAAATTGCCAAACTTCTCTCTGGGCTAAAAGAGAAGGTCCCATCTGATTATGTCAGTCCCCTACAACCACAACAAACAGGGGACATAACCACTACATCAGACATGGATGTGGACATCTCTAGCCCTATCCCAAGAGATGAGGGTGGACCAGAGTCTTTAAGCCCAAATTTAGAGACTCTTGGGGCATCTGAGGCTGCTACTACTCAGTTACCACCCAGTGGTGGATCTGAGGATAGAAGTAACATAGCTAAGACCTCAGATGTGGCAACTACTGATGAAGGCTTAATGCCTGAAGTAGGAAATCCTTAGAACCAAGAACAAGAGGTTCATGAGAGAACTGATTTGGGCTCAGCTCATGATTTAACTGAGACAGTCCTCATTGAGGGCAACATCAGGGATTCAGATGATTCCATTAATTTGGATGATGTTTCACAAACACAAACTACTGAATTGACGGACCATTATGAAGGTCCTGTTTCAGGGGTATCCAGGCTCAAGAAGCCAGTCACCCCTGCACAGGTTAAAGCCCACTCAATCCCTAAAACCCCTAGAGTGGCATCCTCTGTACAACATGAGGATCTCCCAAAAACACCCCCTTCACAACAAATTCCTACCCAATTCCCTGGGCAAACAAGCATAGACCTGAACCTGCTATGCAGCCCAAAGGGTCCCCTGTACCACATGATGAATACTCTCATCAGAAATCACTTCCAAACATACACAGCTAACTTGGAGCTGTCTATCAAGAATCAATTTGGAGTGATCAAGACCAAGATGAATGATCTGTCCAACAAAATAGACTTCAACAGCAACCAGATTGCTCATCTTCAAGGACAATTCTCCCAACCCTCAACTTCAAAAGTTAAAATTGATGAATCCAAAAAGGGGGAGAAGATCAGGGAACCTAAGGAGTCATTCCAAGCCAGGATAAGGGCAAGAGTGGCCATCCTTGAAAGAGATCAAAAAGATCAGGCCAGGAAAGAAAAACTGGCCAAACAGTTTGGTGTCTCAGTAGAAGAGATTGAAGCAGCAGAAAAAGAAGATGAGACCCAAACATCTGATGAATCCCTAAGGCTCAATGAAGAAACTTCTGATGGCAAAACTTCTGATGAAGAATCAGAAAGTACTGAAGACAATCCTTCAGTAGTTGACAAACCATCAGCAGTTGTCAACCCATCAGAGGTTAACACTTCCAAACCTCAAACTGCTGACCCTTCCAGAACCACTGCTCCCATTCAACCAACATCTGATCCTATCAGGCCTACAACTGTTACAACAATGACTGTACTAAACCCTTCTCCTATCTCTCAATCAGCTGAATTATTAGAGAAGAGCTTAGTTGCAGCCAACAAGAAGGCCAGAGAAGATCTGATCTGGAAAACTCTGGAAGAAAGGGATGATCTAGATTTAAGCCATGAAGAAAAACTTCAGGCTTATGAAGTTGAACTACAAAGGCAGGCTAGCCTTGATGAGATTGCTGAACAAGATAAAAGACAACAACTGGTGTCTTACATTACCAAGAACAGCAAGACTAAAGCCTTTACACTCAAAGGACTCTCTATGCAAGAGCTGACAAGAAGGGCACAACTGTTTGCAGATAAAATGGCCACTAGCAAAGAAGGAAAGGCCAAGAGAGCCCAGATTATAGAAGAGTTAGTAGCAGAAGGCTATGGTTCAAAAGCCTCAGTATCCAGATGGAAAGAAGAAAGACTAATGGATACTTACAGAAAATACTTGGCTGCCAAAGCTGCAAATCCAGAGAAGTTTCAAACTACTGATCCTTCAAGATCAGTAGTTAGAACTTCTGGTGTATCAAGAAGACCTGCTACTCAGAGAAAGAAGGCAGAGGACAATGTCAAAACTGACTTCAAAATGGTACTACTTGAAGGAAGTTCAATAGTCCATTCAGATTTTGACATTGAGGAGAAACCTCTGTTAACACAATTCAGGGATCCTTCCACTTTTGCCTACGAAATACAAAAGACCATCAAAGAAAAGCTGCATACCAGAGTAGTGACTGAACACCATCTCCCAACTGTTCAGATGCCTGATATGCAACAACAACAAGGAAGAGACTCCCACCGGAGGCTATCTGAAACTGAAAGCATCCAGCACTCAGGACCATCAACCCAAGGGACAAGTCTGGTTCCCTATTCTTCTGACTTTAACAAGTCAAAGATACCTATCATCAGATGGTCACTTACTGATAACAACTCAGTATTGTTGACAAGAAGAGACCTCTCAAGCAGGGCTTACAAGAAGATCAGTGATCTGAAGAAACTGTCAACACAAGACCTGCTCACAATTCAACATCTAGAACCACAGAGAGGATCTCTATCTGATGGTCAGTTAAACCAGCTCAAGAACACCATGTACAAAGAGATATGGAAGATTGTTCAAGACAGAAGAAAAACATAAGGAATTAGTAAGGTTTTGGCTTCATCAATCCAGGGGGAGATTGTTAGGACAAAGAGGATTGGTGAAACCACTTTTGGAAACCTTAGTCTAATTCACTTCTGTCATTTTGGCTAAGTATAGAAGTACTGAAAAGAAAACAAAGAACTGCTGAAGAGAAGATAAGAGAAGTGCTGAAGAAGAAACTGCATCAGAAGTTCTGAAGTCCAAACCAGACAAGTTCACTTCAGAAGTACTGAAGACAAACTACTCTTCAGTAGTTTGTCATTCATCAGCACTTAGCATCAGATATTTTCCACCGCCTTTTGCATCAGTAGTTTTATTGTTTATTATTACTTTTAGCTGTATTTGTTTGTTTCAATGTTGCAACTTGTGCAACTTGTTTCTGATATTTGTATACTTTCTTTATGGGCAAGTTACATGTATGTAAACGTCTATAAATAGGAGGCTTCAACCTCCTGTTTTAGACATTGATTTTAATAGAAAAATCCTTCAAACACTATCACTGTTCTATTCCATTTCTGTATTTATTGTGAATCTGTCTAAGTATCTAATTCTCATTTACTGCTTAGATTCATAATAAATACTTGTCATTTATTAGTTTCAATCATCAATGGGGAGTAATAACTCTTCCTTAGTATAAAAAGTGTTGCTTTAACTTATACATTCCGCTGTGCTTATAATCTGATTTACAAGGGCTTGCTAAACACTTAAGTGTCAAGATAGCAAGTTCTTACTTAGCAAAAAGAGCAAACTGATCCAACAATTAATATTTCTTCTTTCCATTTGGACACAGAGGCTTTTGAACCATAACCATTAGCTACTAGTTCTTCTATCATCTGAGCTCTCTTGGCTTTTGCATCTTTACTTGTTGCAAGTTTGTCTGCAATAAGTTGAGCTCTTCTTGTCAGCTCTTCTATGCAGAGTCTCTTTAAAGTATGGGCTTTGATCTTGTTGTTCTTAGTAATATAAGACATCAGTTGATGTCTTTTGTCTTCCTCAGCAATTCTGTCTAGGCTAGCCTGCCTTTGAAGTTCAGCTTCATAAGCCTGTAGCTTTTCATTCAGGCTTAAATCCAAGTCATCCCTTTCTTCCAGAGTTTTCCAAATCTGATCTTCTTTGGCTTTCTTCTGAGCTGCCACTAAACTCTTCTCAAGAAGTTCTGCTGATTGAGAGATTGGAGAAGGGTTTAGTAGAGTCATAGTGGTAACTGTTGTAGTAGGCCTAGGAGGAACAAGAGTTGGTTGAGTAGGTTCTGTTGATCTGGAAGGCTCTTGTTTAGCAGTTTGAATGTTGGAAGTGTTAACATCTGATGGGTTGACAACTACTGAAGGTTTGCCAACTACTGAAGGATTGTCTTTAGTACTTTCTGATTCTTCATCAGAACTTTGTCCATCAGAGGTTTCTTCATTGTGCCCTTGGGATTCATCAGACTTTTCAGCATCTTCTACTTCTTGAATAGAGACACCAAATTGTTGGGCCAGTTTTTCTTTTCTGGCTTGGTTTCTTTGATCTCTTTCTTGGATAGCCACTCTTGCCTTTTTTTCCTGGCTTCAAGTGACTCCATAGGTTCCTTAGTCTTCTCCCCCTTTTTGGCTTCATCAGGTTTTGATGTTGAAGGTTGGGAGAAATGACCTGTAAGATTAGCAATCTGTTTGCTGTTGAAGTCAATCTTGTTGGACAGATCGTTCATCTTGGTCTGTATCACTCCAAATTGGTTCTTTATGGACAACTCCAAGTTAGCTGTGTATGTTTGGAAGTGATTTTTGATGAGGGTGTTCATCATATGATATAAGGGACCATCTGGGCTGCATAGCTGGTTCATGTCTATGCTGGATTGCCCAGGGAATTGGGTAGGCATTTGTAGTGAGGGGTGTGTTTTTGGTTGATCTTCTTGTTGTACAGAAGATGCCACTATAGGGGAATCAGGGATTAAGTGGACTTTAACCTGATCTGGTGTGACTAGCTTCTTGAGCATAGATACACCAGGTGCAGGACCTTCACTTGTAGCCGTCAATTCAGTAGTTTGGTGTTTTTAAACATCATCCAAGTCAATGGAATCATCTGAATCCCTGATTATATCCTCAATGAGGACTGTATCAGTTACATCATGAGCTGAGCCCAACTCAGTTGTCTCATGTACCTCTTTTTCTTGGTTCAGAGGATTTCCTACCTCAGGCATTAAGCCTTCATCAGTAGTTGCCACAGTTGAGGTCTTAGCAATGTTGCTTCTTTCCTCAGATCCACCACTGGGTGGTAAATGAGTAGTAGCAGCCTCAAAAGTACCAAGAGTTTCTAAGTTTGGGCTTAGAGACCCTGGTTCATCCTCATCTCTTTGGTTAGGGCTTTGAGTGTCCACATCCATGTCAAATTCTGAGGCTATGTCCCCTGTTAGATGTGGTTGTTGGGGACTGACATGTTTAGATGGGACTTTCTCTTTTAGCCCAGAGAGAAGTTTGGCTATTTCAAAATCAGGTTCAGAAAGTTGGGGTGCTGGTTCAGTAGTTTGGGCAGTGGGTTCAGCAGTTTCAAAAGAAGCATCAATAGGAATGGTTTTCTTAAGTCTTTTTCTTTTGAAAAGAATTGTGATTGGTGCTCTTGGTGGGGTTTGAGATGGATGAGACTGAGAGGATGTTTCAGTCACACCTTTAAGAAGTGCAGATTGCACAATAGTTTGTTCAGGCATCTCAACCTCCTGAACAGCTTTTCTTTTTGGTTTGGTGGGTTTTTGTTTTTGTACCTTGGGTTTCTTGGCCTTTGGGGGTGTAGGTTTGGAAGATGAGGGTTCCATGGGGACTGGTTCTGGTTCCCCTTGGTCATCTTCTGGCCAGGCAGCCTGTTTGTTGTGCCTAGAGTATGCTTGTGAGGTTAAGGGTTTCAAAATTTCAGTTTTACCCACTAGCACCTCATCACCCAGTTCTTTGATTATGCATTGCATAATGAACCTTGGGTATAACAAAAACTTCTTTTTAGTGTTATTATGATGTAACACCAACTCATTAAAGAAAAGTTTTGATGCCCTAAAATTTGTTTCATTCACAATGGAATGAAAAATTGGTTGAAAGGTTGAGAGCATCTGGTCATAAGACCCTGTTTTAGGACTCAAACACATAATGATATAATGAAACAAAAGTTTGTATTTTGGTTCAAAATACTTTTTAAAGATTGTAGTTTGTGAGAGAGTACCTTGATAACCACATTCTGTCATGGTTAGGTGGATTGCAGAGTTTTCAAACTTTTCAGGGGCATTTAGATCATTCAACCCCAGTCTGTTTGCAAGTGTGGCCGGTGTGATGGCCATTTGTCTCCCTTTGATTGTTGAGTTGAGAGAGATAACCTCATCGTCCACCATCATTGTCTCAGCGTTAGCCCAGAACTCATTGAGAGTTTCAGGATGTATTGGTGGGTCTATTGTGAGAGCGGTGAGATATTGGGATTTGACGACGAGATCAATGATCTCATCGTATTGGGACCAGCCTTCTTGTTTTTCTAAGTAGGCTCTAAGATTGTGTCCCTGTTTAAGAACTAAAGCCATGTGGTTTGTGTGTGTATGATTCGAACAGTGTTTTTTGCAGGTTCAGGGTTTGAGAGCTTTCTTGAAAGAGAAGGAGGGAATTTTTGCTTTTTGAATGGATAAGTGTTGGAAAAAGGTATTTATCAGAAGTTTTAAACCGCCTAGGTCAGAACTTCTTTATCATAAGTTTTAAACCGCCTAGGTCAAACTTCTGATGTGGGAAAAGTCTGATTTGCCCTTTTTTGACTAAACTGCTGATGAAGAATTATTTTCATCAGTAGTTCCCACTTTCTCTTCAGTAGTTTTGAACAACTGATGAGAATACTTTATAAATACTTTATTCATAACTTCTGAAGGTTATTTTATCAGAAGTTAATCACTTTTCAAAAAATATCCCCATACTGATGTTTTGTCCATCAGTAGTAGTTCTCTCTTGTTTGTTTTTCAGAAGTTTTCAATTTTGAAAATAGATGTAAGTGAAAAATGAAAAATATGTGCAGAAAAGTAAAGAGAAACACTTACAAATTTAGCATCCCAAGCATGAATACTAACTTCTGAAATGTTGATGTGTCAAGGGGTTTAGTGAATATGTCAGCTATTTGATTAGCTGTTGCTACATGTTTCACTTCAATCTTGCCTTTTTCATAGCAATCTCTTATGAAATGATACCTGATTTCAATATGTTTGGTTTTTGAAAACTGAACAGGATTTTGAATGATGCTAATGGCAGATTTGCTGTTTACAAGCAATGGTGTCTTGGTTTCTTTGATTCCATAATCAAGAAGTTGATACTGGAGCCATTGAATCTGTGATGTACAACTTGCAGCTGCAATGTATTCAGCTTTAGCAGTTGAAGTTGCAACAGATGTTTGTTTCTTTGATTGCCAGGACACTAGGTAGTTACCCAAGAATTGACAACCACCAGATGTTGATTTTCTTGACATTTTACACCCTGCATAGTCACTATCTGAAAAAGCTGATAACTTGGTATTGCTTGAAGCAGGATACCAAATTCCAAGTGTTGGAGTTCCTTTCAGATATTTGAAGATTCTTTTGACTGCAATGAGGTGTGATTCCCTAGGAGCTGATTGATATCTAGCACAGACACATGTTGAAAACATAATATCTGGTCTAGAAGCAGTTAGATATAAAAGGGAACCTATCATACATCTATACATGGTTTGATCAACCTGTTTTCCTTGATCATCTGGTTCAACTTGTGTGGTTGGTGTCATGGGAGTGGAACATAATTTACAGTCTTGTAAAGAAAATTTGTTTAATAATTCTTTAACATATTTTGATTGATGTATAAAAGTTCCATTTGTTTGTTGTTTAATCTGCAGTCCCAGAAAGTACTGCAGTTCTCCCATTGTACTCATCTCAAATTTTGATTGCATGAGTTTCTTAAATTCATCACACAGTTTTGTATTTGTTGAACCAAATATGATATCATCAACATATATTTGAACAAGTAAGATATGATTTCCAACATGTTTTATGAAAAGCGTTTTATCAATGGAACCTCTTGTGAAGTTATTTTTTAGTAGAAAGTTGGAAAGTGTTTCATACCAGGCCCTTGGAGCCTGTTTGAGCCCATAAAGAGCTTTGTCTAGTTTGTACACCCACTCAGGATGAGAAGGATCCTCAAACCCAGGTGGCTGACAAACATACACTTCCTCTTTTATCTTTCCATACAAAAATGCACTCTTAACATCCATTTGATAAACTTTTATTTATTTTGTTGGAAATGGCATAGGCCAGAAATAACCTGATGGCTTCAAGCCTTGCAACTGGAGCAAAGGTTTCATCATAGTCAATTCCCTCTTCTTGAGAGTAACCTTGTACTACCAGTCTTGCCTTGTTCTTTATTATCATACCAGCTTCATCTTGTTTGTTCCTGAAAACCCATCTTGTGCCAATTGGTTGCTTGTTTGGAGGTAAGGGACAGATTTTCCAAACCTGTTGCTTGTTGAATTGAAGCAATTCATCTTGCATTGCTTGCACCCAATTGTTGTCTTTGAGGGCTTCCTGGTACTTCTTTGGTTCCAACTGTGAAATAAATGCTGAGAAGAGACAAAAGTTGGAAAGCTGGTTTCTTGTAAGAACACCTGATGCAATATCACCCATGATTTGATTAAGTGGATGGTCTTTGTGTTCGATCAGCTGTTGTAAACCACTGACAGGTGTTGGTGGCTCATGTTCTTCAAACAAACTACTTAGGTCTATTATATCTGGTTCAGCAGTTTCAATGTCTTCAGTAGTTGCAGGTGTTGAAGCAGATGTTTGAGTTTGTTCCTCAGTATTTGTTGAATCAGAAGTTTGTGAAACTTCTGATGGTTTTGAAGTTGACTTAATGACTGTTTGAGGGGTCCATGGTGTGGGATCCTCATCATCAAACCTTTAATCACCATATAAGTAGGTTTAGATGAAGTAACAGTCTTTTCAGGTCCAAAATGAAAACTGTCAAGGTCAAAAAGTTCAGCAGGATGTGCTGGAATGAGAGTGTGTTTTGACTCATTGAACTTGACATTCAGTGTTTCTTCTACTATCCTGGTTTTTGAATTAAAAACCTTGTAGGCTTTTCTAGTTGAAGAATAACCAAGAAAGTAACCTGAATCAACTTTGGCAGCAAACTTTGAAATAGATTCTTTAATGTTCAAGATGAAACATTGACACCCAAAAGCCCTGAAAAAGGAGATAAGGGGCTTCATGCCATGAAGAACTTCATAGGCAGTCTTGGAATGTCTCTTGACAACAAGGACTCTATTTTGAACATAGCATGATATGTTAACTGCTTCTGCCCAAAAGTATAATGGTAGGCCAGAATCAGCTAACATTGTTCTTGCTCCTTCAATTAAAGTTCTGTTCTTCCTTTCTACTACACCATTTTGTTCAGGAGTTCTGGGAACACTGAATTGTCTAATAATCCCTTTAGACAAACAGAATTCATCCAGAGTTTTGTTCCTGAACTCTGTCCCATTATCACTTCTAATGGTTTTGACAGGTAGACAATATTGTTTCTCTACTTGTAGAATGAAGAACTTGATGATTTCAGCAGCCTCGTCCTTGGAAAATAAGAAGAATACCCATGTAAATCTTGAGTAGTCATCAATGATGACTAAGCAGTACTTCTTCTTACCAAGGCTCATGATTTTTACAGGCCCAAATAAGTCCATATGGAGTAGTTGAAGACATGCAGTTGTTTTTGATTCTTCAATAGACTTATAGGAGGACTTATGCTATTTTCCCTTTAAACAGGATACACAGTGTTCTTGACACTGGTATACTTTTAAGGGTAGACCTCTGACCAAGCCCATTTTTGTGACTTTATTTATGTTTTAAAGTTCACATGGCCAAGTCTCCTGTGCCAGAGATCAGTCTCTGAAGTTGATGCCTTTGAGTAGAAACAGGCAGTGTTGTTCAGTACTTTGTCTTTTTCAATGTCCACTGCATAGACATTGCCACATCTTTTGGCTATTAACAAAGTGTGATCTTCAATGATCTTCTCTATCAACTTCTGGCCTTCTGGTGATATGATCTTGCATGCTGTCTTTGTGAAAAAGGAAGAATATCCTTTATCACACATTTGTGACACACTCAGCAAGTTGTACTCCAGGTTTTCAACCAGATTGACCTTGTCAAACTGTATTTTGCCAGAGGAGACATTTCCATGTCCTAGCACATATCCCTTAGCATTGTTCCCAAAGGATACAGATCCTTCTCTTTGACTGATAAAATTGTTTATCAGGTATCTGCATCCTGTCATGTGCATTGAGCCTCCACTGTCTACATACCAAATGCTATCTAAGCCTCTGGAAACTCTCTGCACAAGATAGCAAATTAGTTAGATTTGGGAACCCAAGCCAGTTTGGCTTTGGGTTTGCTCTTGAGAACATTTACAGTTTGTTCTTGACCAAGTTGAGAAATCCATGTCTTTTTGGCAATGGATTTTTCATTATGAGCAATGGTGGCATCCTTTTGAGGACCACCATCAACTTTGGTCATCAGTAGTTGTACCATGTTTATGAGATCTTTAATCTCAACAGTTTGTGAAACTGCTGATGATTCAGGTCTAACTACTGAAAGAGAATTTTGAGAAAAAGATCTTTGTTGAGATTTTGTCTTTTTCTGAGAAAAGGTGTTTACTGGTTGTTGTTTCCTGGGAGAAAAAGTTTTTACAAAATCATTTTTGATTTGTTTTCCCACAACCAGTTGTTGATTTTTCTTGTTGTACTGAATACCTTTTCTGTATCTGCAAAATTTTGTCTTGTGGTTGAACAGACCACAAATTTCACATTCTTTTGTCTTTTCTTTCAAAGACAAGTTTCTGACTGTATTGATTAGTTTTAGGTCATCAGTAGTTTTCAGGTTCTCAACTCCTGATGTAGTTGAAACTACTGATGGCTTAAAGTCAGAATTAATCAGTACTTCTGAAGAACTTTCCTTGTGAGTTTTTAGAAAGTTCTCATGGAAAGATGTGCATTCTTTCTCTTCAGAAGTTTCACCTGAAACAATTTTTCTCCCATTTTTAGTAGTTTTGGGGGAAAAATCTGTTGGTGTTTCAGTGTGATTGTACCCTATGCCAAACCTAACATTTGAAGCACTTTGTTTGTTTAGCAATAGTTGGTACCCCTTACAAGATTCAACCCATTTTTCACATGTGACCTTGGTGTCAGCAAGCTCTTGTCTGACATTTCCTAGGTCATTTATCATGATTTTAATTTGTGCTTGGGTTTCAATAGTAGTGTTAGCTAATTTAGAAACTTCTTTTGTTTTTGCAGAAAGTTTTCTTTCTAAATCACATTTCATCTGAGTGAATTTTCTCTCAGAGTCATTTGCTTTTCCTTGTAAGTGCACATTAGTCTCTCTTATGAGAGCAAAAGATTCTTTGCAAGAATTTGAACACAGTTTTGTCAAAGATTCTTTTGATACTTGTGACAAGGCAGATTTTGAGGTGCATCCCTCAAATGCCATTAAGGCAAAGTTCTTTCTGCCATTGTCAGACTCTCCCCAGTTGATGTCAAACATCTTGTTGTCTGCATCAGGATTACACTCTATGGTGTCAAAGGAAAACTGCTCCAGTCAACATACCCTGAAGTAAATAAACTTTGTTGAGAGGGTTGCTGAGGCTGTGGAGGTTGTTGAGCAGCTGGAAAGGGAGGGATTGATTGTTGGCTCTGCATCTGTTGAGCAGGCATCTGTACATATTGTACTTGTGGCACATATTGGTGTTGTGGAGCTTGTGCCTGTACAAAATGTGCACTCCCTTGTGTTCCATTATTCCTGTTATAATTGGGGTTAAAATTGTTTCCAGACTGAGATTGGTTAAAGCCAGAGCTTCTACACTCTCTAGCAAAGTGTCCCAACTTTTGACACTTGTGACATTTAAGTTTAGATTTGTCAAAACCAATTTTTGTTGAACTGTTGAGTCCTGGAAACTTCCTTCCTGACCTTTTGTAAAATTTATTTGTTTTTAAACTTAACATGGCCAGTTGGTGCAAAATATCCATTTCTTCTAAGTCATTACTGCTGAAATTCTTTAAATCATCCATGATAAAACACATGTTATTAGCAGTTTGACCAAAATCATTATTGTCATAACCTGGGAATGATCTTTCAGATGAGATCCCAGCAGTTATGTCAATATGGTCAAAAGGTCCAAACCTATTTGAACAAGTTGGTGAGTCTTGTCCCAATAGTGTTGTACTACCTGGTAGATAGTCATCAGCAGTTTTGCCAGAACTTTGCAACTTTTTCTTTTGATCAATTTCTCTTTCAAAAGTAAGTAATCTCCCATGAAGTTTTGTAAGAGTGAGGGAGCTAAAGTCTGGTGAAGATCTTAAGACTATAGAGTATGTTTCCCACTTTTCAGGTAAAGACCTTAAAAATCTATGAAGCATAGATACAGTTGTGTAGGCCTGACCATTTAATTTTAGCTCAGATATTAATGAGGAGAATCTTTCAAATTGTTGTGTTAAAGTTTCCCCATTAATGTAAGCAAAAGTTTCATATTGTTGAGCCAGGATTTCTCTGGTGTTGGCAATCACCTCTTCAGTTCCTCCAAACTGTTCTTTGAGGCAGTCCCAAAGCTCTTTGGCACTATCACAATGTAATAGGCCAGAGTAGATTTCATTTGGGAGTGCCATTGCCAACATAGAGAAAGCTTTAGCATCAAGATCAAGTTTTAGGAAATCATCATCTGTATAGTCTTTTGGTTCTTTTGGAATCTCTTCTTTAGTTTCAAGATTAATATTTACTGGTTTATGAGGACCATATATCACAGATTTCCAGCAACCTGTGTTGGTCTGTGATAAGGTATGTGCCATTCTTCTTTGCCAGATGTTATATTCATTTCTTACTAGCATAGCAGGTTTATTGGCAGAACAAGTATTATGAGGATCCATTTTAAAGAGTATTGATTTGTCAAATATCTCTTAAAGTGATGGATGTTGATAAAAGTGAGCTTATAATCCTTTATTGAATATCAATAAGAGCCTGTGTCTGATTCTCAATGTGTTAGATTGATATGTGATCAGATAAACCAGTGCTTTGATACCAATTGTTGGATCAGTATTGCTCTTTTGTATGAACTTGCAAGTAAACACTTAGGTGTTTAGCAAGTTCTTAATCAGTGATAGCACAGCGGAATGATATGAGTTTAAAGCTACACTTATCAACAGGAGTTATTACTCCCCCTGGATTGAGAAACTAATAAATGATAAGTATTTATTGAGAATCTAAGTATTGAATGAGAATGAAACGCTTAGACAGATTCTCAATAAATATGAAATGGAAATAACAATAATATGCTTTGAAGGATTTCTATATTAAAAATCAATGTCTAAAACAGAGGGATGAACCCTTCTATTTATAGACTTTACAAATACATGAACCTTGCCAAAAAGCAAGTTCAGAAACAAGTTGCAACAAGTTGCAGTCTTGGAACTTGTACATAAAGTAAAAGTATGCTAAACTAATAAACTACTGATACAAAAGGCGGTGGAAAAGATCTTCTCATAAGTATTGATGAATGACAAACTACTGATGAGTAGTTTGTCTTCAGTAGTTCTTCAGTAGAAATGTCTGGTTTGAACTTCAGAACTTCTGATGACTTTTCTTCTTCTTTAGTATTTGTAGAATCTCTTCTTCAGCAGTTTGATCTTCCTTCTTCAGCAGTTCTATACTTAGAATATTTTGACAGAAGTGAATTAGACTAAGGTTTGCAAAAGTGGTTTCACCAATTCTCTTTGTCCTAACACTTAGCTTGAGAGGGAATATTAGACATATATATATATATATATATATATATATATTATTAATGTTATATTAAAGGGTCTTAAGTGTAACTTTATTATCTATTTATAGTCTTGTAACTTTCTATTGTAAGGACACAAATAATCAATACAATTACAAGTTTCATAATATATATTATATATATATATATATATAATAAAATGAAAAGTTCCTATAAAAAAATTAAAATAATTTAGTCCATCTAGGTCATGTGGACGATGCGTCCAATTCGCACCAAAGTTAGGTCTTTCTCTACTATGTATTGCTCGACGATTTGCTAGGCTCTCTTAGTTACTTATCATGTTAAGACAGTGTGCGGTCTATCGAGCGTGAATTTAGGCACCCCCCCCACCCCACAAAAAAAAAGCCCCAAGACCGCCATTTAGGGCGTTATGGGTCAAAATGGCTTTTGGTGTGAAAAAATTAACGCTAATTTGAGCATGGTGGTACCTCAATTTGATTGAGCCAAGCAATTGTACATTGACTTTTTTTTTTTATTCCTTGGCTTTTTTGAAGCATCCTTTCTTACTAATTCCTTGACCTTTTTGAAGAATATTTTTTTTTCACCTAAAGTACGTATGTAAAACACTTTGAGGATCGTAACCCATTTTGGATAATTACCATCGGCAAGATAATACACATGCGAGTACTCTTCTCCATTAAAGTAAAACGTAGACCCAAAGGGCGCCACTCCGTCAACGTTGTCACTGTAAATATGTTATTGCTCAAAAACATTAACTTCATTGTTGGATCCGGCAACACCAAATAACTCATACCAAATTCTAATATCATAGGATGCTATGACTTCAAGCAATTGGTGGGCCTGAATGGTCACCTCACTCATGCTGACCAATGTTTGGAATCTATACCAAGCATCCTAAGAAAGTTTTATAAACTCCGCACATAGTTGAATGTTGTTAAACATCATTTCCTCAAGTCATGTCGATCTTTTTCTTATAGAGGTGAATCACACCTTTAAATATTTAATTCTTAAAATTAAGAACTATCAAACATAAAAAACTAATAAACAACAATAATAATAACAATTCAGTTATACCTTTGCAAAAATATAGAAAACTTTCTCATGATATTTTTTTCTATTTCAAATATTCATCTCATGAGTCAGTTTTAATCCCGTATATAAGTTAGACAAATAGCGGATATACATTTTTGTAACATGGCGAAACCAGGTTTACCTCTAGCATCAGTTTGTTGTTGAAAAAAATCATATGTTTGCTCCAAATCCCAACTATACGTACAAAATTCCTGAATCATACGAAAGCGCCACCTAAAGATAGCCTTACAGTCCTGGTGAAGTGGAGGTCGTCTTATAAGCCAACGTGACCTTTGGGCAGGACTAAATAGATATTTGATCGTGATTTTTTCCGCCTCCATAAAAAGCTCGACTTCCTCAGAACCTTTCGAAGATAATGAGAACTCCATATCGTTCTCCTTATTGTTTTTTTTTTAAATTGAGAGATTTAGGTATATTTGAGAGTAGAAAGAAACGAGGGTTGCTAGTTTTTAATGAAAAATAAACTGATTTAAACAAAATTTAAAACTTAAGTTAATTATTTTTATGTGTTGGTCATATGCATCAAACTCAAAAAACCCAATGTTCTCGAAAAACAAAGGTTGCACCCGTGGAAGGTAAAACCAGCCCAAGCGCTGCCTACATGGTGTGGTTAGCGGCCCCACAACGGATACATTAACATCATTTTACATGGGTAAAAGCAAAACAAAAAACAACCGTAGAAATAAAATTTCTTAGACAAAGTGACAAACAAATAACCAATTAGGTAAAGTGAAAAAATCATAATCAACATCAGTCTTATATAATAAAGAAAATAATGAGTGACATTTTACTTAAATGTCTTTATTTAAGCCTCAAAGTGTTACTAAGACTCACCTTAGTGAGGCGTTAAAAGTATTTATTCACACTCAATCACGTCACAATTGCTTTTACGCATAGGCATTAAATGATAAAAAAAATTTTGGAGAGGCGTGGTTTATATAACGTCACTAAAACCATAGGTAATGGTTAATGCCCCTAAGGGGCATTTTTTGACACATCATCATTATAATGCCCCTTTAAAAGATGTGTAATGGTTATAACCCATTTTAATGCCCTTTTAATCACTACTTTCCTTATTTTTTTTCTCTCTTTAGGCATTATACTAGAAATGCCCACATAATGTCTATTACACATAGTCTAAATGGGTATCAACATTATTTCTTTTATTAAATGCGTTTCTAAAAAATACAAACAACCTTTCCATATGACCATTAGCATTAATTAAATATCAATATTAATTTATATAACGCCACTTCAGTTATATTTTTATTTGAAAAAATAATTGACTAAAAAGATTGTAAAAGTAATTAATCATTTCGTAATGATTGAAGGGGTAAGAAAGGGCTACACCCATTTTAGCTAAAAAATTTCTTGTTAACATGGCATCCACATAACAGAAAATGCCTCTAAAGGGTTTCAACCACTACACATGCTCTAAGATTAAAATTATGTTCGTTAATATTAACTTAATAGAATACATACGTGTTACATAAAATTCATTATTTTCAAAACATATGTTGAAGATAACACGTGTCAATTAAAAATTAAATTATATTTTATTTTTATATTTTTTTGAAACTAAAACTTCATTAACAACAAAGGCAAGGCCTCAAACCGAGACCCGCCAAAAACACCTTACAAACAAATACAATGGGTGCTTCACCCAACCGTTCCAATCCGCCTTTTTACATTTAGATCTATGATTAAACCAAAAAAAGGTTAAAGCCTTCACCATAGCCACAATATCTACCACTCTCGGCTTAGCCCCATTAAAATTTTCTTATTGCGCTCCGTCCACATAGCCCAACAAGTCACCATAAAAAATGCCTCGAACTAACTTCTTCTTCCACTTGGAGCTAGCATCAATATCTTTAAGCTGAAATAAATCATCGATGGTGGAGAAATTATATTTTATTTATTCTATGCAATACACAAGTTTTTAAACACATAATTTTTTTATTATAAAGTATATAATATTATATTTAATGAAGTTGTGGAATATACGTAATCCTAACCTAAGAGTTGTAACTAATGAAACTCTTGTGATTCTGGCCATGAGAATGTACCAAAGTGACAAAAGTTCCGAGTTAAAGGGTAACAAAATAATTATTAAAGTTATTACTAGTGACCAAATCCTTGAAATCAGCATCAATCTAGTAGCTAATTTCTGGAAGATGAAAAAAAATAATAATTGAAAATCTGGGTAACTAGTTTCTAACGTTAGAAAGCAAAAGAGATATGTTGTGACAAAATATGATTGCTGAGAGACGGTGCAATCAGAAGGCCATGTCCAAGAGTTTTGTAATTACAGC
Organism: Ambrosia x helenae; assembly: GCA_030844895.1. Taxonomy (NCBI): domain Eukaryota; kingdom Viridiplantae; phylum Streptophyta; class Magnoliopsida; order Asterales; family Asteraceae; genus Ambrosia; species Ambrosia x helenae. The sequence goes on from CM061229.1 coordinate 2,274,884, forward strand.
TAAGAATAAGAAGTCAGGATCGAGAAACTCTTGCTTTAGAAGTCCTTGTTGAAAAGTTGTCGAAAGAGAAAGGATGAAAAGCATGGTTGCTCCATGTGCTTTTTAGATATTGCATTCTTAGTTCTAGTGGTTCACTAATTACAAAGTTGCTCTCTAGGTTTATCAAAAGTGTACCCGTGTGATCCCCATGACTAACTACTGTTATCTTTTCTGGTTAAGTCCACCCATGTGCTTCCCATGTGGAGGTATTATGGTCTTTTCGTGTTACCCTATCACCTCCACCTCCACAAACCCCTACCACCATCACCTCCACCTTCACAAACCACTACCACCGTCATGAACAGCCACCACCGGCTGGCCACTCCCACTCCCACTCCCGAACAAAGGTAACGTCTCCCCCCCCCCTTCTCTCTCTTCTCTCTCTCTCTCTCTCTCTCTCTCTCTCTCTCTCTCTCTCTCTCTTCTCTCTCTCTCTCTCTCTCCTCCCAGCTCCCTTCTTCTATTCTCAACCTACCTACAAACTCCATCCATCACCCCTCTGTTAAAGAAACCATAAACCCACCACCTCCACCCCCCCGGCCAGTCGAAATCCCCTAACCCTAATCGTGCACAAACACTACACAACAAGCACACACACAAACAGCCACCACCGGTCACAGCCAGACTCGATGATTCACTTTCAATCAGCATCTATTCCCTAGATGATTTGTTTGTGAAAGTGGAGGTGATGGTAACAGTGGTAGTGGTTTGTGAAGGTGGAGGTGATGGTGATGGTGGTGCTTGTGAAGGTGGATGGTGACGGCGGCAGTGACAAGGTGGGTTTGGGAACGGTGTAGCAGGATGAGGATTGGTCGGGTTGGGTCGATGGATGTGGGTTCTGGGGACTGGTATGTGGGTTGTGACTGTTGTGTGTGTAGGGTTGTGGTTAGCGGCGGTGGTTTATAATCGGGTTTGGGTGATGGTTGTGGTGGTAGAGGAAGACGACGGAGGAGGTGTAGGGGTTATGGTTGTGGTTTGGGGAGATGGTGGTGGTTTGAGGAAGAAGAAGGGGGTGGCGTGGGGATATGTTTAATATTATCTTTTTTTATTTATGTTTTTAAATTGTTTTTTTTTTATATTTGAGGGTAAAAATGTAATTTACCTGTTTTTAACTGAAGAAATTGACGACAGTTAGAGGTAAGGACCACACGAGTACAATTTTGTTAAACTCAAGGATCAACTCTGTAATTAGTAAACCACTAGGACCAAGAATGCAATATCTGAAAAGCAAAGGGACCAATAATACGATTCTCGATGAAAATTAATAGATTTTTTTTTAATAATGTTTATAATTAATTTGTTGACAAATCAGTAAGAATCATAATATATAGTGATTGTACAAATAGAATAGTAGGAATCTGTTACAATCAAATTCCGTACAAAAGACAAATATGCATTCAGACCAATATTCTAAATCCACTTCAACAAATGGATGTTACTCTCACACAAGAATTGACAACCTCGTATTTTAGTAAATATCCAAGAATTCGAATCTTATTCTGAAACATAGCTTCTGGCCTATATTTAAATTAACTCAACTGAATGGACTATATAGGTGTTGGGATGGTAATGGGGTCGGGTTTGGGACGGGTTTAGGTAATCCCAACCCCATACCCAATTAGGTATGCTTGTCCCAAACCCGGCCCAAAACCCGTCGGGTTTGTGTCGGGTAATTACCCATCGGGTATCGGGTATACCCGCGGGTTTTGGGGTAAACCCATTAATTTTTAAAACTTACCTATTGAGTATATCCGACCAAAGACCCGACAGGTATCTATTAGGTAACTATTAACCAATTACATTTACCATTATCAAATATATATGTAAATGATTACAATGTATAAATATAAAATATTTAAATCTTATAAAAACACTCAAAGACTTAGACAACAAATAGTATACACTAATTTTTGATAATTTTTAGCGCAAAATGATAAGCTAGATGGACAATTTGATATACTTTGCATAAATATTTAAAAAGATATACTAGAAATTATATTGGGTATCTAATCAGGTAAACGGGTATATACTTTATCTGGTAATTGGGTCGGGTAAACGGGTATAATCATCAAATCCCAAGCTCGTCCCATACCCGCGAAAAAAATAAAAACTAATCCCATACCCGGACCCATACCCAATTACCCGACCCAAACTCGTCCCAAATATATTAGGTTTCGGGTTTACCCATTAGATTCGGGTTTGATTGTCATCCCTATATAGGTGATCAAGTATGAGTGGACTATATACGTGATAAGCTTGGAATATAATTTGGGCTCATTTGAATATTTCATTAACGGGGGCGCTCATAGAGAATATTTTTCACGTCACTGATGTTAACCAATTATGCACTGTCACATTACTTCACTGATTTTTTTTATTGATTTACTTCACTGAAACATTTTTTTTGGAGGCAGTACTCCACTGATTTTTTTTTTTTTTTGTCATTTAAATACAAATCTAAACCTTTTTAAAAAAAATCACACGGTTTTTATAATTTACCACCTAACGGTCAGCACATGATTAATTTCCATAAACCGTTTCACGAACACGGTCAAAAATATTTATTTGCATTAAAATCGGTCATATCTAACCGTCAGAAATCATGCAATACAGTTGGATTTTTTAGTATATATCACCATACGACGGTAGTGAAAACACACTTCAATATCAACACAACATCAAGAACACCTATACCCTTCAAAATAACCCGTTGGACAAAAAATGAAGAAATGGCTCTGGTTGTGTGCGTCAAAGATGCACAAAACGACCCATCCTTGCAACGCCAACAAGGCTCAGGTGGCAAGGACACACGGTTCTGGGACCGTGTTTTGGCTAACTTCAACCGACAAGTCGGCCAAAGCGTCCGCACAATCGAGAGTCTGCAAAGAAAATATACCGATCTAAACAACAAGTGTGATCGGTGGACGACATTGTACGAGCGCACCATTAGCCGCCACCCGGGCATTGTGCCGGAGACTGCTGTGGAGATAACCCAGGTGACCTATGCAGGTCGCTACCGCGGCACATTTGACAATGTCCGGGCGTGGCAACTCATGCGCCAACTTTAAGCTTTATTTTTTTTATGTATTTTCATTAATGTTTAATATTAATGAATTATGTTTATGTTTTTGTTATTTAATTTTGTTTTAATTTATTTTTATTATTTTTAAAACACACGATTTAAATTATAAAAAACAATAACAAAAAAGTGATAAAACAAACTGTTATATTAAAAAAAAATTGAATTATATTAAATCAAAAATAAAAAAACACGGTTACCAGCCCGTTAGATAGAACCAGAAAACGGTTCACTGGACCCCAACCAGCAATGGTGGCGGCGGTGTTACCGTGTTGGTTGTGGGGTACCCGTGACCTTTTCTAGTGGCGCCCCGTCCCCCTTACTAAGTCACAATCCGGTGTATTACATGGGTTGATAAATGTAATATAATATAATTAATAAAAAGTAATGTTCAAGAAAATATATGCATTTCACGGTTGAAAAAATCGATCTATTATACTAATAGATTAGAATATAATTTAATTTGTTAACATATACAGTCATTAAGATATGTATTTAGAAAATGAACATTATAAATTTGTTTAAGTTATTAAAAAAACTTTTTTTTCAAATGAGAATTAACTTAAATTTTTTTTGAACCGCCTATCTTTTTATTATTAACATATTGTATTTTTACTATTATTTACAATCTAACCACACATCAAGTATTTACTCTGATTTGCTCCATGACACTAACTATCGAAAATCCTTATTAACAAGAAGGATATTTTGGTAATTTTACGGATAAGAGTAAGGTTATTTTGGTTTTTTTTTATGTAAAGACATGACATATACATAACACATACACACAATTACTCTCTCTCTCTCTCCCTCCCTCCCTCCCCCCCCCCCCCCCCCCTCTCTCACACACCAACCCCCACACATTCAACACTACCATCCACCACCGACCACCTACACTGCCAGCCATAATAGTTCGGAGAGAGAAACAGGGGTAAAATAGTCTTTTTACCAGGTTTCTCGTATTGACCACCATCACTGCCAGCCACAATGTGTTTGTATATTATATATATATACACACACACATACACACGTTACGTTATCACCCGTAAACTTTACGGTTTGAAAATTTTTAATTTTAATTAATTATAAATGCATTTAAATAATTATAAAGTTTGATACTTTAATATTAGAAATACATGTGTGGTACAATTAAAAACTTTTAGAGTTAAATAATGATATAAATTTTAAATGTAATTGAACATTAACATTAAATAAGAAAAAAAAAGTTATATTACAAATCACGAATCCTGGAATATTTTGGTGGATGCAACATTTAAGTGTTAATTTAAAGTAGAAAATTTAGGATATAAGATATTTAAAGGTTTTATAATTTGAACAAAAATTGAAAAGGTGCTTAAACATTATCAATCTAAATGTTAATTTAAATTTCAAGAAAAACACTTAAATTAACTTATAATAGTTCAAATTAAATTAAGAAATACTTTACTTTAAATGTTATAAATGTTGATTTTTAAATTTTTAATTATTAAGCTTAAGTTTATAAAAAAATGTTTATTACAAAAGAAAATTACATAAGAAACTTACTCTCTCTCTTACACTATATATATATATATATATATATATATATATATATATATATATAGGGTAAGGATAATATGGAAACCCCATCTATTGAAAAAAACCCTGAAAACCCTCTAGTGGCCATTGATCAAGTTTGATCAATGGTCCATGATTATTTGTATTAAATAATCAAAAAGCAAGTGGGCCATTCTATTAAAATAATAGGTTAAGGGTATTAAGGTAATCTTTAATTAATTTTTTATAATTTAATTTTATGAATCCTAGGTTTAAAAAGTTTGATTTGACATATGTCAAGTCACCTCTCTCCTACTTTATGGCACTTTTTCCAGCACAAAAAATAACGTATGTTAGTGTTGTGATACAAAATTCTGACCTCGTGTAAGATATCGCTAACATGTGTTAATAGGCATATATTAAAGAGAAAAAAATAAAAGAACATATAAAATGTATATTTATTTAAGAAATAATAAAAACAATCGTTACAATCAATACTAAAAATGTATAAAAATCATACAAACATAATTATTTGTGAATGATAAAAAAACTATCATAACAACATAAAAAAGATCTAGCTATGCTTCGTTCTTGATACCCATCTTCATCTTTAACACAAAACATCTCTTCACCTACAAAAAAAAGATAACACATGTTAGTTAGGCTCTCCAAAACACATAATGAGACATCACTTACATGTGTTTAGTGTATTCTAAAACATGTCATATGAACCCTAACATATGTAAGTTGGGCATATACTAACGTATGTCATATGAACCCTAACATATGTAAGTTGGGCATATACTAACGTATGTCATATGAACCCTAACATATAGTATGTCATATGAACCCTAACATATGTAATTAGTTGGGCACATACTAACGTATGTCATGTGAACGCTAACACATGTTAGTTGGGCATATACTAGCATGTGTTAGCATCACTAACATGTGTATAAACAAACACCAAAAATCTGCAATTAGTTGGGTACATACTAACGTATGTCATGTGAACGCTAACACATGTTAGTTGGGCACATACTAACGTATGTCATATGAACCCTAACACATGTTAGTTAGGCATATACTAGCATGTGTTAGCATCACTAACGTGTGTGAGCATACACGACCCGGACCGCAAAAAAATAGACATATACCCTATACGAGTTCATAACAATTTCACTTGCCAAAAATTTATTAAATAGAATACAAAAATTATTTAAACACCCTATTCACCAAAAAGATTAAAAAATCTATAATCTTTATAAAAAAAATCACTTACCACAACCACATCATCAACGCCGCCTTCTTCCAATAGCCTACTCATGTAAACCATCACTAAAACAGATAAAAAAAATATTAATAATAAAAAATATTAATAATCTAACATAAACAAAATATTAATAATAAAAAAAAAAAAAAAAAGGTAAACATAAGTTTTTTTTTTCATTCAAGCATTTGATCGAACACTTGGTGTGCGACCAAAAACTATCCCCAAAACTGTTATTATTATTTTTCTAACAAAACCCACTTCATTCAAACCAAACTTCACACAAAACATGGCCACTAAAAAAGTAAAACACACTTTCAAATTCTAGATTTCAAACTCACGTGTATAGTCCAGTGTGTACATGGTACACTTAGATTCAAACTCTGACTTGCACAACATAATAATAATAATAATAATAATAATAATAATACCTTCCAAAAAAATAATACCTTCCAAAAAAATAATAATAATAATAATACCTTCCAAAAAAATAATAATAATAATAATACCTTATAGAAGCCGCATGCCTGATGTGCCAGAGAGCAGCCAGAAGGTGGATCTAAACAGAGCATGTAAGGTGGATCCAGATCGACGCGAGTATGTTGTTCATCGTCTCGATGCTCTGTTTTCTTGAACGAGATGGAAGTTGGATCCAGGTCGTTGTTTTCGAGTGGTTGGAGGAGATGCAGGGGGTGGTCGGTGGTGGTTTCAGGTGGTAGCCGGGGGTGGTTGTGGTTGTTCTAGAGAGAGACAGAGAGAGGGAAGTGTAGAGAGAGAGAGAGAGGGTAAAGGGAGAGGGTAGAGAGATGTCTGCTTTAATTTGAAAACAAATTGAAGAGAGAGAGGGGGGAAACACTATATATAGGAGGAGAGAGAAGGTGAAAGTTAAAATGTCTATATTGCCCTTTTCAATATTATAATATAATGGTGATGTGGCACAACATGGACCACTAGATGGGTTTCTTGGGGTTTTTCCTTTTGAGAGGGTTTTTTCTCTATACTTCCCCTATATATATATATATATATATATATATATATATATATATATATTAGAAAATGTTAACTAAAAATATAAAACAACTCGATCTTATTTATGTTTCTATTGTTACCTCTGACTTAGCAATTTACTAGATCACCCTAAACAAATGTTTTAAAAGATGTGTTTGTTGTTATGTTGTAACATTGGAACTAATTTTCCCTCATATGTTGCAACATTAAAATTAATTTTTCGTACTATGTGGGACATGAGACATATATGATGCATCAATCATGTGAGGCATGATGTAATGCGAGATATTATTTTGATTGCTTTTATTATTTTTTATTTATTGTCTTGCTATAACGACTAATAATGGCATGTTATATGTTTGGGGTTGACAACTTGACATATTTTTATCCTCCAAACGTCGTATTCAACTGAACTTTGACAGGTTATCGCTTGTAATCGTTAAATTATCTCATTAAGTCAGGTTTAATTTTTTTTATTTATTGAAAAGGCGAATATTATATGAAACCTGACTAGCAAGAAGGAAGTCGGAGGGAAAACCCAATTACAAATACATAAATGGATTTTGCATCCAGTCGGTCCTATTAAGTTTTTTTTCTTCTTCTATTCACTACCCTTAAAAGAGTATTGAAAACAATATCTTTAAAAAGGTATTTAGGAATCATACACCCCTTAATTAGGATTTATACACCCTGGCTCACATCACACACCAATAGAATACTGCCACATACCCCAGAATATGATGTCACACCCCCAAAATGTGATGTCACGTGGTGTATGAAACCCATAACCCCTTTAAAAATTGTCGTCTTCCTTTTGTTGTTAGCCCCAAAACAAAGTCTCGTTTTTTACACCTCTAAATTACCCACCATGTAGTAAAAATTATCGCTTTAATAACTTCAATATTTTGAGCTTTCGTGTGGACCTAATCCAGCCACTGAATAAAAATAGAAGGCTTTTTCAAATCTGGAAGCAAAATGGATAGCAACAACGAAACATAATACGATAACCTAAAAGCCACCTCACATTCACCGAAAAAATGATCCAAAGACTCCGGATACTCATTGCACAAAGGGCACAAAAAAGAAGGAATAGCAATACCTATCTTATCTAAATTAACCCTCGCGTGTAGTCGATCAATCAACGCCCTCCACGCAAAAAGTATTCTCTTTTCTAGGAATACTCGGGTGTGACACCTGGAAAATTCAGGTTAATACTTTACATACTTTACATACATACGAGTCTACCTTAGCGAAAACATTTACTTAACATTATACTTAACTGGGTCGGTTAAGTCATTTAGAATGATTTTGGAATGTAAACACACGAGTCTCGAGTTCCGGGAATTGGTGAATGAATGTAAACGTGTTAGTTATCATGCATTATGTGTTTATAATCACTATATGACTTGTCGATATGTGAATACGTGCTTATATGTGTTAAAATAGTGTTTAACGTGCCGAAAACCCAAAAATGCATGCTGAGGGCGAGTACAAGAGGTAACAGGCGAGTACAACATGCAATTAGCCCTACTTGCCAGTTTAGAGGCGAGTACAACTTGCAATTAGGCCCTACTCGCTAGTTTTATAGGTGAGTAGGAACCTTAATCGCCTGTTGTAGACTTCTACTCGCCTGCAGCGTGTGTGACGACTAAAAACGCCTATAAATACCACCCTTGTGTTACAAAACATTATTATTGAAACCCTAACTCACCCCAAAGCGATTCCACACCATAACCAACCTCTGGAACACGTTTTTGCCCTAAAATTCATCCTTTCAAGCTTATACATCATTCTTTAGCAAAATCCAAGGTGTGTCATCCATCCTAAACCTTTGTAAAGTTGTTATTTTGCTCCCTAAAGGTCCAGACCTGGTTTCTTAATGTTTGTGTCTTTGAAAACCCATTAAAAACAGTTTCTAAACAAGTCTAGTCCTTCATTATGTGTTCTATGTGGTGTATTCATACAAGATAGGATTTTTATGATTTAAACATGTGGATTCTTGTGATTTGATATGTTTCTGAGATAAATAGGTTGTTAGCATGATTGTTGATGAGTTTGAAGGTTCATAGTTGTGTATTGGTGATAATAGGCGTTTTGACCCGTTTGAATGATTATGAGGGATTAAGGATGATATGATGTGTTTTGTTGAGTATATGAGGTTAGGGTTTGTTCTAGGAGCAATTAGGAACAATAGTATGTTAGTATAACGTTATTATGTGATGAAATCTGGATAATTGCCATTTAGGGTAAGTTTTGCATGTTAATGTGATGTTTTCATGACAATATTGCCATTTTGGAAATGTTTGGAATTAGGGCTATTAGATTAATGATAAATTAGGGGTTTTTACTTGGGATGGGTTGTTCAATGAGTTGGGTTTGATGTTGGGTGTTTTTTACATGTTTCGGATCTGATTTGGAGGATTAAACGCGCGAAATAAGGCATATTGCTGCAGGAGGCGAGTAAGCCTCTACTCGCATGTAGTTACAGGCGAGTAGGCTCTACTCGCGTGTACTACACGTGATTACAACTCCTAATTGCCTGTTTGACCATCCTAATTGCTAATTGACTTTTCTAATTGCATGTTTGATTCCTAATCGCGTGTTTTTCTATTGTAAGCGTATTTTGACATCCCGAAACATGTTTGGACACCTAGGAACATGATAGGAACCCCATGACATGCCTAGTAACCTAATAACACGTGTTTGGACTCGTATATGCATTAATTGAACTCTATGCTAGACTTAGTGAACTTTTGCTCATGTTAAGTGTATAGTTTCACATGTATGCATGACATCTTGTATTTGGCTAACACGTGGAATCTTGTATTTGGCTAACACGTGGAATGTCGGGTCACCAATGGGATGTCGGGTCTTGTTTGGTGTGGTCGGTTAAACGTTTAAACATCTTTTTAAATGTACACGGCTATGGTCTAGACTATTGGGGACTAATCAACCTGTAGGTTATTAGTCTAACATCTTATATGCTCGTCATGATAGGTCACCGATAGTTGGTACTATCTATGGAGTTGATTTACTTGTTTTGGGAAGAAAGTAACATAAGGTGAGTTTCACGGCCCCAATTTAAGTCTTTTCGTTTTCGGGGGAGATACATGCTTCATACTTGGTTTCTTAAAATATCATGTTATACTTGTGTTAAATTCATTTGACGTACTATACGATTCGTGAAGTCCCGAGGGAACCATGAGTATGCGAGGTTGCATAGCAGGGGAAATATGGATAGATCTATTGGGACTGACAGGCCCCACTCGTCGATTAGAGGCCGGCGGGTGCATACTGTCTCGGTCATTAAAAGGCTGCCGTGGCGACGGTGGTACATATTTCGGGCATATTCTTGCACTATCTTGTCAGTAATGGTTTCCAAGTTGTAGTAGTAGCATTCATGCGTTTAGCTAGCGCTACCATCTTAACATAGTAGTAACATGATGATCTTTAATACTTTTAACATATATCATAAAACCTGTGAACTCACCAGCATTATATGTTGACGACTTTAAGCATGTTTTCTCTGGTCGCTAAGGTAGCTGCATTGGATAGGCACACGGGTCACATGGCGTCTAGTTTGCATATCATGTTTTGAGACTTTATCTTTTATTTACTTTTAAAACATTTGAATTATGGTTTGTACTTTGCTTCCGCTGTGTCGAATTGAGTTTTGAACTTAATGGTTGACTACATATCTTAAATCATATAGTGTCGTTTATTGTGACCGTTGACTTGGATCCTGGTTTGTCACGCGCCTCGCGGTAAAACCTTGCACGTGGAATTTGAGGGTGTGACATCGGGTTCCACCTTGAATGAATCAAACTATTAGGATGAATGAAACGATAAATTGTTTTAATACACCTATTTAACCGAAAATACTTCCACTCCTTTTAAATGCCACAACCACTTATCTTAACTAGACATAAGATTCACTTGATTAAGAATACAATCCATGTCCACAAACTAGGATTCGTCTACACCCCCTCGTAACAACCTCCACGGTTGTTCGTTCCGAACCAACACTTTTAACAGTTGAAATGCAATTTAGCTAAGTATTGGAATGAGTGGATAGACATCCATGTCTATAGGTTAGGCGTGGTTATGGGCCTTTCCTATTATAAATAGGTGTTTTGGTGTCATTTATCATTTAACTCTTTTGGGGAAAGATTTTATAGAGAAAGGTTTCTTAGGGAGAGGACTTAGTATCCAGGTTGTCCACACTATCTATTAGTGTGAACAGCCGAGTATGTATGCATTTATGTATGAAGATTAATTTGTGTTAATTAATGAATTCTTTAGTTTTATATATTTTAGATCAATTTTGTACTTATTGTTCTCCTGTGTTTGTATTATTTCATCTAAATCAAGAGTGTTGCACGACATAGGTCAAAAAAATCCTAATAGTTAAAATTTCAAAGAGATTAGTTGTCTTTGGAGATTTTCAAAAAGCTAGTGTTCATGATTTTATCATATTGTATTCATGGATTATTCAAGTATATTCGTGATTTTATCATGTATATTCATGATGAAGCTGATTATTCTTTTTTTATTACTCGAAGATTGAACCTTTATCTTATGTCGGTTAAAGTAGAGATGATTGATCGAGCATAGTTCATACTAGAGAATACAAGTTACTAGGCATAATTCTTGAATTAGAGAAACTTGGTCCTCTTCCCAAGTGGCTTCTAAAGTTGAGAGTTGCTACATATATGTCTTACTAAAGAGGAGAAGTTGCTAATGGAGTTTGAGTCTTGAAATAATATGGAGGTGCTTACATTAGGGGGAGATCATGGGTTTTTGGTTGATTCATGAAGACATAAGGTAGAGTCATGACGATGCAAGACTGAGTCATGAAGATACGAGACAAAATCAGACAATGCTGAAAAAAGGCGAAGATCAAGTAAAGAGATTATGGTGTTGCACACAATATCAGAAGTTCATTTTGTTATTAACTTATCGAACTAAACTTCTTGTCTTTGTCAGAGTTGATTCGTTTGATGATGTTCACTGGAAATTCAAACTCTCAATCATAGGTCGGTTAAGTTTGAAGATCAGAGGATCGATCAATAATAACTTGTGGAGGTCGGTTCACGTAGTTAGCTTAATACGGAGGGGGTTACTTTAAATTCATACCATTCCTTCTCATCAACCAGATGACGCATCATACCATCCGTTGAGCGTCCAGTACTATGCCAGATCATATCTTTTGCCTTGAATCTAGAACTGTACATTCTTTAAAGTCGGGAAGTTAAAGGAAAGTAGCATAACACTTTATGTGGTACTTTTTTCCCATTTGTGTTTGGGTCAACCCATCTACTCTCAATACAAACCGAGCACTTTTCCTTTGACTCATTATCTTTCCAAAACATAGCACAATCATGTTTGCAAACATGGATAGATTGATACCCTAACCTAATCTTTGCCAGTTTCTTCTTAGCTTCATAATATGAGGGTGGAACGTGATTCTCTTTTATGAATGCGATTCTTATAAACACCAAGAGTTGGTCAAACGAAGTATTCGTCCATTTGTTGATAACTTAAATATGCCTCAATTTTGCTATGAAATTTAGGGAAGACTTCCAACTACAGCCAGGATATAACTCAGTCTTGACCTTGACAAACAATGCAAGAAATTCGGGGTCTAAATGAGTTCCATCATCATCTTTTTCTATATATTTATCATGTGTATCTTGCCCCGCCAAAACATCAGTAATTGCATCAAACATCTCATGATCTACCATTGGAGTATGTGAAGCGAAAAGTGTGTCTATTTCCGAAGAATCGGGCTATTCCTCACCGTGATAGACCCATGTGTCATATGATTGTAAAAATCCATAGTCACATATGTGGGCAGAAATAGAACTCGTGATATGTCATTTTGAATTAACACATTTTTTACATGGGCAATAAGTTTTGCCATCAGTGTCCAGATGGTTCTTAGCAATCTCTATAAACTCTTCAATACCTTATATGAAAGTCAGTTAATTCCGATCTCGCAGGGTAGTCCAACTCTTATCAATTGTCATAACGGTTTACTATCAATTGATAGCATATCAGATAAAACACTTAAAAGTCAAACGGGTTGGAGTGCATGTTACAAGTATGGAGCGCATATTTTCATTAAATAGTCAAACTCAATATCAAACAGCCAAAGTCAATAGGATTTTGGAATGTAGATTGTTAATAGCATATTAAAAATAGCAAAAAAAATTTAATACAACAGGAAACAACATACAAAAATAGAAAAAAAAAGACTTAAAAAACTAGATAAAAAATCCTACACAATAGCAGCAAAAAAAATACTAAAAAAAACAACAAACAATAAAAAACAGCAAAAAAACTAAAAAAAAAAACAATCACAGCAAAAAAACTAAAAAAGCAACAAACAATCATAGCAAAAAAAACAAAAAAAGCAGCAAACAATCACAACAAAAAAAACAGCAAACAATCACAACAAAAAATAGTAAATTAAAAAAAACCGGATTAATCAATATTAAGCGCATATATGAATGAGGGAATCCCTTTAATTGCCTTGGTACAATAAGCACATTCAATGCGCCGCGCCTAGAATTCTAGCCTAGGTGCATAAGGCGCTCGACTTTAATAACTAGGCAACAAATACTAATACACATTTGCAGATTTTGAATTTGAAACTGTGGCGGATCCAGGATTTTTCGTCAGAGGGTGCACAAAATGGATTATGTTACAACGGGTCATGTTATACTGGTCGAAATGGGTTTGGTCAAAATTAAATGTACCCTAGATCTTATTAAACTCCATATTTTATATACACTCCTTTAACTAATAATATAAACAACCAGCTCAGATAATATTAACCGTAGATAAATATTCCTATGTTATAAATCTCGATCAGAAGATGCAAATAGCTCATTCACATTCCTACATTTTAATCACTTACCAAGTACAGTTTGAACAAATACCAAATACAAAGAGGATAACGGTAGGGGTCTGCAACGGTTCAGAACCGGACCGAATCAAACCAGAACTGTTAAATGATAAATATAAGGTCCAGAACCGGACCGTAAAAAATCCTACCCGTTCGGTTCCGAACCGGGTTAAACGGTTCTTATGTAAACGGTTCTTATAGAAACTGATTGTTAATTAAATCCTAAATTTAATAACTAAATAAAAGACAACTTTAGTAAACTCAATTTGTGGTTTCGTAGTTATGTACAAGACCTATATTTCTTAGAAGTGCGCGGTACCAACATATAATTTTGACACTACGAATAATATGTAATCGCATGACTGATATTACATTAAATCATGCATTATTGTTACATTAAATCATTCCACTATACACATTATGAGCCAACCCCTGCATCTTATAAATGATTTTGTACGCGTTGGTGCTCAGTTTAAACTACTTTCTTTCCCCTTTACCGTACTCTATATGTTTTATAGATTATATAATTTGAATGGAATTCATAACTCAACAAGTTTGTTAAATGTTATTTAGTTAACATGACTTGAAAATTTTTATTTTTTATAAAGACTAAAACGTGAAACTAAGATTGTGGATAGTTAGTTTATAGACTACTTGGAAAAGCCCACTAAATTACTAAGGTTTTCAAATATAATATTTAACGTTCAAACCTGATCCGGTTCTAGAGGTTCTTTAAATGGACATGCGGTTCCAAACCGGGAACCGTTTTCACTAAAATTTAAGAACCAGAACCGGACCATAAATACGAAAATACGGTTTGAATCTAGCGGTTCAGTTTCGGTTTTCCAATTTTATGGGTTCCGAACAATGAAGTGCTCAGCCCTAGATAACGGGTAAATTGGGGTTGATTAAATCTAGGCTTCGAATACATATCTTGCTACCTTAAGGTGAACGATAAATTAGAGCAATAAATGACACATCAATAGAAAAATATGTCAGCTTTTTTCATGTTAATGATGTTTAGCCCAGCTGGTCGGAGGTGGGAGGGTTTACTTTTTAGGGAGGTTCCCGCCTGGGCTCGGTCTCAGGTTCGAGTCCCCCACTCGCACTAAGGGGTGATAAATTCAACACCCGCATTTGGCCTAGATTCGAACTGGGGTTGAGGGGTTGTTCGTCGTTTGGATTCTCCGCTGAAACACACCTTCCAAAAAAAATCTTTTAGTTTTCATTTTAACCTATTATTTAGCTTTATGCAATAACTTATCACTTAAGGTATATATAATTTTAAATATACTGTTTTGCCTAATTTATTCTTCATGAACAATTTTTAGTAGATACATTGACATTGCACTAGATGCAATATAATTTAATAATTTATAATAAGTTTTATCAGATAGTCATACTGATGAGATATGTATCTGTGCGTGTGCACTGCCTCACATCTTCACAACATGTCAGCAGGAGCGCTGACCAAACCTTCTAAAAGCCTGCGCACGTAAACTCGTACATGCCAGCTGTAATCCGACAAGGAAAACGACATGCAGCCAATTAGAGGCCATCATTCCCTGCTCAATGATTATCTGCAGGTACGAGATACAGAAAAGGACAGAAAGGACGACTACAGGACACGTGGACCAATCGCAGAAGGACAGCGCCGACAGTGCCAATGGCCTGCGATCGTACAATACTGCTGTCATTCTCATTCCAGCCAATCACAAGACATCTCAAAGGCCTATAAATATCCCTTCTCCCCAAGGAGAATGGTTCATTCACTCATCGGCAAAGTAATACTCAGAGATTTCTGTGATAGTTGTGAGAGATAGATTATAGTCGAAACATTGTAATAATCTGTATTTGAGTACCTGTAATCGTCCTAACAATCATCAATACAAATATCTCTTTACTGTGCTTTTATATCTGGATTGTTATATTGGTGTTTCTTAATTGGCGCCATCCGTATTTCGAGCATATTAGAACAACAATCCATAAAACCTTCTATTTTTTTGAAACCCAACCATGACTTCTCTACCTTTGCCACCATCCTTCACCAGGATAACTCAGGCACTGGTGCTGCTCAGGCAAACACCAGCCAGCCTGATAACACCCGAGAAAGGCAGGAAAACATGACAGAAATGGGTCACAACACCACGCTGTCCTCAGGGACCCGGCAGACCCTGCCTTTCGTCTTTGCTACTGACAACAACAATCAGACTTTCCCAACTGGAAATGCTATGTCGATGGTTAGTCCGGAGATATGGTACGCCTAGCAAAAGGAAGCTCTGAAACGTGCCTACATGCAGAAACTTCGAGAGCAGCAGCTCAAAGAAACACCCCGTCAACTATCTTATGGCGAAGGAAGGCCAATCACTGTATTGAAGGCCCTTCCAAAGCCATAGGACCAAATGGCGGAAGCAAACATACTACAGACCCAACATGGAGGGAAGACTCTGATGAGTCTCAAAGTCATTTTTTCCGTGACATTAGTCAGTCCTTAACCAATACCGTTGGGCGGGGACATTATCTAACCGGTGAAGGTGACCTCACCCAACCATACTACCCTCCATCTTTCGAGTTAAAATGATTACACAAAAGATTCGGCAATTGAATACTAGGGCTGTCAACAATTGGGTGAACAATGATAATGTAATTGGTACTAACGGAGTGATTGTTCAATAGGTTTAGGTATCAAGTTTTGTCAATATCAAGATAGACTAAACTATACTTTATTACCTAGAACATACAATCCTATGGTAGTGTTAACGCAAGGAATCATGCTTATCTCACTAGAAATTGGCACAAGATCAATTAACTAAAAATGAGTTTAGCATAAGATTAATCACCAATCAACACAATTAATTTAAGTACACAAAGACATCAACAAAAGTTTAAAAACAATACCCAAATGTGTGCAAACCCTAGATATCAAGAGCCTACATCCCCAGTGTAATACAAATAGATTAGCCAAGCATGGCCATGATGTTCATCTTCAATATTGTGTCTTCAATCTTCATCAAAATGCTTCAAGAAGTTGGGAGAATTGTGTGTGTGTTCTTGGTCAATTAGAGATGAATGATAATGATTAGAATGAGTTAATTCCAGCTAAAAACGTCCTTGGCTTCATAAATTCATCATTAAGATGTTTTCCACCATCATTGCTTTGAAAAAGGAAATATTTGACCAGATTTTTCCTTTGGCGTATCCTACGCCACTTTTGGCGTAGGCTACGCCAGACCTCTTTTGCTTGTGCTGTTGCCTGCTGCCCTACGCCACTTATGTTGCCCTTGCCTACACCATTTGCTTAGGGTACGCCAATTTTGGCGTATCCTACGCCAAAACACCCCTTTCTTCAGATTTTGATTTCCCAGCTCATTTAAGCTTCCGTTTCTTGCCCGAGCAACTCCAAAACGTCATATTTGCCTCCTTTAATCATCAAATCCTGAAATAACATAATAATATCAAAGCAACACCAATTGACGACTTAACACTCCTTAAAACTCATTTATAGACGATTTTATACACATCTTTTAACTAACCCATCACATCCCCACACTTATCTTTTGCTTGCCCTCAAGCAAATCAATAAACTTTGCTCAATCAACAATTTAACCAATTCCAACCTTTTTATCGATTCTCAAAAACGGCCCCTAGTCATACCCTAACTCACAAGACTTACGCCTATCAGTAGATTTACATTCCAAGGTTTTTACATGTTATTAAAAACAAATGCCTAGCCAAATCCAACCAGATCCGATTTCACATTTTTGCACACCCCTCACAATGGTTCACTCCACTCGGTTTACTATCTAGACTAGCAAGTGATGTGCTAGTATTTCATATCAATCACTCGAAACCGATTATAGGGCATGTTAGCATAAGCTTGCAATTCAATCGCCTTTCACAAAATTTCTCAAAAGTGAACACAAGTCAAAAGGTCTTAAAACAGGTTGTAATGGGGCTAGGCGAAGGGTATGGAATGGGATATTTAAAAGTGACTATAATGATGAAAATTTGACTTTTATTACATCAACTACATAATCACTAAACTATAAGGTAATGTTGCGCCTTTTATTCAATTACTAACTCAAGCATATTTTTGTGCTTTTCTATGAGAACTTTAATTTGTTTGAAGCATATTCGTTCTCATGCTTTTCAGAGTTTTTTTTAACACACATTGCAAACTATATACAATACAAATCAAAATCCTACAACCGAATTTTCATCATTTGGGTTAAAAAAAAATGAAAAGGTTATTAGGTCAAATGGGTTGTCATGGGTAATCAATTGAAGGGTTAAAGGCTCAAGTTTGTTTAACTAGGGGAGTTTTTTTTTTTTTTTTTTAGGCTAGATAGACCTACTGCCTTGATCATTCTTGTGTCACAATTAATCTAAAGTGGCAAGCGTATCAAAAATTGCAAGTTCTACCTTATGCGACTATAATAGCACACTCAATTCAATTGAACACAACATGCCGAAAGATGTGAAACAGATTTTTGTAGGGTGTTAGCATGTTGTGGTGGCTCAATAATCTCTTCCTGAACCTAAAGGGAAACATGGGTTGCCGATATGCAAAAATGCTATATTCTTCCCTAGTCTTTTCTAGCCAGGCAATCCACATTTTACAAAAACCATCCTTGGAAAAACACATCAAGGAACTTAAAGAGTTTATGACCATGATTAGGGGTCAAGTTTTTGTGATCCAATAATATGGTGAAAGAAACGACTTTCTTAAAGTTGAGCTTGAGGGTCTTAAAAAATTTTCATTTTTAAATGGCTATTCCCCCATCCCCACACTTGGATTTTACATTGTCCTCAATGTGGATTTTGTATGAATAAGGTAACCAAGTAGCCAAATATAATAAAAATATGTGTAAGGATGCCTTTGTTCTGTCCCACTACATACCCCTTCTAAAGCAAAACTAATCATTCACCCAAGTCTTATTCCCACAACATGCACATAATTAAAGAATAGGATGCACCTGGTAAATAGTGGATGCATTCGTTCAATTGGCGGGTCTTCGCCTTCCACAATTTACTGCTTTTTTTCTCTTGTTTCTCCCTTTTTTCAACTGAACAATCTAACATTACTGGTGACATATACCCTGGGCTCACACACAAAACATCAAAACATCCAAAACAAACAAAAACAAACTAAAACTGCAAAGCAGAAAGGTCCAAACATACTCAAAACACACCAAAATAAAATCAAAGACGAGAAAAGAACAAACATACCAGTCTACAAACTATACAAAGAGAGTACTACCTCAACTACACATCAAAGGTAATAGGGGTCATTCGGACCCGGTGGCGGATAAGGAGTGCTTGGATGCCCGAAGATCGCATCCATCCATCCATGGTAATCACTAAATGGGTCAGCAGATGAAGAAGATCCTTCAGCAGGTGGTGGAGGCGGTGCCGGTCGTGGAGTGGGGAGATAACTGGAGGAGACCCCTTGAGGCCACCTAACTTGATCAATCACCTCCTGTGGCTTCTCTCTTATGGTTGAATAGTCAACATATGGAACCGTTGGCACGTATGGGTGTCCCGCTACTAGATCTTGATGGTGCCTGATCTGCCCAACCTCCATAAACCTGTTGACTGTATCCATCTCCTGAGCATAGTTAACTGCCCACCAATGCTTGTCTTCTCTTTCTTTCCTTTCTGCTTCTCTTTTTTCTTCTCTTGCTACTCTATCCTGTTCTCTCCTTATTGCAGCTTCTTCTCGTTGCCTTGCAAGTTCCATGGTTCGCGTACCCCTATCCCAAATAGATTTCTTAAATGAGGTCCAACCTTGGTAACCTGCGGGTCTTGCTCTGTTGATTTCTGCCACCATTTCCATCTCTTGCCTACTCATTTCCCGAACTAGGCGCTCCCTCACAACATGCACCTCCTCTTCTAACTCCTCTTCATCATCCGTATGTACCTCTTCATCATTCTCATGCTCAACATCCTCTCGAAGAGCCATCATCTGGGTTTTACCTTGTTTGTCAAGTAGGATATGATATTCTGCAGTCCGCTCATATGTGAATTTTGACTTGACATAATCTTCCCAGCTCATCTTAACAACATTCACTTCAATAGCTGGTGTAGACCTTGTTACCACTCCTTGAGCCTCCATCAGATATGACAAAAGTCTAACGTGTGGGATCATTTTTCGCTCTTGACTTTTCCGGCTATCCCAAACATTCATCAAAACCAAATGCCTAAACGACAGGCGTGGTGTACCAAACATTATTGTATATACCACTCGAACATCCCAACCTCTTACCTTTGACCTATCCCCGAGTCTTGCCATTAAATTTTCAAATGAAATTCCTAATAGGAATCTGGCTTCACATGCCATGTCTTCCCTGCAATATCGAGCTCCCCTTTTTCTTGGAATCACATTGTCAAACATATTTGTTGGGTCAGTGTTTAGTTGTGTCTTGGCCCAAAAGAACTCCTAAGGGATATAATAGTACTCATTTGCTGGACAAGAGTCAAAGTTAGCAATTTGACGCATTGTCTCAAAGGATAAGGTCATCTTCTTCTTCCCCACAGTTCCAGTTAACTTCAATGTATGAGGCGTGTTATCACCAAAATCTCGCTCGAGCGTGGACATCCACTGCTCTATCGCCTTCATGTAAATCTTCTCCCCCCTATTCTCACAGAAATTCAAAGCTGCTTCCCAACCAATCCTTTCTAATTTTTGTGTCAGCCCTATCAACCTCAACTGCTCCACATTATGTGCTCTTTCATAGACAAGAACACCCTCGGTACCATGTTGTAATGATGACATTTTTTGATACCATAATGCGGGTCTAATTGCTTCAGGGAACATAGATAACCATTTGGACTTCTCCTTCCAGTTGGGAAGGTCTACATCCATCTGTTCACCACGATCCAACTCATGCTGGATTTCATCTCCTTCATTATCAGATTCATCTCGTAGGTTGGACCGAATCCCCTTTTTTCGTTTGGGCTGAGTAGAAGATTCACAATGTTCCTTACCTTTCCTTCTGAAAACGTTCTGCAACAACATCCATATACAATAATGTGGTATTAGTATCCAATCTCAATGAGATTATCATATACATCAACTACATTTTACCCAAACATGACATCTTATGGTTATGATCATATACTAGCAATCAAAAGCTTTGTACTAATCACCTAGATTCAATAACCATGTGTTCTTCATTTCCATAACCCCTTCCCCACACTTATTTCTTGCTCTTATTGAAAAAAAAATCGGTTTTTTTTTTTCAACTTAACAAAAACAATACTTCCTACCCAACCAATAATTATTCTATTGTCACAAATACACATAGCATCAATTTCTTAAACATACATGAACACATAATATGTAGATGATGAAACTAACAAGCAAGAATGATGAAATACATACCTTCATGATGCTAGTTGAGTAGGGAAATAACTAGAAGCAAGGAATAAGACAATAACACAAACACCACAAAAAAAAATCCGATTTTTTTAACCTTCGATTCGGTCCCCAACAAGTTAAAATTTACTAATTCTAGGTTAGGGTTTTGTAGATCTTGAAAAATTACACGATTTTGATATAAAATTTGTTAGATTTGGTGTAGTATTGAAGAAGTTATGGTGGATTGAAGGTTTGAAGGTTTGGAGATGATTAGATGAAAGAGATGAAGAGAATGGTTGGGTTGTGGGGTTTTGATGTGTTAGAATATGTTTTAATTGATGAAAATCTGTTTTGAGAAGATGTGGGGCCGGTCAAACATGGTCAACGCCAAGTCAACATGACTTTTCAGAAATTGGCGTATCCTACGCCACTTTTGGCGTAGGTTACGCCACTTGCGTAGGAAGCTCTCACTTTGTTCGTGTAGGGCAGAGGAAGTTGGCGTAGGCACATCTGAACTGGCGTACCCTACGCCAAAATTGGCGTAGGCTATGCTAACTTTTTTTTTTTTTTTTTTTTTTTTTTTTTTTTTTTTGGAGTTAAGGTTTAAATTACTAAAAAAAATCAACTAATATTTTTACCTATATAAAAATTGTACACTTTTACAACTACGCTTCCCACCCCCCGAAAAAAATTAGTATTGTCCCTAATACTACATTTAGAATACGTACCTGGGATGGGAGCTAGCACCTGCATTTTTAATTGATTTCATAGGTTGGTAAGCCCTCTAAGAAGCTTACCAACTCGACAATGTTATCGTGCTCCGTGAGATGTTCCACGTAGAGCTTCAAACGATGCCCGTTCACAGTTTGCTTCGACCCATCTTTTGGGTCCTCAATATCCACCTCGCCAAGCTTTCCAACCCGCGTTATTATGTACGGGCCATTCCACTTACTCTTGAGCTTCCCAGGGAAGAGCTTCAATTAGGAGTTATAGAGCCAAACTTTTTGACCCACTTCGAATTCCTTCTTACGAATCTTCGCGTCATGAGCACTTTTCATTTGATCCTTGTATTTTGACGCAATCTCGTAAGCTTCATCCTTTAACTCTTCCAACTCGCACAATTTGAGTTTCCTCTCTCGACCTACATCGTCATAACTTAAATTAACCTTTTTAATAGCCCAATATGCCCGGTGAACTAATTCAACCGGGAGATGACAATCTCTACCATATAGTAATCGATAAGGAGTTGTTCCAATAGGTGTTTTGTAGGCTGTGCGGTAGGCCCATAAAGCATCCGGTTACCGGTCGGGTAGCTACCTCCTCACCTGAGTCGTTTTTCACGGCTTGAATACCTGCCTTCTTTGGAACGGTTTGAGTTGGACTAACCCATTGGCTATCCGAGATGGGATAAATGATACCCGCATCTAACCATTTCAGCACCTCTTTTTTCACAACCTCCCGCATGTTAGGGTTTAACCTCCTTTGAGCATCTCTCGCGGGAATCACCTTCTCATCTGTGATGATTTTGTGCATCACAATTGACGGACTAATACCTTTCAAATCCGCCACAGTCCACCCAATAGCAGCTCTATGGGTCACCAACACCTTCATCAGTTTCTCTTCTTGCTCCCCGGTCAAGTTTGAAGCAATGATTACCGGGAGCGTGTTGCCTTCACCAACATAAGCATATTTTAAATGCTTAGGCAACTCCTTCAGTTCCACTTGTGGTGGCTCAACTAAAGACGACTTCAATTTCGTATCAATGTGATCGGGAAGACTCTCCACTTGATGAGTCCATGGTGGTCTTCCTTCATGTACCGCCATCGCTTCTTGAGTCTTTTCCTCCTCTTCCATGCTCTTCAATATCTCCACCTGTAACCTGTTAAACATAAAACACTCCTCTATTGTGTTTTCCTCATCTACAACGGTGTCGTATAGAGGTATGCACTCCTCAACAATGTCCGCCATATAGCATTCATCATTGACTAGAGGGTTAGTTCCATTAGAAAAAACATTTAACCGAAACCTACAGTTACCAAAGGTCATATCAAGCGTGCCCGTTTTGCAGTTAATTTGGGCATTGGCTGTGGCCAAAAATGGTCGACCCAGTATAACCGTTGGTTGTTTGGGTAGGTCCATGGAAACATAATCAAGTACTAAAAAGTCCACCGGATAATAAAAATCTTCAACTTTTACTATCACATCGGTAACCATCCCACGGGGTAGTTTAGGAGTCAAGTCAGCTAACACCACGGTGGTGTTAGACTCCTGAAGTGGACCAAATTCGTATTGGTCATAGAGACTACCTGGTAAGATGCTTACACTAGCTCCAAGATCCAAAAGTGCCCGTGTCATTTTAAATTCTCCAACTTGAATGGATATGATGGGTGCCCCCGGATCTTGCAACTTTGGTGGAAGTGAACCCGAAAGAATAGAACTCACATTTTCGGTTAAATCAATTTTCTTTGGAATTTTGTGAATTCTCTTTTGGGTACCCAAATCTTTCAAATACTTTGCATAAGAAGGAACTTGTTTGATTGCATCTAAAAGTGGTAAATTAATTTTTACTTGTTTAACAATTTCCCATAACTCTTCTTGTTGTGGGCCTCTTATTTTAACCACTTTTTAGATGGCTCCAACAATGCATTAGGATAAGGGATGGTATTACCCTCCATACCCTTTTCCTTAGCCTTGGGAGCTTCTTTGCTCTCAACGGGTTTTAAGTTTTTAGAAAAAAATTCATTTTTGTTTTGACTCGTTTCTTCTTCATCACCACTCTCATCACTTGCATCTTCCACCACCCCTTCAACAAATTGGGGTGATGGTGGGTCACTTTTATTATCAACTTTATTATCAACAATCTTACCACTATGAAGAACAGTTACCTTATTAATGGGGGCATTGTGATTGTTCTTTGAGCTCGATCCTTGATGTTGTGGGTTGATAGTAGTATCACTAGGAAGTTTCCCCGCGCTTCCTCTCCATTGAGCCATCTCTTCTGCAAGTTGTCCCACTTGTTTTGCTAGAGCCTCGTGAGACTTGTCTCTCACGTCATTTTCCTTGTTCTCTTTCATCATATTCATTAAAGCATCCATCATTGAACTCAAAGATTCATCACCCCCACCTTGATTGCTTGATGAACCACCTTGGTTGTACCCTCTTTGATAATTACTACCTGGATTGTAGTTTCTTTGATAACCACCACCTTGATTATAATTACCTTGGCGGTTCTCATATGATCCACCTTGGTTACCCCCTTGAGTGTTTGGTTGAAAATTCGGATTCATTTGATTTGAAGCATTGCCATACCTGAAATTAGGATGGTTCCTTAAGCCTGGATGATAAGTATTGGAGTTCATGTCATATTTCTTCTCTCCTCCATACACTTGATTCACCTCAGCAGTTTCTTGAACCGAATTTTCTGGGCATTCATCAGTCTTGTGTCCCATCTCTTCACATACCCCACATACTGTATATGGTCCCGCTGGAACTTCTCTCTTCTTCATACGGGCCGATTCTCTTTCCAAAGTAGCAATTCGATCTTTGGCATTAGCATCTACATCTGAAGCAGACCTTGAAATAGGGTGTTTGGTTCTTCTATCTGCGGATTCTTCAGCTTTGGAATTCTTGCTCATTCTTTCCAAAAAATCCCAGTCTTCTTGCTCTGGGTTAAATAACAAAGTCCCGTTGCTAGTAGACTTTAAGTACTTTCTTTCCTCCTTACTCAACCCATTCACAAAGCTGCTAACCAATTCCCATAATTCAATGTTGTGGTGTGGGCATTTCCGAATTAATTCCTTAAAACGAGTGAAGTCTTCATGAAGTGGTTCCCCCTGCAACTGTTGAAAGGAACGAATCTCTAATCGTACCCCATCCATCTTAAAACTAGGGAAATATTCATCCAAAAACACCCGTTGCATCTCTCCCCAAGTATAGATGCTGTGTGCGGGCCAAGTAAGAAACCAAGTCTTTGCCTTATCCTTGAGGGAGAACCGGAACAACCTTAGCTGAACTTCATCTAAGGAGAAATTGTGACCTCCCATAGTACCACACATTGCTTTGAATTCAGAAAGATGATCGTATGGGTCTTCAGTAGCCATTCAGTGGAAATGAGGAAGAATATTGATATAGTTTGGTTTACAATCGAAAGATCTTCTTCCTGGAGGTGGTGGTACAATTGGTGACTCGTTCTCAGAAGCAAGTGGTCTAAACCGACCATTAACCCCTTGCATTGGAACTGGGGGCCTTCTTCGTGGAGCATTAACTTCTTCATCTCTTGGTGGTCTTCTCCCATGAGGTCTTCTTTCTGCTCGACCCACAAAATTTTCACCACGGTTTTGGTGATTGTTGGGATTTCGATGCCATCTTGGGTTTTGCCTGGGATGATGATTATTGAAGACATGATTGTAGTAACCGTCATTACCCATATTTCGATTTGCACCCATATCAGAATGATTATCGCTTTGGTACTCTTCCTCATCCTCATGACCATCATTAACATTTCGATAACCCCAATCCTCATCTTCCTCGGTGTAATCCCTTTCTGAGTATTCATCTTCCCCCGAATGGTGAGAATGAACACTAACTCTATCAGATGATTGATAACTCGGTACGCTGAATGGGTCATCATCATTTATGTTTGCCCTCAATTCTTCAATATTCTCAACATGATCATCATATCCAGCTTCATTGTATCGATTGACCGGATCAAATGTGGGATTGCCACGGTTAGATATGGAAGAGCCTTGGTTTACATTTCGGTTGTTGGGATTTCAGTTATGAAGTGGTTGATGAGGTGGGTGTTGTTGTGAGTGTTGTGTTCGGTTTTGATGAGGTGGAGTGGGTGGTCTTTGGTTTTCACCTGAACGGCAATTTGGGTTTGAACTTGCCATTTGAACAGTTCCAACGGACAAAGTTTGACTTGTGGGTGGTGATTGGGAGTTAGAAGGAATCGGCTCCTCTAACCGGTGTTGTCGGTTTCTTCTTGCTACTCTCTCAATTTCCGGTTTAAACACTAAAGGAAAGTAGCATAACACTTTATGTGGTACTTTTTTCCCATTTGTGTTTGGGTCAACCCATCTACTCTCAATACAAATCGAGCACTTTTCCTTTGACTCATTATCCTTCCTAAACAGAGCACAATCATGTTTGCAAACATGGATAGATTGATACCCTAACCTAATCTTTGCCAGTTTCTTCTTAGCTTCATAATATGAGGGTGGAACGTGATTCTCTTTTATGAATAAGATTCTTATAAACACCAAGAGTTGGTCAAACGAAGTATTCGTCCATTTGTTGATAACTTAAATATGCCTCAATTCTACTATGAAATTTAGGGAAGACTTCCAACTACAACTGGGATATAACTCAGTCTTGACCTTGACAAACAATGCAAGAAATTCGGGGTCTAAATGAGTTCCATCATCATCTTTTTCTATATATTTATCATGCGTGTCTTGCCCCGCCAAAACATCAGTAATTGCATCAAACATCTCATGATCTACCATTGGAGTATGTGAAGCGAAAAGTGTGTCTATTTCTGAAGAATCAGGATATTCCTCACCGTAATAGACCCATGTGTCATATGATTGTAAAAATCCATAGTCACATATGTGGGCAGAAATAACACTCGGGATATGTCATTTTGAATTAACACATTTTTTACATGGGCAATAAGTTTTCCCATCAGTGTCCAGATGGTTCTTAGCAATCTCTATAAACTCTTCAATACCTTATATGAAAGTCAGTTCATTCCGATCTCGCAGGGTAGTCCAACTCTTATCAATTGTCATAACGGTTTGCTATCAATTGATAGCATATCAGATAAAACACTTAAAAGTCAAACGGGTTGGAGTGCATGTTACAAGTATGGAGCGCATATTTTCATTAAATAGTCAAACTCAATATAAAACAGCCAAAGTCAATAGGATTTTGGAATGTAGATTGTTAATAGCATATTAAAAATAGCAAAAAAATTTAATACAACAGGAAACAACATACAAAAATAGAAAAAAAAAAAAAAGACTTAAAAAACTAGATAAAAAAAATCCTACACAATAGCAGCAAAAAAAATGCTAAAAAAAACAACAAACAATAAAAAAAACAGCAAAAAAACTAAAAAAAAAACAAACAATCATAGCAAAGAAACTAAAAAAAACAAACTATCATAGCAAAAAAACAAAAAAAGCAACAAACAATCACAACAAAAAAAAAACAACAAACAATCACAACAAAAAATAGCAAATTAAAAAAAAAACAGATTAATCAATATTAAGCGCATATATGAATGTGGGAATCGCTTTAATTGCCTTGGTACAATAAGCACATTCAATGCGCCGCGCCTAGAATTCTAGCCTAGGTGCATAAGGCGCTCGACTTTAATAACTAGGCAACAAATACTAATACACATTTGCAGATTTTGAATTTGAAACTGTGGCGGATCCAGGATTTTTCGTCAGAGGGTGCACAAAATGGATTATGTTACAACGGGTCATGTTATACTGGTCGAAATGGGTTTGGTCAAAATTAAATGTACCCTAGATCTTATTAAACTCCATATTTTATATACACTCCTTTAACTAATAATATAAACAACCAGCTCAGATAACATTAACCGTAGATAAATATTCCTATGTTATAAATCTCGATCAGAAGATGCAAATAGCTCATTCACATTCCTACATTTTAATCACTTACCAAGTACAGTTTTAACAAATACCAAATACAAAGAGGATAACGGTAGGGGTGTGCAACGGTTCAGAACCGGACCGAATCAAACCAGAACTGTTAAATGATAAATATAAGGTCTAGAACCGGACCGTATAAAATCCTACCCGTTCGGTTCGGAACCGGGTTAAACGGTTCTTATGTAAACGGTTCTTACAGAAAATTATTGTTAATTAAATCCTAAATTTAATAATTAAATAAAAGACAACTTTAGTAAACTCAATTTGTGGTTTCGTAGTTATGTACAAGACCTATATTTCTTAGAAGTGCGCGGTACCAACATATAATTTTGACACTACGAATAATATGTAATCGCATGACTGATATTACATTAAATCATGCATTATTGTTATGTTAAATCATTCCACTATACACATTATGAGCCAACCCCTGCATCCTATAAATGATTTTGTACGCGTTGGTGCTCAGTTTAAACTACTTTCTTTCCCCTTTACCGTACTCTATATGTTTTATAAATTATATAATTTGAACGGAATTCATAACTCAACAAGTTTGTTAAATGTTATTTAGTTAACATGACTTGAAAATTTTTATCTATACTATATTATAAAGCATAAGGGAAGGATTCCAACCAAATTTAAGAAATTACAACATATAATGCATATGGTACAATAACTTAATGAATGTTGTAAAAGGGTAAACTTGTCTTTTTACATTAACAATTAGGTTGATTATAAAATAATAAAGTATTAGTGACTATCCATGTTTCTAACTCCTTTATAAATTATTAGTGACTATCCATGTTTCTAACTCCTTTATTTCATTTATGTCTATACCTTATAATAGAGCCTTATAAATAGTGGCTATTGTGTTGGTATTATATACATCTCTATGAAACAACTATCTCATTCCTTACTCTCTTTATAATCTTTGGTTTGTTAGTAGGCATTGTCACAAGCTTCTTTCTTCAATTTGTATGCTACATAACATTTCATGCCCACTTTTCCCCATCCACTCCCATAGTCTTATAGATTTAGTAATAATTTGATTTGGTTGGAGAAATTCTTTTTTCTTCCTTTCTTACAGCTAATTTACACACTTTTCACTGTCTCATCACTTGGGTGGAAAACACATTGGTTTGTAATTGATTAGATCATGTGGTTATGGTCTTATGGAATTCATAGTATAGTTTTATAGTGTAATTAGCATGTAAATTTAGCAGTGGTTTTTATATTTTAATATGTAGAGTTGCAATCACATTCGAAATGAAAAGAAGACTTAGTTAAATTCACATCTAAAATATAATGTAAATGTACATGGTGGAACAAAATACAAATAAATGTTGATTCACATTGTAAAAGATAAAAATATATTATTTTTCATTGATTTAATCTATATCTATACTATATTATAAAGTATGAGGGAATGATTCAAACCAGATTTAAGTAATTACAACATATAATGCATATGATACAATAACTTAATAAAGGTAGTAAAGGGATAAAGTTGTCTTTTTATATTAACAATTAAGTTGATTATGAAATAATAAAGTTATTAGTGACTATCCATGTTTCTAACTCCTTTATCTCATTTATGTCTATACATTCTATTAGAGCCTAATATATATATATATATACACACACACACACACATACACACGATTATATAGCGATATACACAACTGGGTTGTTGGTTGACAAAAGACACTCATTCATTACATGTCATATATTGTGGATAACAATTTGCATATGGACCGATTAATCAATGTCATATAATTTTTAATTATTTAAACCAACGATGCCATTTGCCTTATTATAATAAAATGAGAAATAAACATGGCGTAGAATGAGGGAAGCTTACCATGTACTTGTAGAGTAAAACAATAAATGAACTATGTTTATGTTTTGTAAACAATAGAGTTAAAATAAAAAATATAAAAATAGATTGAAAATAAATTCGCAACAATCGAGCCGGTAGTTTAAGTTAATTAATTTTGAATCTAAACAATGTCTATAAATTGAGACATAAACATAGTATGGAATGATGAAAGGTTACTAAATATTTGTAGAGTAAAACAATGAATGAACTATGTTTATTTTTTTTTTATTAACATGAGAGTTAAAATAAAAAATGCAAAAAATAGATCAAAAATAAATTCGTAATAATCGAGCCGGTAGTCTAAGTTGAATAATTTTAATTTTAAACAATAAAACTATATCATTCAAAACAATAAAGACAATAAATCTTTAGTAGTAATTAAAGATGTAGAAGATACAATAGTTTAAATTTTCTCATTACTTGTGGAAGATACAATGGTTGAAATTTCCCCCTCAACCGACGTGGACAATACTTGTACATACATGACTATAAGCGTTAGACATAGAGAATTCCTAAAACGCTTTTATCTATATCTATATCTATACTATATTATAAAGTATTTAGAAAGGTTACCCATAAAATTTAAAAACAATAATAGGAGATGTCAAACTTCTCTTTTTCCAACCTTACACTACTATTTGTTAATCAACACTTACACGCATATCGAAGCTTGATCATCGTGCCAAGCCTTCATGATGAGTCTATGATGTCCTTCTTTGTCTCATGTAACAGGCAACAAGACAATATGACACGTGCCCTACCCTTGTTTGCGTTTATCATCAAATATTTATTTTTGTTGTTGCTTCGTTTTTAGTAATGTTGTGCTCCCGCCGCAACGCGCGGGTACCCCACTAGTTTTTTATAAAGACTAAAACGTGAAACTAAGATTGTGGATAGTTAGTTTATAGACTACTTGGAAAAGCCCACTAAATTAGTAAGGTTTTCAAATATAACATTTAATGTTCAAACTTGATCCGATTCTAGCGGTTCTTTAAATGGACCTGCGGTTCCAAACCGGGAAACGTTTTCACTAAAATTTAAGAACCGGAACCGGACCATAAATACGAAAATACGGTTTGAATCTAGCGGTTCGGTTTTGGTTTTCCAATTTTAAGGGTTCCGAACAATCAAGTGCTCAGCCCTAGATATCGGGTAAATTGGGGCTGATTAAATCTAGGCTTCGAATACATATCTTGATACCTTAAGGTGAACGATAAATTAGAGCAATAAATGACACATCAATAGAAAAATATGTCAGCTTTTTTCATGTCAATGATGTTCAGCCCAACTGGTCGGAGGTGGGAGGGTTTACTTTTTAGGGAGGTTCCCGCCCGGGCTCGGTCTCAGGTTCGAGTCCCCCACTCGCACTAAGGGGTGAGAAATTCAACACCCGCGTTTGGCCAACGGCCTGCGATCGTACAATACTGCTGTCATTCTCATTCCAGCCAATCACAAGACATCTCGAAGGCCTATAAATACCCTTCTCCCCAAGGAGAATGATTCATTCACTCATCGGCAAAGTAATACTCAGAGATTTCTGTGATAGTTGTGAGAGATAGATTATAGTTGAAACATTGTAATAATCTGTATTTGAGTACCTGTAATCGTCCTAACAATCATCAATACAAATATCTCTTTACTGTGCTCTTATATCTGGATTTTTATATGGGTGTTTCTTAATTGGCGCCATCCATATTTCGAGCATATTAGAACAACAATCCATAAAACCTTCTATTTTTCTGAAACCCAACCATGACTTTTCTACCTTTGCCACCATCTTTCACCGGGATAACTCAGGCACTGGTGCTGCTCAAGCAAACACCAGCCAGCCTGATAACACCCGAGAAAGGCAGGAAAACATGACAGAAATGGGTCATAACACCACGCTGTCCTTAGGGACCCGGCAGACCCTGCCTTTCGTCTTTGCTACTGACAACAACAATCAGACTTTCCCAACTGGAAATGCTATGCCGATGGTTAGTCCGGAGATATGGTACGCCTAGCAAAAGGAAGCTCTGAAACGTGCCTACACGCAGAAACTTCGAGAGCGGCAGCTCAAAGAAACATCCCGTCAACTATCTTATGGCGAAGGAA
The DNA here is from genome assembly GCA_030844895.1 of Ambrosia x helenae. NCBI lineage: Eukaryota > Viridiplantae > Streptophyta > Magnoliopsida > Asterales > Asteraceae > Ambrosia > Ambrosia x helenae. The sequence goes on from CM061229.1 coordinate 2,306,745, forward strand.
GGCCAATCACTGTATTGAAGGCCCTTCCAAAGCCACGGGACCAAATGGTGGAAGCAAACATACTACAGACCCAACATGGAGGGAAGACTCTGATGAGTCTCAAAGTCATTTTTGCCATGACATTAGTCAGTCCTTAACCAACACCGTTGGGCGGGAGAGAGCGAGACTACACCGACATCCTGCAAGTGCAGAGGCACGATAAAGAGTCAATCGAAGATTACATCACCAGATTCAACCTAAAAGTTCTTCAGATAGGGCCTAATGGTTTCGAGTTAATGAGAGCAGCCTTCAAGCAAGGCGTGCGCTGTGATCCACTAATCCGCACCCTTACGGGCTGCACTGGAATGCCAAACACGTGGGAAGAAATCATGCGAGGTGTTAAGACCTACGCAAAAACTGAAAGAGAGCTATTGGTCTGGAATAGAGTCCATGCCCCGCAATACACAGATGCACAAGCTCAATCTGTCCGAAACAGAAACAACAGAAATGAGAGGAGGGGCAAGGGATCCGTCTGGAACAGGCTTCAAGGAGCCTCCCAAGCAGAAACCAAACCCTTTGAAGCTACAGAGTACAAGGGAAATCAACCTTCTGATCATAGATCAACAAGGCGCAGCCACAACTCCTGGACACCTTTAACAAAGACGCCAGCGCAAGTCCTGACAACAGTGAAGGTAGATTTTCCCGAACCAAGAATCATCAAAAAGAGAGATCGTCTGGACCCCAACAAGTTTTGTGCGTATCACCAAGATATTGTCCATGAAACAGACGCGTGTTTCCAACTTAAAACCCCCATATAAAACGCCTTAAAGTCTGGTGATCCACGGAAGCAGGTGCAGGAACAACAAAAGAAAATAAAAAACATGAGCATGATGATCCACGGCAGCAGGCGAAGGCACAACAAGCGCAAAACCGAACAAACTGTGGAGTGGAAGGAGCAGTAAGTCTGTTTCTGAAAGGTCAAGTGCGGACCCTCCTCCACCCGCGCACTCATTGTTACAACCATCTTTCATCATTACAGAACGACACGAGCATTCATGAATACTGGAAGCAATTTCGATATCATGTACGAGTAGTGTTTCAACCTATTAGATGATGAGGATAAACAGCGCCTGCGCCCCATAAAGTCTCCGATCATGGACCGCCGAAGCTGAAAAAGCATTCCAAGACATGAAAGCATGCCTGATGGACTTGCTGACACTCAACGCCCCTCTCCTAAAAGAGCCACTCACGCTATATCTCTGCACAACGGAGACGGCGGTCAACGCGGTGTTGATGGTCGATCGAAAGTTGGTGCGGACCTCAATCTATTACATCAGCAGAGTCTTAACAGATGTAGAGACAAGATACTCAACGATGGAAAAGTTAGTCTTGGCCCTGGTCCATGCAGTGCGCAGGCTGCGCAGGTACTTCCAAGGCCATCCAATATGTGCTCAGCGACTACAAGTTAAACAACGTGTTGTCAACACCAGAACTGTCAGGAAGACTAGCAAAACGGGCTATCGAGCTGGGCGAGCATACCATCTTTTACAAGACTCGTTCAGCCATCAAAGGTCAAATCTTAGCAGATTTCGTAGACGAAGTACTGCAAGAAAAACTCAAAGAATGTAAAGTTGAGCAAGAGGTCCAAAGGACATGTGATGAAAAAGTCGCTTGGTCACTCTATACCGATGGAGCATCAAACGAAGACGGCGAGGGGCAGGCTTGCGCATCATAAGCCCAGAAGGTGCAGAATTTACCTATACGATCTGGCTAGAATTCAAGACCACAAACAACGTAGACGAGTACGAAGTCCTTCTGGCAGGATTGCGCATAACGTAGAAGCTAGGCGTTAGGCACGTCGACTCCATGCTAGTAGCCGGCCAGATCACAGGCAAATACGAAGCCAAAGACCATCAATGATCATGTATCTCCAAAGAGCAAAAGAGCTGATGAACAACTTTGCAACTTGCACCATCGTCCACATCAGCCGCAGTCAAAACAAACCAGCAGACAGGTGTTGACAGCTAGATGACACCGAGTTCCACACAAAGAAAAATGGCCTCCACAAGCTTCGGTACTTTAGCAAAAGAGGGTCAAGTTGAGGTCATGAATAAACCATCAGTTCCACACAAAGAAGTCCACATCGTTCAGACAAGTGTTGACAGCTAGATGACACCGATCGTATCATACCTCACCATAGGCGCACTCCCAGCTAAACGCGCAGAAGCAAAGAAAATACAACACAAAGCCCTTCAATACCAAATGCAAGAAGGAATGTTGTATAGAAGATCGTATCTGGGACCGTTGTTGAGGTGTGTCGATGCGGACGATGCAAACTATTTGATTCGGGAGATCCATGAAGGAATCTGCAGAATCCACGCGAGACCCCGCATTGTGGTGGCAAAGGTCATGAACGCGGGATACTATTGGTCGGTCATGCACCTGGATGCCCTAAAATTCATCCGCTGTTGTGACTCATGTTAGCGCCATGCGCCCAACAACCTGCGCCCTAAAAATGACATGATCCCAGTAACCTCCGCCTGGTCATTTCAAAAGTGGGCAATTGACATGTGGGACCATTCCCAATGACGACCGGAAAAAGAAAGTACATAGTAGTTGCCATTGACTACTTTACAAAGTGGGTAGAAGCCAAGCCGCTAGCAGAAATCACCGCCAAGCAGGTGAAAAAAATTCATATGGGACTTTATCATCTTCCATTTCGGACTACCCTTGACAATCGTCACGGACAACGGGACCCAATTTACGGAGAAAGGGTTACTAAACTAGTATAATGATCTACACATACAGCTAGTTTCCACCTCATTTGCGCACCCACAAAGCAAAGGCCAGGTGGAGCGCGCCAATCGCAGCTTAGTCGAAGGGATCAAGTCAAGACTGGGAACTAAAGGAAAAGCATGGGCGGAAGAGTTAATTTTAATTTATTTTTTTATAATCATTTAAATCATAACTAAAAAAATCAAAATTGAAAAAAGAGACACCTCTATACCGACGACATATTGCTAGGAAAAGAGTTGTAAAATATTTTTTTCCTGAATAAAAATAAAATTCTAAAAAAAATACTTTTATCAACCACACGTCATCGGGTTATCATTTGGTAATGTCGCTTAATTTTCCCTCCATCTCGCCTAAATTTTTAGTGGCGACAAGTCGCCGGGACAGATCAAGAATGCAAAATTTTGTTTGACAACCTTTTTTCTTGCGATATGTCGCCGGTAAAAGGTATCTATGCCGATGACAAATGTCGCCGGGAACGGTTCGACATATCAGACAACTTTTGTTGTGGTATGCTGTGTTTTCCAAGTCTCTATATCCGTCAAAACTCACTAAATAAAAGTGAAATGACATCCTCACGAAATTTTCACTGAATTCAATGAATTTGTATGTGTAACTTTAGATGATGGGGAAATATCAATCATGTTAGATAATAACTATTTAATTAGATGAGACGTCACTTTTTTCCGAAGTTTTTTTTTCCTTATTTTTTTCCTAATTAGTCAGTGATGAATCTTTTCTAACTATTTCTATAATAGTCGCAAGATGGACATGCATATTAATTATCTAATTTTGTATCATCTTGAGTGCAGACAAACCCTATTGAAATGTGATTCAATACTCCTTGCACAATCATGCATGTGGGAAGTTGGTTTGATCATCCGAGAACTCAGGGGTGCTTAGTCTTTGTTTACGTTATGATCAGTTTGAGAATAAGTCAGCTAGTGGTTAGCTTCTCCTATTTTTCAGTATTTTCAATTTATGTTTACGTTGTAGTATTGGCTATATAAGCCAAGTTGATGTACTTGTTTTATTATTACATAAAAGCTAATGATGAACCGGTCGTCACGGTCATGCAAAACCTAATTAACCTATGTAGTTAGGGTAAATAAGGTATCGAATTCAAGGAGCATGTGGTCAGCGAGTGTTGTTTAGTTGATTGAAACGTACTAGTTATGAAGATGCTATGTGACTTATGAAGGTTGCAATTTGTTCATTTAAGATTTTTTATTTTAAGTTGTTGTTTATAATACTAATAATTAATTGAAAGTATAAATAAAAATGATGTTGTAAACAATCGAGTTAAAATGATTACACTAAGGATTCGGCAATTGAATACTAGGGCTTTCAACAATTGGGTGAACAATGATAATGTAATTGGTACTAACGGAGTGATTGTTCAATAGGTTTAGGTATCAAGTTTTGTCAATATAAAGATAGACTAAACTATACTTTATTACCTAGAACATACAATCCTATAGTAGTGTTAACGCAAGGAATCATGCTTATCTCACTAGAAATTGGCACAAGATCAATTAACTAAAAATGAGTTTAGCATAAGATTAATCACCAATCAACACAATTAATTTAAGTACACAAAGACATCAAAAAAAGTTTAAAAACAATACCCAAATGTGTTCAAACCCTAGATATCAAGAGCCTACATCCCCAGTGTAATACAAATAGATTAGCCAAGCCTGGCCATGATGTTCATCTTCAATATTGTGTCTTCAATCTTCATCAAAATGCTTCAAGAAGTTGGGAGAATTGTGTGTGTGTTCTTGGTCAATTAGAGATGAATGATAATGATTAGAATGAGTTAATTCCAGCTAAAAACGTCCTTGGCCTTCATAAATTCGTCATTAAGATGTTTTCCACCATCATTGCTTTGAAAAAGGAAAGATTTGACCAGATTTTGCCTTTGGCGTATCCTACGCTAACTTTTTTTTTTTTTTGGAGTTAAGGTTTAAATTACTAAAAAAAAAAATCAACTAATATTTTTACCTATATAAAAATTGTACACTTTTACAACTACGCTTCCCACCCCCCGAAAAAAATTAGTATTGTCCTCAATACTACAATTAGAATACGTACCTGGGATGGGAGCTAGCACCTGCATTTTTAATTGATTTCATTGGTTGGTAAGCCCTCTTAGAAGCTTACCAACTCGACAATGTTACCGTGCTTCGTGAGATATTCCACCTAGAGCTTCAAACGATGCCCGTTCACAGTTTGCTTCGACCCATCTTTCGGGTCCTCAATATCCACCTCGCCAAGCTTTCCAACCCGCGTTATTATGTACGGGTCATTCCACTTACTCTTGAGCTTCCCAGGGAAGAGCTTCAACTTAGAGTTATAGAGCCAAACTTTTTGACCCACTTCGAATTCCTTCTTACGAATCTTCGCGTCATGAGCTCATTTCATTTGATCCTTGTATTTTGACGCAATCTCGTAAGCTTCATCCTTTAACTCTTCCAACTCGCACAATTTGAGTTTCCTCTCTCGACCTGCATCATCATAACTCAAATTAACCTTTTTAATAGCCCAATATGCCTGGTGAACTAATTCAACCGGGAGATGACAATCTCTACCATATACTAATCGATAAGGAGTTGTTCCAATAGGTGTTTTGTAGGCTGTGCGGTAGGCCCATAAAGCATCATCTAGCTTTGTTGACCAATCCTTTCGGTCCGCACGAACCGTTTTTTGTAAAATTTATTTGATTTGCCTATTGGAAACCTCGACTTGTCCACTAGTTTGTGGATGATATGGGGTGGCAATCCTATGGTCAACACCATATCGCTTAAGCAATTTTCCAAATTTCCGGTTTTTGAAATGAGATCCCCCATCACTTATAATTGTGCGAGGTAACCCAAACCTTGAAAAAATATGTGTTTGAATAAAATTGCAAACAACGATATGGTCATTGGTTTTGGTGGCAATAGCTTCAACCCATTTAGAGACATAATCTACCGCCACCAAAATGTATAGATTACCAAAAGAATTGGGAATGGTCCCATGAAATCAATTCCCCATACATCAAACACATCAACAACCATAATGGGTTGCATTGGCATTTAATCACGTCTTGAGATGCTTCCTAATTGTTGGCAATGTAGGCAATTTCTAGCATACTCAAACGAATCCTTAAAAATTGTTGGCCGATACAACCCACTAGACAAAACCGTGTGACCCGTTTTTTGGCCACTAAAATGTCCTCCACATGCATAAGAGTGCACGTGCTTCAACACACTCATGATCTCCTCATCCGAAATGCATCTTCGAATGATTTGATCCGCTCCCACTCTAAACAGGTCAGGATCATCCCAAATGTAACGTTTCACTTGGGACAAAAAGTGGAGCCTCTTCTTCCTTACCCAATGTTCCAGCATTATACCTGTCACTAGAAAATTAACAATATTAGCAAACCAAGGTAATGTCAAAACAGATAATAAATGCTCATCTGGAAATGACTCATTAATTTCATTCGTTGAGTCTTCCTCCTCAATCATAAGTCTAGACAAATGGTCTGCAACCACGTTCTCTGTGCCCTTCTTATCACGGATCTCTAAATCAAACTCTTGCAATAAGAGTATCCATCTTATCAACCGGGGCTTAGCATCCTTCTTATCCATTAAGTACCTGACAGCACTATGATCAGTATAAATAATAATTTTGCTACCCCACACATAAGACCGAAATTTGTCTAGAGCATATACCACCCCAAGTAGCTCTTTTTCGGTAGTAGTGTAATTTAATTGCGCTTCCGAAAGAGTCTTACTTGCGTAATATATAGCAACGGGTTTCTTATCTACCCGTTGACCCAACACGGCCCCAACCGCGTACCCACTTGCATGACACATAATTTCAAAAGGTAAAGCCCAATTAGGTGATTGCAAAATTGGAGCCTCAACCAATTTCCTTTTCAAGTTATCAAAGGCTTCAACACTTTTTTCATCAAACTCAAATGGGGCGTCTTTTAATAGTAATTTACATAAAGGTTTTGTAATGTCACTAAAGCCCTTAATAAATCTCCTATAAAACCCCGCATCCCCCAAAAACGGTCTTATCCCTTTGACATTTGTGGGATGAGGTAAAGTTGATATGACTTGAATCTTGGCATGATCAACCTCAATCCCACGACTCGAAACAACATGACCCAATACTATCCCTTCTTGGACCATAAAGTGACTTTTCTCCCAACTCAACGCCAAATTCGTTTTTACACATCTTTGTAAAACTTTTTCCAATTGATTTAAACAGAAATCAAATGAAGACCCAAAAATAGAAAAGTCATCCATGAAGATTTCCACAGACTCCCCCACCATATCTGAAAAGATACTCATCATACACCTTTGAAAGGTGGCGGGGGCATTACAAAGACCAAATGGCATTCGCCTAAATGCGAAAGTGCCATATGGGCAAGTAAAGGTAGTCTTTTGTTGATCCTCGGGATGAATAGCAATTTGATTGTAACCCGAATACCCATCCAAGAAACAAAAAAATTTTTGTCCGGCTAATTTGAAACTGTGGCAGATCCAGGATTTTTCGTCAGAGGGTGCACAAAATTGATTATGTTATAACAGGTCATGTTATACTGGTCGAAATGGGTTTGGTCAAAATTAAATGTACCCTAGATCTTATTAAACTCCATAAATACGAAAATACGGTTTGAATCTAGCGGTTCGGTTTTGGTTTTCCAATTTTAAGGGTTCCGAACAATGAAGTGCTCAGCCCAAGATAACGGGTAAATTGGGGTTGATTAAATCTAGGCTTCGAACACATATCTTGATACCTTAAGGTGAACGATAAATTAGAGCAATAAATGACACATCACTAGAAAAATATGTCATCTTTTTTCATGTCAATGATGTTCAGCCCAGCTGGTCGGAGGTGGGAGGGTTCACTTTTTAGGAAGGTTCCCGCACGGGCTCGGTCTCAGGTTCGAGTCCCCCACTCGCACTAAGGGGTGAGAAATTCAACACCCGCGTTTGGCCTAGATTCGAACTGGGGTTGAGGGGTTGTGCGTCGTTTGGATTCTCCGCTGAAACACACCTTCCAAAAAAAATCTTTTAGTTTTCATTTTAACCTATTATTTAGCTTTATGAAATAACTTATCACTTAAGGTATATATAATTTTAAATATATTGTTTTGCCTAATTTATTCTTCATGAACAATTTTTAGTAGATACATTGACATTGCACTAGATGCAATATAATTTAATAATTTATAATAAGTTTTATCAGATAGTCATACTGATGAGATATGTATCTGTGCGTGTGCACTGCCTCACTTCTTCACAACATGTCAGCAGGAGCGCTGACCAAACCTTCTAGAAGCCTGCGCACGTAAACTCGTACATGCCAGCTGTAATTCGACAAGGAAAACGACATGCAGCCAATTAGAGGCCATCATTCCCTGCTCAATGATTATCTGTAGGTACGAGATACAGAAAAGGACAGAAAGGACGACTACAGGACACGTGGACCAATCGCAGAAGGACAGCGCCGACAGTGCCAACGGCCTGTGATCGTACAATGCTGCTGTCATTCTCATTCCAGCCAATCACAAGACATCTCGAAGGCCTATAATGTAACACCCCGGTGTTACGTGTCCAAAATTATATTAAATCCATAATTAATTAACCACTAATAAAAGATTATTAATTATTTAATAAATAATTATGATGAATAAACACTACATGAATTTGGTCAAAGCACAAGTTGACTTACAAAGAAAACTTGAAAAATATAATATGGAGTGAAGTTGGACAACCCCTAAAACTAAATACACACTCTCTCCCTCTCTGCTCGTTTCATATATCACATATCCCATTCATGCTTATCCCCTACATTCATGCACTTACAAAGCAAACACCTGTCAACCTTCATCATAGCATTCATGCATCATCATCACCCTTATCCATTCAAATATTATATATACATACACACATTCATGCAATGCACCTCTCCTTTGCACATGCAGCCCCTTTTCTCAGCTTATACCCTACGCACATACATGCATATGTGTCCCAAACCTCATCATCAAGTGATCATTACAACCTATCCTCATCATCATCTAATCATGAGGTTCATGCACTAGAGATATTATATATATATATATATATATATATATATATATATACACAAAACACTAACTAGCTACATGATAACCTGCACCAATGAAAAGAAAGAAAGAAACGCAAGAAAGAGAGAGGGAAATGTGAGAAGAGAGAAGAAAGAAGGTCGCAGATGGCCGGTTCCGGTCATCCTCTCCGGCCGAGCTCGTCTTCTCCGGCGACTAAACTAAACCACCACCCGAAAACCTTCATCTTGTTAACCGGTTCCGTCTCCGACTCCTACTCTTTGGTTTAGAAGTTGAACCCGTTTCCTTTCAACCAAACACATGCCATCACCATTTATAAGCTATCAAGCTCGGCGAACTCGGTTGGACTCGGTTCATTTATACAACCCGGGTTCGAACCCGTCAACACCCGAATATCTTCTGTGGAATACCCGAACCCTTCAAAGAAAGGTTATGTTTTGATAATTATTATGTTATTTTATTATTATTATTATTATAAACGTGAAACGTGTGGGACGGTAATATTAACCCGACAATATTAGACGTATATCAAGTTATCAAATATATATATATAAGAATATAAAACATTACAATATAATATTTAAAGGATTGTCCCCACAGTTATCACGTGCATAAGTCTTGCACGTGCTAATGTTTATAAAACATATTAGGTACAATATTTGGAGGATATACCGTTTAAGAAATAGACTACAGAATCCAGGAGAATATAATAGAGGTGAGTACATGACCCTTCCCCTTTTTATTTATAAAGCTTTTGGGCTGATTACATGCTTGTCCAGTCGTTATCAAAGTATTTTATATGGTTTATATTATAAAAGTGTTATCGAGTTGTTAATAGAATATTATCGAATCATGATCATGTTATATAATAGAATTCGGTCGAATAGAAATCACGTAGAATGGATCCATTCGGTATCACAGGAATATATTTTTTGAACCAAGCAGAGGTTTGGAACCACAATAAGCATTTGTACGGTGCTCCATCGATAATATATTCCACCTTAGAATGAACGAACCATATAGAAAGAGTTGTATGTTTGTTAAACTTGAGTTATTATTATTAGTATGTCTGAAATCTCGGCATGTCTCACTAGTATGAAAATACTAACGTACTTTAAGCATGTGGTCAGGTATTTATACAAGATTATTAAAGAGAAAGCTGACAACTAGAAGATCTGGATAAGAAGAGGATGCTATGGCTACATTTTATGTATTTCATTAGTATTAAAATTCAGTTTAATGTAATCATTACAATTAAACCTGTTAATGTTAATCCGCTGCGCCACCTGGGTCGTTACAGGTGGTATCAGAGCAGCATGTTTAATTAATAGAAATCCTCTTCTGATCCAAGATCAACCAAAAGTATTTTAGAAAGAAATTTATGTCAATGGAAATTATAAGAGAGTACAGAAAAATTATTAAGGAAATTACTAGAATAATACTGTGAGGTAAATTGACAATTTTTAATGGCCAGAAAATTGTGAATTTACAGGCACGATTGATTTCTAGAAAATTCTTTGGTAATACCAAAATATAAGAAATACAAGAAATATGAATTATCTATAAATAAGAATTTTTTTTTGAAGTGTTGATAAGTTATTATAAAAGTATTCTTTCTATCCCTCATATCAGTCAGGAAAAAAAATATTAAGAATAAGAATATGTTAAACAAAAGGTTAGGATTATAAGTTCCATATCATATCACGTGGAAACTTAGAAAATCTTTTATATCTTGAGAGATAAGAAAACAATCTATTATAGAATGTAAATTATCTCAAGATGTCACATACTATCGTGAACAACCAGAGATAACTATTTATCGAGAATTTATTATATAAATAGAAAAGGATATAATGATATCTTGACACCACCAGAAAATCCATAATAAGAATCAGTATGGCCAGAAGATTAGCCAAGAATAAATTATCCTAAGAATTATAATTCGTATAGACATGTAAACTAGATACATTAGATGATTATAAATATCAATTGGTTAAGAAAAATAATAGGATATGTGGATACCATACCACCATAAGAAATGTTATAATAAGAATTGATGTGACCAAAGGAGTGGCCAAAGATAAATAATATTATGAGAAATCATTAAAAATAGAAAGCAACCTTAGTTTTATAGTCTGATCTATATAACCCTTAAGGGAAAATTTCAGCATTAGATATCCATAAATTTTTAACCGTGTACGTATAAGAATTTAGAATTTTATGATAAGACTCGGTATGGCCAAAGGATTGGCCAATGATAAAGAAATATTATAGAAAACACCCAGAAGTAAGAAACCGTCTTAGTCTTCATATCTTGATTATATAAGCAAACGGGAAAGGATTAGAAAGATTAAGAATCCATGATATTAATTTTGTTTTTATAGGGATTAGTTTTTATTATCAGAAAAATAAGGGGGGGACAAGTTCTATAGGTTGGGGAGTACCTAATAATAGTGTATAGATTATCAAAAATAAATAAAAAGATATTAATCAAACATTATAAGATAATTCAAATCGAATCTCGAGGACGAGATTCAAATAGGTTGGGGAGAATGTAACACCCCGGTGTTACGTGTCCAAAATTATATTAAATCCATAATTAATTAACCACTAATAAAAGATTATTAATTATTTAATAAATAATTATGATGAATAAACACTACATGAATTTGGTCAAAGCACAAGTTGACTTACAAAGAAAACTTGAAAAATATAATATGGAGTGAAGTTGGACAACCCCTAAAACTAAATACACACTCTCTCCCTCTCTGCTCGTTTCATATATCACATATCCCATTCATGCTTATCCCCTACATTCATGCACTTACAAAGCAAACACCTGTCAACCTTCATCATAGCATTCATGCATCATCATCACCCTTATCCATTCAAATATTATATATACATACACACATTCATGCAATGCACCTCTCCTTTGCACATGCAGCCCCTTTTCTCAGCTTATACCCTACGCACATACATGCATATGTGTCCCAAACCTCATCATCAAGTGATCATTACAACCTATCCTCATCATCATCTAATCATGAGGTTCATGCACTAGAGATATTATATATATATATATATATATATACACAAAACACTAACTAGCTACATGATAACCTGCACCAATGAAAAGAAAGAAAGAAACGCAAGAAAGAGAGAGGGAAATGTGAGAAGAGAGAAGAAAGAAGGTCGCAGATGGCCGGTTCCGGTCATCCTCTCCGGCCGAGCTCGTCTTCTCCGGCGACTAAACTAAACCACCACCCGAAAACCTTCATCTTGTTAACCGGTTCTGTCTCCGACTCCTACTCTTTGGTTTAGAAGTTGAACCCGTTTCCTTTCAACCAAACACATGCCGTCACCATTTATAAGCTATCAAGCTCGGCGAACTCGGTTGGACTCGGTTCATTTATACAACCCGGGTTCAAACCCGTCAACACCCGAATATCTTCTGTGGAATACCCGAACCCTTCAAAGAAAGGTTATGTTTTGATAATTATTACTCCCTCCGTCCCATTTTAAATGTCCCACTTCCAAAAACACACATTTTAAGAAATTTTTTGTTTGTATGTGGTAAAATGACAATAATATCCTCAAAAGTGGTGATTGTGTTTTGTCTTTTATGGGCAAAACTGGAAATTACATTTCCATTTTTGGAAAGGGACATTTAATTTGGGACAAACAAAAAAGGAAAGGAGGACATTTAAAATGGGACGGAGGGAGTATGTTATTTTATTATTATTATTATTATAAACGTGAAACGTGTGGGACGGTAATATTAACCCGACAATATTAGACGTATATCAAGTTATCAAATATATATATATAAGAATATAAAACATTACAATATAATATTTAAAGGATTGTCCCCACAGTTATCACGTGCATAAGTCTTGCACGTGCTAATGTTTATAAAACATATTAGGTACAATATTTGGAGGATATACCGTTTAAGAAATAGACTACAGAATCCAGGAGAATATAATAGAGGTGAGTACATGACCCTTCCCCTTTTTATTTATAAAGCTTTTGGGCTGATTACATGCTTTTCCAGTCGTTATCAAAGTATTTTATATGGTTTATATTATAAAAGTGTTATCGAGTTGTTAATAGAATATTATCGAATCATGATCATGTTATATAATAGAATTCGGTCGAATAGAAATCACGTAGAATGGATCCATTCGGTATCACAGGAATATATTTTCTGAACCAAGCAGAGGTTTGGAACCACAATAAGCATTTGTACGGTGCTCCATCGATAATATATTCCACCTTAGAATGAACGAACCATATAGAAAGAGTTGTATGTTTGTTAAACTTGAGTTATTATTATTAGTATGTCTAAAATCTCGGCATGTCTCACTAGTATGAAAATACTAACGTACTTTAAGCATGTGGTCAGGTATTTATACAAGATTATTAAAGAGAAAGCTGACAACTAGAAGATCTGGATAAGAAGAGGATGCTATGGCTACATTTTATGTATTTCATTAGTATTGAAATTCAGTTTAATGTAATCATTACAATTAAACCTGTTAATGCTAATCCGCTGCGCCACCTGGGTCGTTACAGGTGGTATCAGAGCAGCATGTTTAATTAATAGAAATCCTCTTCTGATCCAAGATCAACCAAAAGTATTTTAGAAAGAAATTTATGTCATTGGAAATTATAAGAGAGTACAGAAAAATTATTAAGGAAATTACTAGAATAATACTGTGAGGTAAATTGACAATTTTTAATGGCCAGAAAATTGTGAATTTACAGGCACGATTGATTTCTAGAAAATTCTTTGGTAATACCAAAATATAAGAAATACAAGAAATATGAATTATCTATAAATAAGAATTTTTTTTGAAGTGTTGATAAGTTATTATAAAAGTATTCTTTCTATCCCTCATATCAGTCAGGAAAAAAAATATTAAGAATAAGAATATGTTAAACAATAGGTTAGGATTATAAGTTCCATATCATATCACGTGGAAACTTAGAAAATCTTTTATATCTTGAGAGATAAGAAAACAATCTATTATAGAATGTAAATTATCTCAAGATGTCACATACTATCGTGAACAACCAGAGATAACTATTTATCGAGAATTTATTATATAAATAGAAAAGGATATAATGATATCTTGACACCACCAGAAAATCCATAATAAGAATCAGTATGGCCAGAAGATTAGCCAAGAATAAATTATCCTAAGAATTATAATTCGTATAGACATGTAAACTAGATATATTAGATGATTATAAATATCAATTGGTTAAGAAAAATAATAGGATATGTGGATACCATACCACCATAAGAAATGTTATAATAAGAATTGATGTGACCAAAGGAGTGGCCAAAGATAAATAATATTATGAGAAATCATTAAAAATAGAAAGCAACCTTAGTTTTATAGTCTGATCTATATAACCCTTAAGGGAAAATTTCAGCATTAGATATCCATAAATTTTTAACCGTGTACGTATAAGAATTTAGAATTTTATGATAAGACTCGGTATGGCCAAAGGATTGGCCAATGATAAAGAAATATTATAGAAAACACCCAGAAGTAAGAAACCGTCTTAGTCTTCATATCTTGATTATATAAGCAAACGGGAAAGGATTAGAAAGATTAAGAATCCATGATATTAATTTTGTTTTTATAGGGATTAGTTTTTATTATCAGAAAAATAAGGGGGGGGACAAGTTCTATAGGTTGGGGAGTACCTAATAATAGTGTATAGATTATCAAAAATAAATAAAAAGATATTAATCAAACATTATAAGATAATTCAAATCGAATCTCGAGGACGAGATTCAAATAGGTTGGGGAGAATGTAACACCCCGGTGTTACGTGTCCAAAATTATATTAAATCCATAATTAATTAACCACTAATAAAAGATTATTAATTATTTAATAAATAATTATGATGAATAAACACTACATGAATTTGGTCAAAGCACAAGTTGACTTACAAAGAAAACTTGAAAAATATAATATGGAGTGAAGTTGGACAACCCCTAAAACTAAATACACACTCTCTCCCTCTCTGCTCGTTTCATATATCACATATCCCATTCATGCTTATCCCCTACATTCATGCACTTACAAAGCAAACACCTGTCAACCTTCATCATAGCATTCATGCATCATCATCACCCTTATCCATTCAAATATTATATATACATACACACATTCATGCAATGCACCTCTCCTTTGCACATGCAGCCCCTTTTCTCAGCTTATACCCTACGCATATACATGCATATGTGTCCCAAACCACATCATCAAGTGATCATTACAACCTATCCTCATCATCATCTAATCATGAGGTTCATGCACTAGAGATATTATATATATATATATATATATATATACACAAAACACTAACTAGCTACATGATAACCTGCACCAATGAAAAGAAAGAAAGAAACGCAAGAAAGAGAGAGGGAAATGTGAGAAGAGAGAAGAAAGAAGGTCGCAGATGGCCGGTTCCGGTCATCCTCTCCGGCCGAGCTCGTCTTCCCCGGCGACTAAACTAAACCACCACCCGAAAACCTTCATCTTGTTAACCGGTTCCGTCTCCGACTCCTACTCTTTGGTTTAGAAGTTGAACCCGTTTCCTTTCAACCAAACACATGCCGTCACCATTTATAAGCTATCAAGCTCGGCGAACTCGGTTGGACTCGGTTCATTTATACAACCCGGGTTCGAACCCGTCAACACCCGAATATCTTCTGTGGAATACCCGAACCCTTCAAAGAAAGGTTATGTTTTTGATAATTATTATGTTATTTTATTATTATTATTATTATAAACGTGAAACGTGTGGGACGGTAATATTAACCCGACAATATTAGACGTATATCAAGTTATCAAATATATATATATATAAGAATATAAAACATTACAATATAATATTTAAAGGATTGTCCCCACAGTTATCACGTGCATAAGTCTTGCACGTGCTAATGTTTATAAAACATATTAGGTACAATATTTGGAGGATATACCGTTTAAGAAATAGACTACAGAATCCAGGAGAATATAATAGAGGTGAGTACATGACCCTTCCCCTTTTTATTTATAAAGCTTTTGGGCTGATTACATGCTTGTCCAGTCGTTATCAAAGTATTTTATATGGTTTATATTATAAAAGTGTTATCGAGTTGTTAATAGAATATTATCGAATCATGATCATGTTATATAATAGAATTCGGTCGAATAGAAATCACGTAGAATGGATCCATTCGGTATCACAGGAATATATTTTCTGAACCAAGCAGAGGTTTGGAACCACAATAAGCATTTGTACGGTGCTCCATCGATAATATATTCCACCTTAGAATGAACGAACCATATAGAAAGAGTTGTATGTTTGTTAAACTTGAGTTATTATTATTAGTATGTCTGAAATCTCGGCATGTCTCACTAGTATGAAAATACTAACGTACTTTAAGCATGTGGTCAGGTATTTATACAAGATTATTAAAGAGAAAGCTGACAACTAGAAGATCTGGATAAGAAGAGGATGCTATGGCTACATTTTATGTATTTCATTAGTATTGAAATTCAGTTTAATGTAATCATTACAATTAAACCTGTTAATGTTAATCCGCTGCGCCACCTGGGTCGTTACAGGTGGTATCAGAGCAGCATGTTTAATTAATAGAAATCCTCTTCTGATCCAAGATCAACCAAAAGTATTTTAGAAAGAAATTTATGTCAATGGAAATTATAAGAGAGTACAGAAAAATTATTAAGGAAATTACTAGAATAATACTGTGAGGTAAATTGACAATTTTTAATGGCCAGAAAATTGTGAATTTACAGGCACGATTGATTTCTAGAAAATTCTTTGGTAATACCAAAATATAAGAAATACAAGAAATATGAATTATCTATAAATAAGAATTTTTTTTTGAAGTGTTGATAAGTTATTATAAAAGTATTCTTTCTATCCCTCATATCAGTCAGGAAAAAAAATATTAAGAATAAGAATATGTTAAACAATAGGTTAGGATTATAAGTTCCATATCATATCACGTGGAAACTTAGAAAATCTTTTATATCTTGAGAGATAAGAAAACAATCTATTATAGAATGTAAATTATCTCAAGATGTCACATACTATCGTGAACAACCAGAGATAACTATTTATCGAGAATTTATTATATAAATAGAAAAGGATATAATGATATCTTGACACCACCAGAAAATCCATAATAAGAATCAGTATGGCCAGAAGATTAGCCAAGAATAAATTATCCTAAGAATTATAATTCGTATAGACATGTAAACTAGATACATTAGATGATTATAAATATCAATTGGTTAAGAAAAATAATAGGATATGTGGATACCATACCACCATAAGAAATGTTATAATAAGAATTGATGTGACCAAAGGAGTGGCCAAAGATAAATAATATTATGAGAAATCATTAAAAATAGAAAGCAACCTTAGTTTTATAGTCTGATCTATATAACCCTTAAGGGAAAATTTCAGCATTAGATATCCATAAATTTTTAACCGTGTACGTATAAGAATTTAGAATTTTATGATAAGACTCGGTATGGCCAAAGGATTGGCCAATGATAAAGAAATATTATAGAAAACACCTAGAAGTAAGAAACCGTCTTAGTCTTCATATCTTGATTATATAAGCAAACGGGAAAGGATTAGAAAGATTAAGAATCCATGATATTAATTTTGTTTTTATAGGGATTAGTTTTTATTATCAGAAAAATAAGGGGGGGACAAGTTCTATAGGTTGGGGAGTACCTAATAATAGTGTATAGATTATCAAAAATAAATAAAAAGATATTAATCAAACATTATAAGATAATTCAAATCGAATCTCGAGGACGAGATTCAAATAGGTTGGGGAGAATGTAACACCCCGGTGTTACGTGTCCAAAATTATATTAAATCCATAATTAATTAACCACTAATAAAAGATTATTAATTATTTAATAAATAATTATGATGAATAAACACTACATGAATTTGGTCAAAGCACAAGTTGACTTACAAAGAAAACTTGAAAAATATAATATGGAGTGAAGTTGGACAACCCCTAAAACTAAATACACACTCTCTCCCTCTCTGCTCGTTTCATATATCACATATCCCATTCATGCTTATCCCCTACATTCATGCACTTACAAAGCAAACACCTGTCAACCTTCATCATAGCATTCATGCATCATCATCACCCTTATCCATTCAAATATTATATATACATACACACATTCATGCAATGCACCTCTCCTTTGCACATGCAGCCCCTTTTCTCAGCTTATACCCTACGCACATACATGCATATGTGTCCCAAACCTCATCATCAAGTGATCATTACAACCTATCCTCATCATCATCTAATCATGAGGTTCATGCACTAGAGATATTATATATATATATATATATATATATATATATATATACACAAAACACTAACTAGCTACATGATAACCTGCACCAATGAAAAGAAAGAAAGAAACGCAAGAAAGAGAGAGGGAAATGTGAGAAGAGAGAAGAAAGAAGGTCGCAGATGGCCGGTTCCGGTCATCCTCTCCGGCCGAGCTCGTCTTCTCCGGCGACTAAACTAAACCACCACCCGAAAACCTTCATCTTGTTAACCGGTTCCGTCTCCGACTCCTACTCTTTGGTTTAGAAGTTGAACCCGTTTCCTTTCAACCAAACACATGCCGTCACCATTTATAAGCTATCAAGCTCGGCGAACTCGGTTGGACTCGGTTCATTTATACAACCCGGGTTCGAACCCGTCAACACCCGAATATCTTCTGTGGAATACCCGAACCCTTCAAAGAAAGGTTATGTTTTGATAATTATTATGTTATTTTATTATTATTATTATTATTATAAACGTGAAACGTGTGGGACGGTAATATTAACCCGACAATATTAGACGTATATCAAGTTATCAAATATATATATATAAGAATATAAAACATTACAATATAATATTTAAAGGATTGTCCCCACAGTTATCACGTGCATAAGTCTTGCACGTGCTAATGTTTATAAAACATATTAGGTACAATATTTGGAGGATATACCGTTTAAGAAATAGACTACAGAATCCAGGAGAATATAATAGAGGTGAGTACATGACCCTTCCCCTTTTTATTTATAAAGCTTTTGGGCTGATTACATGCTTGTCCAGTCGTTATCAAAGTATTTTATATGGTTTATATTATAAAAGTGTTATCGAGTTGTTAATAGAATATTATCGAATCATGATCATGTTATAAAATAGAAATCGGTCGAATAGAAATCACGTAGAATGGATCCATTCGGTATCACAGGAATATATTTTCTGAACCAATCAGAGGTTTGGAACCACAATAAGCATTTGTACGGTGCTCCATCGATAATATATTCCACCTTAGAATGACCGAACCATATAGAAAGAGTTGTATGTTTGTTAAACTTGAGTTATTATTATTAGTATGTTTAAAATCTCGGCATGTCTCACTAGTATGAAAATACTAACGTACTTTAAGCATGTGGTCAGGTATTTATGCAAGATTATTAAAGAGAAAGCTGACAACTAGAAGATCTGGATAAGAAGAGGATGCTATGGCTACATTTTATGTATTTCATTAGTATTGAAATTCAGTTTATTGTAATCATTACAATTAAACCTGTTAATGCTAATCCGCTGCGCCACCTGGGTCGTTACATATAAATACCCTTTCTCCCCAAGGAGAATGATTCATTCACTCATCGGCAAAGTAATACTCAGAGATTTCTGTGATAGTTGTGAGAGATAGATTATTGTTGAAATATTGTAATAATCTGTATTTGAGTACCTGTAATCGTCCTAACAATCATCAATACAAATATCTCTTTACTGTG
Source organism: Ambrosia x helenae (assembly GCA_030844895.1). Lineage (NCBI taxonomy): Eukaryota > Viridiplantae > Streptophyta > Magnoliopsida > Asterales > Asteraceae > Ambrosia > Ambrosia x helenae. The sequence continues at coordinate 2,326,505 of CM061229.1, forward strand.
CTCTTATATCTGGATTGTTATATTGGCGTTTCTTAATTGGCGCCATCCGTATTTCGAGCATATTAGAACAACAATCCATAAAACCTTATATTTTTCTGAAACCCAACCATGACTTCTCTACCTTTGCCACCATCCTTCACCGGGATAACTCAGGCACTGGTGCTGCTCAGGCAAACACCAGCCAACCTGATAACACCCGAGAAAGGCAGGAAAACATAACAGAAATGGGTCACAACACCACGCTGTCCTCAGGGACCCGGCAGACCCTGCCTTTCGTCTTTGCTACTGACAACAACAATTAGACTTTCCGAACTGGAAATGCTATGTCGATGGTTAGTCTGGAGATATGGTACGCCTAGCAAAAGGAAGCTCTGAAACGTGCCTACACGCAGAAACTTTGAGAGCAGCAGCTCAAAGAAACATCCCGTTAACTATTTTATGGCGAAGGAAGGCCAATCACTGTATTGAAGGCCCTTCCAAAGCCATAGGACCAAATGGCAGAAGCAAACATACTACAGACCCAACATGGAGGGAATACTCTGATGATTCTCAAAGTCATTTTCGCCGTGACATTAGTCAGTCCTTAACCAACACCGTTGGGCGGGGCCACTATCTAACCGGTGAAGGTGACCTCACCCAACCATACTACCCTCCATCTTTCAGTGAAAAATCCAAATTTACCCCACGCATTGCGCTCACTCCCTTGCCACCAAAGACCAAGATCCCAAGCAATCTGGGAATGTATGACGGTACAGGTGACCTTGATGATCACCTAAGAAGCTTTGAGGTGGCTGGAAAATGCGCAGGATGGACTTTGCCATCCTGGTGTCACATGTTTGCAGAGACACTCAAGGGTGTTGCGCGAGTATGGTTCGCCAGCCTACCAAATGGCAAGATTGACAGCCTCAAAGAACTCACTGATAAATTCTCTGATCATTTCAGCCAATAACGCAGGAGAGAGCGAGACTACACCGACATCCTGCAAGTGCGGAGGCACGATAAAGAGTCAATCGAAGATTACATCACCAGATTCAACCTAAAAGTTCTTCAGATAGGGCCTAATGGTTTCGAGTTAATGAGAGCAGCCTTCAAGCAAGGCGTGCGCTGTGATCCACTAATCCGCACCCTTGCGGGCTGCGCTGGAATGCCAAACACGTGGGAAGAAATCATGTGAGGTGCTAAGACCTACGCAAAAACTGAAAGAGAGCTATTGGTCTGGAACAGAGTCCATGCCCCGCAATACACAGATGCACAAGCTCAATCTGTCCGAAACAGAAACAACAGACAAGAGAGAAGGGGCAAGGGATCCGTCTGGAACAGGCTTCAAGGAGCCTCCCAAGCAGAAACCAAACCCTTTGAAGCTACAGAGTACAAGGGAAATCAACCTTCTGATCATAGATCAACAAGGCGCAGCCACAACTCCTGGACACCTTTAACAAAGACGCCAGCGCAAGTCCTGACAACAGTGAAGGTAGATTTTCCCGAACCAAGAATCATCAAAAGAGAGATCGTCTGGACCCCAACAAGTTTTGTGCGTATCACCAAGATATTGGCCATGATACTGACGCGTGTTTCCAACTTAAAACCTCCATAGAAAACGCCTTAAAGTCTGGTGATCCACGGAAGCAGGTGCAGGAACAACAAAAGAAAATAAAAAACGTGAGCATGATGATCCACGGCAGCAGGCGCAGGCACAACAAGCACAAAACCGAACAAATTGTGGAGTGGAAGGAGCAGTAAGTCTGTTTCCCAAAGGTCAAGGGCGGACCCTCCTCCACCCGCGCACTCATTGTTACAACCATCTTTGATCATTACAGAACGGCACGAGCATTCATGAATACTGGACGCAATTTTGATATCATGTACGAGTAGTGTTTCAACCTATTAGATGGTGAGGATAAACAGCGCTTGCGCCCCATAAATTCTCCGATCATGGACCGCCGAAGCTGAAAAAGCATTCCAAGACATGAAAGCATGCCTGATGGACTTGCTGACACTCACCGCCCCTCTCCCAAAAGAGCCACTCACGCTATATCTCTGCGCAACGAAGAAGGCGGTCAACGCGGTGTTGATGGTCGATCGAAAGTTGGTGCGGACCTCAATCTATTACATTAGAAGAGTCTTAACAGATGTAGAGACAAGATACTCAACGATGGAAAAGTTAGTCTTGGCCCTGGTCCATGCAGTGCGCAGGCTGCGCAGGTACTTCCAAGGCCATCCAATATGTGTTCAGCGACTACAAGTTAAACAACGTGTTGTCAACACCAGAACTGTCCGGAAGACTAGCAAAATTGGCTATCGAGCTGGGCGAGCATACCATCTTTTACAAGACTCGTTCAGCCATCAAAGGTCAAATCTTAGCAGATTTCATAGCCGAAGTACTGCAAGAAAAACTCGAAGAATGTAAAGTTGAGCAAGAGGTCCAAAGGACATGTGATGAAAAAGTCGTCTGGTCACTCTATACCGATGGAGCATCAAACGAAGACGGCGAGGGGCAGGCTTGCACATCATAAGCCCAGAAGGTGCAGAATTTACCTATACGATCTGGCTAGAATTCAAGACCACAAACAACATAGACGAGTACGAAGTCCTTCTGGCAGGATTGCGCATAACGTAGAAGCTAGGCGCTAGGCACGTCGACTCCATGCTAGTAGCCAGCCAGATCACAGGCAAATACGAAGCCAAAGACCCATCAATGATCATGTATCTCCAAAGAGCAAAAGAGCTGATGAACAACTTTGCAACTTGCACCATCGTCCACATCAGCTGCACTCAAAACAAACCAGCAGACAGGTGTTGACAGCTAGATAACACCGAGTTCCACACAAAGAAAAATGGCCTCCACAAGCTTCGGTACTTTAGCAAAAGAGAGTCAAGTTGAGGTCATGAATAAACCATCACTTCCACACAAAGAAGTCCACATCGTTCAGACAGGTGTTGACAGCTAGATGACACCGATTGTATTATACCTCACCATAGGCGCACTCCCAGCTAAATGCGCAGAAGCAAAGAAAATACAACACAAAGCCCTTCAATACCAAATGCAAGAAGGAATGTTGTATAGAAGATCGTATCTGGGACCGTTGTTGAGGTGTGTCGATGCAGACGATGCAAACTATTTGATTCGGGAGATCCATGAAGGAATCTGCAGAATCCACGCGGGACCCCGCATTGTGGTGGCAAAGGTCATGAACGCGGGATACTATTGGTCGGTCATGCACCTGGATGCCCTTAAATTCATCCGCTGTTGTGACTCATGTTAGCGCCATGCGCCCAACAACCTGCGCCCTAAAAATGACATGATCCCAGTAACCTCCGCCTGGTCATTTCAAAAGTGGGCAATTGACATGTGGGACCATTCCCAATGACGACCGGAAAAAGAAAGTACATAGTAGTTGCCATTGACTACTTTACAAAGTGGGTAGAAGCCAAGCCGCTAGCAGAAATCACCGCCAAACAGGTGAAAAAATTCATATGGGAATTTATCATCTTCCATTTCGGACTACCCTTAACAATCGTCACGGACAACGGGACCCAATTTACGGAGAAAGGGTTACTAAACTAGTATAATGATCTACACATACAGCCAGTTTCCACCTCATTTGCGCACCCACAAAGCAAAGGCCAGGTGGAGTGCGCCAATCGCAGCTTAGTCGAAGGGATCAAGTCAAGACTGGGAACTAAAGGAAAAGCATGGGCGGAAGAGTTAATTTTAATTTATTTTTTTATAATCATTTAAATCATAACTAAAAAAATCAAAATTGAAAAAAAGAGACACCTCTGTACCGGCGACATATTGCTAGGAAAAGAGTTGTAAAATATTGTTTTCCTGAATAAAAATAAAATTCTAAAAAAAAAATACTTTTATCAACGACACGTCATCGGGTTATCATTTGGTAATGGCGCTTAATTTTCCCTCCATCTCGCTTAAATTTTTAGTGGCGACAAGTCGCCGGGACAGATCAAGAATGCAAAATTTTGTTTGACAACCTTTTTTCTTGCGATATGTCACCGGTAAAAGGTATCTATGCCGATGACAAATGTCGCCGGGAACGGTTCGACATATCAGACACCTTTTGTTGTGGTATGCTGTGTTTTCCAAGTCTCTATATCCGTCAAAAACTCACTAAATAAAAGTGAAATGGCATCCTCACGAAATTTTCACTGAATTCAATGAATTTGTATGTGTAACTTTAGATGATGGGGAAATATCAATCATGTTAGATAATAACTATTTAATTGGATGAGACGTCACTTTTTTCCGAAGTTTTTTTTTTCCTTATTTTTTTCCTAATTAGTCAGTGATGAATCTTTTCTAACTATTTATATAATAGTCGCAAGATGGACATGCATATTAATTATCTAATTTTGTATCATCTTGAGTGCAGACAAACCCTATTGAAATGTGATTCAATACTCCTTGCACAATCATGCACGTGGGAAGTTGGTTTAATCATCCGAGAACTCAGGGGTGCTTAGTCTTTGTTTACGTTATGATCAGTTTCAGAATAAGTCAGCTAGTTGTTAGCTTCTCCTATTTTTCAGTATTTTCAATTTATGTTTACGTTGTAGTATTGGCTATATAAGCCAAGTTGATGTACTTGTTTTATTATTTCACAAAAGCTAATGATGAACCGGTCGTCACGGTCATGCAAAACCTAATTAACCTATGTAGTTAGGGTAAATAAGGTATCGAATCCAAGGAGCATGTGGTCAGCGAGTGTTGTTTAGTTGATTGAAACGTACTACTTATGAAGATGCTATGTGACTTATGAAGGTTGCAATTTGTTCATTTAAGATTTTTGATTTTAAGTTGTTGTTTATAATACTAATAATTAATTGAAAGTATAAATAAAAATGATGTTGTAAACAATCGAGTTAAAATGATTACACTAAGGATTCGGCAATTGAATACTAGGGCTTTCAACAATTGGGTGAACAATGATAATGTAATTGGTACTAACGGAGTGATTGTTCAATAGGTTTAGGTATCAAGTTTTGTCAATATCAAGATAGACTAAACTATACTTTATTACCTAGAACATACAATCCTATGGTAGTGTTAACGCAAGGAATCATGCTTATCTCACTAGAAATTGGCACAAGATCAATTAACTAAAAATGAGTTTAGCATAAGATTAATCACCAATCAACACAATTAATTTAAGTACACAAAGACATCAACAAAAGTTTAAAAACAATACCCAAATGTGTTCAAACCCTAGATATCAAGAGCCTACATCCCCAGTGTAATACAAATAGATTAGCCAAGCATGGCCATGATGTTCATCTTCAATATTGTGTCTTCAATCTTCATCAAAATTCTTCAAGAAGTTGGGAGAATTGTGTGTGTGTTCTTGGTCAATTAGAGATGAATGATAATGATTAGAATGAGTTAATTCCAGCTAAAAACGTCCTTGGCCTTCATAAATTCGTCATTAAGATGTTTTCCACCATCATTGCTTTGAAAAAGGAAAGATTTGACCAGATTTTGCCTTTGGCGTATCCTACGCCACTTTTGGCGTAGGCTACGCCAGACCTCTTTTGCCTGAGTTGTTGCCTGCTGCCCTACGCCACTTATGTTGCCCTTGCCTACGCCACTTGTGTAGGGTACGCCAATTTTGGCGTATCCTACGCCAAAACACCCCTTTCTTCAGATTTTGATTTCCCAGCTCATGTAAGCTTCCGTTTCTTGCCCGAGCAACTCCAAAACGTCATATTTGCCTCCTTTAATCATCAAATCCTGAAATAACATAATAATATCAAAGCAACACCAATTGACGACTTAACACTCCTTAAAACTCATTTATAGACGCTTTTATACACATCTTTTAACTAACCCAACCCATCAGCTAATAATAATCACCTTGAGTTTGATCCAATTCCTTTTCTAAGTTATTTACAATATTGTTTTTGATATCAACAATGGTATCAGAGCCAACATCTGATCCATACTAATCTTCCTACCCATCTTTCTTCAAGGCCGAACAAACCAGCACTTTACCCACTGCTCCTACCCTAATTCATGTCTTCAAAGGAGAAGGGTATGAACATTGGAGTATACGTGTTAAAACCATTTTGAAATCATGAGATCTATGGGATTTGGTAGAACAAGGAGTCAATTAAAGTGAGCCTGATGTAAACAAACTCAAGAGTATGAAGAAAAAGGATGCTCATGCAATGGCTATCATACAGCAAGCCATACATGATCAATTGTTTTCCAGGATAGCTGCTGCTGAATCATCCAAAGAGAGCTGGGAAATTCTGAAGATGGAGTACCAAGGTGATACTGAAGTGAAAGCCATAAAATTGCAGGGTCTTAGAAGAGATTTTGAAAATCTGTGCATAAAAGAAGGTGAGTCAGTTGGGGAATATTTCTCTAGAGTCATGGCCATTGTGAGTCAAAAGAGGGCATATGGGGAGATCATTTCTCATCGAACCATCGTTGAAAAAAATTCTAAGAAACTTGTCCCCTAAATTTGACTACATTGTGCCCTCTATAGAAGAATCCTATGATCTAGCTAATATCACACCTGTGAGATTGATGGGGTCCCTACAATCACAAGAAGAAAGGCTCAACAGTAGACTTAATGACAAAGAAAAGACTGAAAAGATTGAAGAGCATGCTTTGCAGGCTATGCAAGAAGGAAACATGCCATCATATGCACGTGGTAGAGGACGTGGAAGATTCAGAGGTCGTGGAAGAGGGAGATCTTTTGATAGAAGTAAGGTCCCTCAATGTTATACATGTAAAAAATATGGACATATGTCCAAGGATTGTTGGTACAATGAAGATTCATAGGTTAATGTTGTTGTTGAACCTTCTGAACTAGTAGAGAATTACAACAACAATCTACCACCACACTTGTTTATGGCCTTTATTCCTAAACAAGAACCCAACAGTTTGTGGTTTCTTGATTCAGGATGCTCTAACCACATGACTGGTTCAAAAGCCAGCTTTGTGGAATTAGATGAAAATTTCGAGATGGGTGTGCAACTAGGGAACAAGAAGACTCTTGATGTGGAAGGAAAAGGTATTGTACGAATTATTACAGGTCCCAACTCCTACAAACTGTTGAATGATGTATATTATGCTCCTACTCCGGAGTATAATCTTTGGAGTGTGGGACAGCTTATGAGAAAAGGCTATGCATTGTATTTTTAAGGCAGCAACTGTACCATCAAAAATCAAGGTATGGAGTTAATGAAGATACCTATTGCCACTAACAATATGTTTGTCTTAGATGCTACTAAAGTTGAGTCTAGCACTCCCTTAAAAGTTGTTAATCGGCAAGTATGGCACAAGAGATATGGGCACATCAACTAGGACAATCTAAAGATGTTGCATGATAAATCAATGGTGATTGGTTTACCACAGATCAAAGGCTCTTGTGTGTGTGAAGATTGTATTCTTGGAAAGAAAATCAGATCTCCATTCAAGTCTACATCATGGAGAGCTACAAAAAGACTTGAATTGGTTCATGCAGATCTATGTGGCCCTATGCAGGTACCCAATTTAGGCCACAATCTTTACTATTTTCTACTAATTGATGATATCTCTAGAATGTGTTGGGTGTATTTCTTGAATAAAAAGTCTAAGGCCTTTGAAAAATTTAAGATCTTTAAGGCTTTAGTTGAGAAACAAAGTGAATGCAGCCTAAAGGTTCTAAGAACAGATAGGGGTGGAGAGTTTTGCTCCAAAGAATTTAATTCCTTTTGTGAATTACATGGTATTAGAAGAGAGCTAAGTGAACCTTATACACCACAACACAATGGTGTAGTGGAAAGAAAAAATAGAACAGTAATAGGGATGGCTAGGAGTATGTTGAAGGATAGAGGCTTACCAAACTATCAATGGGCTGAAGCAGTTGCCACAATAATTTACATCATCAATAGGGCTCCTACCTCTGCAGTTCAAGGGAGAACTCCATATCAGGTATGGTTTGGATCTAAACCTGATGTCACTAACCTTAAAATTTTTGGGTGTGTAGCATATGGTCATAAATATGTTCAAGGCAGAAGAAAGCTTGATGATAGATCAAACAAAATGATCTTCATAGGCTATTCAACAAATGGTATAGGGTTCAAATTATACAATCCTTCTACTAAAAAGTTTGAGACAAGAAGGTTTGGTGACATAACAATATTGGAAGATCAATCTTGGAACTGGGAGGATGTGCACAAGTCTGACAAGCAGCTGTATGATCGTATGTATGTTGATCCCTTCCCTGAAGACATTGTTGAGGATGCTCAATTTGATGCACCTAGTGATTTTGGACCCCTACCAATCAAGGAGGGCCAAGTTCACTAATTGTATCAACTCCTCAAAGCAGTACTCAAGCATCACAGATTGTAGCAAGTTCCAGTTCAAGCTCATCGGCTCCTTTGAAGACTAGATCAGTTGTTGATCTCTATGCAAGTACTCAGGAAGTGAATTCTAATCACTTAAATTGTCAGTTTGCCCTTAACATTGCAGATCCTATGACTTTCCCTAAGGCAGCAGTTAAAAGAGAATGGCAGGATGCAATGCAGACTGAAATAGATGCAATTAATAGAAATCAAACATGGTAACTTGTTGATCTTCCTCATGGTAAGAATATTGTGAATCTCAAATGGTTGTTTAAGACAAAATTTGGGCCAGATGGGGCAGTTATCAAGCACAAGGCAAGGTTTGTAGCTAAAGGTTACTCTTAGAAATTTGGTATTGATTATGAGGAGACCTTTGCTCCTGTTGCTCGTTTTGAAACAATCAGGATAGTTGTTGCAATAGCTGCTCAAAAAGGTTGGCTTTTGCATCAACTTGATGTAAAATCTGCCTTCCTTAATGGTGATCAAGATGAAGAAATATATGTGGAGCAGCCTGAAGGCTTTGTGATCAGAGGGCAAGAAGACAAAGTGTACAGATTATACAAGGCACTATATGGAGCAGCCTGAAGGCTTTGTGATCAGAGGGCAAGAAGACATAGGTACTTTCATGATAATGGTTATGTTAAAAGTTTGAATGAACCTACCCTATATGTGAAGCATAGTGCATCTAATGTCATTTATGTCTACTTATATGTGGATGACATTATATGTACTAGTTCTAGTAGTGAGCTTATTAATGAATTCAAGGCTGGTATGAAAGAAGTGTTTGAGGTGACAGATCTGGGATTGTTGTAGTACTTCCTTGGTCTAGAGATAAGGCAATCAAAGGAAGGGGTCTTCATGTCTCAAGAAAAATATGCTCAAGGGTTGCTAACCAAGTTTGGTTTACTGAATTGCAAGACTTAAGACATTCCAATGAGTCCCTATGAGAAATATTTGACAGATGTTGGTGAAGAAAAGGTGGATGAGTCAAGATATCGTAGCCTTGTTGGTGGATTGATTTATTTAACTCACACTAGGACAGACTTGGCTTATTCTGTAGGTGTATTGTCAAGATTCATGCAATCACCTTCTAAGGTTCATGCTGGTGCAACAAGAAAGGTGCTTAAATATATTGCTTCCACTTATAAACATGAGATTTGGTACAAGAAAATGGAGCAGATCAAGCTTATGAGGTTCTCAGATAGTGATTGGGCTGCTTGTGTAGATGATAGGAAGAGTGTGGGAGCATATGTGTTCACTATTGGCAATGGAGCAGTGTCCTGGAGTTCCAAGATACAAAATATAGTAGCTTTGTCCAACACTGAAGCTGAATACATCTCAGCTACAAGTGCAGCCTGTCAATGCATTTGGATAAGAAGAATACTTGAAGACTTAGGTATAATTCAAGATAATGCAACTGTGATTTGGTGTGATAATCAATCAGCAGTTAATTTGTCAAAGAATCTTGTTCTTCATGGTAAGGCAAAACACAATGAGTTAAAATGTTCTTCATGGTAAGGCAAAACACATTGAGTTAAAATATCATTTTATTCGGGACATGGTTAAACAAGAGAAGATGGTGCTGAGGTTTTGTAGCACAAATGATCAAGTTGCTGACTGTTTGACCAAGGCATTGGCCAAAGAGAAGTTTGTCTATTTCAGGTTTCAATTGGGAGTGCAAGAGTATGAATCAAGGGGGGGGGGGGGTATTGTAACGTGATTCAATACTCCTTGCACAATCATGCACGTGGGAAGTTGGTTGGATCATCCGAGAACTCAGGGGTGCTTAGTCTTTGTTTACGTTATGATCAGTTTGAGACTAAGTCAGCTAGTTGTTAGCTTCTCCTATTTTTCAGTATTTTCAATTTATGTTTACGTTGTAGTATTGGCTATATAAGCCAAGTTGATGTACTTGTTTTATTATTTCACAAAAGCTAATAATAATCACCTTGAGTTTGATCTAATTTATGTTCTAAGTTATTTACAATATTGTTTCTGATATCAACAAACCCAACTCGATTAGTTGTAAGCAAACCAAAACAACCTAATAGATAGAGCAACACATACGTTATAACAAACGAACATTAAAAGTACAAGCTTAAAAGTAATGGATTACAGAAGCGAACTTCAACTCGTGGAATCTTAGACTTTTTTCAAAAAAGAGTCCAATGAGTCTGCAGTATCAACCACATCATCTTTAGACTCCTCATGATCACAACTGCTGACATAAGTAACATCCTCCCGTTTCCATCGGCAAAACGCCAACCTTGTATTTAGTTTGTCACGCTTTCTTTTCTAAGTAACAATGTTTAAAAAATAATGCGAATATAAGAAATAAATATATAAAAACCTTGTAAATCATAAGTATGTGTCTAACAATATATCGCCTCTTCACTGGTTTCCCGTAGAAGTTCTGATTTGGAGAGACTTGAATCACGATCAAGTTTTGATTGTTTTCTCATTTCCACACTTTTAACTGGTTTCTGCAAATTAAATGTTTATTAAATTGAGGGAGCTAGAGTGAATGTCATGTGGAGGTTAAGGGTTCGATTCTTGTCGGAGCCATATTTACCACATGTGGAGGTTCCACCTGGGGAGATCCCCAGTCCAGGTGGAATGGGTAATCAGTACAGGCTGGTTTAGGGTGTTAGTCAGAGCTCCACCGATTGCACCATTTGTCGTTCAAAAAATAAATGTTTATTAAATACAAATTAATGAGTTTATTACATTAAATACAAATTAATGTTTAAATATATTTACTTACAGGTGGTTCCGTTGTTGCTGCTTTTTCTCTTCTACGGTTTTGGGATCAAACTTTTCAACTTTCTTGGATAATTGATTATGGCTTAATTGAATAAATCTAAATGTTGTATCTCACCACAACGCATGGGCACCCCACTAGTAATAATAGACATATAAATTATCCTAACATGCTTTAAAAGAAAAACATTTCATAAAACTTAATAACTTTTGCATCCCATATATTATCTTGATAACAAAGACATTCATTATCAACATACCACCCTGATACGTGCCATTCCTTGTCAGCACATGACTCCACATTCACATCAAGCACATCTGTAGTTTTCTTATATATTGTTATTTTCCTTGTAGGTAGTAGTTATTTTCCTTATGCCTATTTATATTTTGTATGTTTTATTTGAAGGAGGAGGAATGAAAATGAATTAAGAAAAATGGTCTCTCTTCTCTTATTTAGTTTTTGGAAGATTAGCCTTCTCTAATTAGCTTCCTATCACACCACAACGCGTGAGTTAACGTAAACTCGTTAAGATAAATAATTAACAACTAAGTTGTTTGTTGATTTGATATTATATTTTGCAAATTCCAACCTAGCTTAAGTTGTATCTCGTAATCTATAAAATTAAACGTATCATCATTTTTACTAAGAAAACAAATTGTTCTTAAAATAGAATCATTGTCAGACCAGTGGCCACTTAAAGGGGCGTGAAAGGGGCAATTTCGCGCCCCAATCACATGCAAACACCCCCCCCCCCTCCCGGTTAAAGGGGCGCTAAAGGGGGTCAGCGAAATATTTCGTGTACGTTAAATGATGGGCTGGCCAATGGAAGGGTGACACGTGGCGTTTAAAAAAAAAAAAAAAAACCTAACGGCTCAAAATTTCAACAGTAACAAAATAGTAGCCGTTGGCTATTTTTTTTAAGAAAAAAAAATTAACTTTCCTACCTATATAAATAAACCTCTCTACCTTTTACATTTTTCATACCCATTTTCACTCTCATTTTATACAATCCTTCTATTTTTATACAAACCTACTATTTTTTATAAACCATCAATCACAAAATGCAACCATTCCGCCCACCTTTCGGTGTACCATCTCGCCTGGGTCGTCCGAGGGACTCACACCGAGTTCCTCAACAGGTCGTCCGAAGGACTCACACCGGAGGCGCTAATTTTATTTAACCTTCGCAAGCAACAAATCATGGCAAAATATAATAATAATTTTTAGTTTTTTTAGGATGTTCGCTTTTTTTTTATTTTATGTATTTTTTTAATTTAGTGAATTAATCTAATTTTTTATGTTTATCTAGTTAAATATTTAAATTAAATAATAGTTTGTTTATTTAAAAATTAAAAAAATAATATAAAATGGCAAGTGGCCCACATACCACATGTCAAAAAATGCCCCACACCAAATTTCACCTACCATTATACCCCTTGCCCCTTTAATGCCCATTTCACCCACCAAATTGGCCTCACATGCCACATGTCATAAAATGCCCCTTTAATGCCTCTTTAACCTATAAATTTCACCTACCATTACAAATGGCCTCACAAAGGACTATTTTCGGAAGAAAAAAAAAAGTCTTATTTAAGTTTGGGCTAAAATACACACTCAAAACTTGACCGTATCTATTATATAATTAAAAGCAATAAATCCTACATGGTATTCAAAGAGGGCGTCCTTCCCTTAGAGTGTGTCATCTGGCATGCCATGTGGCATTAATTGATTTTAAGAAAAAATATTAAAAACAAAATTGGATTTTCCCTTTCATATTTCCTTTCATAATTTTTAAACGTTAATATTTTTTATATACGAGATTTTTTAAAGAAAAAAATTACACCAAATTAACGAGCGTTTTATTATCTTTCCAACGAGTACCATAGTATTATATAAAAAAACGGAGAAAAAAAAACGATTATTTTATGTGGGGTTTTGTTCATACAGGAAAAAAAGCACAACATAATTTTTAAACGTTAATATCTTTTTTCTACCAGATTTTTTAAAGAAAAAAATTACACAAATTAACGAGCGTTTTATTATCTTTCCAACGAGTACCACAGTGCTATATAAAAAAACGGAGAAAAAACAACTATTTTTTTTGTGGGTTTTTGTTCAAACAGGAAAAAAACACATGTTCAAGTAATTTATTAATTATGTATAGGCAAGTCAATAATTATGTTCACACCAGTAAATATTTAGGGTATGTTTGGCAAGAAGCTTTTAAGAGCTTCAAGCTTTTAAGAAAAATCTCCTACTTAATAAAAAGCTTTGTTTGGTTGAAGGGGCTGGAAGCTTTTAGGTTAGAGAAAAAGCTCTACAGTGAAAAGCTACTATTAGTAGCTTTTAAGAAAAAGCTCTACTAGCTACAAGCTTTTAGTTAGTAAATGACACAAATACCCATTCTATTTTAAAAATAAAATAAAACCTTCTTTACAATCTTTTAATTATGATCATTTTGGTCATTTTATACATTTTATTAAAAGCTCCAGCTACTTTGTCAAACATCAAAATATATTTAAAAAGCTTCCAGCTAACAGCTTCCAGCTACAGCTTACAGCTTCCAGCTGCCAGCCTCCAGCTAGTTTTGCCAAATATACCCTTATTCTATTTTCAACCAGACCAGAATAGGTTACTAGAGTTATACATTGTTTTAGGTTAAGGGTATATTTGGCAAGGAGCTTTTAGGAGCTTCAAGCTACAAACTTTTAAGAAAAAGTTCATACTCAATAAAAAGTCTTGTTTGGTTGAAGAGCTGGAAGCTTTTAGGTTAAGAGAAAAAGCTCTACAGTGAAAAACTACTACTACTAGCTTTTAAGAAAAAACTCTACTAGATACAAGCTTTTAATTAGTAAATGACACAAATACCCATTCTATTTTAAAAACAAAATAAAAACCTTCCTTACAAGTTTTTAATTATGCCCATTTTGGTCATTTTATACATTTTATTAAAAGCTCCAGCTACTCTGCCAAACGCCAAAATATATTTAAAAAGCTTCCAGCTACCAGCTTGCAGCTACCAGCCTCCAGCTAACTTTGCCAAACATACCCTAAGTATCAATATTAATATGTTAGAGTTGTACATTTTTTTAGCCTTTAGAATAAGTGTTAATATTAGAGTTACATTGTAGTTATACATTGTTTTAGGTTAGATGTTAGCATTGAAGTTGTATATTGTTTTAGGTTAGGTATTAATATTAGAGTTATACACTATTTTAGGTTAGATGTTAACATTAGAATTATACATTGTTTAAGATTAGGCGTTAATTTTGGAGATACATTGTTAATTGTTTTAGGTTAGGTACTACCTGAAGCTTTCCTGCATATAACTGTAAAGCGCATCAGTCTATTTCATATGTAAAATTGATGTAATCATATTAGATTTATTAACCCCGAGACGCTCTCGACGTATAATCTAGTACGCAAATTATTCAACCATTTGAAGTCACACTCGATCTTTATTTTATATTCTCTTCGCATAATATTCATTTATTCTGATTAGTGTTTTATATGATGCTTTTTTATATGCTGTACTTCGTAGATTCTTATTCATGCATGTTGGCATGTTACTACAAAAGGGATGGTAATGGACAACTTTGATATGAGTAATGATGATCATAACCCTGATCTCATATTCGATTGTCAAATCATGTGTTATACCCATCACGTAATTGTTCGGTAATTACTCGTCTAGAATTAGGTACACGCGTTAATTTGTTAAAACCAGAGCCGGTTCCGAAGATTCAGGTATCTAAGACGAGCTTGAAAAAAGGCCCGCAATGTATAAAATTATATTAGCTAATTTTTTTTATAACAATGATAAGCAGTCCTTCAAGATTATTTTCATACGCCGTCACATTATTTACACATATTTCTATAAAATGTAAGACTTAAACCTTTCTAGTCGAGTCGGGTATAATAAAAACATTTTTTTGCATAAAATTCACTTAATTCCTTATATAACATGAAGAGGAGTTGGTTGTGACACTGCGATGAAGAGGAGACCCGTTGCACATGGCCGGGTTCGAATCTGAGCAAGGCCGGTTTTCAGCCTGCCATTACTCCAGCAAGGTAAAATCTTGTGTGGAGGTGGATAAGGTTTCCGGTAGAACGCCGCAGCCCCCACTCAGACCAGCGTGGACCCCGTTCAGACAACATAGTCTGGCTAGGTGGTGGGTTAGGGCCCGCACAAAAAAGCGGGTGTGATGATCTTCTGCCACAACCACATTCAAGAAAGTCACCGTTCAAAAAAAAACATGACTGAAAAAATTACATCAAGATAGCGGGAAGATGAGCAACAAGCTGCGCCGCCACCCCTTTATATATAATAAAAGAAATCTCTTTCGTCATTTCATAGCAGATTTGTCTATCTCGAAACGCTCTCGGGGTATAAACTAGTACTTTATATAATAGTAAAAACAATCTTTGTAACCATTAACTTTTATTTGTTTTTGTTTTTTTTTTTTTTTGGGAACGGATTAACTTTTATTTGTTACTTTCATTTTTTTTGTTTTGTTAGTATTATTTATTTATTTATTTATTTTTTTTTTTTGAACGAGTTGGATTGTTTTGTATTAATACAAAATCATATATAGAAAATATAAATTTTAAACATTCTTTTATAGAAATAGAGTGTAGTATGTGCAGCGGAGGACGGGATTCAGCGTGTCTGGGAGTGGAAAAGGGAGCTTTCAACTGAGGAGGAAGGGGCTGAGTTTTCTGTTTTGAACTCATTATTGGACCAGGTTGCGTTATCGAACTCCGGGGACAATTGGGTTTGGAATGGAGCCGGGGGTAAAGGTTTTTCTGCTACTGCAGTTAGGAAGGTGCTTACTCTCGAAACGATTCACAACAGCGAACCAGTATTTGTTTGGTGCAGTTGGTTACCGAAAAAGTGCAACATCTTTGGGTGGAGGGCGTTTATCGACAGAATCCCTACCGCTTTGGCGTTAAGACATAGGAACATTCATATTGTTGACGCTTCTTGTCCCCTCTGCAGTAGCGCTAACGAATCGGGGGACCACTTGTTCACTGGTTGCGTTTTCGCCACGATCCTTTGGCAACATATTGCTAGGTGGTGCAGAATAAATGACTTCTTTGTTTTCTCATTCAAGGACCTGATGGAGGTACACAATTTCGTGGGGCTGGCTAGGAAAGCAAGGCAAATTTTTTATGGCATCATCATTATTGGGTATTGGAGCATCTGGAGGGCGAGAAACTGACTCAAGTTTCAAAGCAAGAAGGCGAGGATGGAAGACATCATCGGGGAGGTTAAAGCTTTGGCATTCCTTTGGGTTAAAAACAGAGCGAAATTGCCTACTTTGTCTTGGGTTGATTGGTGCAGATTTGTAATTATGTAGTTTGGTTCGTTGTTGTGTTTGCCGCCCCGTTTTGTGGGTTTTAGCGTTGTTTTTAATGAAATATACCGTTACAAAAGAGTAAATTACCAAAACCGTCCCTGAGGTTTGGGCCAATATGCCTGTCCAGTCCAATCTTTTAAAAATTGCTTGAACACTCCCTGATCTTTAAGAAAATAGGGCAAATCAGTCCTACCACTTAACCCGGTTAGATTTTCTCATTTAAGTCATGGGCATTTTCGTCCAATCATGTATAAATTCATCTTCCCCCATTGTCTTCTTCCACAATCAATCAGACCCACCACCCACCATCTCCTCCACAACTAATTATCATAACCTGCATCAATTTCTCTCCTTTGCGAAACCAGTAACAAGAAACCATTGAAGCTTTCTGTAATCGGTCCGACCCTTCAACCTTGTTATGGCTGCTACTGAGAGAGTTCCTACATCTTATACGCAGCATCCTCTTCCTGTCAACCCTAAGCCCAATGGTGGCGTGGAAATGGTTTTATAAAAGAGATATTGTCATTTCAGCAAACTATGTTAGGGTTTCTTAAAATCAGGAAGCATTTGGAGCTTCCTTAATAATTAAGCAATTGAGGATATTTTAATGGTGATTTTTATAGTTTGGGTGCAAACTCACATACATTAGGATGTTCATGAATGGATATGTTTCGAATAATTTTGGGTTTGCCATCAGAAGGTCACTCAAGAGTATGTACAATGCTTTTTATGTTTTAATTACTGTAATTAAATTATCGTATTTAACCTCTATGGTATAGATACATATCTTTGATGTCATTATAATTAATTGCAGATGTTAAGGATGTGAAATGAGATAACTTAAGATTTCTCTGGTTCATTTGAAGACTAAGTTTATTGGATTGGTCGAATTGTAAGAGCAGTGACAAAAGGGACAACGTACACCATTTTTTACAACAGGAAATGCAAGATTTGTTAATGAACTGATTGTTTAATTTAATTTTATTGGAGAGATTTATTGGTGGGTGGTGGTGGTGGTGAAAGGTGGAGGAGATGGTGGGTAGTGGTGGTGAAAGGTGAAGATGGTGGTGGGTAGTGGGTATGTTTTCTTGAATGGCGGTTTGGGTGGGGGCGGAATTATTAGGCCTGGAAAGTGGTGGTGGTGGTGAAAGGTGGAGGAGATGATGGGTAGTGGTGGTGGTGGTGAAATGTGGAGGAGATGGTGGGCAGTGGACAGTGGTGGTGGTGGTGGTGATGAAGATGGTGGGTCTGATTAGGGAAGAAGAAATGGGGAAGAAGATGAATTTATACCTGATTGAACGAAAATACCCTTAACTTAACTGAGAAAATCTAACTGGGTTAAGTGGTAGGACTAATTTGCCCTATTTTCTTAAAGATCAGGGAGTGTTCAAGCAATTTTTAAAAAATTGGACTGGATAGGCATATTAGCCCAAACCTCAAGGAAGTTTTGATAATTTACTCTTAAAAAAATAAAGTGTAGTAAATAGGTGGGCCCTAACATACATTTATAGTTAGTTATATTTCTCTCTCCCTGCTAGCTCCTGCTCATCTCATTCCTCTTCGCAACCAACCATTGAAGACCACTATGAAACCTCACCTTAAAAAACTATGATTACTATCTTTAACTCTTTTTTCTTATCTAAACTATTTTGATACTACTGAAAATAATTTCAACTTTAAAATATACATAATATGTTTTTGAAAATTTATGGCCTCTGAAAAAAACGTGCCTTGGCCGGGGTGCAGCTCACCCAACCCAGGGCCGCCCGGTTAAAACCCCGGTCTCATCTATACCTAAAACCTAAGAAATAGACAAACCGACAATCTATCTCTTCCCGGTTTCAGAAGTAGCAAAACATTAATTTCAAGAACTCACAAGGTTGCTAATAGTTATCTAAGACAAAAGGCCTTCTAGATTAAACCAATAACACAAAGTGTACGAAACATCACGTGAAATCCCAGATCTTAAAACTACCACAGTGACAAAATAGAGAGGTACAAAAAGCAACAATCATGTAAATTGAATACTAAAAGTATTCATACGTATTTTTATAAACAACAAAAAAACAATTTACCAAAACATTTAACCAAAATTTCATTATCTAAAACGGAACGTCACAAGTCACAAAATAATAATCTATACAACCTAGGTGGCGTAAATATTTAGCTACTCATCATATTCAAAACGTCAAACACATAAAAATCGTAACAAACATGGCTGGAAATAAATTTAATTAGAACACATTAATGTTTAAAAACATAAAAATATGAAAAAACAAAAATCCAAAAGCTCTTCAAACCCAATCTTTCATGTCTTCAAAAAGGCTCCAAAATCTCCTAAGAATTTTTTTTTTCTTTTTCGAAAATAAGCTTCAATCTTCGATTTTTGGCTGTTGGGTTTGATTTTTTTTTTTTTCGTAGAAGTCCTTTTTTTTACAGGAGAATATGTTAAAAAAAAATAAAAAAACAAACAAACACGTCTTGGGCTAGTATTTTGAGCTGTTGGGCTGCGACCGGTAGCAAAGGCAGGCCTGTCCACCTGGTGCGCTCCAAGAGTCCAAGAGGGGGGAGAAGCTGGGTTGTCTCTTTTTATTTATTTATTTATTTATTTATTTATTTATTTATTATTATTATTATTATTATTATTATTATTATTTATTAATTCTATGCTCACTCCGATGTGTTCATGACTTGATAATTTCTTGTATTTTAGCAGGGCCGTCCCTGAAAATTTCTAAAAATTCATGTACTCTATTGGAACCATTAAAAAATAGGACCCTTAGGCCCAAGTTTAAGTGTTAAATGAGTTACATAAAAAATATATACATATATATAGGAATTTTTTTTTAAATTAGGCCCTCAAGATATATGGACCCTGTCCGGTTGACCTCCTCGGACCAAGACGGCCCTGTATTTTAGCTCATCTCCACACGAACACATATAAAGTAATAAAATACATAAATAAATAATTAAAATAACTAAAAACAAATAAAAACCTAAAAAATAATAAAAAAACAAATAATTACCAAAAACTAAAAAACACTAAATAAAAGACTCAAAATCAATTAAAAATAACTAGGAAATTAGATATGTTTTACGACACATCACAAATCCTCACATTTTTAAACTTTTTCATCCCGAAAAAGAACTACACAAAATCCTATATAACATTCTCAACAAAGCACTTAACAAAAACGATAGCATCAAACATGGTGAAACAAGTTACGAAATCAACAATCATAGTGATTTCACAAGACTTACATCATTCAAAAGGCTGACTAGTCAAGATGACGCAAATTTTAAAACATAGCCTACCTAATCAAGTTTCACTTACCTTCAAGCAACTCACTATTCATCTGCAAGCTCCCTTACAATATCACTCATCTCTCAATTATAAATATATGTGGAGTGAATATCTCAAAACCAAACATATGAAGCAAAATTATCATATGCTTGTACGTCAATCAAACCTTGACCTAATTGCTACATTAACACAAATCAAGAGGGCTTTAAAAATGTTATGTAAGAGTTAAAGGTAGAATATTTTAATTAGAAAGCTTGGCAGAAAAACAAAAGACGAACCAGATAAACCATGAACACATATATATACATTTAAGAGTGTCCGGAGTGGGGGGGGGGGGGATGCCTCTTGGCGTGGAAACCTCCAAGGGCGTGGGGCACTTAAATTGGCCACGTGGCCTTTTCTGATTGGTCCGACTTGTTTTTTTTAACTTTATATAATATAATTTTATTCCCTTCACACCCCCCCCCCCCCACACACACACACCCCTTCCACTCCCCACAATTTTCATCCCCTCCACATAGGTCCCACAAATGCTACATGGCGCTTCATTCTCCCGCTCCACTCCTTATAGTCTAAACACTTTGGTTATGTCGACTCACAACTTTGTTTCTCTCTTTTTTATGTCAGCTTATCTTATGCTGAATTTTCTTATAAATATGAACAAAATCCGGCTATCATAAATAAAATAAAGTAGGTAGCAAATGAAATGTTTAAGCTCAAACTGGTTTCTAAAGGTATATTGAGGATAGGGGACAAATAACACACACAAAAAAAGAGAGAGAGAAAAAAAAAACAAAAAAGGTAAACAAACATAAGCAATCCTAATGTCACTACGATATCTGCGTCAAATATGAGCTTTATGATTTCAAAATGCATCAAAACGTATAAGTTTTAAAATAACAACAAAGTTGGCAAATCACATTTAATATCCATCTGATAAAACTTCATACCATGTGTAATTGCAACCGCTAGAAATGACCTAATTGCTTCCAACCTTGCAGCTGGTGCAAAATTTTCATCATATTCAATGTCATCTTCTTGTCTAAACCCTTGAACCACCAATCTTTCTTTTTTCTTTACCACAATTCCCCTCTCATCTATTTTGTTCTTGAAAACCATTTGGTTTCAATATGGTAATTGCCTTTGGACAGTGGTACGAGCTCCCATACTTCTTATACAAGCAGCTTACATATGTAATTTTATTATACTTGCATAACTTTAAATTTAAATTTATATATATATATTTTATACCATAAAACCAAAACTAAATGTGATTTCTGGGAAGTGAAAAAAAGTGACGAATGATGCATTCGAAGTAATAAGAGTTAGTTTTATTCTAATAAATGTTAATTGTATAGATTTGTAAAGTAGATATCATTTTGATTCTTTATATAAATTCAAATAGTTTCCTTTTTTTCCACTCAATCAATTTCCCTTGTATAACCAATCACTTATCCAATTAAAATTTTAAATTAGAATTTTTGAAACAATCTTATTATGATTACATAAAAGGTATCATAAGTAAATAACTAATCACAAATTGTTACATATAGAGAAGTTCAGGGACTAATCACGAACATAAAACAAGTAATATTATCTATCTTCATATATACCCTTAAAACCCTAATTGTCTCCATAATTTAAGAAGATCACCTATTCATCTCTTTGATTCTTCATCTTCAACCTTCAACTTCAACTTCAATGGAGCATGTAAAGTATCAACCAGAACACAACCCACAAGCCATTATCAGTTACTGTTCTCATGGCATTAAATCAGGCAGAAGCAATAATCCAGTTGTTAAAGATATGATATTGAAGGCTAAAAAACATCTATCTTCAATCGGTTGGTCTTTCTTCTACACTTATAAGATTAATCCAGACCGTCGAGAACTGCGGTATCGCTCTCCTGCAGGAAGATCCTATTGTTCTCTCCGATCAGCCTGTCTATCTCTTCTTGACCATCAAGGTCAGTACATTCATGTTCTTGAAAACCCTAAAAAACAAGAAACAACAAAATTGGAGAATAAAGATTATTCTAATGTGAGTGATATTAATCGACCGAAGAAAAAGATTCGAATGGAAGATGTTGAATGTCTGTATCTTCAACAACAAACAGACCAATCAGTTGTGAATAATATCGTTGAAAACATAAAAATTGAGAGTACTAGGGTTCAAGATTTGGAAAGTTTGATGGAATCATGTATTCCCAATGTCCTAAAACTAAACGAACATAACGATTCGTTTAGTAAAATTATTAATCGACCAAAGAAAAAGATTCGAATGGAAGATGTTGAAAATTCGTATTTTCAACAACAAACAGATCCTGGTATGATTAAAAACAAGGGAATTGAGGGTTTTAGGGGTCAAGATTTGAAAAGATTAATGAAATTCGGGGCGAAAAAGGATTTGAAGCCGAAGAAACTTATTCGAAAAGTGGAGAGTTCATCATGTACACGGGCTAGGAGATGCGTGCTGTCATTGCTAATCGATAAGAATATTGTGTCGAGGGGTGCACGAGTGTCGTATTGTAAAAAGGATGGTCGAATATTGGCGAAAGGGCGGGTTTATGATGAGGGGATTCAATGTGATTGTTGTGATCAGTTGTTTTTGTTAAGTAAATTTGAAGCACATGCTGGAAGTACATTCCGTAGACCAGCAGCCAACATAATTCTTGAAGATGGAAGGTCGATTCTCGATTGCCAAACTCAGTTACAACGCGTAAACAAAGTGGTTATCAAGTCTCAATCGACAAAATCTACTGATAGTTTATTGTTAAATGACGATTTTTGCTCGTTTTGCAACGATGGTGGAGAGTTGGTGTTATGTGATTCGTGTACATCTTCTTATCATTCAACCTGCATTGGGTTGACCCAAATCCCTGATGCAGCCTACTGGTTTTGCCCTTCTTGCTGTTGTAGAATTTGTCATCAAGGGCAAGTTGGTGATTTCGCAACCGAAGGTAACACGTTTGATGATGACCAACTAAAGTGTGGACAATGTGAGCGTCTATTTCACATATATTGTGTTAAAAGATTAGGATTTTCGGTGTCTAATACAAATTCTGATCGAAATAAATGGTTGTGTTCGGAGAATTGTGAACGGTTATATTTCACACTTAAGAGTTTTTCAAGAGAAACGGTCATGTTGGCTGACAACTTAAGTTGGAGTTTGTTGAAGCTCGATACAGGCGAAAGCGATAAGCATGAGTGCATTGATACGTACAGTAAGCTAAACGTCGCGTTAGACGTGATGCACGAGTGTTTTCAACCCGTGAAACATTGTTGGTCGGATAATGATTTGGTTGAGGATTTGATCTTTAGTAGATGTACAAAACGGTTGAACTTTAAGGGGTTTTACACCGCGGTTTTGGAGAGAGATGATGAGATGATTACGGTTGCTACATTGCGGATTCATGGTTGTAAAGTGGCTGAGATACCCCTTATCGCGACAAGATTTAGGTACCGAAGATTAGGGATGTGTCGGATATTAATCGATGAGATTGAGAGGAAAATGCGAGAGTTAGGGGTCGAGAGGCTTGTTTTGCCCGCGGTACCGGAGATGATTAGCACTTGGACCGAGTCGTTCGGGTTCAAAGTGATGACGGAGCTTGAAAGAATGGATCTTGTTGAATACAAGTTGCTTGATTTTCCGGGTACCATAAAATGTCATAAAATGTTGAACTAAGTGTTAATAAGTTTTATGTAGTTGTTTATTTTGTGTTATTGTGACTTTGTAGAGGTATTTCATTATGACCAAAAGTTCTTATGAAACTCATACTCATGTGGTCTAAATTTGTGTGATTAGCAAATTTATAGTCCTATTTCTAACAGTTTAGTATCAATAAAGGTAAATAACTATGTGGCTATTTCTTACGTAAGATATGTAGTTTATTAAATATCAATCTCCTTTTAGATTTTACTTTCATAACTAAAACAATGACTCCATGCTTCTTGTGGATATGGTAATCAGGATAATCGAGTTTGCATGTAATGACAAGACTAATAATCATAAATGTACAAGTGCAAAAGGTGGAACACAAGATCCAATTAAGTTGCAAGATTTATATCTTAGTATCTAGTTGGTGTGTTTGTATGCCTTCAAGACGTACATTCATATAAATCTATTGCAAATCAATTGGCAGGGGTAATAATATTTTTTTCTTTTTTTATATATTTTGTGGCTAAACCAGTGACAACAAGATTAATGGCGACATTTATTCACTTGGATGCTTAGATTAGTGACGAACTTTTGATGAATGGGGTATGTGACATCCCTTGTGTTTGATTTTAGTGTTGAGTGACGACTTTCGAATAGTGAAATAGTTTAGTGAGAACCTGGGTCATCACAAAGATAGTGACCACTTTACTTTGATAATATTATTAAGAGCATGTGTAGTGGGTTTGATGAGGGCTATTACACAGCCCTATGGAGCTCCATAAAACTTCACACACCGCCCCTGGGGTTTTATAATAAAAAAAAAATATAGGCATGAGTAGCATGGCGCCATGCCCCTTGTCCCCTACGGACCTATCTAATCAAAATCAACTTTTACGCCCACCAACTTATACATTCATAAAGCCCCTACCACTAAACATTTTTTTTATATATAACCATACATTTTGATTTATTAACATTTTAATGCATAAAGCCCTCGTAAAGTCCATCCACTACACATGACCTAACGAGTAATCACTACAAAGAAGGGGAGATTATGAGCTGAAGTGTTAAGTGAGATTTAAGCCTTTAGCGGCGACACTTAAGCGGGTCGCCGCTAATAAGTTAAATTCTTGTAGTGAATGGCAAAAATAGCGTCTTAACTGTATGTGTATGTAAGACAACTATTAAAGGGAAAATCTATAAAAATAGAATAAAGTACACAACAAAAAAATTCCAAAACAAACACAAGTTTTTAGCCATCTTCAAAATAGTCAAGCTAGCCCCCCGCTAAACAAAATAAAAAATAAATAAATAAAAAAGCTCGGGCAAAAAATAGAATAAAGTACAACACAAGTTTTTACTGGCAGAACTGACTTGGCATGTTTTAATTGGTTTAACTTGTTTGAAAAGGCTAAAAAAGATAGCCAATTTGAAAAAAAAAAATTTAATTAAATTAAACTTATAAGTTCTTGTAATTTTCCCATACTTTAACTTTTGGGTACACAACTGAAAATTAGTCATATCAAACACAAGTCAGGAAGTACGCTAAATCTCATTCCAATTCTAATTCCATCAATGATAAGCTAATTATTTCATGAACATGAAAAAAGACGAGTATAGAGAATCTAAATTACCTGGAGCTATATAGTAATGTTGAAATATAGTGTCAATTTAGTTTAAATATTTCTAATACATTTTTATACTTTGTGTTTTCTATTGCATGTGATAATTGGTCGTGATTGTTGCTGTGTTGAGTTGAGGTCCAGATCAAGTGAAGAGGCCCAGATGCTGATCAACGAATGGATCCAGTCCAGCAGCAGGAAATAAGGAATAAGGCCCAGTCCTGTTTAGCCCAGTTCTGGTGTTTATCAAGCCCAAAGATCAGGTTCAGCCCAGCACGTGTATTTTTATCCAATCCAACGTGGCGATCTGTGTGCTTGAAGATGGACGGTCATGATCGTTGGAGAGTGTGTTTCTTTCTCTCGATCCAACGGTTTGTGTTGCTTCGGGTGTGCTTTCTCCCAAGCCAAGAATATCAGCTATAAAAGAGAGTGTTCGTCTCAGTTCCGGAGTTTAGCTGTTCTAATCATTCTTTGTACTCTCTCATACTTTCCTTTGTTTCTCTCAGTCTTTCTCTAGGGTTTGGCGATTATAGTTTCAATAGATCAACCTCTGATCTGTTGTTTAGGTGTTAATCAGGTCTAGCCTTTGAATAGAGTTGTTGTGAGAGTTTTGTTATAGATCTGTGTCTTGTGATCAGATCTAGGGTTTGTATTGATTGTGAGATTGTTTTTAGTATTTGTTGGTTATTGAATAAAGTTCATTTTATATGATCCATGTTTTGTAACATGGTATCAGAGCCTTAGGTTTAAAGTCTCTGATTTTGTTTAGATCGAATCTTTCATTCGATTGTCGATCATCTGGGAAGTCTTCTGCTGTTATCTTACGGGTTTCTTGAAGAAGAAGCTGGTGTCTGGAATTAGGATTTCTTGGAAGCTGTTCCTGGACTTGGAAGAGGATTGTCTTCTTTATTTGCTTCAATTGCCTCACAACTCTGTACCCTAAGTGAAGGTACAGGTTGTGAGTTGGAGAACCCTAACTTGGGTCCCCCATTTGGTGAGATCGTTTCATTACTTTAGTTTAAGTTTGTTTTTCGATTTCTTGTTGTGTCTAGAGGCAACTTGACCGGGTTAGGGGGACCGGTAGCTGTGCCGACAACGTGTTGTTTTTGTTTGTTTCTCTGTGTTTGATTTCTTGATTCTTGTTTTTTTTTTGGTTGGTTATTTTTGGTGTGAGTTTAGGGATAAGACTCCTGTGATAAGCTTGTCCTGGCACCCTTTGAGTGACGAACCAGGAATCTGGCCTCTGTCACAGCTTCGTCTTCTTAGGGTTTTGTGTTATTTGTTTGTTCTGGTTAGTTGATTGTTCGGTTGATTGATCTCTGTGAATATGGGTGATAATCAAACTAGTGGGACTGTTGCTAATCTTGACCCTCCTGTGACCTTAATTAGTAAACTGGATGCAAGTGATCCATTATACTTGCATCCTAGTGACTCGGCCAACCTAAACATAATCACTGTTAAACTAAAAGGAACTGAAAACTACAATGTCTGGGCCAATGCTTTACAGCTTGCTTTACAAGTAAAAAATAAATGGGGCTTTATTGATAAAACGTGTATAAGGTCTGAAAATGATGATATTTTGGCTAGGCAATGGGACAGATGTAATTCTGTGGTCTTGACATGGATTTTAAATTCTATTAGTGATGATCTCTATATGGGACATGTTTTTTCTAAACTTGCTTGTGATGTATGGGCTGAATTAAAAGAAACTTATGACAAAATTGATGGGTCTGTTGTGTTTGATCTATATCAGAAGATAAATTCTTTCAATCAAAATGGAACATCTGTCTCTGAATACTATCATAGGTTAAACATAATGTGGAGACAGATGGACCAAATTTTACAACTACCTTCTTGTACTTGCAATGCTGCAAAAGAGTTTAATAACTTTAGTAATATGATAAAACTTACGCAGTTTCTTATGGGGTTAGATAGTACATATCAAAGTGTTAGGACTAATCTGCTGATTAAAGAAGTTCTTCCTTCTGTGAAGGAAGCTTTTGCTATTGTTTCTAGAGAAGAATCTCATAGAAATGCTAGCAATAGTGGTAAAAGGAGTCAGTCACTTGCTTTGTTTTCTAAAACTGTTCCTACTCCTGAATTTAAAAGAAACAATAAGGTTTCAAATCAAAACCTAAAGTGTAGTCATTGCAATAAAGTAGGTCATTCTGTTGAAAAATGTTATGAGATTATTGGATACCCTTCTTGGATGAGACAAAAAGGTGGCTCAACAAAAAGGGTAGTAACCAATAACTCATCTTCTGATACATCTGAGGTTTCTTTAAATTCTTTAACTAATGAGCAAATGAGCAGGCTTTTGAATCTTTTAGGAGAAAGTTCTTCTGATAAAGTTCAAAGCTGCAATGTGTCTGGTAGGGGTCACATTCCTTTTTGTGCAAATGTGTTTTACAAACCTGTGTTTAGTTTTGCTAGTAGTGCTATAAAAAATAAACTTATGGGATGGATCACTGATTCAGGGGCAAATCAACATATGGTTAATAATGAGCAGGGTTTAACTGATTGTATAAATGTGTCTGAGTTTAACATTAGGGTTAAACACCCAAATGGAACTGATGCACTTGTAACTAAAATTGGTAACATAAAACTGGCTGATAAGGTTGTTTTAAAAGATGTTTTTGTGGTCCCTGAATATAGTGTCAATCTCATATCTGTGCACAAACTAGCAAAGGATAATAAACTGTATGTAGGTTTTGATGAACATAAGTGTTACATACAGGACTTAATCACCAAGAAAGACCTGGTGACTGGTAGTCAAGTTGATGGTCTCTATTTTTGTGGAAACTCTTATATGGTTAATCAGGTGTGTTTTAGTAGTAATATTATGACTAGGTTATGGCATGCCAGACTTGGTCATCCATCTGACAATGCTAAAAGAGTGTTTAAAGAGAAATTGAATTTAAAACTTGATGATATCAATGAACCATGTGAGACTTGCCATAAGGCTAAACAACATAGGGAACCATTTCCCCTTAGTGAACATAAGTCTTCTGCCTTAGGAGATCTTGTTCACATTGATGTATGGGGGCCCTATAGAGTGTCTAGTAGGGAAGGATACAAATACTTCCTTACCATTGTAGATGACTTTTCTAGGGCTGTTTGGGTGTGTTTAATGAAAACTAAACAAGAAGTTTTTGAAAACATACAAGAGTTTTTAAGTATTATAGAAACTCAGTTTAAAATAAAAGTAAAGTGTTTTAGGAGTGATAATGGTACTGAGTTTATAAATAGCCAAATGAATAACTTGTTTAAAACAAAGGGTATTATTCATCAAACTACATGTACTTACACACCTCAACAAAATGGGAAAGTTGAGAGAAAACACAGACATTTGTTGAATGTTGCTAGGGCATTGTTGTTCCAGAGTAACATTCCTATTAGGTTTTGGTCTGATTGTATTCTGACTGCTGCTTATCTCATAAATAGGATTCCTTCCTCTGTTCTAGGTGGCAAGACTCCCTATCAGGTAGTATATAGATTTGAACCCTTTCTAGAACACTTAAGGTTGTTTGGTTGCTTATGTTTTGCTACTGTTTTAAATGAATCAGATAAACTTAATAGTAGGGCTGAAAAATGTGTGTTTATTGGATACTCTACTGAGAAAAAGGGGTACAAGGTTTTTAGTTTTGAAACAAAAAGTGTTTTTTTCTCAAGAGATGTAAAATTCTATGAAGATGTTTTCCCTTTTAAAGAAAAACTTGTTTTTGATGCTATAAATGATAATGATCAAGTAGATGTAACAAATATAAACTTTTTTGAAACATATGAGCAACCACAGCCTGAAGGTCCCAATGATGAAGGAAAGGGTCAGGAAAGTTCTGATTCAGAGGTCCATTGGACTCAACAATCAGACCTTCCAGACCTGGGATCTGCAGGCAAGGCTGGGAACCAGCAGCCCAGTCTTCAGGATGGAAGTCATGATAGGGTTGAGGGTGGTTCTTCTGAACATGAAAACTTAGAAAAGACACAATCTGAGGGATCCTTTATTGACAAAAATTTTGAAACAACTAGTGTTAGGAAAAGTGCTAGGGAGTCTGTCTTGCCTAAGAATTTGAAGGATTATGTTATAAACAGCAAGGTTAAGTATGGTGTAGAAAAGGTAGTCAACTATTCCAAGTTATCTACTGATTATAAATGCTTTGTCTCTGTTCTAAATAAGGGACATGAGCCTACATCATTTAATGAGGCTGCTAATGACCCAAATTGGGTTGCAGCAATGAATGATGAAATAGAGGCATTGCATAGAAATGATACTTGGGATTTAGTTGATCTACCTAAAGGTAGGAGCCTTGTTGGTTGTAAATGGATTTATAAGATTAAGTATAAGTCTACAGGGGAGATTGAGAGATACAAAGCTAGGCTTGTTGCTAAAGGCTATAGCCAAAAGCAAGGCATAGACTTTGAGGAAACATTCTCACCTGTAGTGAAGCTTATTACTGTTAGAACTGTTTTATCCATTGCTGTTAAGAATAAATGGAATTTATACCAACTTGATGTGAATAATGCATTTTTATATGGTAGTTTACATGAGGATGTTTACATGTCTCTTCCTGATGGTTATTTTTCTAAGGATGAGACCAGAGTGTGTAAACTGAAAAAATCCTTATATGGCCTGAAACAAGCCCCACGTATGTGGAATGAAAGACTTGTGAAAGTCTTAGTTGACTTAGGGTTTAGTCAAAGTAAGTGTGACTATTCCTTTGTTTGTGAAATTGACCAGTAGTGTTGTTGTATATTTGTTGGTATATGTGGATGACATTGTTATAACTGGTAATGATGATAATGAGATTAAAGTTATTAAAGAGAATCTAAGATCTAATTTTTTGATTAAAGATCTTGGAGATCTTAAATATTTCCTGGGAATTGAAGTAGTCAAAACCAGTGATGGTATTTGCCTATCCCAAAGGAAATATTGCCTAGAACTCCTTGCCGAGTTTGGGTTAACTGGGGCTAAACCTGTTAATAGCCCTATTGAACCAAACCATGTTTTAACTGGTCTTTGTAAAACCAACAGTGATGTGTTAACCAACATAACTGGTTATCAGAAACTTGTTGGAAAATTGATTTATTTGTCCCACACTAGGCCGGATATAGCTTATGCTGTCCATGTCTTGAGTCAATATATGCACAGACCAACAAAAGGTCATATGAAGATAGCCTTAAGATTACTTAGGTATCTTAAGGGATCTCCTGGAAAGGGCATTTTGCTTAGTAATAATCAAAGCCTTAATCTATGTGCATATTCAGACTCTGATTGGGGCAAATGTCTTGATTCTAGGAAATCTATAACAGGTTATTGTGTTTTCTTAGGTAGCTCTTTAGTTGCCTAGAAAAGCAAAAAACAATCTGTGATTTCCAGATCATCTGCAGAAGCTGAATTCAGGGCCATGTGTGATGTGGCTTGTGAGCTTATGTGGTTATCAAATTTACTAAATGAACTTAATGTAACATTTGATCTCCCTATTAGCTTATATTGTGATAATAGTGCTGCCTTAGCTATTGCAGCCAATCCTGTTTTCCATGAGAGAACAAAACATTTTGAAATTGATCTTTTCTTTTTAAGAGATCTGATTACAAAGGGTTTTGTTGATACAAAAAAGGTTGAGTCTAAATACCAAATTGCTGATGTACTAACCAAGGGCTTATTTCCTGGGCAACATGATTCTTTATGTGATGAGTTGCATATGTTTGACCCATTCAAAGTATAAAACTGAGGGGGGGGGGGTGTTGAAATATAGTGTCAATTTAGTTTAAATATTTCTAATACATTTTTATACTTTGTGTTTTCTATTGCATGTGATAATTGGTCGTGATTGTTGCTGTGTTGAGTTGAGGTCCAGATCAAGTGAAGAGGCCCAGATGCTGATCAACGAATGGATCCAGTCCAGCAGCAGGAAATAAGGAATAAGGCCCAGTCCTGTTTAGCCCAGTTCTGGTGTTTATCAAGCCCAAAGATCAGGTTCAGCTCAGCACGTGTATTTTTATCCAATCCAACGTGGCGATCTGTGTGCTTGAAGATGGACGGTCATGATCGTTGGAGAGTGTGTTTCTTTCTCTCGATCCAACGGTTTGTGTTGCTTCGGGTGTGCTTTCTCCCAAGCCAAGAATATCAGCTATAAAAGAGAGTGTTTGTCTCAGTTCCGGAGTTTAGCTGTTCTAATCATTCTTTGTACTCTCTCATACTTTCCTTTGTTTCTCTCAGTCTTTCTCTAGGGTTTGGCGATTATAGTTTCAACAGATCAACCTCTGATCTGTTGTTTAGGTGTTAATCAGGTCTAGCCTTTGAATAGAGTTGTTATGAGAGTTTTGTTATAGATCTGTGTCTTGTGATCAGATCTAGGGTTTGTATTGATTGTGAGATTGTTTTTAGTATTTGTTGGTTATTAAATAAAGTTCATTTTATATGATCCATGTTTTGTAACAAGTAAGATATTAACATTAGTAATGTGAAACTATACGATTAGTAAACAATTAACTAATACACGTGATAGAAAATCCTTGTCGTAACATGATGACCGTCTGTCGTCAAGGGTCATACAAAACCTAAATAACCTAGGTAGCCAGGGTAAGTAGGGAATATCGAATCCACGAGGAGCATGTGGTTAGCATCACAATGGTTGTTTATTTGTCTAAGCTAGCTACCTTTATCTTTTTGTTTGTTTTATAAAAAATGTTAAAATGATAACAAAATAATTTAAATAAATAATAAAGATAAATATAACTTCCACCCGGGATCCTATTTGTATAATTTTGCAACATATTCGATTTAACTACAAGAACACCACATAGACATGGCCTTGGTTATCCTGTCACAATAACTATTCAGATTGAAATAATAACTAAGGATAGTTTACTCAATGATAATCAATTTAGTTATCTTGTCACGATACTAAAGATGATCTTTGATAGTAACCGAACAATCTAGTTATCCTGTAACAATAACTAAAGCCGATTTCTAACACCAACCGTGCAACCTAATTATCCCTATAGAAATATTATTCAACCTCCCTATGATGCCAGAAATCACATTCAATAGATAAATTGATTCAAATATAAGCAAGGTTTATTCAATCCAACACAAGTAGTAAAAATACTAGTTCATACATAATTAAAACGAGTTCAAAATACAAAATCAATACAAAGATTTACCCGGGGGAAAGCTACAAATAACTTAACCGCTCATGGTTATGGTAGAAGCCTCCTTCCACAACCAAAAAGCTGTCGTTTGTCTTGCTTCTCTGGTGCCTTCCTTTTCAGCCGTCACAAGATTATCCTCCTGCAAAAATAATATTCCCTTTTATTGTTGTTCGATCCCCCCATTAGTGTGGGCTGCTTATGTAATTTATCTCCAAGACTCCAACCCCTTGATTGGCCCAATTAATTCTCTTGCATAAAACCTCTTTTTCGTTTTAATTCTTAAAGGCCCATATGTTTGCAATTTTCATTAATTCCAACTTTTGAATTTGACTCTAGAAATAGCCTGTACGTTGACAAAAAGATTTACAAATGAGTTAATTAGCTCATGACAATATTAACTCAATCATTTATGTAGCCTTTTCTACACCATCAATTAATAATGGGGAAATGGAATCTAATAATCCCAACTTTGGGGGGTTGGAAGGTAGCAGTCCCAACTTGAAACTTGTACCACAGCAGTCCCAACTTGTCAACTATTTAACTTGGTTGGTCCCAGACTAACGTCCGTTATGTTTTCCAGTTAAGTGCCACGTAGGCAGCCCACGTGGCAGTCCTACGTGGCAAAAGTGATTATCTGTTAAAAAAAGGTGGGGCCATGTCCACATGTTTAAAACTTAGATTAATATTAATGTTTTAAATAAAAGGGGGGCCCACACACAAATCTATCCTCATATCTAAACACATCAGATTAATGTTCGATCAAAATCCAACTTCACCCCAAAATGAAGAACCCTAATTTTGAAGAACCCTAATTTTCAAACCTAAACAATAGCAATCAACTGTTCGACACTAAACATGAGCTCGTCGTCTTCATCCTCATCAAACAAAAGCCTTAATAAAAAGTTCAAGATCGATTTGGATGGGCAGGTTTATTGTCATCACGACATACCTGAAATCATACGAGTGGTTAAACGAAACAACTCACGAATTGGCAAGGAGATTTATGGGTGTCGGTTATGGCCAGTAAGTAATTACATTTTGTTTGTTTCAATAACATTGATATGTTTTGATTGGATTGTTTTGTTGTAGAAACAAAATTGCGATTTCTTCTTATGGAAAGATGATTTTGACAAGATGCTTAATCAACAGGTTAGATGCCCTACAATTGAACAATTGAAGATTGAAAACTTGCAATTGCAAAACAGAATCTTGGATGATGAAAACAAGCATCTCAAAGTGCAGCTGCTCAAATCTCGTTCATGGAATGCAGGAATAAGCTTAGGATTATTATTTGTGGTTTTTTTATTCTGTTATGTAATGTTTTGAATGTTATTGTCTTTTGTTATGTAACTGTTGGTTTGAATGAAATGAAAATGGATCTTGAATGTGTATGAATGAGT
The DNA here is from genome assembly GCA_030844895.1 of Ambrosia x helenae. NCBI lineage: Eukaryota > Viridiplantae > Streptophyta > Magnoliopsida > Asterales > Asteraceae > Ambrosia > Ambrosia x helenae. The sequence goes on from CM061229.1 coordinate 2,360,113, forward strand.
ATAATGTGTATGGGTGAAAATTGAAAGTTGAATGGTTTAATGGGTCAAACACCAAAGTATAATTTGTATGTTGTAAAACAGAACTTGAATGTCCATGCATAGTTCCATGAGTTAATGGGTCAAAACTCAAAGTATAATGTGTATGGGTGAAAACAGGTTGGTTAATGGGTCAACACACAAATAAACTTCAAAATAGGCTGCAAATCTGAATGGTTAGGTTGTTTTGTTAATGGGTCAAAACACAAACACACAAACAAACTTCAAATAGGCTTAACATTCAAACATCCTTCATTCAAACATAAACAGTCATAAACTTAACATCATTCAAACATAAACAGTCATAAACTTAACATGATTCAAAATACATAAACAGTCATAAACAAACTACATAAAACAGGCATAAGCTTAACATTCAAATATCCTTCATTCTTGCATAAAGTCTGGAAACCAAAAACCAACCCCCTTGTCTGACTTTCCACCCCTACTTTGACTTGACCCTCCTCTTGTTGACTTTCCCCTGCCCCTGCCTCTGCCCCTGCCCCTTGTGTTACTTGGTCCACCTAAATGAGCAGTTTGACTAGATTGGGCAGGTTGACTGGATTGGGCAGGTTGACTGGATTGGGCAGCTTGGCTGGAATGGGCAGCTTGGACTGTTGCTTGTGATGACTGCCTTGGCCCTTCAAACCTTGACCTATTTGGCCTTCCCCTGCTTCCCCTGCCTCTCTTCAATCCTGAAACCTCAACCCTTGTTCTCTTACAACCCTTTTTGTTATGGCCCTTCTCCTTACAATTAGAACAAGTCATAGTAGTGCCATGCCTACTAAGCTTACCTGGGCATTCACAAGTAAAAGTTACACAATGCACATACATGATGCTAAAACAGAATGGTAAAACAAATTCATTCATACCTTGTTTCTTAGGGTTCTCATGTGGGTCCCTTCTCCTATTTTTCTTTGGTCTACCTGGTTGAGACCTGATTGGTGGTGGGTCAAGAGGCAAATCTACAGAAGGCCAATACTTCTCACTAGCCAAAGGGGGTATGGTATAAGAATAAGCTTTCATGTATTGTTCCTTGTGGTACCAGTCATGCACATACATTTCAGCATTTTTATTGAGAAATCCAGCAACTGCACAGACATGCTTGCAAGGGATACCTGACAAATCCCACTTTCTACATGTACATGTCCTGTTTCCTAGATCAACTGATACATCATCCAAGTCTCTTACCTGTAATGAGGATGAACATCAAGTCAAGATCCATTTTTTTGCAATTAAAACTAAAAGTTAAGTTTATTCTTACCTGGAACACATGTTGTGACACCCCAAGAAAATCCCACATCGGCCGTGGCCAGGAGAGATCCTTGGTTCATAGGTAATGTCTTGCCTCTTAAATCACCAACGCGTTTTGGGGCTTAATGCTAGTGGATGAGAGGAGAACTCCACAGTTAAGCGTGCTCAGGTGGGAGAAATTCCAGGATGGGTGACCTCCTGGGAAGTCTCCACTTCGGCACCCAAAAACAAATCCGTGAGATCTGGATGGGCAAAGCGGACAATATTGGTAGTGAGAGGGGCGGGATGTTACAGATTGGTATCAGAGCTATGGTTATAGGGAATTAGGTTATTAGAAAAAAAAATAATCTAGTTTATAACCATAGGATTTTAATCAGTACTTGCTCCTTTTACTTGCAACCTTACTTGTTTATATTCTCTATCCTACTTCTTATCCTTACTTTAGTCCCTACAAGAAGAGTGCTCTCCATCACAAGATCTACTCTTAGACTAATAGGACAAATCCTCAGGTTTAGCCTGAACCACCTTGAAGATCTCGTCGAAGTTCTAAATTTTAATAACGAACACGTGCAATCTGGAAGGGTGAACGCCTGTATTCTGAGTTTTCTGTCTAGGACTGGCATTGCGCATAAATCCCAATCAGACGAGGGACCCGGATGCCTACCTGGGAATTCTTGGGATGAGTGTTCACTTATAGGCTAAAGCATGTCTTCACTATGTTATTAGAATCTAGAAGTTTTGATAAGTCAACGTTTTCGCTTATTCGTTTTAATTAATGAATAAATGATTACACTCACTTTCCTTAAACTAAGCTCTAAAATCTCAAAATTTTACAGCTTAAATCAATCTCATTTCATAACCACCTATGGATTTCACAATCACACTTCACCTTACCATCTTAGCCACTTTTTAAATATTCAACACCCTACCCAAATCATATTATTTCATTTCTTCACATGTTACTTATTTTTTTAAAAAACTATAACCTCATACCTTAGCACAAACTAAAGATTTCTAAATCTTGTTGTATTTTCATTACCTAGTAACTTTACAAAGTATATATTTTTGTCAAAAGATGTCCTCGAACTTAAATTCAATTATTTATTTATTGACGTAACAAACAATTTTCTATATAATGCTTTAAACTATTAAAAATCACTTAATAGAACCTTGATCTTCAAAACCTAATGTCATGTTTGAAATCTCCAACTAACAGGAATATTTTAATCAAAGTCCACTTAGCTTGTACTATTTAACAACTTTTGCTTTATGTAAAAAACCAATTTTGAAAATAAGATTTTTTTATAGGAATAATATCTAGTCTCTAAATTCTCCATCGACACTCACTCATTTTCAACTTGTTCAAATTTTTACAATATTTGGCATATACCACAATCATGTTTTCTTATACACTTGATTATAACCTTTGATCCAAACCCCAAAATTTACACTGCTACATAATCTCCTTACTATAAAATAAACTCTTTATCAACTATCTTCACATTCACTATCTCTCACAACCTTGATTCTGCTTCAAGATTTTTCATCATCCTCTCAAGAACTAAATTCATATCCTTCACCTTCTCACACATGAGCTAGTTACCCATGATAACCAAACTATTGAAACTTGATTGTGTGTTGACTCAAACTAAATCCTTAGTTATACATGAGGATTCGATTATCTACCATATTTGAACATTTGATACTAGAACTATTTTGCTATAGACATACCTAGAGTCATTAACCTTGTCTAGGGCAACTCTATTACAACTCGCATGCTATACTTGATACTTGATTGCTTACATGTACATATTATCAATTTGCAATTCATGTGTGTAATAATTGGTGCACTTAATCAAACAACTGATAGAGGATGAAGTACTTGCTCAACAGTTAGTAGAGTACCAAATAACCTACTCAACGATTGGTAGAGGTCATCATGCCTGCTCAACAGTCGGTAGAGGCCCTACAACCTGCTCAACAATCGGTAGAGGTTCTTACTCACTGACTGGTAGAAGTCTTTTTCCTGCTCTACAGTTGGACTCATTTTTGGATACATTGTATACGATTCAATCACAAGGTTATTTTGCATTACTTACATGTGTTTTTGGAGTCATAGAAGGACACAAAACCCTAATGTAAGGTAAATTGGTGATTACGGTCCGGAACGTAATCATGAATTTACAGGTACGTTAAGGTAGTGTGAAATTCTATCAAGGTTTTTGGTAGATAACCAATTATAAACTCTAGTTACCTGTTTAGTATTTCTATAGCCAATTAACTCATTCATTTCTTTTTAAGATTCCTAAAACTTAAAGTTTAGTGTTTTGCTAGATTCTTATTCTCCTTGCTATTTTAGACGAACCTAATCCAACCCTTAAAACCCACACCTATCAAACCTCTTACCAAATTATTCGAAATAGTTTATTCTGTTACCTATAAATTCATGTCATGTCTTAACACAAATTTTCCAAACCACAGTTGCCCTAATTTCTACCCAATCACTGTCAACCCGGTGTTTTTTTTATAACTTCGGGACGAAGTTTCTAAAAGTAGGGGAGACTGTAACCTCACGAATTTTCCCATTTATTTTGCATTAAAGTATTTCCCAATCCATAATATAAAGTCTAATTTATTTCTAAGTTTTCTTATCTTTATCCGTGCACTCTATTTTTCTAAGTTCCTTTTATCATTGTACAAAAAAAAAAATCTTCAATCATGACATATGTCCTATCCTAATTCTATTTATAAAATCGTCATTTTATAAGACGATGTTTTTATTTTCTAATTCAAACTAATGATTTTTTTTATTTATTTCTTATTTAAAGCTAATCATTTTTCCAATTACATTTATAATCTCAAACAAGGAAGATATAAATTCATTTCAAAATAAAGTCTTAGTCATAGTCAAAGTCTTAGTCCTAGTCAAAGTCTTAGTCAAATAGTCAATTCATCATAAAACCTTACTTTATGGTGTTGACCAATTTTAATGGCTAATTGAATCCAAAACTAGTATAAAAACCCACCTATGACCCATTATACTTTGCACCTCTAAATCGATTGTTTCAATCCGATTAAACTTTCCCTCATACCTTTCTTCTATAGTCTATTACTTCTACAATTGAAGCTTTGATTATAAAGCTCTTGTGATTGGCAACTTTGGGGCTACACATATTCTATTTCTCGAGACTTAATACTTTGCTAAGGTGAGTTTACGTAACCATGTTTATGCAATTCTTCATACTTGCAACATTATACTTAAGCAATTCTACATGCATGTATGGTTGTAAACTTTAATGCCTCATGAATTAGACAACAACAACAACAGTTTCAACGAGTTTCAACATTACATAATCATTAGCTATGGCCAAGCCGGCGATACTCAATAATAGATCTATTGGATTGACAATCCCACCCGGATACGAGTACCTCCTACATAGGTAGCGTGGGTGATTGTTATCGTTCCAACATATTATTAAGGTGAACCGTGGATGACGGGATGGACCTAAACTAGTCGGAGGTTTGATTATGTCGATTCAACATATTATGTTTATTCATGTAGACTTAAACTTACGATAGACATATGAATTGCTAAACTTTTATACTTAAACTATTTGCTTGACATGGCTTATGTATTCTCACCAACTTCTAGTTGATCCCCCCCCCCCATTTTTCCAAACTCAACAGGAAATAACGATGCTTGAAGTCTAGAGCTAGCATGAGGAGACAATTTGAAGTTTATGCTTTTGTTTGGCAATTTGATGTATTAGATTTCATACAAGTCATTTAATGTAATTCAATATTGTAATAAAGGATTATGTAAACATATGTTTTACCATGAGCTACTGAACAATCATTCATACGTGACACCTCGATGTTTCCGCCATCGGTTGGGGTGTTACAGATTGGTATCAGAGCCACTCCTGTGCCGTTCGGGATGGTGGGTGCATACCTCATCAGGGACGATGAGACTCTAACAGGGGGTGAATGTGACACCCCAGGAAAATCCCACATCGGCCGTGGCCAGGAGAGATCCTTGGTTCATAAGTAATGTCTTGCCTCTTAAATCACCAACGCGTTTTGGGGCTTAATGCTAGTGGATGAGAGGAGAACTCCACAGTTAAGCGTGCTCAGGTGGGAGAAATTCCAGGATGGGTGACCTCCTGGGAAGTCTCCACTTCGGCACCCAAAAACAAATCCGTGAGCTCTGGATGGGCAAAGCGGATAATATTGGTAGTGAGAGGGGCGGGATGTTACACATGTAATGAGGATGGATAAACCTCACATCTATAAGCCTAATCCTTTTCAAGATCCAACTTCACCTGAATCTTAGGACAAACAACAACATCTTCTCTTTCCATCTCCCTTTTCTGGTTTATTAACCTTGTCATAATTTTCACCCTGATGTCCTCCAACATGTTTATAAGATGCTTCTGTCTAGACTGCACAATGAACCCATTAAATGTTTCTGCCATGTTGTTGCAGATAACATCACACCTAGTGTGTCTTGAGAAAGCATCTTGCAAAACACTTAGGATCTTGTTTCAAAAAATCTTCAACTGCTTCAGTAGACAAGCTTTTCATCTCTTTCATGGCATTTTTATAATCAGCCTCATTGTATGCTCTGACAGCTGTCCAGAAAATCTCCTTCAACTCATCACTTTTATGCTTTTTATGCCAGTTGGCATATATGTGTCTGGCACAGTTTCTATGCTCAGCTTCAGGCCAGACCATAGCTACAGCATTAAGCAAACCCTACAAAACAATATATTAGGTGTTAGAATGAACTGCCTATTAGTGTTTCAGTTATAAAAGTAGATGATGTTACCTTTTGTTGATCTGATAACAATGTCAATTCCTTTCCACCATCAACAACCTGTAAGCATCTCCTTAACTGTTCCATGAACCATGTCCAACTATCATTGTTTTCTCCTTCTACCACTGCCCAAGCAAGTGGATACATCTTCTCATTTGCATCCCTACCTACTGCAGCCAATAACATACCCCCCAAAAATGTTTTCAGAAAGCACCCATCTAGACACAACACCTTCCTGCAGCCTGCTAAAAATCCCTTCTTCAACCCATCAAAACACACAAACAGCCTAAAAAAACTATCACAAGTTGCACTAGAATCTGCATTTAGGTATCCAGGTGGTACAGTCATCAACTCAAATGTGGAGCTAGGATTTGCTATTCTTAAAGCCTCTAAATAGGATCCTAGTTTGCAGTAATGTTCTTTCATTGACCCATACAACTGACTGTGTGCATAGCTTTTAGCCTTGTATGCAAACCACTTACTTATCAACACCTTGAACTTTTCTTTCACAGCTAGTTGAATATCCTTAGCAGACCAATGTGGTTTACATTTAAACACAGGTAAGAATTCATTGGCTATGAATGTGTAACTTAACTGCCTATTTTTCTTCATATTTCTTTGACAATTGTGCTTGTTTATTGCCTTTTTTACCATGTAACAATTTTTTTCTTCATGGAAAGAACAATAAATATTGAATGGACAATTTTTAACACAAGTAATACCTATACGACCTCCCCTATTCTTGTTACCAGTTGAAACAACTACATTCTTACCATTTGCAACAACATACTTCTTGACAGCTTGTTTAAAAGCATCCCTGCTTGGGAATCTTGTACCAACCACCCAAGTCCACTTTGTCCAGTCAGTGTGATCAGTCACAACAGGAACACTTGGAGAATACTTCTTTCCTAAAATGTCATCACCAGAGCTATCACCTGGTGTCTTTACATCCCCTTCTGAGTCTTCATAGCTACTATGTCCATCAACAGCCTGTTTATTAGCAGTCTCTTGTACTTCAATATCATTTGCATGCAAACATAGTTGTAACAACTTATTTGTTGTTTCATCATGTTCTATGTTCACCTTCTTGATGTTCAACTGGGATTCTCTCCATTCTTCATCTTCCCCTTCTGATCCATAATGATCTCCATCTAATGCATCATCCTGTTCATCATCCTGTTCATCATCCTCTTCTTCTGTCCCATAAACACTTACCACATCATCACTTGATTCTTCATAATCTTTATTAACCTTATAAGTCTCATCCCTTGAATCATCAGAACCTGAACTAAACCCCTCCTCTGATTCTATTTCATCTTCAAAAATTTGAAGCTTTTTCTTCTTGGCAGGTGGTTCATCTAAAGAAGTTAACTTTCCTTTCTCAACCTCACTTAAAGCATCTAACTTTTTCTTACAACTAGGCAGGTTTTTCTCATTTAATACATCAGGAGTTGCAAGTGGTTGACTAGGGTTTCTAAGTGGGCTGACTAGTGGGGTTAATGAGCTTCCAAATGGGCTTCTAATTGGGCTAATCAGTGGGTTAGGTGAGCTGACTAATGAAGGATTTTTACAGGGTGTAGAAGGAGGTTTGCTAATGGGGCCACATTGCACATACACATTCACAGTATCATCAACATTTCTAAAAGCCTCCACCATGTTCATAACATCAACATCAATTGTTAATAGCTTCAAACCACCATTGTTAGGTAACTTGTAATACATGATGAAATCTTTCGATACATATGAACATGCTTTCATTACATAATCGACGATTTCAAAATACGAAACATGATCAATATCTAACCTGATTGTTTCTTGTTCACCACCACAATATCTTAATCTAGAAGCATGAGAAACGAAGGTGCCACCATACCATAGCTTAATCGAGATTTCTTCAGCCATTATTATCGTCTAGGGTTGTTTAGGGTTTATAACTTAGGGTTTGATCATCGTTTGGGTGTTGTCTGATTTTGGGGTGAAATGTTTGTGTTTTGATCGAGAGAGAGGGTTGGAAAGTGTTGTTATTAGATTTTGTGGGTCCCACATTTTTTAAAAAAAATTTGAGTTATAAACATGTGGACATGGCCCACCTTTTTTTTTAACAGATAATCACTTTTTGCGACGTAGGACTGCCACGTGGGCTGCCTACGTGGCACTTAACCGGAAAACATAACGGATGTGGAAAACATAACGGATGTTAGTCTGGGACCAACCAAGTTAAATAGTTGACAAGTTGGGACTGCTGTGGTACAAGTTTCAAGTTGGGACTGCTGCCTTCCAACCCCCCAAAGTTGGGATTATTAGATTCCATTTCCCCATTAATAATTATGAACTTTAATAATAAAATGGTAATGACCTTCATGTTTCATTTATCTATAATCTATAATCTATAATACATTATAAAGGAGGAGTGATGGCCAACATGGTCATTTTCATTCCCGTACAACTTAAGAAGCAACATGTACAACATATTTAAACAAGAAATTTAAGGGCATTATAGGAAGAGTTATGACAATTAAGACACTTAGAGGGGTAATATAGATATTTCACACACCACATCATTTACAATTTTAAAGCACTTTTACAATCATACCCTCCATTCCCATCCATGCCCCCACATTATGTAGTTATTATAACCGATATCACCTAATAAAACCTATTCAATTCATTAGTTATGGTTCAATTGATGCCTTCGCATTGAATCTGATGCTTCAAGGGTTATAGGCAGAGAGAGGAAAGGAACAATGAGAGACAAAAATGATGACGGCTCCAAGCCATCACAACTCCATATCTTTACATGATATTAAACCAAGATTTCAAGAAATTCAAAACCTAAAAAAAGGTTTGATTTGCTGATTTCATCGTGTTTTAGGTCTAGGTTTATTATTACCCTTTTCTATTTTCTTATGATTTAATTTTATGTTCAGTCTCATTCTTTGTGGTAACGGCTAAGATTAACTATAATTCATCATCTCTTTTATCAACCAATTAACATGTTGGGAGGTTGCAGGTGCATCCGGGGTTGTGTTGAGTTTTGCCGTTGGCGTGACAGCCTGGTGTGTCTTTAGGGGCTAACCAAACTCTTTTTCAATTGAAGGTGAGTTCTGTTGAGTTATTAGACCCATGTGTCATATAATCTTGTAGTAGTTTGGAATAATTGTTTACTATGCGTTACGATTAGTCTCAGAATTTGCTATCGGTTTCGTTCCTTATCTGGTGACTTATTGTTGTTTATTATTCTTTATATTTAACCTGCTTCAACATTTTCTTGTTGCCTGACAATTTTCTACTCTGTGTTGTTTTAAATTGATGTCAGTTTAGTCCGTTGTGTGTTGTTTAAATTTATTACAATTTCGTTTGTTCAAAATTTCCACGATAGCTTTATCATCGGGTCGTCTCTCAAACGTCCTTTGTAAAGTGTTTGATGTAGAGCGTGTTCTATCTGAGTTGGTAGTTTATTTTGAACTAGGTTTAAACACCCGCGCTTCGCCGCGGGGAAAACCAATTTTTAACAAATTTATACGAACCAATCTCACGTATTGCGATGGTTCGGTTGAACCACCTGGTACAACCGGTTGAACCACCCGACAAACCCGGTTGAACCGTCCGGTATGGCCGGTTGAACAAATATTCCTAACCATTCATACTGGCCGATTAAACAGGTTGAACCACCTAATATAACCAATATTAAGAAAACAAACCGTCGAAAGAAACTATCTTCCGTATAAAAAAGCGAAAAAAAGAAAAAGGAAAAAAACAAAACAGAAACAAAGTTGGAGGTATTTTATCTAGCAAAAGGTCAAAAATAGAAGGAGTGGGTGTCGAAACTACGACCTTCAAGGGAATCACCAGGGCAATAACCACATCATCAAACTTATGTTTTCATTTAAACTTCCAAAAAGAATATATATGGAGTAAAACATAAAAGTTCACTAAAAGACAAAGAACACCACTGTAGATAAGAGTGTCAAGAATTGTTATATATAATACTGTGATTGTGTTGAATGCTTTTACATGAATAAATAGGTAGACTGCACACAAGGTATTTTTTTAAAATGTCTGTGATGGAGGGATGAACTCTAACTTCATAACAGATCATAATATGATTAGTTAATCTATATATATATATATATATATATATATATATATTGTAAAGGGATTAATCCTACATGTCATACTCCTATGCAATCTCTCCTTTGAGAGATGCCACATAGGATGTGATGTGGCAACTCTAAACCAATTAAAAAAAAGAAATAAATATGATTTAACCTAGTCTATTATAATCTTTAACCTAATCTATTAAATACCTAATCTACTAAATCTAAATATTAAAATTTTATTATTTTATCTTTCGTGTTTTCTCCCATAACTTTTAAACGTTAATATCTTTTATATACGAGATTTTTTAAAGAAAAAAATTACACCAAATTAACGAGCGTTTTATTATCTTTCCAACAAGTACCATAGTGCTATATAAAAATCGGAGAAAAAAATGACTATTTTTTGTAACCCGACAGGTATTGTGTCGGGTTTGGGATTAGTTTAAAAAAAATTGTGGGTTTGGGCCGGGTCTTGGATTAGGTGATACCCAACCCGATTACCCGAAGCAACATACCCAAATACTCGAACTACATACCTGATCATATACCCATGAATTTTTTAACGCATCACATAACCCTTAGACTAATGCGTTCGATATTTCAATAATTAACTTTTTTTCTTATTTCATGTTAGTTCTTTTTAGAATGATCGATTACGAACTTCCGAATTCATTTGTAATGACACTAGATTTATACTCCGGCGCAGAGATTCGTTTTTTTTTATATTTGAATATGATAACTTATGGCAGATATTTGTTTAAAATAATAATAATAATAATAATAATAATAATATATTTTATTATGTTATATTAGATATTTTAACTTAGGACGCCACTGGGATAAAAACTAGTTATCTATATGGACACATATATACATCCTAATTTTAATAACAATATATAAATTCTCATTTTTGTCGCTTTATATCTACCTCTTTCAGCTTTGCATTGTTTTATTTTCAATTTTGTATCTACATTAGTGGAAAAATTGCCCCCCAGTGAAGTTTTTTTTCCACCCTTAACTATCGCTACGAAAAATTAATGAAAGACTTCGTTCTTGGTTGTAGAGGGTTGTAAGCATTTTATTTAAAGTGGTCTTATATTTTGCAGGTTCTAATGTCTACAGAATATAGAGTTTGTAGTGGCATCATATTAGATGAATACAAAATTATATTATAGGGCAATCATCTTCTTCTTGGTATGGTTTTGACTTGGAACTAATTATTCTTCAATAATTAATAAATGTATTTATTTGTTCTTTTTTCTTACACACTCCAATATCTCATATCCTACTGCAAGTTTCAAAGAAAGAATTAAACAATCTATAATGTCATTTATGTTCATAATGTTTAGAAATAGGAAGTAAAAAAATGGGTTATTTGTATCTCACATTTTGTTTCTTCTTTTGTTAATAGCGATAAAAACTTCACGATCCAATTGCTGTCACCAAAGAGGCTCCGTTGCATTTACTTCAAGATATCAAGAACAAGGACGCCCAGTTTCAAATTCAAGCTATACTTTTGATAAGGTAGTCTATTTGGTACATTTGGTCACGATTATGTTTTGATACTTTAATGCTAAGTATGTAAGCACATGTAAACAACTGTACATGTATGGTACTTTTAATACTTCAGTCCTAAGTATGAACTATGGAATGTGACAAATGAACACTTGTAGAATGCTGCAATGAAACTTATAAAAAATAGCCTGCACTCACAAACCATGAACAGTCGCAAATGAAACCAATACTAAAACTGTTTACACTCACGCAATGCGCAACCGGCAACACACCTAGGATTAAAGTATCCGGCCTATTGTCCACAGTTAACTAAACACGGCAATGTCATCTATTAGCCTTCTATTAACCAAGTAAATGATCTTACAGTTCCGCTTTTTTTTTTTTTTTTTTTTTTTTTTGTTAATACAGATTAAAAGGGGAGGCGTTTTGTTGTTACACTATTTAAACTCGAGCCCACCAAAGGATCTTCTTTCTGATCTCCATAAACTTAGATGCAACGTATGCATAGGAGCTAATCTTTGTTTTTTAAAGAAAGAACATACTATTAAAAATACAAAAGGGCCACTTTGTCAATTATCAAAAAAGAGGGTGTCTAATGTAGATATGTGTAGGACCAAAGATGTTAAATGCACCATCATCATCTATGTTTATAACTTGATTAGGTTGCATTTCATGCCTTGTGTTTCCCACAACCAATTCGTGAGCATGGAAACAAGTACACACAAGGTCTTTGTTGGGTTCTTCTATATCACTTCTCATATGTACCCTCATGGACTTGGTTTTATCCACACCACTTTGGACCTTTTGCATATCTATATTATCTTATTAAGGAGGAGTGATGTACAAGATAGTAATTTTGTACATCATTCAACTATTATAGCAACATGTACAAGTAAATTAAGCTTATATCACAAGGGTATAATTGGAACTTTTCGTAACATTAAGACACTTGCAAGGATATCTATGTAATTTTACTATAGTCTCCTACCTCACATCCTCAAAACATATTACATCCCTACCCTCACATTTATATTATTAGATTAGTCATTAAATTGAAAAACCCTTCCCTTTCCGTCGTTTTGTGTTCTTAAATCATCCCCGTCTCTTCAGATCACCATCAGTTTAAATTAAAACCTACTTTAAGCCATGTCGATGGCAGAAATTGCTGGAAACTCGATTGCGAGGTTGCTGAATACATCACCCCAAAGATTGTTGGCTCATAATCGATGGAAGGGTACGTATATCTATCTCTTAATATAATCGAAAATCGATGACCGTGTAAGCTGTGGGCCTGTGGTTATCACGGTTCTCCTCTCCTTCGATTCTTGTAAATTTACGTTGACTTGATTTGGAATTTTACAATTGGCATATATTCAAATCATGCAATCGTAGGTTTTTCTTGGTAGGTGGATTAAGTGAATGACTGGTTCATATGGATATATGTTTGTTTTCATTGTGATTTAAGCTTTATTGGTACTGAGTGTTTGAAGCTTTTTTGATAAATGTGTTTTATTTGACTTTCTGGTCAAAGTAGGTGTATTTTAATTAGAAATTTGATGTGTATCACAACAAAATATAAGAAAAGTGAGTCTATGTATATGGATTGTTTTTCACTATGACTTATCTAAGGGCGGGTATTTCACATCTTTGTTTTTGTTTCTACCTGACGCAAGTTAGGAACAGAGCTTGTTTAGTTTAATCTACAAAATTTTGCATCTAATATCAAGAAATATGGGTTCAGGCAACGTGCTCATTAGTCTCCATGGTTACAAAGCAATGCCGGACATTTCAGCGGTAAGTCTTTAGATGAGTGTAATTGGCATTAAGAGTCAAATTATATCGATAATGCTGATGGTGACCATGCTTGGGGTGTTAAGGGGTGTCGGTGTAACTATGTTGAAGAAAGATTTTGATGGTGATGACAGCACAAGTCACTTGAGGTTCGGTTGTATTGTTGGACCAGTGGGTGTATGGATCAGGTTCTATTTAGCACGATTCAACGCTCAAGGCTTAGGAAGAACACTCATGCTGAAATGGATGCCTTTCGGGACACTAATGGACAATGTTGCTGCTGCCTGTATCATGGCAGCCTTTGCAACAATGAAGAAATCTGTAAGTTTCTGTTCTGCACTTATGCTTGTTGCATCTATAACATCTTATTATTTATTTTCTGATAGGTAATTCATGTTTTCTTGTTTGTTATGATGCGGGTGAATGACATACATTTTGATATTGTGGCTACAAGCATACAATTCGCTTTCTATGGTTGTTTGAGCACTGTTTCAACTTTCATTGCTGAGTTTGAAGCCATGAGAGCAAGCACACACCCTTGGCGAGCATATGCATACGCCTTCATAACTATGATCATCTCGTTTGCCTTAGGCACACTCATTTTTTTGCTTCATGTATGGACCAAAGGCTGGTCATAGTCTGATATTCTAGATTAGCTCTTACAATGCAAGATACAACTACTTGGTTTGAACCTGAGGCGTAGCTGATTAGGATCCAGACCCGAGTAACTCTGACTTGAGGTGATGCTATTAAAGTTGTGTCGATGGATGCTCAACAGCTAAACCACCTCTGAATGAACGAATGTTTGAGATTGCTTATACAATCAAACCAAGGGCAGTTATGACTTTATGAGTGTATAAAGGATTGTTTATCTGACTTATTTACCTGACTATTTGTAACTGAAGTAAATATTTTAAAATGATTATCTTGGAATTGCCTATTTAAAAAAGTAATATAATTATTTTAGATAAGGGGAAAATGTAATAAAATTTTAAACGTCACAATGTAGATATAGAACAAAATACAAACTAATGAAAGTTACACTATGACCCAGCGACTAATTTGTGGGTTTATATGGACATTTATTTTAATATGATGAGTTATTTTGGTTTAGTATAATTTGAATATTTGTATTCTTTTACGGTTTATCGCCTACCCTAACGTTGCAGCCTTCAACATCCCCACGTGTAAGTTTTACACAGCCCCTGAGGTTTTTTTTTTTGGTTGTTCAAGTTATATGTTATTTTTTTTTGTTGATTTTTTACTGAAAAGATAAATGTTCAAGATATATGTTTTTGTTCAAGAAGTTATGTTTTTTTACTGAAAAGATGTATGTTGAAGATATATGTTTTTGTTGATTGTTATATGTTATGAAAAAGATATATGTTCAACTTGTATGCTATGTTGTCAAAGATGATAGGCGCACTCAAGGCGCCAAGGTCTATCCGTGGCTATGGCGCAAAAAAAAAAAAAAAAACGCTAGCCTAATAAAAAAACGCATCTAGAGAAAAAAAAAACCAAAAACATAATAATATTATGCATTCAAAATTAATAAATAGTTCATTAATTTAATGTCAATAGTTCAAAAGCAATACCAAAATCCAAGCAAATTCCAAACGTTAAAAAATACTTAAAGGTAAAATTTCAAAAGCATTAGCAACCATCATTCATCACTCATGACTATCAAAATTTCCGTCCCCTTCAGATTGATAATCAGCTTCCAATTCATCCTCAATGTTTTCTTCATCCACTAGAGCTCTTGAAGAAGAAAAAGCTTGTGATGGGTGGGATTGGATAAATGATGTTATTTTTCACAAAAATTTGGGCAACTTAAATTGTGAAAAAATATATTAAACACCCGCGGCAACGCGCGGGCATTTCTACTAGTGATTTAAAATGTCTTTCCAACATCAAGGTGACAATTAGTAAAGGTTTGCCGTTCAAACCATTCAACCAGCTCGTGGCTGCACTTCCACCTACAAGGTAAGCTCTTGGATCACTTTTTTTTAAACAGTCACTATTGTTTTCTCATATTAATACTTAATGTGCTTATTCAAAAGCAAAACAAATCTTTACGTATAAAGAATTACAGGTTTTCTAGATAATATTAACAGTTCTATTTTAATTCTAAATAACTAAAGGCAAAAATAATAACTAAATACAGGTTAACCGGTAAAAATTCTTGTTCAATACAATTTTGTTATAGAAGTTTTAAATATGTATACACGAGCCACAAACCTCAACAACTAGGATGCGACAAAACAAACGCACCCGCTGCAACGCGCGGGCATTCACACTAGTTAATTTAAATTCATACGTTTAAACTCATTTTCTCTAATTTAATCGTTTTAGCTCATTTAGCACCAGAGCACAAGCAAGACACCTACAGACTAAGTACCTCAAAGCACAATGAAATGAAAAGACACAAAATAAAAACTAAAATATGCACTAAAGTAGGTTATTAACAAGGTGTGTTTACACTTTACAAACACATCATAGCATTTACAAATATGTTTAGGGATTTCCGAGTAATACTATCCACAATAAAATAGATCGAATTATGTAATAGCAACCAGAAATACCATACTATACTAATATATGTATTAGATATTCATCTACCTTAATATATTCACCTAAACCCGTTCAAATGATCAAGGAGATCTACATACAAGTTACCTTCTAAATCAACTTGATTGCCAGTATAATTTTTTATTTTGTATGGTTGTGGTGTACATACGTATTGGATCTCAAAACGTTTTACCATTGATTTCGTTACACCTTAAATATAACATCTTCCTAACTTCGTTGTTTTTATTCTACATTCGTTAGTATAATAGGTGATAGGAATCGAGAAACGCAAGGATAAATCTAACGGTCTCTTGTGATACAGAAACACCACACAAGAAACGATTAGGGCAATCTAAACACGAATTGAGATACAGAAATCACCACTCAATTCTAGCTTAGGTTCCAAGAACACCATTCAAACTTGCCGGGTTTGAACTAGCATGGAAGAATCAACTTAACTCATAATCCAATGAGATAAATTAACCAAAGAAATTTTCTTAAACAAAAACACACTGCCCCTTTTCATTGATACGTAACATACATATAGAAATTGAAAGAAACTGACCACTACTACACTTCCTACATTTAAGGAAAATTATAAAACTAAAGTACTACCTAGAAAGCAACAAAAACAACTTAGAAAAGCATAACATAAACTGCCAAAATGCAATAGAGAAAAACATAAAATAACAACCAATGAAATGGTGGCTACGTGGGCATGCATTTCTCAACCATCATCATGATGCTTCAGTGGGTCCAACCATAACCCAAGTGATGACCCACCCATTTTAAATGACCCTAAAGATATTTTCAACCCACTGCTATCATCCTCTCCTCCTTTGAAAAAGTTTGACCTCAAACTTAGATGATCAACCTTAAACTCAGGTTCATAAATACCATTAGACAACTGGGAAAACTTGGCAGAAACTAAAGTTTGATGATCAGTGACATTTGTGAAACTCATGGGAACTAGTGTTATCCTTTTTTCAGCTTTGACGAAGGAATATGTGTTCTTATACCCATCATGAACAACTCTATTATCATATAACCAAGGTCGACCTAACAACACGTGACAAGCATCCATTGGAATAACGTCGCACCATATCTTATCTTTGTGTACTTGTCCGATAGAGAATGACAAAAGAACACGATTTGAAACACGTATACCTTTCCCTTGATTTAGCCACTGTATGTTATAAGGTGAAGGATGAGATTCAGTTGGTAGGCTCAACTTTGTGACCATGGTTTGTGAAGCCACATTGGTGCAACTTCCACCATCAATGATCAATGAACACACCTTATTCTGTATAGTGCAGCGGGTTCGAAAGAGAGCCTCACGTTGCGCATTTTCATTGTGAGAAACAGT
Organism: Ambrosia x helenae; assembly: GCA_030844895.1. Taxonomy (NCBI): domain Eukaryota; kingdom Viridiplantae; phylum Streptophyta; class Magnoliopsida; order Asterales; family Asteraceae; genus Ambrosia; species Ambrosia x helenae. Next base: position 2,377,559 of record CM061229.1, read on the forward strand.
ACTGTTTAATGCCCGACGCATCACTAAACATTCTCCCTCATCAGGTCCTAATTCCACCACTTCTTCGTTGTGTTGCTGGGTTGGTTCTTCAACAAACTCGAGTCCGGTCAAGGCTTCAAATTCTGCTAGTGTGATAATTTGTTTGTTTGCACATTCCGATGCAATATGTCCCAGCCCTTGGCAGCGAAAACAACGCCGTGAGTGCCGCGTAGTCGCATTGGAACTTTCTGTCAATTCCATTGTCTTTGAAGTGGTTAAAACATTAGGTGTAAATGATGAAGAGTTTGGCGTGGTGGTTGTAGTTTTGACAAGTGGTTTGGACACCTCCACTTTACCGTGACTCTTCTGTTGAGCTTCCACTTTGTGTGCCATCAAGGTGAGTTCAGCCAATGTAGAATAGGGTTGCAACTCTACTACGTTGGTAATTTTTGGTTCCATTCCTCCAAGATACCTCACAAGGGTTTGTGGGTCATCTTCTTCCAAACCACACTTCATAAGAAGGTGCTCAAACTCCTGAGAATATTCTTCGATAGTCCTCGTCCCTTGCTTGATAAAATGAAGCTTTGAGAAGCTCTCTTGAAGGTAGTACGTGGGCATGAATTTTGATTTGAGGGGTTTCTTCATCTTGCTCCAAGATCGGACCTTGTCTTTGCCAAGTTTCTCTCGTTGCGAACACACATTTGCCCACCAAGTTGAAGCGTATTTCCTTAGCTTCAATGCAACAATCTTCACCTTCTTTTCTTCCGGTGTTTGCTTGTAGTCGAAAACCCTTTCAACGGTTCGTAGCCATTCCACAAATTCATCCGGGTCTAGACGTCCATCATACTCGGGTATATCAACCTTAATATCACTGTTGTAATTAGAGTTTCGGGTACGACGACCATAAGTATCATTGTAATCACCGGCTTGAGAATAGTTGTCTTCATCTTCATCTTCAGGTTTGAATCGAGGAGGGGATCGGTCGGCATTTCGTCTCTGCATGGCTAAAGTTAACTCTCGTACTTGATCTTGTAGTTCTCTCAGTTGTTGTTCCATTGTTGTAAAAAAAAAAAGGAAGGTCGATAGAACTGTGGTAAATAGGTGATTGTAGGAAGGAACTGAGTCGAAACGGAGCGTGTTTCGGCTCTGATACCAAATGATAGGAATCGAGAAACGCAAGGATAAATCTAACGGTCTCTTGTGATACAGAAACACCACACAAGAAACGATTAGGGCAATCTAAACACAAATTGAGATACAGAAATCACCACTCAATTCTAGCTTAGGTTCCAAGAACACCATTCAAACTTGCCGGGTTTGAACTAGCATGGAAGAATCAACTTAACTCATAATCCAATGAGATAAATTAACCAAAGAAATTTTCTTAAACAAAAACACACTGCCCTTTTTCATTGATACGTAACATACATATAGAAATTGAAAGAAACTGACCACTACTACACTTCCTACATTTAAGGAAAATTATAAAACTAAAATACTACCTAGAAAGCAACAAAAACAACTTAGAAAAGCATAACATAAACTGCCAAAATGCAATAGAGAAAAACATAAAATAACAACCAATGAAATGGTGGCTACGTGGGCATGCATTTCTCAACCATCATCATGATGCTTCAGTGGGTCCAATCATAACCCAAGTGATGACCCACCCATTTTAAATGACCCTAAAGATATTTTCAACCCACTGCTATCAATAGGGTTACTGGTTAATTATCCATTCTTACTAATGGAGTTGGTGGCCCACTGGCAAAATCAAAGCATTTAGGAAAACACAAGTTTGGAGGTTTTAGGTTAAGATGACAGGATTAAAGAAATGTGTCGTTACCAAAAAAAAAAAAAAAAAACCCTTAATTATCCGTTCACAACATAAACTTAATTAAGATATGTTGGTTTGGTAGGGTGGTTTGTGGTTACTTTTGTTATGTGCCTGCCTGGGTGTTCGATACCCGGCCCTTGCGTTTAAGAGGAAGATCCATTATATGTATCTCGACCATGGGAAGCCGGAAGCCTATTCCGGAAAATATTCAGCGGCGTCTTTTGAAGATCTTTGTAACAAATCTTCCTGAGGGATGTAGTGGTAATGATTTGGCCTCTCAAGTTCGTCCTTTTGGCCAGATCTTCGACTTATATATCGCAAGAAAGAGGGATAAAGGAGGGAATCGATTTGGGTTTATTTCGTTGTTAGATGTCAAAGATAAAGAAGAGTTGCTGCGGAATTTGCGAAGCATTCGCATGGGGAATACAAACTCTGGTTCAATATCGCCAGATTTGTATTAGAAGATGGAGAAATCAACAATCACAAGGAAGATAGACAGAAGAAGACTTTTGTGAATAAAGAAAACACTAGCAATGTTGATAACACAGCGGATAGTAATGCGTTTACATCTGAAGTTGGAGGCCGATCCTTTAAAGACATGCTAGTGGGGCAATCTATTACGATAGAAAACGATGGTATGGGATTCAGTTCTATGCATGGCAGGGCTACAGTGGTACGGATGTCGGATTTTGCTTTATTAAAAAATATTAAGATAATTTTGAAGGATATGTCGTTTGAAGCAACCAATATCCAATATATTGGTGGCCTTGATTTGCTGATTTCTTTTGAAGAACAAGTGACGGCGTTGACGTTCAAGGAGGCAGCCTCGTATTGCAAAGACAAGTTTACGTCGATAGTAATGTGGGAAGGTCAGGTTTTAGGGTTTGAAAGGATCGCATGGCTGAAAATACAAGGGATTCCTTTACACATCCTGCATAATGACGTTATTCAAACGATTGGTAGCAAGTTTGGCAGAGTTGTTCATAAAGCCGAGCGAGCGGAGTCCGATGTGGATCTATCCTATGAGTATGTGGGAGTCTTGGTTGGAGACGGGAAGAAGATAACTGAAGAAATTACGCTCGTTTGGAAAGAACGTAAATTCCGTATTTGGATTTCGGAAGACAATGACGACTGGTTTCCGGAGTTCACAGAACTTTGTGATGTTGGTCACTCCAACGAGTCTAAAGAAGAGGATGCTGAAGAGAGTACACCGATGTCACCGGATGTTAGTTTCAGTTCGCCGGAGATAGAGGGTGCGGCGGATGAAGATGGTACTTTGCCTGAAACGGTAAACGATAATGGGGCGCATGTTACGGGAAACGAGTCTAATTTTGGAAATGATTGGAATGTTAATAACACTATAATTATGGAGGAGAATTTGAAGGAAAACAATAATGAGGAATTTACTCCCGGCATTGACTTTCCATTTGAGCAAGATTGCATGGAAGTGGGGTCAAATCTACTACCTATTAATCATGTTAATAAAAGGAAAAAAGTTAAAAAGGGTGAGTTGGGCCGGTCTAGTGTGGGCTACACAAGTAGCCAAGAGAGTCTTAAAATTGTGAAACGGGCCAAAGGTGATGAGGAGTCGGATATGTTTGGTATTGATAAATTGTTGGGCCTAACAGATTCTCAACTAGACAGAGTTGGTAATGGGCCAGAAGTTATTATGGATGTTCAGCAAAAAGACAACTTGGATCTCAATTCGCAGCCCACTGCGAATATCCAAGAAGTTCGAAACCTTTCACAGGAAGCAAATTATTTGAAGACAGTTGATCAAAATTCCAATCAAGATGCTCACCTTCGTTCATTGGAGGTCAAGAACACAGTAACATTGGGGGAACAACTTGGTGTGGGTCTTGGTAATTTTGAAGATTTAGTCACAGAGGCAGTCATCGAAGAAGGATTACAATCCGGTAAGTCATGAATTGTCTGTCGATTAACATTCGGGGTTGGGGGGTGCCGATAAAGGTAGATGGATTAACAAAATTAAAGTCGATTGTGGTATCTCGTTTATTGGTTTTCAAGAGTCCATGAGTAGTAGTGTTGATTCAGCCCTGATTGCGAAATATTGGGGTGGTTATGGGGCAGATTTTGAAGTCGTTGATGCCGTTGGAATTCTGGTGGTTTAGTTAGTGCCTGGGATCCTAAAGTATTTTCGAAAGAAAAGGTGTTTAAAGATAGGAGCTTTCTGTGTATATCTGGCTTTTTAACTGTGGGTTTGGTTAGACTCAATGTTGTGAATGTCTACGCTCCCCAATTGAATGGGATAAAAAAGCTCTTTGGGTGAGAATTAGTAATTTAATGCAGTCTCTTGAAGGGAAATGGATTGTGTTTGGCGATTTTAACGCTGTCCGTGACCTAGATGAAAGAAAAAATTGTCAGTTTGATCCTATTAGTACGAGGGATTTCAATGATTTTATAGAAGATGCCGGTTTACGAGAATATCAGCTTAAAGGGTCGAAGTTCACCTGCATGACGGTTAGACGTGGCCAATGTAAACTAAGCAGAATTGATAGGTTTCTGGTCTGTGATAGTTTTTTTCAACGGTTGGCCGAACGTTTGTGTTAGATCGCTTAAAAAAGATTTATCGGACCACTCTCCTATTATTTTTTCGATGGTTGACTCTAATTTTGGAGCCAAGCCATTCCGTTGGTTTGATTCGTGGTTAGACAAACCAGGTTGTGAGGATTTAATCCGTTCGGTTCTGATTGGGTCTGACAGAAATAACCAGAGCGACAGAAACTTGATGTTTAAACTGAAACGGCTGCGGTCTAGTTTATCCTCATGGGTTCGTTCTTGGAGTCATAAAGAGAAACTAGAAGAAGCGTCTTTAAGGGAGGAAAAAGAATTGATGGAAATGCTCATGGAAGATAAACAATTGGAAGAAGAGGAGGTTTGGGTTTGGTCCGAATGTTGTAGATGTTTAGAAGAGATTCAACTCCGTAAGAACCGTGACATTAAACAGCGATCTCGGGTGAAATGGGCTTCTTTGGGGATGAGAATTCGAGTTACTTTCATAATTTGGTGAATGGCAGAAAAGCTAGGAATGGTATCCCAGGGTTGATGATTGATGATTGATGGGAGGTGGGTTTCTAAACCCGCTTTGGTCAAGAAAGAAGTGATGATCTTTTTTAGAAACCATTTCAAAGAAAAAGTGAAGAATCGGCCTATGTTCTCATGCCCCGGTCTGAAGAAAATTTCAGATATCGACAAAGCGGAGTTGGTAGTACCGTTTACTAAACAAGAAGTGAAAGTAGCCGTTTTTGAATGTGGTTCCAATAAGGCGCCAGGACCAGACGGGTTCAATTTTTGGTTCGTTAAAAGATTCTGGGAGATGCTTGAAGATGATTTCTGGTATATAGTTTCGGATTTCTATGATTCAGGGGTTATCAATCCGGGTTGCGCCTCGGCATTTATTACTTTGATACCAAAAATTAAAACTCCTTTGGGTCTGAAAGATTATCGCCCCATTACATTGATTGGTATGATTAGTAAGGTTATTTCTAAACTCCTTTCTAATCGTCTCAAGAAGGTTATGTGTAAGGTGATATCGGAATCCCAATCGGCTTTTATCGCTGATCGATTTATTTTAGACGGGCCTTTAATGATCAATGAGATTCTTGCGTGTTTAAAGAAAAGAGGTAGTAAAGCTTTTTTGTTAAAAATTGATTTCGAAAAAGCATACGACAACGTCAATTGGAAGTTTTTGTTGTCTATTCTTAATCAAATGGGTTTCCCGCCTCTTTGGTGTAAATGGATTGAAGGTGTTCTAGTTTCTGCTCGCTCTTCTGTGCTTGTTAACGGGGCCCCAACTTTTGAGTTCAAGTGCGAAAAAGGTTTGCGCCAAGGAGATCCTCTATCTCCTTTCCTATTCCTTTTTGTGATGGAAGCTTTGTCTTGTTTACTTAAAAAAGCTAAGGAGATTGGGGTTTTAAAAGGTATGGGGATCGCAGACAACGAAATCGACATCACCCACTTGTTCTATGCAGACGATGCGTTAATCATGGGAGAATGGTCTAAGGAAAACATTCAAAACACGACGAGAATCCTTCGTATTTTTCATCTTTGTTCGGGTCTTCGTATCAATATCTCCAAATCTAATCTCTACGGGATTGGATCAGGTGAAGATGAGGTTGACGACATGATGGAGGTGTTAGGATGCCGACGGGGGTCTATTCCGTTTGTATATCTTGGTATCAAAGTTGGCGCGAATATGTCAAGGATCCGCAATTGGGACTCGGTTGTTGAAGTTATTAAAAATAGGCTAACGACTTGGAAAGCCAAATGTTTGTCTATTGGTGGTCGTTTAATTCTCATTAAGTCGGTTCTTGAAAGTTTGCCGATTTATTATCTCTCTTTATACAAGGCACCTAAAGCGGTTATTGAAAAGATCGAAGCTATCATGAGAAAATTCTTTTGGTCAGGTTCTAGTATCGATCAAAAGATCTCGTGGGTCTCTTGGGACATCATAGTAACGTCTAAGAAAGATGGTGGCCTTGGAGTTTCTGATTTGCAGCAAACAAACGAGGCTTTACTACTAAAATGGTCGTGGCGGTATAAAAAAGAGGGTAACAGCCTGTGGAAGCGAGTTGTCATGGCATGCAATGGGTCGGCTCGTAATTGGTCGTTCTTGCCTTGTTCTCAGTCGGCTAGTGGGAACTGGAAGAGTATAGTCAAAGTGGGAGACAAGATCATGCCTAACGGAGGCCTGCTGAACTCGTTTTTTTGTTTGCAAAGTCGGCTGCGGTAATACAGTTTCATTCTGGTGTGATCATTGGTTGTCTGATGCGCCTCTTAGAGTGTTATACCCGACTTTATTCAGACTAGAATCAAATAAATGGGTGGCTGTTAGTGATAGATTAAAGGTTCGTAATGGCGTAAAGTCGTTAGATTGGAATTGGCGCAGCGCCCCTTCTACTCAGGAAGAGATCGCTGAATTATTTCGCCTCCTTGAAGATATTAATAACTTCCAATGGTCTGGTGGTACTGATTCGTGGAGCTGGAAAGGTGATTCCAGCGGATTTTTTTCTGTTCGATCAGCGAAGATGGTTTTGTATAACGCTTTTAACCACCATAAATCGCCGACTATAAAGTGGAAAGTATGGGTTCCTTTAAAGTGCAAGATCATGGCCTGGAGAGCTATTCGAGATCGTCTTCCGACTTGCGCGCAGCTGGAAAAAAGAGGCGTAAACATTCAGGAGAAAGAGTGCTGTCTATGTCATTCAGAATATGAAACGGCTATGCACCTTTTCACTGGGTGTGTTTTTTCGTGTGAAATTTGGAATCGTATTATGGCTTGGTGTCGGCTTAGTACTTTCTATATATTTGATGTTCCTGATGTGCTCTCTCTAGCCGATTCCCAGGTGATATCCAAGCAACAAAAGAGAATCTTTCGGGGTATTTTATATACAGCTTTGTGGTCCATTTGGAATGAAAGAAACTCACGGATTTTTAGCCGCAAACTTAGAAGGCCGTTTGAAGTCTTCGAGTGCATCAAGATGACGTCTTTTTTTTGGTTTCGACATAGAACTAGAATTAAAGATTTTGATTGGAAATTGTGGTGTACTTATCCTTTGGATGTGATGTAATCGTTTTGTTTTTTGCCCGGGGGTCCTTGCTTTGAGGTCCGCCTTTTGGGTGTTTTGAATGAAAGTTGCTTTACAAAAAAAAAAAAAAAACTTAATTAAGCCATAACCTTATGTAACTAAAAGCTGAAGGCATATCTTTAATCCTTTGGTTAAATATTGTTGATCAGTTCTGAATGAACATAATGGAAAACATGATAATAATGAATATATACTTGATTAGCCAGTGAATCTAGTAACCGTAGTAATTGAAGATACCATCATCTTAATTGAATTTCCTTTAGGGTGTATCGTTCTGATGGTTTTAAGTGTTCTTGAGTTATGAACATGGTTGAGAGAAAGAGACGAAGGGGACGATTTTTTATGAGGTAGTGGTGTTGTGATTGTGTCAACCTTGATCTCATAATAAGCTCTCTTTATATATACACACCTAGAGAACACCCTAATAATGTTAGTAAGGGTAATTCCATCCATTAAAAAATCACCTATTATTAACTCAGGGATATTATAGCAATTAATCATTAATCATTATTATATAAACGATTGTGATGACTTTGGATAAATATACCAACATAATGTATATTTATTCTAACAAATATAAGGGTTAGTTTTGCTATAAAGATTAAATATATGGGTCAGTTTTGTTATGAAAAGGATTTGCAATACTGGGCCCAAGGTTACAAAACGAAAAGAAACAACACATAATGGGCTCGGAAGGCAAATAAATTAAGGCTGAGGTCACTTAATTTTTTTTGAGTAAATTACAGCTATTCGATTACTTTGTGTCATATAATGATTGCTATTTAGCTTTTAAAATTTTCATTTATTATACGTTTTAAAAAGCGTGATGCGTAAAAAAGCGACGAGGTCTAAAATCGAGGCGCAAAGCGTAAAAGCGGTGGGTTTTTCGTAGGTGAGGCGCAAGGTGATCATATAATTTTTTTATATATCTCATAGGTTTTTAGCATTCTTTACTCAAAATATAGATATAAATAAGGTTTATACATGATTTAACTTAAAAGTATAACCCTTTTAGCTACATATATAGCACTTTGAAGCACAAAAACACCATGTGTACAAAAAGCGTGCGCCTCGAGGGGGGGGGGGGGGTCCCAAAAAAAACTCGCTTTTCTTGCGCGTCTTGTACATTGAATGCCTGATGTCACACAAGGCGCAGGACTTCGTGCCTCAGGTCGCCAGACTCTCGTACACGTAATAATAAACATTATGCGCAGATTAACTAGGCAACTCAAATATGTACCGACATTCACCTAGCCTAGAGGATATTTATAAATAAAAACAAGTATCCATAGTTTCGTAACACCACAATAATGAAGTTTACAAACTTATTACATTCAATCAAGTTTTATTCTGAAACTATAAATATTTGGCTACAAGACATACCGAATCATAAACATTTGTTTTGAACAATGGAGCTATAAAACTTGTGTGAAATAATTCTTGTCACATTCAGTCACTTAATACGATATCCAAACCATAAAACTTTTCTTTCGTAATTTGATCCAAAGTCTGACTCATTTCGGTTGTAAGATGCTTCCTCCAATCTCCAACTTTCCCTTCCCTAAAGAAAGCATAATTTGGTATACCTATACTTAAAGTCCCATGTTTATTAACTTCGCTTAAGTTTTCGAAACAACATAATTTCGTGATCTCTTCCACCATACCTTTTGCCTCTTCTTCCTCAGTGAAAGGGTATCCCAAGAACTTTGCTAGACACCTCAATGTTTTTGTTGTATCCGTTTTCATGTCCTCGTATGTTAAGAACATAATCCTTGTTGGTTGTTCTAAACTAATTTTGTAGTACCCTTTCACATGGTCCCAATATGGTCCGTTTGGTATAACACCTTTAGCAAACATCTCAAAAGCCTCGTTGAGTGTCATCAGATCACCAAATGTCCCTCTCAACTTATTTGCAAAGTGAAACAAAGAGACTAACACATCTTTGGGATTTCTACACATATAGATTATGCAACAACGCGAATCAAGAATGGATTGAGGCAATGAAGTGTATGGCATATGGGTAGCAAAGAGACGTGGTGAATATGCATCAGCATAAGTAGGGCTAGTTCTTAAGACTTCACACTCGACAAAAGGCAAACAATTATGGGGGTTTGAGGTTTGTAGAGGGTGAGCTGAAAGAGGCTTGTTTGTGTACATGTTTCTGGTCACCGTAGCAAACACAAGAGCTTTGAGCCATGTAGTCCCTGATTTCGGCAATGTGGCTAAGTAGATATCGGTTGGAAGAGCTTGGAAAGTGTCTTGTGTAGCCATCACAGTTTCGACTGAGACAACGTTCATCGATTGGTGCCAAAAGCCTTGGTACTTGTATAGCTCTTCGGTCATCCAACCTTTCTCTTTTGGGAAAGCTGTGAATCTTTCCTTGTATTTATCATAGATTCGGGCCAGATTGGCCTCTTCACCTTGGTTATCGTCTAAACCAGGTTTGTTTACAATTGACATTTGCAAGATTTTCTTGATGGAGTGTTGTTCTTTACATCAGTAGCTAACTATACATATATAAGGAAAAAAAAGTTCAATATTAGGCTGGAAAATTGGTTCATGGTTCATATGGTAAAACGTTTACACTAATATATTTACTATCTTTGGAACAATAATAAACAAAGTGATCACAAATCTATAATCTACTGAAGATATCTTATTTATAATACCTGTAATTGACCACACAACCACCCCTTAATTGTTTATTTAAAATAATTGTTTTCGTATCTTATTCGTGTGATGTTATATTTTCATGAAATTAAGGCTTGTTTGTTTTTATAGAAATCTAGCGGAAGCGATTTTCTATTTGATTTTATTTATTTGTTTGAGCCCTGCAGCGGGAGGACTGCTCGGTTTCTAGACGCAACGACTCTCAAAACTGCAAGGTGGTTTTAATACAAGAAGTAAAGAGATAAGATATGAAAGGAGTATGTATTTCTTATTGATTGAAATGTTTTGTACATAATGAGGAAACAACCTCCTATAAAATACATAAAAGAAAAACATAAAATAAGTAATGAGCTAATTTTGGACATGAGGAAAGCTTGGAAGACTTTGAATACAATTATTTCTTTGACTAGTCTTAAGGCACAAATCAAGGTGTTAGTCTTTGGTGCATAATGTATGGAGGAAAGCGTGGAAGAGACAATAGTGGACAAGGTGAGAAAACATGGAGAATAAATTATCTCCAATACTCCCCCTCAAGTTGGAGCGTGTATGTCAATAACGCCCAACTTGCGAAGTAATATTTCGTCATTTTCGAACACTCCCCTTCAAGTTGGAGTGTTTGCTTTTCTTGCGGGCTCATAGATTTGGACCCGACTTTTCTTCTTGCGGGTTCAATAAACCCAACTTTTCTTCCTGCGAGTTTAAAAGCCGACTTTTCTTCTTGCGAGCTCAACGAACCCGACTTTTCTTTTCTTGCGAGCTCAACGAACCCGACTTTTCTTTTCTTGCGAGCTCAACGAATCCGACTTTTCTTTTCTTGCGAGTTCAACGAACCCGACTTTTCTTCTCGCGGGCTCAGCAAACCCGACTTTTCTTGCGAGCTCAAAGGAACCTGACTTTTTTTTTGCGGGTTTAAGGAACCCGACTTTCCTTTTCTTGCGGGGTCAAAGGACCCGACTTTTCTTGCGAGTTTACGGAACCCGATTTTTCTCGCGAGTTCGACGAACCCAACTTTTTTCTTGCGGGTTCAAAGGACCCGACTTTTCTTCTTTCGAGTTCAAGGAACCCGACTTTTCTCGCAAGTTCGACGAACCCGATTTTTCGTTGCGAGCTCAAAGAGCCCGACTTTCTTCTTGCAAGTCCAAAGAACTCGACTTTTCTTGCGAGTTCAAAAGAACTCGACTTTTCTTCTCGCGAGTTAAAAAAACTCGATTTTTTTTTGCGAGTTCAAAGAACTCGACTTTTCTTTTTCTCGCGGGTTCAAGGAACCCGGCTTTTTTTTTTGTCTTCGTTTTTCTCCATCTTGCTTTCGCCCATTCATTGCCTCCTTTATTTTTTATTTTTTTTTTAAAATCATCTCCTTTCAAAAAGTAGAAAAAAAAAATTTACTTATGAGCAGGATCAGAAACACTCCTCTGATACCATATAGAAATCTAGCGGAAGCGATTTTCTATTTGGTTTTATTTATTTGTTTGAGCCCTGCAGCGGGAGGACCGCTTGATTTCTATAGTTTTTTTTTTTAAAACATCTTCCTGGCCTCTTTTGTATGACGTTAGGGTCATGCATCATATTTGTTTTTTTGGAAGATATACCCCTTAATATTGTTTGTGCAGACATGGTTCAAGGTCTTCTAAAAATTCTTAACCTCTTCTTCTATTTGTCATAGAATTATAAAGAAACCAAATATGTTAGTATTGATTTTTTTTTCATAAAAACAAATAAAGTAATCTTGCCTCGTTCTCCTAATCAATGCGAAAGCAGCCCATATCGGTGACTACCTTTTTCGTTCCTTGACCCACGCCCAGATAATTTTAAGTTGAAGCCCAAATATCAAAGTAGTCCAATTAGTCTCCTAAGTAATTGGTTCCTGACTTCCTATGATACTTATGAATTGAAATTAAATAATTCTAAATTGTGTAAGATTGGAACACAATAATTCCAATGAAGAAACACCAACCAAACAACACTCAACTAATAGTAATAACAAAGTAATGAATGAATAAATACGAAGAAATTATATTAATACTAGTGGGTTTACCCGCGCGTTGCTACGGGGTTTAAATAAGACTTAACGACAAAGAATACGCGCTGGCTAATTTTCTTAATAAGATGCCTATAACTCCTTTGTAGTGCAAAGAATGCGCATCGTAGTAAATTTACATATAACTCCTTTTGTTTACAAAATTGAACAAAAAAAACCATATTTTTTTCTGTTAACAAACTATAAGCAAATGTTGTAGAAGCATAGCAAAATAGAACAATAAGAACAAAAATAGTAGACACAACATGTTGTAGAAGCATGGCAAAAAAAGAACAACAATAAGCATAAAAAAAACTGTAGACACAACTAAAATAGTTCCTTGTAAAACATCAATACCTGATAGAAATATTAGAACGTACATCAACATTAAATTACAAAGACTTGGTTACCTGTTAAGTAAACATGAGGCATGAGGAAGAAAGCAGGCACATAGAAGAGGAATGGAAGCCATTGAGTAACAAATTCATCTTCAAATGCACTGAAAAATTAAAAGACATGAATGAAAAATTAGTGTTTAGCAAAAAGAACAATCGTAATTTGATCAAAGAACATTATGCTTTTAGTTAAGAGTCTATGAAAAGGAGGCACAATAAATAGGTAGGGCAATTGAAGGAGAATGGCATTCAATAGTAGTGAATGCGATTGAATTGAGAAACCATTTAATTGAAAGACGATGAAGGGCCTTGAGAAGAAAACGAAGAGAACAATTTTGGTGACATAATGGCAAGTATGGAAAAAGTTTTTATGTTTTAACTATAAAAGCATGATCAAATTACTATCATGCCCTTAAAAGCATCTTAATTGTGACAAATATTCTTATTATACCCTTATGAATTAAGGTTGATTCAATTGTACATGTTGCTTTGGTACTTAATAAGATAGCATAATAGATAAGAGAATGATATTTCAAGTTATCCATTCATGTGCAAATCATAACTTATTGATTAGTTGGTGGGTAATAATGGAGGACTATGAAGTGGTTTATAATAATGAGGGGTTTCACAAAGTTAATGTGGTCATCTAATTCTCTATAAATGGGGGGTTACATGTTGGAAATGATATTAAGTGTGTATTACACACATATACAATAAGCATGATATGTTGTACACAAGGGGCAAAAGGGGAAGGAAATAACCAAACAAATAGACATTTGTGAAGAGTCTATTCAACTCTCATCTTAAAATTATGTTAAAATTACCTTATTGGACATGCTTGATACTTAATAATATATATATATATATATATATATATATAAATTATGTTAAAATTACCTTATTGGACATGCTTGATACTTAATAATATATATATATATATATATAATAAGGTAATAATAAAATAATAATAAATAAATAAATAATAGAAAAGAGATACATGTATATCCATATGTAAAAAAAAGTTTTAAAAAATCTATGTAACTAAAAATTAATTAATATAATATACATTTTCAAGAGATAGCAAATTGTTGAAGCTTTTTTAGCTTCTCTGACGCAGTAAGTGTAAGACGACGTCGTAGCGAAGTCTGTGTTTTGTTTTTCTGGTGACAATATACCACCTACTTCCATCTTCAAATTGAATTGGGAAGTTGGGGAGAATGAATGTTGTTTAATCAGAAAGAGAAAAAGTTTTAAGGTGAGATTTGTGTTAACTTAAGAATGATACTTAATGAATACTCAATGGAAATAAAAGTTGATAAAGTTTATTTTAAGAATTAAAAACCACTTAATAAAATAATGAAGCATTCTGTATTTAAGTGACAATACTATGATGATCTTTCAAAGAATCAAACCTACCAAAAAGATAAAATCTTAGCCACCTCAAAATTTTATATATCCATAAACATGCAAAAAAATAGCTATAAAAAAATAAAAAAAAAGTAACTTAACATTAAGTAATTATATTTAGATGAATAAAGGGTATACAAAAATAGTTAAAATCATTAATATTAGACTATATGTTTAAGAGTTGAAGGATTAAACTGGAGGATTAATATCATACATTGAATCTGGCAGCTGGCTATAGCTCCAAAAAGCACCATAAGATCAGCAAAGAGTCTTGATCACATTTGTAACAACTAAAACTGTCTTTATTGCACCCATTTTAAATACCTAAACTCTGCAAAAATAACAAAATTATTAAAGGTATACATTAAAGATAAACTTGGATTGGTTTTCAACCAATTCGAATCGACAAGTAACACAATGTAGTAATCAACATGTAGTTTATAGATTAACAATTGTTATACATAAATAGAACCGAGAGAAGAAACCTGGACTACTGGGGTCCCTCCGGTGCGCGGTGATCATCATAAACTGCTAGAAGCATTAGCGTCTCAACTAAACGAATATGCAGCAATCAACACTAAATAACATTGAAACAAAAATCGATAACAATACCTTATCTACAAATGTAGAATGTGAATAGAAAAGAGATAAGTAAAGAGATAACAATGAACAGAACATGTGCATTGAGCTTGATAGAAAGTGATTAGAGAAAGATAGAAGGTGAATGGTAAAGAGATATGGGCAAGAACTTACATACATCCCTTCCATTACTATCAATGGAAGTTTCTTCATGGAATGGAATAGAATTTGTTATAAATGATTAATATAAATAAAACATAATCAATGAATAATTGATTAGGAGAGCTCTTCATATGGCCTAAGAGGGAAGGTGAATGGAGTTAGGGGTACTATAGGAATGATATTTTAGCTTTTAACTAAAAACAAAAGATAAAATTACTCTACTAACCCTCTAAGTGTCTTAATTGTCCCCAATATCCCTATAATACCCTTATGAAATAAGCTTTATTCTCTTATACTTGTTGCTTTAAAAATTGTACCCATGTCAAAATTCCAATATGGTACATCACTCCTCCTTTATAATGTATCTATATCTATACTATATTATAATGCATGAGGGAGGGCTATTTTAAGATACCCAAAAGTTAAGAGCTCATTTTTCATTAACAACCCTAAATGAGGGTAAAATAGTCATTCATATATTATTTACATTTTAATTCCCTAATTTTTAGTTAGTAATTACATTTTCCTCCCATCCCCTACAAAATTATAATTTCTTTTATTTAATTCTATCATAACTTTAAAACTATTATATTTTAAAAACATTCGAATATACCACGACGACCGGGTCATTTTTGTCGACGTGTCGGTGTTTGTCGTAGTCAATACCGATGTGTGGATTGAAATGTACAAGAAAGAATGCCTTATGTACAAGTGATTATTGCATTTTATGTTTTAAATACTAACTAAATGAAATACAATATGGATTTATTGTTAATATGGATGTTAAATCATAACACCGTTTCATGATCAAGTAAAACTCAAAATTGTAAAATTGAATTTGGTGTTAAATACTGTTCCGCCCAATAATGAAACATTCACACAAATTAAATGCAACGATTTAAAAAACCAAACAGGGCACTCGAAATCTTCATATCAGCTTTGGTGATTCTTAAAATATGATAATGTTGTTAAACATTATGGTTCATCCTTGCTTTTACAGACAAATAATTTGTCACACGGTAACAAAACTGCAACACAAGACTATGCTCTAAAAATGCTTTATCACGTTTGTTACTGATAGCTTCAATTGTAGTACCCTATTTAAATAATCAACATTAGCGATATAAGCATATGTTTATGGTTATGCATGCATATATTAATAGGTATACACATAAATATAATTAACTAAAATAAATCTCATTAAACTTTTAAATATACATAATTAGCTAAATATATAAAACTTTAAAATAATTAAGTTTATAAAAAATATAAAAATAAATTGTAGATATTAATTGTGGGTAAATTTCTTTTAAAAACCTCAGCTGCATCAATTTGGCAGAAAACACATGATCCATATTATATATCCATGTGATATGAACGTCAACAACAAAACTCCCTAATTTGAAGGTGTTCTTTTTAACAAAGTTTTTTTAAAAAAAAAAGATAAATGCACTGAATTCAGTATTCACAGAAAACACAATAATTTTTTATACTTTAGTCAAAGATAAACAAAATTTCCTAATTTAAAGGGGTGGGAAAATCATCAATTTCAAAATTTAAACCATGTGCTAATCTACTAAAGTTTAACAAAATTTCATAATTTAAAGGGGTGGGAAAATCATGAATTTGAAAATTAAACCATGTGTTAACCTACTAAAGTTTATTCTTTAAATACACACTAATGCACAACTATTTCACTTGCTAAAATACGTAGGCATATATACTGAATTTAAAAGTTGAAGCTTCTAATGTTGGTTATTTGTTAGTTTGTGGTTTTGATCAAAATAGTTCTGATGAAAATGACAAAGAAGACATATTTGATGACACTTTAGATAAGAGAAAATGGAGGAAACTCATATTCATTAAAAGATGTAATAATCAAACATGGAGATATACAAGAAATTTCAGTGATCGTTCTTGATGATGAATGGTGGGCAAACAATATAGATGAGATCATGCAGACTTGGAATGTGTATGACTAAATTGATCTCACGATTCAAGTAGTTCACTAGCTTTTATTTTTCTTAACTTTTATGTTTATTAATACATATTTTTCTTTTCGTATGTTACTTTATTTTATCAAATGTTTCTTAAACGTACTTTACAATTTAAATGTTAAATCTTTTTAGTTACTAGACATGTGTAACGCTTATGACGTATATCCACCGCAATGATGCTACAACAAATACTATACGAATTTGAAATAAGTACCGAAATAAAAAGTGTCACTCCCGCCGCATCGCGCGGGTTCCCTACTAGTTATAGATTATAGATTATAGATTATAGATATGTGAGCATAAATACAAGGATTACAGACGGGTATTACAAGGATAATATTTCAACCAATCTTCCTAACAAAACTTATAGTAGTGTAATGTGCATGTTTTGCTATGTGAGAAGCCGACCCCTTCTTCATGGAATGAAGGGGTATTTATAATATGCATGGGTCGGCTTTAGGTTTTGGTAATGACTGACAGCTCATTCGCGCGGGCCCACAGGTGAGGCCGTTGAGGAATTGTTGTTGTCGCTCTGTGATTGGCCGGTCGTGCTCCCACTCGTCCTTTCAGTCCTTGCTGATGGCAGGAGATCATGGAGCAGGGAATGAACGCCTGTGATTGGTTAGACGTCCTTTTCATCCTCTCCATGCTGCAGTCGCGTACTAGGTTTCACGCGGGCTCCACAGAAGGTTCCATTGGATGTTCCTTTGTGGTTTTCATGTGCATAAGTCAATTATGCGGGAAGTGCGCACGCGCGTACCTATACATATCTCTTCAGCCAACTTGAAAACTGGAAGCTAACAGACCCAAGTTGTATTAGTTTTTATTTCACGGACCAAAACTAACTGAGTTTAACCTAGTTATTTTTCTGCCTACGTGGCATGCCATAAATTGCAAATGAGTCAATAGAATGCATAAAATGACATGTCACGTACGCAGAAAACTAAAACCAGTTAGTTTTGGTCCAGTGAAATAAAAACCAAGACAAGTTAGACTTGTTAAATTCCAGTTTTCAAGTAGGGATGATTACATTCTAACTTGACAAAGTTGGGATTATTTAAGTCCAATTCCCCTTTCATTTTAGGTTCCTATTATTTTTTATTCTCATAACTTTCCTCCTTCAAAACCATTTAGAGAATGTTTGGGTTGAGTTTTGAAATGGATTTTTAGATTATTGCGTTTTGAAAACGTAAATAATCAGTTTTTAGTGTTTGTGGTTGAGTTTTGAAATGGAATTTTAGGCTACCAAAACGCAATAATTTAAAAGCAGTTCCACCCATACTGTAGTAAAACGCATAATCAGTTTTCAAAAAGCAATCCCAAACACCATCTTAGTTGTCATAAACAAAATTTATACGGTAACCATTATTATTTCGTATACCTGCATCGTTATATGTGTGGCCCTCGGGGGTCAAAAGTAAAGTTGCACTAATTTTAACGTTATTTTACTAATTTCGTGAAAATGACATTAAAAACGACGGATGGTTAATCATGCATCATGTGGTGACGTTGATAGCCAAAAGACAAGGGGTTACATGAACCAATCGGACTTGTCCCGATTGCTAACTGTTATGTGCCTTATGTCCCAGGCTTGATACAGAACCACTATCGAGCCAAGGTCTCATCGGAAGCAGCCTCTCTATTCCCACGGGTCATTGGCGAAGCTTGAAGATTACATCGGCGGGGGCCGGACTCAACCCGGACTAAATTTACCTACGAAAATCGTAAATTTCTACCAATGCGCCAAAAAACTGGGGGGCAGGGCACCCCCTGGCCACATGGATGCTTCGCCCTTGCACGGGTAGAGGTAAGGTTATCTACATCTTACCCTCCTCAGACCCTACCTTAACTTTACTATTGGTGGGATTAACTGAGTATGATGATGATGATACCTGCATCGTTATAACATGTTTTCTCCATACTCTACGATATATAAAAACTAAAAAATAAATATTTTGTACTAATATCAGTTATTTTATAATAAAATTAGTATAAAATAAAGTATACCTAATATGCATCATCAATAAACACTTTAAGTGAGCTAATCTAAAAAAAATAGATAATAAAAAATAATAAAAGAAAGGAGTCCAAGTTTGGGACAACTTTCAGTTTAATAGAAAACTAGTGGGATTCACGGGCGCGCGTTGCGCGCCTTTGATTCGCCACTCACGCTTGACGACGTCGGAGTTCAGTGTCTTTTTGTGGCTCATGTTACCTTTTCACATCATTGATTGGACCCCTCTTTTTTTTAATAACCAACAGATAAATTATATTATACTCTAGCAAGATGCTAGCACCAAATTTACATGCACCAGAAACAAAAACATATAGGCTGCACCAAATACAAAGCAGACAACATCTAGATTACACTAACTCATAAAAGCATGACCCCCAAAACATTAGAGGCCTGATCCTGTAAAAATGTCAAATCTGCGTCAATTTTACCAGCTAATCGAGGTCTTCTTAGACGGTTTCTAATCCAAAGGAAACTCCTGGCTTTAACCTCTTCAACTGTCTTTTCCACCGATGCAGCCCGGCCTTTAAAGATCATGTCAATTCTCGATCTCCAGATGCACCAAATCGTGGTTAGGATAACTGCATTGAAGGCTTTTCACTTCGTTGTTCCACCACTAATCGCCTTATGGAACTCTAAAATGTCACGAAAGCTGAATGCAAATAATTGTCTTCTTTACATGGCTTCAACCCCTGTTACAGGCAGAATCAATGCAAACCTTTTAAAGAATCAAAGTTATTTGCCAACTTTAAGAAACATAAACAAAAGGGTACTACATACATGTTGAAACCATTATACACTGACCACAAACCACAAACCATAAACATAAGGGTACAACATACATCTTGGTCCATACATAATACATTGCCTTTTGAAGATAAAATGCTATGTGGGACAATTCAATATAAAGCACGACTCAAAATAGGCTAACTAAAATCATACAACGTGGGTTTCAAGATAGACATTTAAATAGCTTTTGAACGACCCGAATAAAATGGTGTTTTTCTAAAATGACCCATTTGATTCAAACCCATTTATCTTATAGATTTATGCTCGTGCGACTAATACCAATTGTTTAGTCCCACAACCGAAAAAAATATGAGTTCTAAACCCTGATTCTGAATTAAAATTACCTCTCGCAAGGCAGCAATCTACGAAGGATGACAATCAATGCTCTCCGGACGCTTTTTCTTAACTTAAGACCAAACATTTACCTAAATACCAAACTATTCGTAATTTGTAACTTACTAAATAAAAGCTATACATTTACATTACCAACATAACAAAACCAAAACATATAAAGAACCAGTAACAACGAATTACCAAGGAAACTAACCATTCCAGATTTAAATTCTTAAAGAATTCATCTCAAGGAGATAACTCCGGTGGTTAATGTGTAGTGTGTTGTGTAAAAGTATATATGAATGCATATACAGATATAACAATTATCTTTGTAGAAGTGCTTTCATACCATATGAAGAATAGAAAATTTGTAAACTTATGTAGATAATGCATGTCGAACACAAAGAGCTCCCAACACGCTTCCGATGCAAAAATACAACACCAATTAAGGTATCGCTCAAGCTCATTTTCATGTTGTAATGGTGATGTAAATATTGTTTGATCACTTGATCTTCAAATAGTAAAGTGTTAAAAAATGCGCGAAAATTGCAAACAAACATAGGTTTTCCTATAAAAACATGCTTTAATAGTATGCCTAAGATGGTTTGAATATAGATTTTTATAAGAAAATAACAGTGCCAAATTGAACCAAAAAGTAAAACAAAGAACATATTAGCTGGGTACCCACTCATGTATTTCCATTTAGCCCTTCTTCCTTAGTATAAATTCATATGTGCCCCTCGTTTACAACAACCTAAAAAGCAATTAGAAACTTTTTTCGGAATTTTAAATTTTATATACTCATTTCATAAGTTGTAAAATACTTTCTGATATGAAATGTGTATGATTTCATACATTCATCATTTACAATGTTTGCGTATAGAATTTTTAACATGAATTACCTCATGCGACGTCTAAATTAAGATCAACTATAAGAATTAACAAAATGAGTTTAACCGATCAAGAGGCCAATGTAGACAACATTCAGAAATAAAAAGTTGCACATACGTGAAGAAGTCCGATCACCTTCAATTTTGGACCATTAGTCAGATTAACAAAAAAGTTTCCTTGTTCACCATATGAGATTGTGTATTAGAATTAAAGAAGCAAACATAATAAGAACTTCATATCTAAATGATTGAAGATACAATCAACAAATCACTCTTTACTTTGATTTGAAGCTGAAGACTTTGAAATTTCATAATGATACAATTTATAGCAAACTTGACATAGCAATGCATATGCCATATTAAAATTTTCGCCTGGTAGGATTAGAGAGGGAATCAAGGTCTGGTTTAAGGTTAGAGAGGGAATAAAGGTCTGGTTTAGGATTATAGAGGGAATAAATTTACTGTTATACGTGGCAAAGATAAAAGAAGATAAGAAGAAGGGGAGGCGGTGGAGATGCCAGGAAGAATGGAAACGTGGCACCATCTCAAGAAGTATGGATTGTGGACCGTAGATAAAAAATGGACACATGTACTACACCTACATCTAACAACCATAACTCAAAAATAGGAATAACCAAAACAACAAAAACCGGTTGAAAGGCTCGAACCCAGACATCTTGTCTAACACAAAAGCAACCTCACCAACTAAACCAACAACATTTTTGGTATATTGTTTGAAAAATACAATATATAAATCCTTAAAGCATAGAAAGGGGAATAAAAAAAACTAACCAGTCTCTGTCACGTGGCAGAGGCACTATTCATGAAAGTTCATATATAAATATAATAATAAAAAAAAACCAACAAGCCTCTGCCACGTGGCAGAGGCACTATTCATGAACGTTCCTTTTTAAATATATAGGATAATAATAATAATAATAATAATTCAATGGTGGACATTGGATACATTGCTAGAAATATGGAAAACATATATGCAATCATGCAAACGTGAAAGTAAAACTCCTTCCCCACTAACTTTAACTCCTAATTTGTAGTCTTCTTCGATGGGTCGGGCCGGGGCCTCTGTAGCCTGTTGGATTTAGTGGACTAATGACTTTGATCCGAAACCGTTTCATGGACTAATTTGTTACACCCAACATGGTTTCTAATATTACTTCTTGGTTGAGGATGGAAACTTATGTTATTCACCACGATTAATTTTATGAACTTAGTTAGGGAATGATGTATCCAAACCATGAAACTTTTCTTCAGTGATTTCATCTAAAATACGGCTCATTTCATCGGTTAGATGATTCTTCCAATCTCCAACTTTATCTTTCCTAAAGAACACGCTATTAGGTATACCCTCGCGTATATTTCCATGCCTTTTAACCTCACTTAAATTATCAAAACGACAAAGCCTTACAATTTCTTGCGCCGCACCTTTAGCCTCTTCCTCCTCTGTGAAGGGGTAGCCCAAAAACTCCGCCAGCCGCTTCACAATGTCTATTGTGTTTATTGACATCTCCTCATATGTTAGGAATAAAACATTTTCATGGTGTTCTAAACTAACCTTACGGTAGCCTTTCACATGGTCCCAATATTCCAATAAGGTCCATTTGGCATGATACCTTTACTAAACATTTTAAATGCCTCTTCAAATGTCATTAAATCACTCGATTTGTTGGTCAACTTATTTGCAAAATGAAACACATTGAGACTTAAACATCTTTAGGAGTTATATTTAAGTAAACAAAATTACAACCAGAATCAAGAATCGATTGAGGCAATGAAATGTAGGCTATGTGGGTAGCTAAAAGGCGTGGTGAATCTCCATCTGCATAAGTAGGAGTGTTTCTAAATATTTCACTTTCAAATTTCAATGAAGGGTAAACAAATATGAGGGTTGGAGACACGTAGAGGGTGAGTTAAGAGACTGTTACTTTTATATCGGTTTCTCTTGACCAAAGCAAATAGAAGCGCCTTGAGCCATGTTGTACCCGATTTAGGCATTGTGGCCAAGTAGATATCAGTTGGATGAGCTTTGAAAGTATCTTGTATGGCCATCACAGCTTCAATCAAGATTCTACGACCCGATTGATACCAAAAGCCTTGATACATGTATAGATTTTCGGTGAGGAAGTGCATGTTTGTAGTACTGTAGACTTGAATGTTCAAAATAGAAAACGAACAAGTGAATAACTGATACGGGCCAGGCCCACTCACTTCCTGCTGGTCCAGAACCACAAGCCCGACCCAAAAGGACCATCCGAAGCCCACTTCGATTTCTGACTTGATGCGCAAGTGTTGGAACATAGCTTTTATTTATTTTAATTTCCTATTTTATTTTGTTAGTTTATTTCTTGTTTAGTGGTTCCATGTTAGTAGTTTTTTTTTTTAAAGGTTAATTTCTTTTAAATCCCGTGGTCTGTGGGACTTGAACCCAAGACCTTTCACAACCGAGGTGTTTTAAAGGCTGGGCTAGAAATAAGGGTATGACATGGTGTACATGCTTTAGTGGCATGGTGGACATGTATCCCCAATTTAGTATTTAAGTGTTATGTTTGTTGAATGAAAAAAATTAGAAAATTGTCCCAAAAAAATTGTCTCTTCTTTTCTTAATTTCTTTGGAGCCTAATCCTCTCAAGGGATTAACTATCATTTGGTGCTTTCATTCACCAACTCAAACCTTCCAATGAGTCCTCGCAAAGATACTTCTTCCGACGACTCACCACCCACCACCAACGACCTTTTACAACAACTCATCACCTCCACCGCATCGGCCGCCGCACAACAAGCAACCCAATTTCAACAACTTATTGAAGAAACCCGTAACCTTAACACCAAATTTGATTTACAATCCAATGTCCTCACCTCCATTTCCGAAAAAGTACACTTCGAAACATCACCAGCTTCGAAATTTAAAGTACCTCAATCACCCCAATCAACCCCCGGATCATCCAACACAAACCATAACCAACCACGAACACCCAAAATTACCTTACCGTTTTTTGACGGATCCAATCCCCTTGGTTGGATTTTTCAAGCCGAGAATTTTTTCGCCTATTACCAAACACCTACCAATGAATGAGTATCCTTAGCCGTGTTCTATTTCATTGGCGACGCCTTAGCTTGGTATCAAAACTTAGCTAATAACGACCTCCTACCGTCTTGGACCATGTTTTAAACGGGAAGTCGAACGTCGATTTGGCCCATCATCCTTTGAAGATCATGAAGCGACCCTTTTCAAACTCACCCAAACAACAACTATAGCCGCATACCTCACTGAATTTGAACACGTAAGCAACCGTGTCACAGGCCTCTCACAAACCGCATTGCGTAATTGCTTTATTTTGGGTCTCAAACCCGACATACGTAATGAATTAGCCGTCCTCCGCCCCACTAAATTATACGAAGCAATTGGTTTAGCCAAAGCGGTCGAAGACAAAGTCGCACAACACCCAAAACCAAACCAAACCAGGACCTCGTTTTATTCCAAAACTAATGCTTCACTCACCACCACACCTACTTCTAACAATAACACCACAAATCCACACCAACAAAACAGTCGACCACCCTCCCATTCACCAAGATCTCTGCATCCGCATTACAGCAACGAAAGAAGGAAGGCCTCTGCTTCAACTGTCCCGAAAGATACTTCCCAGGCCACAAGTGTTCGCCGCCACAATTCTTGCTCATTGTTGATAACGACGACCGCGACGACACCGAAATTGATCCATCCACAACTGAAACCATGCCCAATACAATTACCCCACAACTTCTTTCCTTATCCAAGGCCGCTTATTTCGGTTTGTCATCACCACAAACGCTACGCGCTACCGGGTATATTCAAGGTCAACCGGTTACTATTCTCATAGATTGTGGAAGCACGCATAACATAGTCAAGCCAAGAATCGCCACACCCTTGCACCTGTCCGCCACACCGATTCCACAATTTAATGTCATGGCAGGAAATGGCGATTTTATTCAATGTAACGGGTTTTGTCCATTGATACAATTCCAACTTCAAAAGGCGTCATTTCATGTTCGGTTTTATATATTACCGGTAGAAGGTACCGATGTTGTTTTAGGCATAACATGGCTGGCCTCTCTTGGTCGATTATCGGCTGATTTTTCCATACCCGAAATATCGTTCAATAAAGATGGCCAAACTCACACCATCCGTGGCGAAACATTGGCTCCTCCCTGCTCACCAAGTTCCATTTCAACCTTGATTCGCCACAAATCCATCGCCTCTTTATACACCTTAACCTATCAACCATCTACTACCACATCAACAACAACAGCCGACTTGTCAACCCATCCCAACCCAACCATATCACACCTTTTACACACCTTTAAACACCTATTTGATGAACCCAAATCCTTACCACCAAACCACAACCATAATCACCACATCCCGTTACTCAATGAGTCCTAACCAGATAACGTTAAACCGTATCAATACCCCCACTTTCAAAAACAAGTCATGTCGCAACTCATATCGGAAATGCTCGAAAACGGCACCATCCAACCAAGTCAGAGTCCCTTTTCTTCCCCGGTATTGTTAGTAAAAAAAAGGATGGCTCATGGCATTTTTGCGTCGACTATCGGGCATTGAATGCTGTCACCGTTCGTGACTGTTTTCCATCCCAACAATTGACGAACTCCTCGATTAACTCCACGGTGCAACCATTTTTTCCAAGATCGACTTGCGCTCCGGGTATCATCAAATTCGTGTGGCTCAAGAGGAAGTTCACAAAACCGCTTTTCGCACATCCGATGGTCATTACGACTTTCTCGTTATGCCTTTAGGCCTTACAAATGCACCATCTACCTTTCAATCGGCTATGAATGACTTATTTCGTAAGGTACTTCGGCAATTTGTCTTAGTATTTTTCGATGACATTCTGATTTATAGCTCCAACCAATCCACCACTACAACCATTTACAGTTTGTTTTCAACACCTTAGCAACTAACCATTATCATGCCAAAGCTTCAAAGTGTGTTTTAGGTGTCGCACCCAAACCCGATAAAATACAAGCCATTCAACAATGGCCACCACCATCATCCTTTACCACACTCCGAGCCTTTTTAGGACTCACCGGCTATTACCGCCGCTTCGTTCCATCTTATGCCCGTATCGCCGCACCACTTACCGACCTCCTAAAAGCCAAAGACTTTCCGTAGAATCCAGCAGCACACCTTGCATTTGACACCTTGAAATCCCACATGAAAAATCTAATAACCCTTGCCCTACCCAATTTTTCGGAACCGTCCGATGTGACCACAGACGCATCCGGGCTGGCCATAGGCGTTGTTCTTTCCCAAAATACACAGCCAATCTCATTTTTAGCAAGAAACTATGCCCCACTATGCAAGCCCAGTCCACTTACACGAAAGAACTTTGTGCCATAACTAAAGCGGTCAAAAAGTGGAGACAATACCTTCTTGGTTGAAATTTTCGAATTTACACCGAACACCATAGCTTGAAATATATCCTAACCCAAACCATTCAGACCCCGAAACAACAAAAATGGGTCACAAAACTTATGGGTTACGATTTTGAGATCCACTTTAAACCCGGGAAAGAAAACCAAGTCACCGATTCCTTGTCTCGCGTTGACATTCCATCGATGCTATCGCTCTCGCATCCAACAGCCACATGGTTAAATAAACTCCGTTCATACTATAAAACTGATAGCACGTGTCGGCAATTATTGCAGAATATACAAGTCGATGGCAGCAACTTTCCACATCACAA
This sequence comes from Ambrosia x helenae, assembly GCA_030844895.1. Lineage (NCBI taxonomy): Eukaryota > Viridiplantae > Streptophyta > Magnoliopsida > Asterales > Asteraceae > Ambrosia > Ambrosia x helenae. The sequence goes on from CM061229.1 coordinate 2,404,002, forward strand.
AGTTCATGAAGGTCTTGTTTTCTTACATGACAAACTCCTCATTCCGCCAATAGCGGGCCTTCGACAACGATTAATGCAAGAGTTTCACTCCTCATTCATAGGTGGACATTCAGGTATAAACTCCACAATCAAACGCCTTTCGGGTACTTTTACTTGGCTTGGTTTAAGCAAAGATGTTGCCGAATTTGTTAAGTTGTGTGAAGTTTGTCAATCCATCAAAACACCAAACCACAAACCGTATGGGTTGCTTCAGCCTCTACCCAACCCAGAACACCCATGGCTCGACATTTCAATGGACTTTATTACAAGTCTACCGCCTTCGAATGGAAAAACGGGAATTTGGGTCATCGTTGATCGCCTTTCAAAGTTCGCTCATTTCATCGCTCTTCCTACCGGGTACACTTCTATTTCACTTGCTACCATTTTTATGCGCGAGATATACGGTCTTCATGGTTTACCATAGACAATTGTTTCGGATCGCGACCGTGTTTTTGTTAGCAGCTTTTGGAAAGAGTTATTCAAACTCATGGGCACTAAATTATTACACTCCAGTGCATATCACCCGCAAACCGACGAGCAAACAGAAGTTGTGAATCGGAGTTTAGAGATGTATTTACGGTCGTTCGTCTTTGATGAGCCCAAGAAATGGGAACGCTATTTATACCTTGCTGAGTTCTCGTATAACACGGCCTACCATTCATCAATCCAAATGTCGCCTTTTAAAGCTGTTTATGGCCGTGATGCTACTTCTTTACACGACTACGTTCCGGGTTCTACAAAAACAGGTTCGCTTGAATCTTCAATGCTAGAACATCAACGATTAATTTCTCAATTGCGGGCCTCTATTGAAGTAGCAAAGGAAAAAAATGATCAAGCATGCTAACAAGCATCGTACGGCCATGGAGTTTAATATTGGTGATTTTGTTTACCTTCGCCTTCATAAGTATCGGCAATCATCAGTAGCTAAACGTTCCAATCACAAGCTGTCTCGCCGATTTTATGGCCCTTATAAAATTTTGGAACGTATTGGTAAAGTGGCCTATAAATTGGAGCTACAAATGGGATCCCGTATTCACCCGGTTTTTCATGTATCACTTCTGAAACTTAGTCATGGAAGCAGCTTGATCAACAAAGGTGACTTGGCTAATTTCGGCAACGAGAAAGAAATTGGGTTCTTGCCAGAAACAATTTTGGATGCTCGTATCGATGATCAAGGAAAAACACAAGTTTTGGTTCAATGGGAAAGGAAACCAATAGAAGAGGCAACATGGGAGGGCAAAAATGAGCTAGAAGAACAGTTTCCAAACTTCATTTCCATTGCGGGCAATGAAACGTTTCGAGGGGACGGAGATGATACGGGCCAGGCCCAATCACTTCCTGCTGATCCAGAACCACAGGCCCGACCCAAGAGGACCATCCGAAGCCCACTTCGATTTCTGACTTGATGCGCAAGTGTTGGAACATAGCTTTTATTTATTTTAATTTCCTATGTAATTTTGTTAGTTTATTTCTTGTTTAGTGGTTCCATGTTAGTAGTTAGTGGGCTAGAAATAAGGGCATGACATGATGTACATACTTTAGTGGCATGGTGGATATGTATCCCCAATTTAATATTTAAGTGTTATGTTTGTTGAATAAAAAAAATTAGAAAATTGTTCCAAAAAAATTATCTCTTCTTTTCTTAATTTCTTTGGAGCCTAATCCTCTCAAAGGATTAACTATCAATAACTAACCAATTTTCACCATATATATGTTGGCTTCATTCGTATTAAAATGTGCCTACATATATTTAAACATATTATCACCACAATTTAAATACATAGATTCACCATGAATTATCTATAACTTAGTCATTATACGAATTTTGAGCTTCTATATATAATGTGTCACTACAAGAAAAAGGACCTTTAGCGGCGACCAATTAGCGGCGACATGGGTTATTAGCGACGTTTTTTTGCCGACGAGAGCATTAGCGGCGACAGTCGCCGCTAATGCATGAGTCGCTACTAAAGCCCCTGTTCTTTGTAGTGTGTGTATATAAATACTAAATTTATATATATATATATATATATATATATGTATGTGTGTGTATTTTAGTAAATACTTAATGGTAAAATATATAAAAGGGATAACTAGTATTAGTGCAAATTAAGTGACCAAATACACTCTACAAGTTATATGTTAAAATCGATATATGGTGTATTTCAATTTGTTGAACAACTAGTTTTTTACCGTGTCGCGCGTTGCATCGACAACTTAGCGTTTCCGATTGCATTACACGTGTCACGATAATGACGTTAACTACGGTAAATGGCAAGTTGTTCATCGTATCAACCTTTTGTTGATAACAATTATCAGCATAAACATCAGTTTTAACATATGTTATAAAAATTTTAAATCACCACGTGCAACCACTACCGTCTGTGGGTTAACGTTTTATTTCTCTTGCAAAAGAAAGTCCGAAGAGAGGGTGGGCCACTATCAGCTTTTGACCGTCGGATAGGAGATGCGAACACACCGCCAGCTTTTGACCGTCGGATAGCTACAATAATTCGCGCTCACAAAGAAATCTAGTAATTGTGTGTGTATATATATATATACACAATTATTTTGTTCCACATCGATATCCAAAACGTCAATAAAGTATTTGGAACTGCGCGGCGACTTTAGTAAGACTATGGGTTGTGGTTGAGGCAAGGCTTTGGAGGACTTGCCGCCACATCAGCAAACCGGGCTGGGAGTTCGGTATTAATTCGAGCTTGGAGCTTGCTGGATGTGTAGATTACTAGTATGCTTTAAAAAACTTTAATACTACTTATGCTGGAATTGGTTTAGTATCTGTAAATGTTATTCACCGGCTTTTCGCTGACGTATGATTCTAAAAACGTTTTCAGGTAATCATGAATAGATACGATGATAAGATAGTGCTGAAAGGAGGATGATTCCCTAGGAACTAAGGAACCTCGTGGCTAAGGAAATTTTGTAAAACTGTCGTTCAACGGAAGTTTTAATTATTATATTTATGTAAAACGTTTTGTACGAAGAAAGGGGTGTTTAATTCCCCGTTTATAAATATATTTTTTTAAGTAAATGATGAGTGGTTTAAATATCTAAATAACTACAAATGTTTTCCACTGCATAGTTACTCAAAACAGGTACCCAATCAAATGGTTGCGCGCCCCATGGACAATCTAAGTTTTCAATCAATACTGAATTATTTATCTGATTAAATGTTTCAATGAAAACAACAAAATTTGAATTATATATATATATATATAAATAAAATAAAAAACCCTAATCGCTCCGTAATACCCGGGCGATCCAAACGGCGGCATGGATTCCGATGAATGGGAACAAGCACGTAATCGGAAAGGGAAGCATCACGATCGTCAGGTTCCAGGTAATCACAAGATGGTATCGAAATTTTTCGTTTCTAATCTTCCTCCGAAGTGTTCTTCACAAATTCTTAAAGAGGTGTTGGGTGGTTTTGGTCGGTATGAAGGTTCTTATATCGCTAGGAAGTTGGATAAATGGGGTAAGAGGTTCGCGTTTGTATCGTTTTCAGACGTTAAAGATGTTAAACGATTGGGTGACGAGTTATCGGATGTGTGGATTGGGTCGTATAAGTTGTTTATTGCGCCTGCTCGGTTTGTGGATGGAGCGAAAGTAGATAGGCCTGATGATGTTGATCAGAGGAAGAAGGCGGCGGATCCCGGTTATAACCATGCAAAACCTAATGGCCATGCACAACCTAGTGTTCATGACAACCCTATGTTTGAAGGCTCCGAGGGGTACGCTTCAGCAGGAAAAGGCAGATCTTTCATGGATTCGTTGTTGAATCGGAATAAAGTGGACGTGATTAAAGTGGATGACTCGATGGAGCGTTTTTCTCATTGGAAGGAGGTTGCTCTTACGGGTAGGGCGGTGAACTTTCACACGTTAGTTTCTCTGAAAAAGCTTATTCGTAGGTGTGGATGGAGGGATTTGGATATTAAATATCTGGGCGGCCTATCAGTCGTGCTAGTCTTCTACGATAGTGGGGACAGGGAAGTGTTTATGAAGGATAAACAGATGTGGTCCAACTGGTTCGAGGGGCTACACGCTTGGTCTGAAAATGCTAGTGTGGAGGAGGGCAGGATAGCGTGGCTCCAAATCCATGGGATTCCGCCTCAGTTGGCTCTTGATGGGGTGTTTGATCTGGTCGGGAGCAGGTATGGAAAGGTAGTCCAGTTGGCTTCGTTATCAGGCGATGATAATAACTTTTCGTATGCGTTAGTGGTTGTGTTAAGTAAAGAGTGTAAACGGATTACCGATCGGGTGGATATTAATTGGAGGGGCCGAATGTTTAGAGTCTGGGTAGATGAAGATGTAGGGGAATGGATGCCGGAATGTGTAGCGAAGGACGATGACGAGGAGAGTTCGGCGATCCCGGAGGAGGAAAATTATGAAGGTACTCACACTCATGAAGATGATGTCTCTGTGGAAGAGGGGGAATGCTCTAAAGTTAATGAAGCGCTAAATGTTAATGCCGAGGGTATTGATGTGGAAGATGGAGTGGTTGATCGGGTTAATAAGGAGGCTCGGGTGGAAGATATGTTCACAGTTCCTCGTATGTTCAGGAGGAGGTTTGTCAACCTGCGAATGTTGAAGGCCCTTCAAATGATGTGTTGGTAGATGTTAACGCTGGCAACAGTTCAAGTGTAATGGTGTCGAAAGGAACGGGACGCAAGAAATTTAGACGGAAATCTTTGGGCACTAATCGGAGCGGGGGTAGCGGATCTAGTGAGCGGCCTAAGAAGCGTTCAAGGGAGAATAATGACGTGTTTGATATCGATAGATTCATCGGTATTGTACATGCCCATACGGAGACGGGTAGGAGTAACGATCCAGGTGATGATGGAGTGTTCTTAACTCCGGATCTTAATACAAGGTTGCCGTCCAACTCGGCGGGTGCTCGAAATGCCGAGGAAGTCATTGTGGACTCTCTAGAGTCGAACTATGCTGATGTTTCTATGCAACAACAAAGCCCGATCGCTGTGGAAACCGAGAAGACTATTGAGTTGAGTAAGGCACTTGGTGTTGAGAACTTACAAGATTTTGCTACTGAGGTTCATGGTGTACTTGTCTCTGAAGGCTATCAAGTTGGTATTTTATGAATAATGTCATTGAATATTCGTGGGTTGGGGGATTCGAGCAAAGCTGATTGGTTTCGTGGTCTTCGGGTGCATCATGAGGTTTGTTTTACTGTTTTACAAGAGACGCAATTTGTTTCTTTGGATTCGGTGGATGTGGGGCGGTTTTGGGGGCATGGTGACCATTCTTTTGAGTGGGTTCCGTCCTCTGGTAGGTCGGGCGGGTTACTATCGGTGTGGGATTCGCGTATTTTTTCTTTGGAAAGGGTGGTTAAGAATAATAATTGGCTGTTAGTGTCGGGCACGGTGAAAGGGAAGATTGGTTTGTTTCACATTTTAAACGTATACTCTCCTCAAAACCTTGTCGCAAAACGGGTGTTGTGGAGGGAAATTTGTGGGTTAATCGGGGAGGGCAATGGGAGGTGGATTGTGGCAGGTGATTTTAACTCAGTTCGGTGTGCTGAGGATAGACGGAATTCTGTGTTTAATGTGGGCGAAGCTAATGAATTTAACGATTTTATTGATGAGTCCGATCTTCATGAGTACTCCTTGAAAGGGAGGCGTTTTACTTTTGTTGCAGGAAATAAATTGAGTCGCATCGACAGAATTTTCGTTAATTGGGATTTCTTTATGGAGTGGCCGTGTGCAGAATATTTTGCTCTTGAAAGGAACAAACCGGATCATAGTCCGTTGGTTTTGAAAATCGGTGCAACCAGGAATTTTGGTCCCAAACCGTTCAGGTTTTTTAATTCTTGGATTGATAGAGAAGATTTTGGTGTGTTGGTTAAGAAGACGATAGACGATGGCTCGTTTGAGGGGACCCCGGACGCTTGTTTATTGGCTAAATTCAAGGCACTGCGAGATGCTATCACGAAATGGTCGATTGATTGTAAAGCCAAAGAAAAGGAGGAACGGGTGCTATTGGAGCAAGAGATGAAAGGGTTGGATCAAGTTGTGGAGGATCGGGATTTGTTAGAAGAAGAGATTTGGTCGTTAAGTGAAATTAAAAGAAGGCTAGGCGAGTTGGATTATTTTGATTCTCGGGATTTGAAGCAAAAAGCTCGGTGTAACTGGGCCATTCACGGTGATGAAAATTCGCGATATTTTCATGGTTTCATAAATAAACGTAGAGCTGCTAACCACTTTCCAGGTTTGATGGTTAATGGATTGTGGGAAACAAATCCGATTCTCATCAAGAAGGAAGTTTTTCGTTTTTTTTTCCGGCAAGTTTAAAGAAAATATAAAACATAGGCCCCGGTTGGTTGGTTATGGTTTCTCGGTTTTGTCTATGGCGGAGGCGGATTCGATGATTTGTGAGTTTTCCTCGAGTGAGATCAACAAGGCAGTATTTGAATGTGGTAGCGATAAAGCTCCTGGGCCGGATGGATTCAATTTTAGGTTCATTCGGTTTTTCTGGGAGTTATTCGAAAAGGATTTTAAGGACATTCTTGATCATTTTCATAGTTCTAAAAGATTTTGTCCGGGAGTTGGGTCTTCTTTCATTACTCTGATTCCGAAGGTGAATAATCCGTCTTCGTTGGGTGAATTCAGGCCGATAAGCCTCATTGGTGGAATCTTAAAGACGGTTTCGAAGGTGTTAGTGAATCGTTTAAAAAAGCGTTATGCACAAGGTTGTTTCAGAGCATCAGTCAGCTTTTCTGGCTGGGAGGTATATACTTGATGGCCCCTTAGTGGCCAATGAAGTCATAGCGTGGGCTAAGAAGCGGGAAAGAAGAATATTCATGTTCAAAATTGACTTCGATAAAGCCTATGATAATGTTAACTGGGAGTTTCTGTTGTCGGTTCTAGCCCAGATGGGATTCTCTTCTGTTTGGTGTGATTGGATTCGTGGTATATTATTGGCGACTAGAGCTTCAGTCCTTGTCAATGGCTCCCCTACTTTCGAGTTTGGGTGTCAGAAAGGCATTCGTCAAGGTGACCCGCTTTCCCCTTTTCTTTTTATTATTTTGATGGAGGCTTTTTCAGGTATGATGAAGCAAGCTTGTGATATTGGAGCGTTTCATGGTATTACTCTTCCTAATGATGGTCCTAAGTTATCCCATCTTCTCTATGCGGACGACGCCATGATTATGGGAGAGTGGTCTTCTTTCAATTTTGATAATCTGAAACGCATTCTTCGTATTTTTTACTTATGTTCGGGGCTCAAGATTAACTTGCATAAATCAGTGTTGTTTGGAATTGGAGTCGAAGTGGATGAGATTATTTACCAAGCTGAGAGTATGGGATGTAAGGCGGGCAGTATTCCATTTTCTTATCTCGGTATTACGGTTGGCGCTAACATGAATAGGGTGGCTAACTGGGAGCCGGTTGTGTCCAAGTTCAAGGCGAGACTTTCTAAATGGAAAGTAAATTCTTTATCCATTGCGGGTCGTTTAACACTTATCAAATCAGTGTTAGATAGCCTCCCTACGTACTATTTTTCGCTTTTTAAGGCTCCTAAGAAGGTAATTAATGATTTGGAAGCGTTGATGCGTAGATTTTTATGGGGTGGTTCGGACGAAGTGCGAAAGATGTCATGGGTAGCGTGGGAGGTTGTCACTAAACCTATAAAAGAAGGGGGCTTAGGGATCGCATCCTTGGAGATTAATAATCATGCTTTGATCACAAAGTGGCTTGGGAGATTTCTTAATGAACATCAAGCGATATGGAGACGAGTAGTGGTGTCTATTCATGGTGTTTCGAGAGGTTGGGGGCTGGCTCCGGTAAATAGCGGGGTCCCCGGGGTTTGGAAGAACTATGTGATGTTTTGGAATAAGTTCAAGGTAGATGGTATGGGTTTTAATAGAGTAGTCCGGGCTACTATTGGTAATGGTTGTCATATTCGGTTTTGGTTGGATTTGTGGCTTGGCTCCGAGCTTTTGTTGGAGAAATTTCCGGCTCTATATGCATTAGAAAAACATAAAACCATCGTCTCTGTGGATCGCTTGGTGGTTTCTGGGTCGTCTCGCCGCATTAATTGGGACTGGATAAGAGCTCCTTCTACTCCACAGGAGTTGCGTGAGAAGCAAGAGTTGGAGATTATGCTGGAAGGGGTTGACATGGCTGATCGCTTGGATACATGGTCGTGGGCGGCCGGTAATAGCAAAGAATTCACAGTGACGTCTATAAAAAGATGGATGCTTAGGGCCGAAGAGGGAGTTGGGACTTTTTGTTTCCAATGGAGTGATTGGGTTCCAAAAAAATGCAATATATTTATGTGGAGGGCGGTGTTGGATCGTTTACCAACTAAGGAAGCTTTGGCTAGACGACATATTCAGTGTGGCGAACATGTGTGTGTGTTATGTGATAGTAGTGAAGAGTCGCTTGAACATTTGTTAACCGGGTGCATCACTTCGACGGCAGTTTGGAATGCGATTGCTTCGTGGTGCAACATCCCTAGGCCTTTTCTGTTCCACGTTAACGATTTGGTGGAGTTGCATAAGGTGAATGGTGTGACGGGGGATATTAGATTGATTATTCACGGCATCGTCATCATAACATGTTGGAGGATTTGGCGCGCTAGAAATGACAAGATTTTCTCTGCCAAGGATACGAAGGTAGCGGAGATGGTTGCGGATATAAAATCTTTGGGTTTTCTTTGGTACAAATACAGATCTAAGTTAGGCGTTGTAGATTGGACCAGATGGTGTCGTTTTGATGTAACGTGACATTGTATGTTTTTATTGGCTTTCGGCGTCTTTCTCCGTCTTGGGGATAGTCGTCGGTGGTGTTTTTAATGAAAGTCAATTTTCAAAAAAAAAAAAAAATGGTTGCGCGCCCGGGTTGTCGGAAATCTAGGTACCCAATCAAATGTTTTCCCATTATAAATTCCAAGGCATAATACATGCCACAAGGGTCGCTTTTATTTTTGGTTAGGTTTCTATTTCCTAACCACCAAATTCAAGATAACGATGCATTAAACTTTTTAAATGTTTTCAGGACAAAACCTTTTATGTATTGTTATGATGAAAAAGGCATCATTTAATTATTTAATGATTCATCATTGAAAATGTCATGGAACATTATTTGATGAGAAGGATACTTTGAATGCTTTGTATTAACTGCTACTATTTTTTATATTAATAATTGAATATATATATATATATATATATATATATATATATATAGGATTTGGATCATTTGAGAACCACCATTTAGGGAGAGAACTAAAGAACCAGTGTGAACAGGTGACATTTTTGTAAATATGAAGGGTGTCTACAAAAACCCCTCCATCAAAAAATAAAAAAAAATTATATAACCTAAATAAATAAAAAAATAAAAAAAGTAAAAACACCAAAATGATTATTTTTCATTATTAATTCGAAAAAAAATAAAAAAACAAAAAAAAACGGCTGTTGTGACGTCATATGACGTCATCCTTGATGCACATGTGCATTTCGCTGTTATATATACAGAAATACACCGTATGCGCATGCGCATTTCACTATTAAATCACAATTTTGAATGAATTGTCAATTACCATACTTAAATGATTATAAAATGGACGCGATACAGATATATAAGGGGTCACAAATTATAATCAATGGTCATTAAATGACCGCAAAGTGAGATATAAAATACACTCGAACTCGTCAAGTGTTTAGTCATGTATATTATAACATAAATTGAAAATAAAACACGTGTATGACAACAAACATGAATAAACTTGAAACACCTCTATATAAGACCTATAAAATAAGAAACACGTACTGCATGCACATGTGCATTTCACTAATATTGTTAGATTTTTTTAGTGGTTTAACTTTCGGGCATACATATATGCATGCATCATTCATCAAATAACAAAGTTTTTATACCAATTTGTCTTTTATCAAACAACTACATGTAGTCTCTATCAAACGTATTAACTCAATAAAACACACGATAACAAAAAAAATATCCATATTACAAACCAACTATGTTAACCACCTACATGGAAAATTCTAATTATTTCACAACCTCACGTTCACCAACATAACAAAATGTTAAACCAAACATACATTACACAAAATGTTATACAAACTTCTTTGTTTGTTTGACAATTTCCTTATACCCAACCAAAGATGACGTGGTGTAATGCGTGTTCGTATCGGGCGCCAATTTGCTTCTATCATAACATTCTTTTGATTTGTCTTTACTGCCACCGTTTTAACCGTCATTTTTCACCGTCACAATATGTTTCCGCTTATTTGACCTCGTTTGAACCTTTCTTCTTAAATCTATATCTACATATATGATAATTTGTGTGTTTAAACAATCAACATTTAATATTTCACAAGAAAAACTGCACATATGAACATGTGCATCTCTATATAAATGTACTAAAAAATAAGACCAACCTGATTCAACTCCTTGATAAACATTCGTGACATTATCAGCTTCCGCTTCTGGGATATCAAATGGATCTCGATTATAAAAATACATAAAGAACATAACAAATACAGGGAACAAGGTAATACCAAGTACATTCGGACTAAATAAATAATGCCAACCTGATTCAACTTCTGATCAACAATCGTGTCATTATCTTCACTTGCATCTGGTAACCTTTTTGTTCCTTTATATCTCGATTGTAATACAAATGTTACTTTTTTGATGTTTTTCCCCATCTTTTAGCTACAATCAATAAAAACGCATAAGAAAACCGATATTTCAACCTGATTGCACATGTGCAACAACATTACTTTGTTAATTACAACAAAACAAATGCACACGTGCATCATTGTTAATGGCCTAATTATAACAGTATGTGCTTTAACATTACTTTTTAACATTATAAACTACGTTTTGCACATATGCATTAACAATCTTAATGCACATGTGCATATCAGAAAATGGCACCTCGTCTAAAACACAAATTATCCTCCTAACCGAGTGCGTGCAGGACCATTTACTTCATTTAATAAACAACCTGAACATAACTTCCTATCCTATCTCAATGACAAACAACCCTACCTGAAAACACCTTCTGAAAGCATCATTCAACTTTTGCTCATGTATTTGAAGGAAGTTCTAATTTTCAATTCATAATACATTCTACTTTTATCATTCAAGTGTGCTTTGTTCACTTTCTAAACAGCGCCTATCGCCCTAACTGCGCCTAACACATTTATTAACTACAATTTCAATCAAACAAATTTCAAAAAACACAAACAGTAACAAACCTTACCAAACTAACAATCTCACCATATCCTTATTCTTCGGCCAACGAACCGACACTTTATATCCATTAGGCAACGGAATCAAACACCTAACCATTTTACTTATCTTCTCACAACACTCTTCACACCTCATTGATGCCTTATCTAACATCTCCCTTGTTTTTTCATCCGTCAACCTAAACAACGTATACTTCTTAAATTTATCACATTGTTCATGAGTTAAAATAACTAATAATTAATATTTATTAGTTAACATGAAAACTATACATATATGCACATGTGCATATATATCTAAATTGCTTAAATAAATAATAACGACCTTTTTTTAATTTTCATGATCAACGATTATATCATCATTCTCAATCGCATCTGGCAGCTTTTTTTACCCTTCTCCCTCGATTATAAGACAAAAGTTACCTTCTTCGATCTTTTTTCCCATTCTTTAACTACAAAAAATAAACACATAAGAAAAACAAAATTTCAATCTTAATGTACATGTGCATTAACGTTACTTTTTTCATTACCACATAACAAATGCACATGTGCATTATTGTTAATGACCTTAATGGTAACAAACTTAATGCACATGTACATAAACATACTTTTATCATTAACAATTGCGTTATGCACATGTGCATAAACATTACTTTTACCCGCTGCAACAAACTTCTTCACCTGAGTCGACAACATCTTCTTAAAATTCGCTTGAAGATTCTTCTGCTTCTCCTCTACAAACTTCGCTATCGCATGCTGACTTGATCCGCTCCTCTCATTCAACGTCACTACCGCCTCCTTTATCATCTACACATTCATTATTATTATTCAATAAATTGTTTAATATATCAATTACTCAACCGTTTCAGATCTATTATTATTATTATTATTATTATATAAAACAACAGATCCACACATATTATTCATTCTAACAACAAAAATCCACATATATTATTTAACTTATCAACAAATTAAGAGCAATTACTCAAATGAACAATGAATTTATAGCAATTATTCAATCGAACAACAAATCCACAGCTATTATTCACTCGAGCAACAAAATCGGAGCATCTATTTACTAGAATAACAAATTTAGAGCAAATTATTCACTAGAACAACAAAATATGATCAAATATTCAATAGAACAACAAAATTAGGTTAAAAATCGGAAATGTAATAGACTAATAATAATAATACCTCAAAGTAAGGAGGATGAAGAGCAGGTTTTCTAGGTTTTAAACCTCAAACGAAACCAATCGCTGCACCATAGCCGAAACTGAACATCACCACAGGCCATTATTACTATAGCCGAACCAACCTCGCCAACGACCATAGTCACCAACGATGCCTGAACCATCCACAACCGAACCTTCTTTCCGGTGTGTCCCCTGTCATCGCATAACCGAAACCAGCACCGGTCGCTCGTTTCCCGATCTAAGAAAACGAAAGGTCGTGTGTTTCCGTGATGAACATGCTGATCGTAACAATCGAATGTTCAGTAGATTTGTTCACAGGATCTACGATGATTAATGTGGATTTATATATATGAACATGAATTAGATTAACAAAATATTAATCAAGGAAAGAAAGAATGCTTGAAGAACGTGAACAGAGAATATGTTGGTGATTGAATGAGTGAATGATATGTGAATGTACAGATGGATTGAATGAAGAAGATGTTGGTGATTGAATGAACAAATGGATTGTTTGTGTGGTTTATATTGTTAGGTTTTAAGTGATATTTACATTAATGCCCCTTGTTCACATTGGTTCTTTGGTTCTCTCCCTAAAGTTGGTTCTCGTATGATCCTTACCCTATATATGATTTGGATCATTTGAGAACCATCATTTATGGAGAGAACCAAGGAACCAGTGTGAACAGGTGACATTTTTGTAAATATGAAGTGTGTCTACAAAAACCCCTCCATCAAAAATAAAAAATAAAAAAAAATTATATAACCGAAAAAAAATAAAAAATAAAAACATCAAAATTATTATTTAGTATTAATAATTGAAAAAAAAAATAAAAAAAAATAAATGGATGATATGACGTCATCCCTAATGCACATGTACAATTCGCTGTTATATATACATAAATATACCGTATGCACATGTGCATTTCATTATTAAATCGTGCTTTTGAAAGAATTGTCAATTACCATAAATGATTATTAAATGGACGCGATACAGAGATATAGGGGGTCACAATTCTATTCAATGATCATTAAATGGACGCAAAGTGAGATATAAAATACACTCGAACTCGACAAGTGTTTATTCATGCATATTATAACATAAATTGAAAATAAAACACGTGTATGACAACAAACATGAATAAACTTAAAACACCTCTATATAATAACTATAAAATAAGAGACGTGTACTGCATGCACATGTGCATTTCACTAATATAGTTAGATTTTTTTAGTGGTTTAACTTTCGGGCATACATATAAGCATGCATCATCCTTCAAATAAGAAAGTTTTTATACCAATTTGTTTTTATCATACAACTACATGTAGTTTCTACTAAACGTATTAACTCAATAAAACACACGATAACAAAAAAATATCCATATTACAAACCAACTATGTTAACCACCTACATACAAAATTCTAATTATCTCGCAACCTCACGTTCACCAACATAACAAAATGTTAAACCAAACATACTTACACAAAATGTTATACAAACTTCTTTGTTTGTTTGACAATTTCCTTATCCCCAACCAAAGTTGATGTGGTGTAACGCGTGTTTGTTTCGAATGCCAATTTGATTTTTCATAACCTTCTTTTGAGTTGACTTCATGTAACACCCTCAAATTCCACGTGCGGGGTTTTACCGCGAGGCGCGTGACAAGCCAGGATCTAAGTCAACGGTCACAATAAACGACACTATATGATACGTAAAAATGACACAAACAAACCAACAAGTTTTCATAAATAATCCATCGCCGCGGAAGCGTAAAACTTTATTACAACCCAAAATGCAAAAGTACGTAAGTCTGAAAAGCTAAGTAAGATGCATATGAATCCTAGACGCCGTGAGACTCCGTGCGCCTATGATAAGCTGCTACCTCAACGACCTGAGACAAACATGCTAAAAACGTCAGCAAATAATGCCGGTGAGTTCACAGGTTTTATGTTAAACGTTTAAGTAATAAAAGCCATCATGTTATCACTATGTTAGAAATGATAGCGTTAGCTAGACGCATGAGTAATACTACTACGACCAGAAACCATTACAGACAACGATATATGATTTTTGCCCGAAACGATTATGCACTACCCCCGGTAGCGTTATGACCGAGACAATATGCACCCGCCCGGCTCCCAGCCGACGGGTGGGGTCTGTCAGTCCCAATAGATCTATCCACATTTCCCCCGTTGTTCCCCGCACATTCATGGTTTCCCCGGGACTTTATGTATCGTATAGTATGTAAATGAATTAACACTAGTATAACATGATAGTTTATGAAATAAGTATAAGCATGTGTCTCCCCCGAAATGTAAAACGTAAAGTGGGGCCGTGAAACTCACCTGATGCTGCTTCCCACACTAAGACAAGTAAACCTGCTCAATAGACGGCGCCAAATACCGGTGACCTATCATGACAAGCGTATAAGGTGTTAGACTAACAACCCGTAGGTTGATTAGTCCCTAACAGTCCAGACCATAACCGTGTACATATGAAATTATGTTTAAACGTTTAACCGACCACACCAGACAAG
This sequence comes from Ambrosia x helenae, assembly GCA_030844895.1. NCBI lineage: Eukaryota > Viridiplantae > Streptophyta > Magnoliopsida > Asterales > Asteraceae > Ambrosia > Ambrosia x helenae. The sequence goes on from CM061229.1 coordinate 2,419,019, forward strand.
ACCCGACATCCCATTGGTGACCCGACATCCCACGTGTTAGCCGAAAGCAAGATATCATGCAACATATGCAATTAAACACTTAATGCACGCAAGAGTTCACCTAATCTAACATAACAGTCAATTAACGTATAACTAAGTCCGAACACGTGTTACCAAGTCATTGGACATGTCACGGGGTTCCTAACATGTTCCTAGGCGTCAATCTGTGTTTCGGGATGTTAAAATATACATACAGCAGCATTACACGCGACTAGGAATCAAACATGTGATTAGGAAAGTCAACTAGTGATTAGGAGAATCAAACTAGTGAATAGGATCGTAATCACTAGTAAAGGTGGGAATAGGCCCGTACTCGCTAGTTGAAGTGGGGAATAGAGCTGTACTCGCTAGTAGAAGTGGGGAATAGAGTTGTACTCTCTAGTAGAAGTGGGGAATAGAGCTCCTATTCGCTAGTAAGGTGGCGAATAGGGCTCCTATTCGCTAGTACTGCACTGTTCCGCCCTTTTTGCGCGTTTAACCCTCCAAATCAGATCTGAAACATGTGTAAACACCTAATACCCAACCCAAAACCTTAACCCAACTATTTCAAGCAAAAACCCCTAATTTATCATCACCCTAGCCGTCCCGAATGCACGCGGTTTCCCAAAATAGCATAACTTGCATGTAAGCATCACATCAACATGTAAAACTTACCCTAAATAGCAAATACTCAGATTTCATCACATAACGACGTTATCCGACATTATCCTACTGTTCTAGCATCATCCTAGAGTAAACCCTAACCTCAAACAATCAACAAAACACAACATATCATCATCAATCCACCATAATCACCCAAACGGGTCAAAACGCCTAATATCAATATTACACGTCTATGAACCTTCAAACTCCTAGATTATCATCATATTAACTTATTTAGATCAGAAACATAATAATAACACATATAACAAGTATAGATGTGTGGGTTTGTTTTGAAACCGATTTTAATAAGTTTTCAAAGACACAAACGTTTATAAATCAGGTCTGGACCTTTAGGGATCAAAACAATATCATTATAAAGGTTTGGGATGAAGAACACACCTTGAAATGGTGAGATTATGGGTTGTAAGGCTTAGAAATATGATTTCTTGCTCAAAAACGTGTTGCAGAGGTTGGATAAGGTGTGGGGTGGCTTTGGGGTGTATTAGGGTTTCACAAATGATGTTTTAAAACATAAGGGTGGTATTTATAGGCGTTTTTAGCCCCTACTCGCTAGTAACTACTAGCATTTAGCCCCTACTCGCTAGTAACAACTAGCATTTAGCCCCTACTCGCTAGTAACAACTAGCATTTAGCCCCTACTCGCCCCAAGGGGCCTTCTACTCGCTTCATTAATGGCGATTAGGGCTATCCACATGCCCTAATCGCCTATAGCCTAAGTGTCTGAGTTTTTGGCGCGTTAAACTCTATTTTATCGTATTTAAACATGTTTTCACATACCGACAAGTCATATAATGATTATAAGTACATAATGCATGATAACTAACACGTTCCCATCCGATCACCAATTCCCGGGACTCAAGACTTGCGTGTGTGCAATAAGCCCGTCGATTCTACAAATCGCCGATCCTTGTACACATGGTTATGGACCGACACCCAATGATCTCTTGGACCATTGTAACGACTCCCGATGATTCCCGAATCATCTACACGACTCAACCGACCCGGTCGAGTATGATATTAAGTAGTTGTTTTCAATGTTTTCGTTGAGGTAGACTCGTATGTATGCAAAGTATGAAACGTATGTATGTAAAGTATGAAACGTATTAACCTGAATATGCCGGGTGTCACATCATCCCCCAGTTGAAAGAATTTTCGTCCCGAAAAATTTCCCGAAGTAAAAGAGAACGACGCGATAAAAAGAAAAATTTCCCCAAAAATTTCCCGGTCGTCACACTTCATTACCACTGTTTTAACCCTCTTTCATGTTTTTTTTTCTTTCTTGTAATTGCATCTACACACACATTTGTCAAAAAATACATTATATCATGTTCATCCATAATTATGCACATGTGCATATTCAACTATATATATTAAATATTATGCAAAACAACATACCATCATTATTCACCGTCACAATATGTTTCCGCTTATTTGACCTCGTTTAAACCTCTCTTTTAAATCTATATCTGCATATAGGATAATTTGTGTGTTTAAACAATCGGCATTTAATATTTTCACAAGAAAAATTGCACATGTGCACATGTGCATTTCTATATAAATGTACTAAATAAATAATAACAACCTAATTCAACTTCCTGATAAACATCCGTGACATTATCAGCTTCCGCTTCTGGGAGATCAAACGGAGCTTGATTATACAATAAATAAAGAACATAACTAATATAGGGAACAAGGGAATACCAAGTACATCCAGACTAAATACATAATGCCAACCTGATTCAACTTTCTGATCAACAATCGTGTCATTATTTTCACTTGAATCCGGTTAACCTTTTTGTTCCTTTATCCCTCGATTGTAATACAAATGTTACTTTCTTTGATTTTTTTTTCTCCATCTCTTAGCTACAATTAATAAAAACGCATAAGAAAACCGATATTTCAACCTGAATGCACATGTGCAACAACATTACTTTGTTAAATACAACAAAACAATTGAACACGTGCATTATTGTTAATGGCCTAATTATAACAGTATGTGCTTTATCATTACTTTTAACATTAGAAACTACGTTTTGCACATGTGCAGTAACAATCTTAATGCCCATGTGCATATCAGAAAATGAAACATCGTCCATAACACAAATTATCCTCCTAACTAATATATGCAAACATTTCGTCAACAAACACACTTCAAAACTAATTCACCAAACACGAAATCATTATTAATAGCTTCACGTTAATTGCACGCGTTCAATAAAACACTCATAATAATTTACACATGGAATCGAGTATTATTTTCAAAACTTGTTTTCAATGTTTCCTTGGGAGACACGTCAATGAAAGCTTGAAAAACCAAGGTTATAAACTTTAATATAAGTGAAAGAAAATGAATTCTTGCAACACATTCACTTCATTATTTATATAAAAAAAATAAAAATAAAAATGAAAAGCTGCGTCACACAATCAAACCCCTGACAACACATACAAAAAAACAAATGCACATGTGTAGTTGGGTTGAGAGTTCCTTGGAACGTGAAACCATCACCATCACCACCTCGGCTTCCTAAACGAACCATGGCATTTTTGTATTTAAGGTAGCATTCGTCTCATGGATTGTAATGAATTGGAATTGGAATTCATGATGGGAACTGGAACTTGATTTGCAATGTAGGTCTGTTTTCTTTTCACACAATGGAATGGAATCTTGATGGAATTGGAATATAGATTCCCTTCTGTATGTTGTGTTCAATTCCAATTCCTTCTTTTATTCAAAGGAACAGTATAAGAAATGAAATATGCATTCCAATTCCATCAAGATTCCAACACTACCTTGAGTTTAGATACACATCAATATGAAGCTTAAACATAATAGGCCTTTTGATATAAAATTCACACAGTTTCCCCCAAAATTAAAACATAACAATTTGCAATGCTCAAGTAATCATATTCATGCAGGTCATCGAAATCTATTAACAAAACAAAACCTATCACAAAACAAAAGACCACAGCATTGATATTAACAAACCTATCAACATTGATAACAATAAAAAAAAGACCACAACTTCAGCAACTACCTTATTCCATAACCAGAAGAGAACAGAACCAGAGGATGACGACGACGTCGTATCACAAAGTTGAGAGGACGCTAGGAACCGTCCGGCGACGAAAACAAGGCCGTGAGGAGGAGAGGCGCAAGAGCGATAGCGGAGGTGTTCGGTGCCTGAACGGAGGGCCCAGCAACCGATTCCGGCGTCGGTGGAAGAAGAAGCGATGACTACTTCGTCTTCCATTTAAGCGATGCTACCTTAAATGACACCTTGAGTCACATTGACACATTTAATAAAATAACGTGTGTGTTGAGCTAGGGTTTGGATTATAATAGGGGGAAGAGGATGAACTGTTGTATGTTTTGTGTTTCACGTTTCTTTTATTTATTTTTGTCTTTACCATATTTACAAAATTACCCCATGTTCACATTGGTTCTCATGGTTCTCACAATAAAATTGGTTCTCGTATGATTCCTACCTATATATATATATAAGAACAAAAAAACATATGACATAATGGTAAAAATTAAATACTTAACTCTTCTTACATTAATTATTATCTCTCTAATTAATTAGCCATTAACATTTTATCCTACACATTATCAAAATTTGTCCTACACATATCAAAATTCATCCTACATATATAAAAAATTATCATATTTTTATCCTACACATATCGAGATTACCATAAGTTTTTCCTCCACATATAAAATTTCATCCTACGCATATCGAAATTATCCTTCACTTTAAGTTAGGTTTGCTTTGAAAGTATATAACTTAAACATCAATTATGAGTTTCATTTATTTAAGTAGTTTAAGGGAGTTACAAAAAATTAGTAATTTATTTAACATTAAATTAAAATTATTATATGCAAGATTCCTATTGGTTAATGTTAGGACAAAAAGGATTGGTGAAACCACTTTTGCAAACCTTAGTCTAATTCACTTCTGTCAAAATACTCTAAGTATAGAACTGCTGAAGAAGAAGGATCAAACTGCTGAAGAAGAGATTCAGAAGTGCTGAAGAAGAAAAGTCATCAGAAGTTTTGAAGTTTAAACCAGACACTTCTACTGAAGAACTACTGAAGACAAACTACTCATCAGTAGTTTGTCATTCATCAGTACTTACATGAAGATCTTTTCCACCGCCTTTGTATATCAGTAGTTTATTACTTTAGTATTTCTTTTTGCTTTATGTACAAGTTTCAAGACTGCAACTTGTTGCAACTTGTTTCTGAACTTGCTTTTGGCAAGGTTCATGTATTTGTAAAGTCTATAAATAGAAGGGTTCATCCCTCTGTTTTAGACATTGATTTTAATACAAGAAATCCTTCAACACTTATTATTGTTATTTCCATTTCATGTTTATTGAGAATCTGTCAAAGTGTTTCATTCTCATTCAATACTTAGATTCTCAATAAATACTTATCATTTATTAGTTCTTGAATCCAGGGGGAGTAACAACTCCTGTTTATAAGTGTAGCTTTAAACTTATAACATTCCGCTGTGCTATCACTGATCAAGAACTTGCTAAACACTTAAGTGTTCACTAGCAAGTTCATACAAAAGAGCAATATACTGATCCAACAATTGGTATCAGAGCACTGGTTTATCTGATCACATATCAATCTAACACATTGAAAATCAGACACAGGCTCTTATTGATATTCAATAAAGGATCATAAGCTCACTTTTATCAACATCCATCACTTTAAGAGATATTTGACAATTCAATACTCTTTAAAATGGATCCTCATAATACTGGTTCTGCCACTAAACCTGCCATGCTTGTAAGAAATGAATATAACATATGGCAAAAGAGAATGGCACATACCTTATCACAGACCAACACAGGTTGTTGGAGATCTGTGATATATGGTCCTCATAAACCAGTAAATATAAATCTTGAAACTAAAGAAGAGATTCCAAAAGAACCAAAAGACTATACTGATGATGATTTCCTAAAACTTGAGCTTGATGCAAAAGCTTTCTCTATGTTGGCTATGACACTCCCAAATGAAATCTACTCTGGCCTATTACATTGTGATAGTGCCAAAGAGCTTTGGGACTGCCTAAAAGAACAGTTTGGAGGAACTAAAGAGGTGATTGCCAACACCAGAGAAATCTTGGCTCAACAATATGAAACTTTTGCTCACATTAATGGGGAAACTTTAACACAACAATTTGAAAGATTTTCCTCATTAATATCCGAGCTAAAACTAAATGGTCAGACCTACACAACTGTATCTATGCTTCATAGATTTTTAAGGTCTTTACCTGATAAATGGGAAACATACTCTATAGTCTTAAGATCTTCACCAGACTTTAGCTCCCTCACTCTTACAAAACTTCATGGGAGATTACTTACTTTTGAGAGAGAAATTGATCAAAAGAAAAAGTTACAAAGTTCTGGCAAAACTGCTGATGACTATCTACCAGGTAGTACAACACTATTGGGACAAGACTCACCAACTTGTTCAAATAGTTTTGGATCTTTTGACCACATTGACATAACTGCTGGGATCTCATCTGAAAGATCATTCCCAGGTTATGACAATAATGACTTTGGTCAAACTGCTGATAACATGTGTTTTATCATGGATGATTTAAATAGTTTCAGCAGTGATGACCTAGAAGAAATGGATATTTTGCACCAACTGGCCATGTTAAGTTTAAAAACAAATAAATTTTACAAAAGGTCAGCAAGGAAGTTTCCAGGACTTAACAGTTCTACAAAAATTGGTTTTGACAAATCTAAACTTAGATGTCACAAGTGTCAAAAGTTGGGACACTTTGCTAGAGAGTGTAGAAGCTCTGGCTTTAACCAATCTCAGTCTGGAAACAATTTTAACCCCAATTATAACAGGAATAATGGAACACAAGGGAGTGCACATTTTGTACAGGCACAAGCTCCACAACACCAATATGTGCCACAAGTACAATATGTACAGATGCCTGCTCAACAGATGCAGAGCCAACAATCAATCCCTCCCTTTCCAGCTGCTCAACAACCTCCACAGCAACAGCAACCCTCTCAACAAAGTCTATTTACTTCAGGGTATGTTGACTGGAGCAGTCTTCCTTTTGACACCACAGAGTGCAATCCTGATGCAGACAACAAAATGTTTGACATCAACTGGGGAGAGCCTGACAATGGCAGAAAGAACTTTGCCTTAATGGCATTTGAGGGATGCTCCTCAAAATGTGCCTTGTCACAGGTATCAAAAGAATCTTTGACGAAACTATGTTCAAATTCATGCAAAGAATCTTTTGCTCTCATAAGAGAGACAAATGTGCACTTACAAGGAAAAGCAAATGATTCTGAGAGAAAATTCACTCAGATGGAATGTGATTTAGAAAGAAAACTTTCTGCAAAAACAAAAGAAGTTTCTAAATTAACTAACTCTGCTATTGAAACCCAAGCACAAATTAAAATCATGATAAATGACCTAGGGAATGTCAGACAAGAGCTTGCTGACACCAAGGTCACATGTGAAAAATGGGTGGAATCTTGTAAGGGGTACCAACTATTGCTAAACAAACAAAGTGCTTCAAATGTTAGGTTTGGCATAGGGTACAATCACACTGAAACACCAACAGATTTCTCTCCCAAAACTACTGAAGATGGGAGAAAAATTGTTTCAGGTGAAACTTCTGAAGAGGAAGAATGCACATCTTTCCATGAAAACTTTCTAAAAACACACAAAGAAAGTTCTTCAGAAGTACTGACTAAATCTGACTTTAAGCCATCAGTAGTTTCAACTATATCAGGAGTTGAGAACCTGAAAACTACTGATGACCTAAAACCAATCAAAACAGTCAGAGACTTGTCTTTGAAAGAAAAGACAAAAGAATGTGAAATTTGTGGTCTGTTCAACCACAAAACAGAATTTTGCAGATATAGAAAGGGTATTCAGTTCAACAAGAAAAATCAACAACTGGTTGTGGGAAAACAAATCAAAAATGATTATGTAAAAACTTTTTCTCCCAAGAAACAACAACCAGCAAACACCTTTTCTCAGAAAAAGACAAAATCTCAACAAAAGTCTTTTTCTCAAAATTCTCTTTCAGTAGTTAGACCTGAATCATCAGCAGTTTCACAAACTGCTGAGATTAAAGATCTTATGAACTTGGTACAACTACTGATGACCAAAGTTGATGGTGGTCCTCAAAAGGATACCACCATTGTTCTTAATGCAAAATCCATTGCCAAAAAGACATGGATTTCTAAACTTGGTCAAGAACAAACTGTAAATGTTCTCAAGAGCAAACCCAAAGCCAAACTGGCTTGGGTTCCTAAATCTAACTAATTTGCTATCTTGTGCAGAGAGTTTCCAGAGGCTTAAATAGCATTTGGTATGTAGACAGTGGAGGCTCAATGCACATGACAGGATGCAGATACCTGATAAACAATTTTATCAGTCAAAGAGATGGATCTGTATCCTTTGGGAACATGGCAATGTCTCCTCTGGCAAAATACAGTTTGACAAGGTCAATCTGGTTGAAAACCTTGAGTACAACTTACTGAGTGTGTCACAAATGTGTGATAAAGGATATTCTTCCTTTTTCACAAAGACATCATGCAAGATCATATCACCAGAAGGCCAGAACTTGATAGAGAAGATCATTGAAGATCACACTTTGTTAATAGCCAAAAGATGTGGCAATGTCTATGCAGTGGACATTGAAAAAGACAAAGTACTGAACAACACTGCCTGTTTCTTCTCAAGGGCATCAACTTCAGAAACTGATCTCTGGCACAGGAGACTTGGCCATGTGAACTTTAAAACCATAAATAAAGTCACAAAAATGGGCTTGGTCAGAGGTCTACCCTTAAAAGTATACCAGTGTCAAGAACACTGTGTATCCTGTTTAAAGGGAAAACAGCATAAGTCCTCTTATAAGTCTATTAAAGAATCAAAAACAACTGCATGTCTTCAACTACTCCATATGGACTTATTTGGGCCTGTAAAAATCATGAGCCTTGGTAAGAATAAGTACTGCTTAGTCATCATTGATGACTACTCAAGATTTACATGGGTATTCTTCTTATTTTCCAAGGATGAGGCTGCTGAAATCATCAAGTTCTTCATTCTACAAGTAAAGAAGCAATACTCTCTACCTATCAAAACCATTAGAAGTGATAATGGGACAGAGTTCAGGAACAAAACTCTGGATGAATTCTGTTTGTCTAAAGGGATTATTAGACAATTCAGTGTTGCCAGAACTCCTGAACAAAATGGTGTGGTAGAAAGGAAGAACAGAACTTTAATAGAAGGAGCAAGAACAATGTTAGCTGATTCTGGCCTACCTTTATACTTTTGGGCAGAAGCAGTTAACACATCATGCTATGTTCAAAATAGAGTTCTTATTGTCAAGAGACATTCAAAGACTGCCTATGAAGTTCTTCATGGCATGAAGCCCCTTATCTCCTTTTTCAGGGCTTTTGGGTGTCAATGTTTCATCTTGAACATCAAGGAATCTATTTCAAAGTTTGCTGCCAAAGTTGACTCAGGTTACTTTCTTGGTTATTCCTCAACTAGAAAAGCCTACAAGGTTTTTAACTCAAGAACCAGGATAGTAGAAGAAACACTGAATGTCAAGTTCAATGAGTCAAAACACACTCTCATTCCAGCACATCCTGCTGAACTTTTTGACCTTGACAGCTTCCATTTTGGACCTGAAAAGACTGTCACTTCATCCAAACCTACTTATTATGGTTATCAAAGGTTTGATGATGAGGATCCAGCACCATGGACTCCTCAAACAGTCATTAAGTCAACTTCAAAACCATCAGAAGTTTCACAAACTTCTGATTCAACAAATACTGAAGGACAAACTCAAACATCTGCTTCAGCACCTGCAACTACTGAAGACACTGAAACTGCTGAACCAGATATAATAGACCTCAGTAGTTTGTTTGAAGAACATGAGCCACCAACACCTGTCAGTGGTTTACAACAACTGATCGAACACAAAGACCATCCACTTGATCAAATCATGGGTGATATTGCATCAGGTGTTCTTACAAGAAACCAGCTTTCCAACTTTTGCCTATTCTCAGCATTTATTTCACAGTTGGAACCAAAGAAGTACCAAGAAGCCCTCAAAGACAACAATTGGGTGCAGGCAATGCAAGATGAATTGCTTCAATTCAACAAGCAACAGGTATGGGAAATTTGTCCCCTACTACCAAACAAGCAACCAATTGGCACAAGATGGGTTTTCAAGAACAAACAAGATGAAGCTGGTATTATAATCAAGAATAAGGCAAGACTGGTAGTACAAGGTTACTCTCAAGAAGAAGGAATTGACTATGATGAAACCTTTGCTCCAGTTGCAAGGCTTGAAGCCATCAGGTTATTTCTGGCCTATGCCATTTCCAACAAAATAAAAGTTTATCAAATGGATGTCAAGAGTGCATTTTTGTATGGAAAGATAAAAGAGGAAGTGTATGTTTGTCAACCACCAGGGTTTGAGGATCCTTCTCATCCTGAGTGGGTGTACAAACTAGACAAAGCTCTTTATGGGCTCAAACAGGCTCCAAGAGCCTGGTATGATACACTTTCAACCTTTTTACTCAAAAATAACTTCACAAGAGGTGCCATTGATAAAACTCTTTTCATAAAACATGTTGGAAATCATGTCTTACTTGTTCAAATATATGTTGATGGTATCATTTTTGGTTCAACAAACACAAAATTGTGTGATGAATTTAAGAAACTCATGCAATCAAAATTTGAGATGAGTACAATGGGAGAACTGCAGTACTTTCTGGGACTGCAGATAAAACAACAAACAAATGGAACTTTTATACATCAATCAAAATATGTTAAAGAATTATTAAACAAATTTTCTTTACAAGACTGTAAATCATGTTCCACTCCCATGACACCAACCACACAAGTTGAACCAGATGATCAAGGAAAACAGGTTGATCAAACCATGTATAGATGTATGATAGGTTCCCTTTTATATCTAACTGCTTCTAGACCAGGTATTATGTTTTCAACATGTGTCTGTGCTAGATATCAATCAGCTCCTAGGGAATTACACCTTATTGCAGTCAAAAGAATCTTCAGATATCTGAAAGGAACTCCCACACTTGGAATTTGGTATCCTGCTTCAAGCAATACCAAGTTATCAGCTTTTTCAGATAGTGACTATGCAGGGTGTAAAATGTCAAGAAAATCAACATCTGGTGGTTGTCAATTCTTGGAAACTGTCTAGTGTCCTGGCAATCAAAGAAACAAACATCTGTTGCAACTTCAACTGCTGAAGCTGAATACATTGCAGCTGCAAGTTGTACATCACAGATACAATGGCTCCAATATCAACTTCTTGATTACGGAATCAAAGAGACCAAGACACCATTGCTTGTAGACAGCAAATCTGCCATTAGCACCATTCAAAATCCTGTTCAGTTTTCAAAGACTAAACACATTGAAATCAGGTATCACTTCATAAGAGACTGCTATGAAAAAGGCAAGATTGAGGTGAAGCATGTAGCAACAGCTAATCAAATAGCTGACATCTTCACTAAACCCCTTGACACATCAACATTTCAGAAGTTAGTATCCATGCTAGGGATGCTAAATTTGTAAGTGTTTCTCTTTATTTTTCTGCACAACTTTGTTATTTTTCACTTACATCTGTTTTCAAAAACTTGAAAAACTTCTGAAAAGAGAGAAACTACTGATGAACAAAACATCAGTATGGGGATATTTTCTGAAAAGTGATTAACTTCTGATAAAACAACCTTCAGAAGTTATGAATAAAGTATTTATAAAGTATTTCTCATCAGCTGTTCAAAACTGCTGAAGAGAAAATGGGAACTACTGATGAAAATAATTCTTCATCAGCAGTTTAGTCAAAAAGGGCAAATCAGACTTTTCCCATCATCAGAAGTTTGACCTAGTCAGTTTAAAACTTCCGATAAAGAGGTTTTTAACCTAGGCGGTTTAAAACTTCTAATAAAGAAGTTCCAAGCGGTTAAAAACTTCTGATAAATAGCTTTTTTCAACACTTATCCATTCAAAACAAAAATTCCCTCCTTCTCTCTCAAGAAAGCTCTCAAACCCCTGAACCTGCAACATAAACACTGTTCGATTCATACACACACACAAAACCACATGGCTTTAGTTCTTAAACAGGGACACAATCTCAGTGCCTACTTAGAAAAACAAGAAGGCTGGTCCCAATACGATGAGATCATTGATCTTGTCGTCAAATCCCAATATTTCACCGCTCTCACAATAGACCCACCAATACATCCTGAAACTCTCAATGAGTTCTGGGCTAATGCTGAGACAGTGATGGTGGATGATGAAGTTATCTCTCTCAAGTCAACAATTAAAGGGAGACAAATGGCCATCACACCGGCCATACTTGCAAACAGACTGGGTTGAATGATGTGAATGCCCCTGAAAAGTTTGACAACTCTGCAATCCACCTAACCATGACTGAGTGTGGTTATCAAGGTACTCTCTCACAAGCTACCATCTTTAAAAAGTATTTTAAACCAAAATATAAACTTTTGTTTCATTATATAATTATGTGCTTGAGTCCTAAAACAGGGTCTTATAACCAGATGCCCTCAACCTTTCAACCAATTTTCATTCCATTGTGAATGAAACAAATTTCAGGGCATCAAAACTTTTCTTTAATGAGTTGGTGTTACATCACAATAACACTAAGAAAAAGTTTTTGTTATATCCAAGGTTCATTATGCAATGCATAATAAAAGAACTGGGTGATGAGGTGCTTGTGGGTAAAACTGAAATTTTAAAACCCTTAACCTCACAAGCATACTCAAGGCACAACAAACAGGCTGCCTGGCCAGAAGATGACCAAGGGGAACCAGAACCAGTCTCCATGGAACCCTCATCTTCCAAAACTACACCACCAAAGGCCAAGAAACCCAAGGTACAAAAACAAAAACCCACCAAACCTAAAAGAAAAGCTGTTCAGGAGGTTGAGATGCCTGAACAAACTATTGTGCAATCTGCACTTCTTAAGGATGTGACTGAAACATCCTCTCAGTCTCATCCATCTCAAACCCCACCAAGAGCACCAATCACAATCCTTTTCAAAAGAAAAAGACTTAAGAAAACTATTCCCATTGATTCTTCTTTTGAAACTGCTGAACCCACTGCCCAAACTACTGAACCAGCACCCCAAATTTCTGAACCAGACATTGAAATAGCCAAACTTCTCTCTGGGCTAAAAGAGAAAGTCCCATCTACACATGTCAGTCCCCATCAACCACATAAAACAGGGGACATAGCCTCAGAAATTGACATGGATGTGGACACTCAAAGTCCTAACCAAAGAGATGAGGATGAACCAGAGTCTCTAAGCCCAAACTTAGAAACTTTTGGTACTTTTGAGGCTGCTACTACTCATTTACCACCCAGTGGTGGACCTGAGGATAGAAGTAACATAGCTAAGACCTCAACTGTGGCAACTACTGATGAAGGCTTAATGCCTGAGGTAGGAAATCCTCTGAACCAAGAAAAAGATGTACATGAGACAACTAAGTTGGGCTCAGCTCATGATGTAACTGATACAGTCCTCATTGAGGATGTAATCAGGGATTCAGATGATTCCATTGACTTGGATGATGTTTCAAAACACAAAACTACTGAATTGACAGCTACAAGTGAAGGTCCTGCACCTGGTGTATCTAAGCTCAAGAAGCTAGTCACACCAGCTCAGGTTAAAGCCCACTCAATCCTTGATTCCCCTAGAGTGGCATCTTCTGTACAACAAGAAGATCAACCAAAAACACACCCCTCACTACAAATGCCTACCCAATTCGCTGGGCAAACAAGCATAGAAATGAACCAGCTATGCAGCCCAGATGGTCCCTTATACCACATGATGAACACCCTCATCAAGAATCACTTCCAAACATACACAGCTAACTTGGAGCTGTCCATGAAGAACCAATTTGGAGTGATACAGACTAAGATGAATGATCTGTCCAACAAGATTGACTAAAACAGCAAACAGCTTGCTCATCTTATACGTCAGTTCTCCCAAGCTTCAACTTCAAAAGCTGATGAAGCCAAAAAGGGGGAGAAAATCAAGGTACCAATGGATACACTTGAAGCCAGAAGAAAGGCAAGAGTGGCTATCCTAGCAAGAGATCAAAAAGATCAAGCCAGAAAAGAAAAACTGGCCCAACAATTTGGTATCTCTATTCAAGAAGTAGAAGATGCTGAAAAGACTGATGAATCCCAAGGGCACAATGAAGAAACCTCTGATGGCCAAACTTCTGATGAAGAATCAGAAAGTACTGAAGATATAAGGCTACAAGGGCTGCAAATCCAGAGAAGTTTCAAACTGCTGAAGTGTCAACTTCAGTAGTTAGAACTTCTGGTGTTAAAAGAAGACCAGCTACTCAGAGAAAGAAATCAGAGGAGAATGTGAAGACTGATTTCAGAATGGTACTACTAGAAGGTAGTACAGTAGTCCATTCTGATTTTGACATAGAAGAAAAGCCTCTGATCACACAATTCAGGATCCTTCCACCTTTGCATATCAAATCCAGAAGACCATCACAGACAAACTGCACACTAAGGTAGTAACTGAACATCATTTGCCAACATTTCAGATACCTAATGTGATGCAACAAGAACAAGGAAGTGAATCCCACCTGAGAGTCACTAAAGTTGAAAACATCCAACACTCAGGAGAAACCCAGTTTACCACCATGGTTCCCTACACTTTAGACCTTGACAAGTCTAAAGAACCAATCATCAGATGGTCCTTTACTGATAGAAACTCAGTACTTGTGACAAGAAGAGATCAGACAAGCAGGGCCTATAGGTCGATGAATGATCTGAAGAAACTATCAACCAAAGACCTGCTTACAATCCAACACTTAGAACCACAGAAAGGGTCTCTTATTGATGAACAGCTGAACCAGCTCAAGAATTCCATGTTCAAAGGAATATGGAAAATTGTGAAGGACAGAAAAGAACAATAAGGAATTAGTAAGGTTTTGGCTTCATCAATCCAGGGGAGATTGTTAGGACAAAAAGGATTGGTGAAACCACTTTTGCAAACCTTAGTCTAATTCACTTCTGTCAAAATACTCTAAGTATAGAACTGCTGAAGAAGAAGGATCAAACTGCTGAAGAAGAGATTCAGAAGTCCTGAAGAAGAAAAGTCATCAGAAGTTCTGAAGTTCAAACCAGACACTTCTACTGAAGAACTACCGAAGACAAACTACGCATCAGTAGTTTGTCATTCATCAGTACTTACATGAAGATCTTTTCCACCGCCTTTGTATATCAGTAGTTTATTACTTTAGTATTTCTTTTTGCTTTATGTACAAGTTCCAAGACTGCAACTTGTTTCTTAACTTGCTTTTGGCAAGGTTCATGTATTTGTAAAGTCTATAAATAGAAGGGTTCATCCCTCTGTTTTAAACATTGATTTTAATACAAGAAATCCTTCAACACTTATTATTGTTATTTCCATTTCATGTTTATTGAGAATCTGTCAAAGTGTTTCATTCTCATTCAATACTTAGATTCTCAATAAATACTTATCATTTATTAGTTCTTGAATCCAGGGGGAGTAATAACTCCTGTTGATAAGTGTAGCTTTAAACTTATAACATTCCGCTGTGCTATCACTGATCAAGAACTTGCTAAACACTTAAGTGTTCACTAGCAAGTTCATACAAAAGAGCAATATACTGATCCAACAGTTAATATTTGTTCTTTTTCTTCATACAAGATATATTATTCTTATTTGAACTCTCCACTATATATATATATATATATATAGGTTTAGGATCATATACAAAGGACAAGTTTTGTGAGAAGTGTAAGAAGAGTTTTGGGCCATTAGATTGGTTATTTGGATAGTTAAGATTTAATAGTGGCAAAACTGTAAATATTGTTTTTAAAAACATGAAGGGGAAGGGTAAATGAGTAATTGGTCATATTTAGATAAAGAAACTAATCTCTCTCTCTCTCACTCATTTATTCCTGCAATTAATGCTCTCTCCACTCTCTCTCTCTCTCTCTCTCTCTCTCTCTCTCTCTCTTATCAAAAACTAAATCATCAAAACAATTTATCATCAAACTTCTAAATCAGATGAGGAAAATCGGAAAAAAATATGAGGTTTAAACTTCTATGTAATCACGATTTTCACAGAAACAAGAATGGAGTCAAGGTGTTTTAACGTCTGGAATCTTTTGGTTACCATTCACGTCATGGTGTTTTAACATCTGCAACGATTGCGTTGTGATTCATGACTGGAATGGTGTTTTAAATATGTTTTTGATAGATGTTTTTTCACATGATTTTAGCCATTCATACCTGTATATTCTTTTTTTATGATGTTCTTTGGAGTTTTGGTTTTTTATTCATATCAATGTGTTTTATCTTAATCTTGGTTATTTGTTGTTCTAATGTTTGGAATAATTGTGTTACATTCACATCTGAATGGTGTTTTAAATGGTGATTGTATCAGTTAGTTAAATGTTGTGATTGATAAAACACCATGTATGACCAACATCCTTTACATAAATATAATTAAAACACCAAACGTTATGTAAAAAAAATAAATGTTTGCCTTGAATATAAAACACAACAGGCTGATTATAAAACACTGCTGCCTTGAATATAAAACACCACAAGTTGATTATAAAACACTACGTATCTGTATGGTATTTTATAACTGCATATGAGAATTATATGTTAATAAAATATGTTTGAATTCTGAATTATGGTTAATGAAATATCCATATAAAAACTCCATTAGATTAATTACATGATAACTTCCTTATTTCATGTTTGATCATATTACCTTAATACCCTCATTCTATAAAAAAAAAAATAATAATGCCACGTGTCATCACCATAGTCCTTCTTACACTTCTCACAAAAAACACCATTTGTACAGGATCTTGACCCTATATATATATATAGGAAAAAGATCAAATAGGAACCAATACCCTAGTTAGGAGCTTAGGAACCAATCTGAGCCATCCATTTATAATTTTGATCTACGGGGTATTTGTGTAATTAGACAATTAAATATTATCTTTTTAATTGATTAAGACTTTTTTATATATGGCAGTTTTTTTAATTAGAGATTGGGTTTCCTTAAATCTCTCAACCATTATCATCTCTAATTTCTTAGTCATAAAAATCACGTTCATAGCAATCACGATTCATAATTCCAAGTTATGGATAATAATTCTATACATCAAAACATTGAATCACAATCTCATGTGATAGAAGATCATGAAACACCATCTCAAAAGAAACTAAATAGTGTTGAAAATCGAGGTATTTATGTATTGTTTTTTTTAACTGTATTTCGTTTTCTCATACGTTTTTGTGATTTGTATCGGATGAGCCGTATAGTTTCGTTTTATTTTTGACTTTCGAAAAAGTTTGTTTTGTATTCTGGAATTCATACTTACGTATAGTATTGGAATGACGATATAGTTATACACTGGTGTAATTATATGTAATTATTGTTTCGTACAGCGATAAAAAGATTTGTTGTTAGTTTTATAGTTGTTATACACCAGTGTATAACAACATATCTATTAATTATTATACACAAGTGTAGTATAGTACATAAATGACGTTCTAAATGTTACGTTAAATATACACAGGTGTATATTCATTAGGAAAAATGAAATGTGCAGTATGATACAGCTTGTGTGTTACTCAATATTTGACGATTGTTCAAAAGCTCATGGTACTAAAATGTAAATATTTGATTATTGAATATTGTTTTAAAACATGTGAAAATAAATACATGACAACAAAAATACAGATAGTTGATTGATTAAATCTAAGTCCAAAGTTCTATGTGAAGCGTCAAGCAGCTTATCCTGAAACATGCACGAAAATAAATTTTGTCAACATATGATGTTGGTGAATATTACCTAGCTTTGTATATGTAGTATAAGTTGAAAAGCGATACAATTCATGTGTCTAGCCTCACCAAGGCATTATGTAAGCACATAAGTAACCAAACAAGACAAAATGTAAAGTTGATAAGGTAAAATTGATAATGAGCACCCTAACACATGTCAAGTCTAAAAGAGCACCATAACATAAGTTATGTCAAAATGAGCACCGTAACATAAGTTACGACTATATGTAAAGAGCACCATAACATAAGTTATGTCTAGATGTATGATTTTGTACGTAAGCTACATTCATGTTCAAACATAAAGCACAAAGATAAACAAGACACGTATATGAATTGTAAATGAAGAAAAATGTATGTGTAAGTGAATGTGCAAGTTTTGTATACTTGTGCATGAATCACCCCAAAAGTGTAAAAACGAAAAAGGGGATAAGTAATACTCACCTTAGCAAGGTGTTAAGTCTTGTGGAATTGAATAAGTGTAATCCAACGTTGCCAAGTATCACCCTATGTTTAAGGTAATAAATGAGTTTAAGTCTTTCTAGTCTACAAGTATTTCTAGGGTTCCTAATTTGGAGATAAGTAATTGATTAATTATTAGTTAGGTAAATTGTTTAATAAATAAAAGAAATTTGGAAAATAAATAAATAAAAGACTATTTGTAGATTTTTGATTAAGGATGGCCATATTATAAGATTTTAAGTATGAAAATAATTTTTATAAAATTATTTTCTCAAAAATTGAATATTTAGTATATTTATTCCTATTTGTCAAAATATAACATTAATATCTAAAAAAATATTAAAATTAAAGAGTATTCAAATTAAAATTTATATTTTTGTTATAAATAAACAAAAATAATTTATGTAAAATTTTGGGATAAAAATATTGAAAAATGAATTTATTATGATTTAAAATAACAAAAATCAATTAAAAATATGAAACAAACGATTTTTCTAAAATACAATTTATTTCTGAAATGCTTATTGTTCTACAAGTTTAAAATAATTTTTGTGAAATTTTATAAAGTCGTTTAGATATTTTTTATAGAATTTTAAAGTTATAATTGAATAAATTTGTAATATTTAATAATATATATAAAATAAATGATTTTTGAAAAACTAAAAATTGTATGATAAACTTTACCATTTGGATAACATAAAATAAATTTTGTAGAATTTATAGAAATCGTTTTGTTAAATAAAAGGATTTTTCTTATATGTTGATTAATAAAAGAATCATAAAAATTCAATATTCAATATTAGGTAGTGTTTAAATAAACTACAAACTGGTTGTAAATGTTCTCAGGGTCCAGACCAATTGGTCTGGGCTTGTGATTATAAGTCCTAGGAAGCAAGAGGTCATGGGTTCGAATCCCGTTACAACCGGTTTTTATATGTTTAAAGACTTGTTTTCTTTATCCAAAAAACATAGTGACTGTGGACTCGAACCAAGGTCACAGCCGGTTCATGTCTTCAATACAGAACATATCACCAGCTGATCTATAGATCAGTTGGTGCTTATGTTCAGATCGAAAAAAAAATAAATATGCTAACTGTGATGAATCATCTTCCCCAAATCAAAAGTATGAACCCTAGATCCTAATTAATTACAAAACGCGACCAATAACCCAATTAACAATAGGTTACTGATCTAAATGTGCCGATTAACATATGTATTCAAGGAATTTGATCATACCAACACGCAAGGCTTCCTAATCGTGAGTCAAACGTAAAGTCAAACGAACCAAAAACTCTTCAATTCGTGATATATATCGACTGTGAGGTGTTTTTGATGGATGGGTTATGCAAATCGGCCCTGTAGGGGTCTGTGTGTGAATTTAATCGAGCTAACAACATGTATTTATACGGATTAGATTTGGGTTGTTTAGGAATGTTTTAAACTTGGTCAAAATCGACATAATTGGCCCATTAATCACGCATATAAACGCGTAATTAACAACATAAACACTGGTATGGATATTTCGCACACTTTGGTAAGTTTTGATTTGGAAATGGAGTTGTAATCGGGTCGAATTGGAAGGTGGTTTGATTGGGTTTGTCTAGAACGTACCTGGACATACTATATGTCCAGATTCATAATGAATCTAGATGGTATTATGTCTAGGTTCATTATTTTAAAAAAAAATCTGAATTGTTTAATAGTTTTACTATTATTATTATTATTATTATTATTATTATTATTATTATTATTGTAAAAGAAAAGATTTTTTTTTATTTACGACAACGACTCGAGTAGATGCAAGAAACAAGTTCGCAACTTTTATTATTGAATCAAATCTTCGAATTACAAGGATTATAAATGTAAATTTATGAAATGAGAGGGACTAAAAGTCGGATAAAAGATAAAATGAAAGGTGACGGATGTCACAGCATCCCCTACTTTTAGAAATTTCGTCCCGAAATTCCTTCAAGTAGACGTATAAACAGGGTTCTGGGTACTCGAGTAAATGTTATAGTGAGTATGGTCGAGTTTAATGACAAGTAGAGCTTTGGGTAGCGTGATAACCTGACTTGAATGGACTCGAATGTTAGATATAATTGGATTAAATCTATCTAAGGATTATTACCAGTGGTCAAGACCCAAAGTACTAGGCCTTGAAAATAAAGTTAGGGTGGTTGGAAGAAATAAGTTAGACTATGAATCGACGTTTTGAACTACCAAGAGAATTGGGTTAGTTCCTGGTCTAACTTCCAGTCTCACTTTCGATGCATCATTAGTGTTTATATATAGGGTGTACCGCAGCTAACCCACCACACCATTGATACCTCAAAAACGTACTGGACGTCTACCAAAAACCCTAATAGAATTTCACACCACCTTATGTACCTGTAAATTCATGATTACGTTCCGGACCGGAATCATCAATTTACCTTACATTAGGGTTTTATGTCCTTCTATGAACCTAATCTAATAACACATTAAAGCAAATATGTTTCACAAGAAGATGACACAACAAACACGTTGGGTTACAATGAGACGTTATCAACGAAATGAGGCTTTGTAATAATGAGGTCAATTACATTGGTTTGCAACGACTTGCAAGCAAAAATTTAAGTATGGGCTACCACTCACCTGGGGAGCCCTTTAAGTGAGATGTTTGTCTGTGTTGAGTGGATAAATGTAGTAGTTATTTTTCATAGATCAACATGCAAATTGATAAATGCAAGCAAGTTTGTAATTACGGCAAGCATTTAGTATAAGTGTGATCTTAGTTGGCTATAGAAAATAGTTCATATTTGGCCAGCCATGTTTACGAGTATCATGAATAATTAAATATTCAAAGAAAATCAAATTAAGAAAAATCAAGTTTAATATAACAAACAATCATGTTTTTAGAAAAGTTCTGTAGGATCAAGTATCAAGTTTTTAATAGTTTGGTTTTCATGGAAATCAAGTCCAAATGTTTCAATAAAATGTAAGGTAGAGTCCTAAATTTCTACGATTTAAAATAAACGGAACCAAATATGATAAATTTCCAACCTGCGTTCATACATAATAGTATGCAAGAAATTTCTAGATGTTATATGCTTATGAGTATGACACAATGGGTACAAAATGATAATAGGATCAAGAAAATGAAAACACAAGTATTGGATTCTCGAGTCTTAAGAAGATTTCATCCATGGCTTAGCCAGTGGGGTTCACGCCATCCTGACCAGTTGCTTCGTTGATGTTGATATTGAAAGCTCGTCCATGTGCCACCTGGTTTACATTAATCAATTCAGGGCATCGATGTCGCATGTGGTTAGGGTCTCCACAATTATAACATGCCCGGCCGTTAGTAATCGGCAGTGGTTCCTGGGCAGCTATTTGATGATTATCTTGTGTCCTAACCATTACACGACAAGTAGTGGCAAAGTGTCCAAACCTTCCACATCTAGTGCATTGACGACATGGAAGATTTGCAGGGTGATGATACTTGCAAGTGTTGCATTGAGGATGGACTCCCGTGTAGGCTTTCTTGATAGGAGGTTGTGTCACAGGATTCACAACAACATGGTTCTGATTATCGCCCATTCGTTTCTTAGAGTTCGAAGAAGGAGTGGCGGCCTTTGCTAAAACAGTCTTAGATGGTTCAACGACATGGGTGGTTTTCTCAGCAGACGTCTTGGTGCCCTTCCTAACCAAGTTTCCTTTCTTTACGTGTTTGTCTGTTAAAGTGGCTGCGAGTTGAATTGCTTCTTCTACCGTAGCGGGCTTGCTACCAGTGACAGTATCCTGAATTAGATCAGGTAAACCCTCAATATACTTCTCAATTGCTCGGGATAGCGGGGTAACCATATGAGGAACAAGTAGGCTGAGTTCATGATATCTGGTAGTATAAACTAGGTTTTCTCCACTGTCTTGCTTCAACTCATAAAATTCATCCTCTAACTTTTTGATTTCATTTCTAGGGCAAAACTTTGCAATCATCAACTCTTTAACTTCCTCCCAAGTTAGTGCTAAAGTAACTTCAGTGCCCCGGTTGCGTTTTTCGCCGTTCCACTAAGTTAATGCCTCTTTTTGAAGGACACTGGTGGCATAGCGATCGCGGAGTTCGTTAGGACACTCGCTGTTCACAAAGGTGTTCTCCATGCTTTCGAACCACTGGAGAAGGCCAGTAGCACCCTCCACACCAGTGAATTTTGTGGGGTTGCAGGAGTTAAAGTGTTTGAAAGTGCACCGAAATTGAGTCGTACCCTCTGTGTTGGCACTGTTACTAATCTGGGTTAACTCACTGACAAGATTTGGGATCACTGCAGCAATTTTCTCAGCGACTAAAGATGCGAGGCGACGATCAGAACGTTGTCCAGAAGCACGAACAGTGCGTTGGTTGGCATCACGGAGCATGCGGCGAGCAGACATCTATGAGGCAGTCAATGAATAATCATGAGATTAGAAAATGTAAGTATATAACCGTAGAGATGATTATGAAAGTATGAACTTGTAAGCAATATATGAAAATCATGAAATACAAAATATTGTATATGAAACGAGAGAGTATTATTGAAAAACTTTCATAAAATGCTTGGAGTGCCCTTGTCTAGCTGTAAAGCCCAACAAGAACGTTGACTTTTCAAAGGAATTGAACCCAATGGTAATCAAAGAAGACATGCTTTAGCCTATAAGTGGACACTCACTCCAGGAATCCCCAGGTAAGCATAACAGGTCCGTTATTGGATTTATGCGCTATGCTTGCCTATGCCAGAAAACCCAGTGTACAGGCATCCACCCTTCCAGATTGCACGTGTTCCATCACACTCATTAAAGCTCAACAACTTTGAAGGAGCAAAATAAGAGTAGGCATTATGCCTAAGAGTGTCTTCATGAAAGGTACTGCTCCCGCTCCATGATGATGTAGTCTTTCCACTCCTTGTAGGACACCATCTCTATACACCATGATGAAAGATGAGGAGAAATGGGGAAGAAGGGAAAGATAGAGGAAGGAAAGTAGAGGGAAATGAGGGGTAGGGTAATTTAGGAAATATTATGCATGAAAGTTGAAGTTCGGTTATAGTCTAGGCCATTTCATCTAATAACCTAGTTCCCTATAACCATGGCTCTGATACCAATCTGTAACACCCCAACCGATGGCTGAATCATCGAGGTGTCACGTAGTGACGATTGTTCAAAAGCTCATGGTACTAAAATGTAAATATTTGATTATTGAATATTTTTTACAACATGTGAAAATAAATACATGACAACAAAAATAGAGATAGTTGATTGATTAAATCTAAGTCCAAAGTTCTATGCGAAGCGTCAAGCAGCTTATCCTGAAACATGCACGAAAATAAATTTTGTCAACATATGATGTTGGTGAATATTACCTAGCTTTGTACATGTAGTATAAGTTGAAAAGCGATACAATTCATGTGTCTAGCCTCACCAAGGCATTATGTAAGCACATAAGTAACCAAACAAGACAAAATGTAAAGTTGATAAGGTAAAATTGATAATGAGCACCCTAACACGTGTCAAGTCTAAAAGAGCACCATAACATAAGTTATGTCTAAATGAGCACCGAAACATTATGAGGAGAGCCACTGACTTTATTCAGAAGACTGGCAGGACTGATCTCTCAACCTCTCCCAACACCACATACGGATTCAACAAAGCAAAAGTTACATGCTTCAACTGTGGTGAGAAGGGACATTTTAAAAAGAATGCACACAGCCAGCACAACAAGGTAACCGAAACCCTTTCAATTCAACATACCAAAATAGACAAAACCAAAACCAAAATCAAGTGTCTTACAACAGTCCCAACATCTCAAGCTTTCAACCACAAAACACTTATCAGAACCGTCAACAAAACACCAACACCAGACAATCCACAACTCAAAATCAACCTCAACAAAATCCAAACCGAACTATAGTTCCTATCTCTACACCTAACACACAAAACCAAAACCAAACTGATAACCAAAACCAAGCACTTGTAATCCAAAAGGATGAAGGTTTTGACTGGACTGGTATGCAATTGGGGGTGGAGGAGATCACTGCTGGGAATGTTGCATGTGTGGCACAGCAGATGAGGTTGGATGAGAATGAGGAGATTGAAGAAGAGGTTGTGATTGAAAAAGTGTCTGAGTTGAAGATTGAGGAAGTAAATGAGGAGATGATTGTGGAGAGTGAAGACAAGAAATCGGGGATGATTCTTGATTCTGTCACTGATGTTGGAGACCAATACGATTCAGCTTACTCGGATATGGAGAGTGAATCTGATTCAGAGACTAGTGTGAATTCACTAGATGATGACATTGACCAACTGTTAGCTGAAGCTGATTTCCTGATGACTCGCAAGTCATGTATGGTGGATGATGCATGCACCAAGATTGACTACTCCAAATTCTTCGCAGGGAAGGAAGCTCACTTTGCTTTGATGGCCATGACAGAACCTCCTAAGCCGGTAAGTTCTAAAACTCAAACTCAAGCGTGTGTTAAATGTGATAAATGTGCTGATTTTGAAAAACTGACTGATGAAAACAAGCTTCTCAAGGTCCAACTTGAGAGTGCCAAAATCAACTGTCAGATTTATCAAAAGGACTTAAAAGATTTCAACAAAGTTCTTGATGGTTATAAAAAGGATGTGTCTGAACTTAAAAAGACATTGTCTATCAAACAACTTGCCATTAATAATTACATCAATGAAATGGAAAACACTAAATTGGAAATGGCAACCATCAAGTGCTTTGCGGAAAAAAAGTTTACAAGAAATTAGAAAGTTACAAGCACATAGCATATGTAGTCGACCATATCATTGAAGAACCCTCCCAGTCAAATAGTGCAAACTATAAGTCGGTCCCATCTCCGGTATTGTTTGAGAATCACACTTTACATGCAATACCACCGGAGACTTTAATCAATCCTGATTCCACACCAGAGAATGAGCCTAACACTTCCAGTGTCGGGGATCCATATTCTGATGTGAGACCAGTACTGGGAAATAGTGAGGGTGTGGTCGCTACTGATGATTCAGATGAAGAAGATGAAACATCTGAGACGGTTGAATGTGATAGTGATATCCCTGATGAAAATCATATAATCACTACTGAGCCAGTCTCACCGTCTCAGATCATTCATCCAATGGCAAATGCTCATCGTAAAAATGAGGTCAAGAAAAATGAAAAGTTTGTTGGTAAGAGTTTTGAAAAGAAAGAGGTAAAGAAGGTTGAGAAAAATGTGAGAAAACCGGTTGAAAAGAAAGTTGAAACCAAAACTGAGAAAAATGTGGTTAAACCGGTAGAAAAGAAAAATGAGCTTAAATCTGAGAAAACCAATGATGTGAGCAACGAATCGTGTGATAAACCTGTCAAAATCTTCTATCGGATGCAAGGCTCCGATAAGATTTTATCCGATGATGAATATCCGATTAAGTTTGTCAATTATTCAAAAATAGAAAAGATCTGGCAGGAAAGTACAATTTGGTTTCCAAAATTTGAAAGAACCAATGACATTCCTCAAGAGATTTTAGACAAAATTTATTCGGATAAAGAAGCAAAAGTCAATGTCACACAATTTGTTTTGCCTGTTCATAAAGAAAACAGTTTTATTGAACCGACTTACTCAAAGGACCCAGCTCCTGAGAGTTTAAGGAAACAATGCATGGTCGATCGATATCCCATTGCTAGCTTTTCCAAGTCGCCGATCAAGGAAAACTATGAGGAATACCGTGCGTGTTATAAGTGCGGGGAACGGGGACATTTACTTGCCGCCTGCCCGTACGTACGACACAAAAGGCACGAGGTGGAGATGAGGCAATATCATGAGTATCCGGTTAACAACTACGGCTATCAACAAAGACGACATTTCCCTCAGCAAGAATCTTATCATAATCAAAACAATTTTTACAACAAGAGGGAAAACCGTCCGATGACGTATGATAAGCGCAACCGGATGACCATTGATAAATCTGTTAAGAAACCTGTGATGAACTCAACTGCTGATAACAAAAAGGTAGTTCCCAAACCTAATGGAAAACAAGCAGTTGGACCTGTCTCTGTTAAATCAGAGAAGGTAACCAAGAAGGTCGCTTTTAAAGATGAAGTAAAGAAACCGACTGAGACTTCAAAATCTCAGATTCGGATCTTGAAAAGATCTGAGCAATCTTGGTCATCTAAGGAATCTGAAGGAGCCTCTACTTCACAGAGTGAGAAGAATGAGAAAAAGAAAGTTGTTAGTGAGAAGAAAGGGGTTGAAGTAACCCAAGATGTTTGTGATTTGAAAAACTCTTTGAAACAACCTGTTCAAAGACCCAAGACCAAACAGGCTTGGGTCCCCCGAAAGAACTAACTGCTCTACTTTAAATGTGCAGGGAGCTCCAGCTGGCCCTGTTAGCAGCCTATGGATTGTTGACAGTGGAGCTTCTGGTCACATGACAGGGGACCTCACGCTACTCTTTGACATCAAAAACATTAACGGAGGTTATGTCGCATTTGCTGGTAATAAGGGAGGCTACATTACTATGGAGGGTAGTGTAAGCAATGGGGTCGTAACATTTGAGCGAATTTCTTATGTAAAACAGATAGACTATAATCTGCTCAGTGTTAGTCAAATTTGTGATAAACAATTTTCTGTGTATTTTGATGACAAATCCTGCTACATCTTGAAACCTGGGTTTGAGCTACCAAAAGAGTGGGTGATGCTGAAGGCACCGAGAGTTAACAACTTGTATATTCTCGACATGTCAAAAGCAATGACCACCCATGGCCAAGTCACGTGTTTCCTCTCCAAGGCTATAGAAAAAGAATCAATTATGTGGCACAGGAGAATGGGACACATCCATTTGCGAAAGATGAATCAGCTTGTGAAAAATGAACTTGTCACGGGAGTTAATGTGAAACACTTCCATCTGAACGACAAGTGTATCAGTTGCAAAAAGGGAAAGCAGCACAAACAATCCCATAGACCAAAGAAGGTTAATTCCGTTGAATTGCCACTTGAACGTTTGCATATGGATTTATTCGGTCCAGTCAGACGTAAAAGTCATGCCGGGGAGTAATACTGTCTTGTGGTGACTGATGATTATTCAAGATTTTCATGGGTAATGTGTTTGCATCAGAAAAGCGACACTTTTGATAACCTGAAGGTTCTGTTTACACGTCTGGAGAATATATATGGTCTTAAGATCAAACGAATCTGGAGTGACAATGGGACGGAGTTTAAAAACGCTCAGATGGAGGATCTTTGTGCAAACAAAGGAATTCATAATGAATATAGCGCTCTGTATACACCCCAGCAGAACGGTGTCGCAGAGAGAAAGAACAGGACTCTTATAGAGACGGCGAGAACTATGCTTGCGGATTCAAATCTTCCAGTCATGTTCTGGAACGAAGCTATTTACGCGGCATGTTATACTCTTAACCGTGTTTTGACAGTGAAGAAGTTTGGCAAGACTTCTTATGAGCTGTTGAACCGACGCAAGCCGAATCTGGAGTATCTAGAACCATTTGGTGCCCCATGTACAATGTTGAATCCTTCGGAGAAGTTTGCACCAAAGGCTGAAGAAGGTTATTTTGTTGGATATGCAACCCCATTAAAACGGGTATTCAACAAAAGAACTAGAAAAGTTGAGGAGTGGACTAATGTCGAAGTTCAACGATATACACAAAATGTACAAGGTGGAGGACCAGATTGGATGTTTGATTACAAAGACTTCTTTGAATCATTCAATCTAGATAGCATGGTTAAAGAAGCTGTACTTCGCTTATACTACGAGGTCGAAAACGCCGTAACTTCACCGTTAGTGCGTCCGATCACGGTAAACCCTCAAGCAGCTTCTAATGATACCACTGCTCCTGTGTTGGAAGAAGAGGTGTTCCAAGAGGCTTCTACATCGCTTAATTCATCAGAATCAGAATATGAAGACGATGATGCAACAAGTGAAGCTATTCTGGACAATGCTACAGTGACACCACCAGTGAACCCAATTAACACTGATGCTTCAACATCGAATGTGGGTAATGATCTGGTTTCTACAGAGAATTTGACAACTCAAACGGGAGTACAAGTACCTGATTATCCGGAATCTCGGATACATCGGATACACCCGCTTGAACAGGTTATTGGTGATCCTGGTAGCAGTGTGATGACAAGAGGGCAGCTGAGAAATGCTCAAGCACCAGAAAACATTGGCAATCTTGCTTTATATGCCAAAATTCAGAAATCTAGTTTTCAAAATGACTGGTCATTTGCTTGTTATGTTTCGCAGGTCGAACCGCGAACTTACAAGGATGCTCTTTTGGATGACTCCTGGGTGGAAGCAATGCAGGAGGAGTTATTACAATTACAGAAACTTGGTGTATGGACCCTAACAGATTTGCCCCCTAGAAGAAAGAAAATTGGAACCAAATGGGTGTTTAAATGCAAGAAGGATGACAGAGGAGTCATAGTGCGAAACAAAGCTCGTTTGGTTGTTCAAGGTTTTCATCAGGTTGAAGGAATCGACTACAATGAAATCTATGCACCGGTTGCACGCTTGGAAGCTATCTGAATGTTCCTCGCGTTTGCATCATAGAAGAAATTTAAGGTGTATCAGATGGATGTAAAGAGCGCAGTTCTTTACGGTGTGGTCAAAGAGGAAGTTTACGTAGGTCAACCGCCAGGCTTTAAGGACCCTATTCACCGAGATAAGGTTTATGTGTTAAACAAAGCTCTCTACGGGTTGCACCAGGCTCCGAGACAATGGTATGAGGAGCTGAGCACGTATCTTCTCTCGAAAGGATTCAAACGCGGACTGGTAGACTGCACACTGTTCACGAAACGAACAGGAGATGATTTGCTTCTCGTACAAATTTATGTTGATGATATTATATTCGGGTCTACTAACGAACTTCTGTGCAGGGAATTTGAACAAGTTATGCAGGAAAAGTTCGAAATGAGCGCAATGGGAGAAATGCAGTTTTTCCTCGGTTTGCAGGTGGAGCAAAGACCAACGGGGATCTTTATTCACCAGACGAAATACGTTTCTGAAGTCTTGAGCCGATTCCAGATGGATGATTCGAAGCCGATGGATACCCCGATACAGCCCAATCACAGGATTGGAGTTGACCTTAAGGGGGAGCTGACTGATCCATTTACATACAGAGCAATCGTCGGATCTCTGATGTATCTCACAGCGTCAAGACCTGATATAATGTTTGCGACATGTCTTTGTGCGCGATATCAATCGAAGCCGAAACAGAGTCATCTTGCAGCTGTCAAGCGTATCCTTAGATATCTGAAGGGTTGTCCATCGAAAGGACTTTGGTACCCTCATGATGATAATTTTGACCTAATCGCTTTTAGTGATGCAGATTGGGGCGGCTGTGACAAAGACAGCAAATCCACAACGGCTGGATGTCAGTTTATGGGGAGCAGGCTCATGACCTGGCAATGCAAGAAACAAACCGCAGTTTCACTATCAACATGTGAAGCAGAATACGTTTCAGCATCAAGCTGCTGCTCACAGGTTCTTTGGATCCAACAGCAGATGGTGGATTACGGTTTGCAATTTCTTAAAACCCCTATTTACTGTGATAATGAGGCCGCAATCGCATTAACAAAAGACTTAGTAAATCACTCAAAGGCTAAACATATCCGGATTAAATATCATTTTATCCGTGATTGTTATGCTAAAGAGTTGATCGATATGGTCAAAATCCACACTGATTACCAACGCGCAGATCTTTTTACCAAAGCTTTTGACAAATCCAGATTTGATTATCTTTTAAAAGCTAATGGTATTAAAGAAAAACAGGACTGATCACCACCTCAGTCTATCACTTTTTAGTTTAAATTTTTACTGCTTTTCAGAAAAATTTCGAAAATTCAAAAACATTGAAAAATTTCAAAATCCATAAAAAATTGAAAAATTTCTTTGCTGACTGCTATATCTTCTTCCCTTAGATTAATGCCGTCAGATTTCTGTGAACAAACGATATCTGGGCAGTCACATATTTGAAATGCTCCAGCTTATCCTTGGGAACAGTAAATTCGAAAATCTATAAAAAATCAGAAAATTCTAAAATGATTTCCTGGAGTATTAAGGGAAATGATAGTACATCAGTGGGGATCTGACACATTCTAAATAATGTAATGCTATATAGGGCGTGTGTCTGAGTCTGTGCGATGTGCTGATAGGCTTCGTAGACCTATTACTGCGTGCCTGATACATACATATCAAACGAATTGTTGTGTGGATGAACTCCTCATGGGCATATGGTCTTAGTACCGTAATTTCGTTTGATAGGGTATATGTACAAAACTCGGAGGTTTAGGGTCGTTATGTTATTAGTTGTCTGGGGATAGCCTCTCTGATCTTCTGCTGTAAGTCATTACGGACCTAGATCAGATAGGGTGTCTTTATAAAAGAGCTATATGCCAAATCCTAAAAGTTACCGAATTGAGGAACTTTCCATGTTATATGATAATCAAAGATTATCTATTACATCGTATTGATCATTGATGCAAATCATGATTAATATCAGTCCTCAACCTGGTATAGTGCATATGTTACTTTGCTGCATTAATTTGCTGACCTGTATACCTCTATGCATTATATCTTGTATAATTACAGACGACGAAAGCATAATCACGCTTTACAATGAGTCTTTGTGCATTTACTTCTTGATACGGGAGTATGTCGTGTGTGTGGGAACCACAGACAATTGCGTTTATACTATAAATATCAGTATCAGTATAAAGCACTGCACAAAAGTCTGCATGTGAGTTTATGTGGATCACAATATCAGCAGTTGCCAGATCACACATTGTCTTTAATGATAATAATTTCAAAAAGATCAACAGTGTGATCAGATTTCTCAATAACTGATATGATCCCTTTACCGGAAATCACAAAAATATTTACAGTTTTCATTTACATTTCTGCATTTTGTTTTATCGTCAAAAATTACAAAACTCAAAAAGATTTTAGGTGTGTTTTAGCATAAACTTTAGAAAATCCAAAAATATTTTTCTTTTTCATCTTATTTTTGATAACTGATGGTGGTTGATGTCGATTTTCTAAACCTTGATACACCATTTGAGCTTTGTAACTTTTCAAATGTGAAAACATGAATGTTGGATGCTTAAAAGTTGGAAAATAATTGGACCGGGACTCGTTTTTGAGATTTGGAAAATTTTCAAAAATCCCAATTCTCATTCGCCCATTCGTTTGGTCGAATGTGGGATTTTACTTGTTCATTCGTTTGTTTTGTCGGGCGAAGGAGAGTGTTCATGAAATTTTCTCATTCGAACCTTTTTGACTTCATTCGTACCCTTTCAATAGGGTCGAAGGAGACAAAAGTATCTCCTTCGTATGACCAAAACGGGCGAAGGAACAAGCCTATATATACCCATCTTCTCATTCGAACCCCATTTATAATTTTTTCCAGATTTTAACTGTAAACTCACCTTATTGCTCGTTCGTTTAACATCATTCCATTGTGTTACTGCATTCATACTGATCCTTTTGCCATAAATCTTACAGGTTTTCATCATGGATTCAACCTTTAATCCCTGTTTTAACAGTCCGAGCCCTAAGTGTTTAAAATCGTTTCTATTCATTATAATAATAACAATTGATGCTCAGGTTTTATTGTGTGTGTGTTTTAGGGGGAGAAATAACCAAAAACAAGGTTTCAAACTTGTCAGATTGATCAATCGTGGTTTAAACCCTACTTTTTGGGTGAAAACACAAACACAATCTATAATTGTTGAAACTGTTGATTTGGAAATGTTTATCGGCATTATTAGGACTGATTTCAATCAAATGGACATGTTTAGGATCATTAAATTTCAAAATTGATTTTTCAAATTTATGAACTGCTTCCTTCAACCAGATCGAATGGGCGAAGGAAGAAAGTGAAATGGTCGAATGAGGACTGTTTGGGCGAATGAAACATTTTATCAAAACCATCACATTCGTACTCATTATTTCTCATTCGTACCATTACAAAACCACCTTCGTACCCCCGTTTGGGCGAAGGAGGAGGTTTTTGACCAAAACTTTTCAATTTGAAATTTTGTCGATTTTTAACGTGTGTTTTTGTTTGTTTTGCAGATTTAACAATGTCCGAACAACAGAAGACGACGGAACAAGCAGGATCCTCATCACAACCTGTTAAACAGCTAGATTTTGAAAACGCGCACAACTGCTGTGCGTATCTGGGAGATGTGAAGAAGCACACAGAATTCGTCGGCATCATTGAGTTTTTGAAAAGAAGCAGGGTAATAGATGCCATTGCTATGCCGACAGTGATCTACAGAGATATGATTCAGGAGTTTTGGTCGAATGCTAAACTTGATTTCTGGAAGTGTGAATCTTGTTTGACAAGCAGAATTCAAGGACAACGAGTAATTGTGTGTGAAGAGGATTTGAGAGAAGCATTGAATTTGAATGATGATCCGAAAGATCCAAAGGAGTTTACGTTCATGGATCAACGAAAGTGCTTTCTCAGGATGAAGTACAACGGACCTATCACTGACGGTTCGTTGCATAAAGGAAAACTGTGCCCACAATTCAAGTATCTGGCACACGTTTTGATTCACGTTCTCGGATCTGCTGCGGGAGGTTATGACTTGATGAGGAAGAGCATCAGTTCGATGATGGTTGCTTTAGTATTGAACAAACCGTTCAATGTCTCTGGCATGCTGATGTCTCATTTACTGGATCCCGTGAATGGAACGAGGAACTTGAAGTTTCTTTTATATCCTCGTTTTCTTCAAATGATATTCGATCACAAGTATAAAGAGCTGAAGAGAGATCCTAAACACATTGTTGTTCAGGAACACATGTCACTGAATACACTAGCTAGAATGAAAGCTTATAAGGGTTTGTCTGTTGAAGAACGTCCTCCAGTTAGACGTTTGTTTGGACATCTAGCTAGAGTGGATTACACAGATCCGGGTGAGGGGCTTGTAAGGAACATAAACAGTGATTCTGATCAGGATAATCCTTTACATCATGTTGATCCTGACGCTAAGCGCAAGAGACAAGTTGTGAATGTAGGCGCGAAGAGTGGTAAGACAAAGAAACAAGAGATAAGGATAGAGGTTTCTGAACCAGAGGAGAAGAAAAGTACTCAAGGAAGAAATAAGAGGATGGCGAAAAAGGGTTTACACATAGTTGATGAAGCGTCTGTTGACTCAGAAGAGACGATAGAGGAATAACAGTGGAATTCTGATGCTGAGACGGTAGAGACGACCATGCCCAAGGCCACTGAGGCTGGTGCGTCTGCTAGCCAAAATATTGAAGATCAAGGGAACAAAAGTCCTATTCCCGTTGATGTAGAAGATTTGGGTTTTAATGTTGAAGAGACGTTTGTTGGATCTCCTGTGCAAGCTGCCAGAAAAGAAAAGAAGAAACAGGAGAAGCCAAGTATAAAGAGGAAGAAAGAGATAGAATCTTTGATAGTTGGTAAGAAACTGCCACCAGCTACAAGTTCTAAATCACCGGTTACTGCACCAGTTCATAAGAAGCAGAAGACTGCAACAACATCTAGCACACCACAAACTGAAGAAATACCGATGGATGATGTTAATGAAGCATTGGATAATGTGCTAAAGAAGATCAGAAAAGGAAAATTACCTGATGCTGTTGAACCACCAAAGAAGACAAAAGTTGCGATGGACAGTGATATTATGACTGCTGTGAATCAGAGACTTTCTGAGATGATGAATCTGATTAACAAACAACAGACGGAGATTGAGCAGTTAAAGTCCAATGACAAGAAGATGTTGGAAGTCGTGGTCACATCGGCAGATGATAATGAAACCTTGAAGAAGACAATCAAGAGATTGAAGAGAGAAAACAAGAAGTTGCTGAAGCATGAGCAACGTAACACCAGAAGGATCATAGTTTTGAAGGAGGAGAACAAACAGCTGAAAAAGAGTAACAAGCATATGGATGATTTGATCAAAAACTTGTACTCTCAAGCTCCTCAACTTCAAGTTGGTGAAGTGGACAAAGAAAGAGAAGAAGATCAAGTTGATTATGAATTGTCTGATGAAGAAGAAGATGATGAACTTGATGAAGATGCTGGTAACGATACAAAGAAGAAGAAGAAGGATGATAAGGATGATGGAGGATCAGATGATGGTTCGAGTGATGGTAACGGCTCTGCATTCGATGATAGTAGTGATGACGATGATGATGACGCTGATAAATTTACATATGAGAAGCGTGACTCAGATAAGGGTGGTGAATCGAGCTCTAAAGCTCCTGGTGAAAATGTCGATGATGATATTTTCTGGAACGAGAAGTTGCAGTCACTGTCTGAAGATGATAAGAACAAGTATCGCCAGATGCTCACTGATCGAGTCTGGACGATCGACATGACTACCAGGTTCCCAGAAATATTTGAATCGAACAATAAACTATTCGAGTTGGAGTATGATGACCCTGATCTTGAGGATGGGGAAGTTTCAGCGGCTATTTCGAAAGAAATTCTTGAAGGTTTAGCAAAGCAAGTAGGCAAGACGTTGGAAGAATTACTTGATGACAACTTCATACCTAAAATACCTGAGAAGGAAGCCGGGAATCATTCTGATGACCGTGACGTTCCTGCATTCGAAGAAGTTGAAATGGAAGACATTACTAGCGAAGAATATCCACAATACTTCAGGACGAATCAAGATTGTGGATTCTCTTTCTCAGATGAACTACTAAACCATGTCGAGAAGCTAGCAAAAGAAAAGAGCAAAGCATTTGAAGATGAAATCTTTAAAGGGCATAACAAGCCACAGTTCGAGCAGTCAGAAAGTTTGAAAGAGTTGTTGAAGAAGTTGAAAGAAAAGGAAAACAATCATCCAAAACCTGATATTCAAGGAAGCTTTTACAAACTTCACAATAGGATTTTCAAAGGTCGTGCATTGGCCTGGAAGTTTGTTAAAGAGTTGAGATGCTTCGCAGTAAAATGGGAGAAGGGGATTTTGTATTTCGAGAAGTTTCATTACTTGAAGACCCTTCCTTACTGGGCAATCCGTGATATTTGTCGTCACCGTTTAACGGGAGCGTCAAATAGTCAGATTACTTATTTTGCTGAGAAGATGACTCGAGAAAGCCGAACCAAGTGGGACTTGTTTACACCACAATATCCAAAGAGAATTGTTCATAAGAAGGATATTGATTTGATAACTGGTATGCCCAAGGTGACTTTAAAATACAAACCACCGCAAGTGTTGAAAAAGATTCCTTTGATGCCTATTCCGCAACACTTTGCAAAAGACTTCATCTGGTGGTATTATGATTGGAAGATTGCAGAGGCCGTGATTGTGTTGAAAGATGGAGAGACGAATTACAAGAAAGTGCATATCTTTGATCCCATGTGGTTGATAAATTGTTCACATGAGGACATTATCATTCTATTCTACAATCCGATCTACTCAGATGCAAAAGATGCTGAACGAGCAGGAAAGTACCAACGCGTGGTATTTCTATGCTTTGCGTACGCTATCAATGCTGGATGTGATTATGATGAGAAGTTGGGAAAGTATGTGGAGAAGCAAAAGGTGCCAGAGCTGAAAACGAAGAAACAAAAACAATTTCATGAACCGGTGTTGACGAGAGAACAGCAGATTCAAAGACACATCAGACTGATGAACATAAGGATGGACGAACAACGACGAACACAATCCAAGCAATAGTCGAGGGGGAGTTTGTAGATGCAAAAGTGCGACTAAAGCTTTGGATTGTACAACACATTTTGTTTTGTTGATATCGAAGGTGCGAAGGAGTGATATAGAAGGTGCGAAGGAGGTATGAAAGGTGCGAAGGAAGATAGTTTGGACGAATGAAGATTAGATTATAGTAGAACTTGGTTCGACCAGTTGATGTGGGCGAACCTGCACATTCGCATGAACAGTTTGGGCGAATGTGCAGTCTATAAATAGACAAGTTTGATTTTTGAATGTAACTTTTGATCATTATTATTCCCTCCACTTTCAGAAACTCTCTCTAGTGTTTTGTTAAACCTGTTTATCGTTCATACCTTGATTGTATCTATATTTCAACGTGTAAACAAGTGTTTTATTAATGAAAACGTTTGAAAATGATGATCTGTGTGTTTGAATCTGTTTGATTATTATTCTGTGATAGTTTTAGGGTTTCTGCACCTGAAACTAACTTGTTTGATCAATCTTTGTTTGTTATCGATCCTTTCACGCACATACAAAATAAATAAAAGACTATTTGTAGATTTTTGATTAAGGATGGCCATATTATAAGATTTTAAGTATGAAAATAATTTTTATAAAATTATTTTCTCAAAAATTGAATATTTAGTATATTTATTCCTATTTGTCAAAATATAATTTTAATATCTAAAAAAATATTAAAATTAAAGAATATTCAAATTAAAATTTATATTTCTGTTCTAAATAAACAAAAATAATTTATGTAAAATTTAGGGATAAAAATATTGAAAAATGAATTTATTATGATTTATTTATGATTTAAAATAACAAAAATCAATTAAAAATATGAAACAAACGATTTTTCTGAAATAAAATTTATTTCTGAAATGCTTATTGTTATAGAAGTTTAAAATAATTTTTGTGAAATTTTATAAAGTCGTTTAGATATTTTTATAGAATTTTAAATTTATAATTGAATAAATTTGTAATATTTATAATATATATAAAATAAATGATTTTTGAAAAACTAAAAATTGTATGATAAACTTTACCATTTGGATAACATAAAATAAATTTTGTAGAATTTATAGAAATCGTTTTGTTAAATAAAAGGATTTTTCTTATATGTTGATTAATAAAAGAATCATAAAAATTCAATATTCAATATTAGGTAGTGTTTAAATAAACTACAAACTGGGTTGTAAATGTTCTCAGGGTCCAGACCAATTGGTCTGGGCTTGTGATTATAAGTCCTAGGAAGCAAGAGGTCATGGGTTCGAATCCCAGTTACAACCGGTTTTTATATGTTTAAAGACTTGTTTTCTTTTTCCAAAAAAAAATGGTGACTGTGGGACTCGAACCAAAGTCACAGCCGGTTCATGTCTTCAATACAGAACATATCACCAGCTGATCTATAGATCGGTTGGTGCTTATGTTCAGATCGAAAAAAAATAAATATGCTAACTGTGATGAATCATCTTCCCCAAATCAAAAGTATGAACCCTAGATCCTAATTAATTACAAAACGCGACCAATAACCCAATTAACAATAGGGTTACTGATCTAAATGTGCCGATTAACATATGTATTCAAGGAATTTGATCATACCAACACGCAAGGCTTCCTAATCGTGAGTCAAACGTAAAGTCAAACGAACCAAAAACTCTTCAATTCGTGATATATATCGACTGTGAGGTGTTTTTGATGGATGGGTTATGCAAATCGGCCCTGTAGGGGTCTGTGTGTGAATTTAATCGAGCTAACAACATGTATTTATACGGATTAGATTTTGGTTGTTTAGGAATGTTTTAAACTTGGTCAAAATCGACTTAATTGGCCCATTAATCACGCATATAAACGCGTAATTAACAGCATAAACACTGGTATGGATATTTCGCACACTTTGGTAAGTTTTGATTTGGAAATGGAGTTGTAATCGGGTCGAATTGGAAGGTGGTTTGATTGGGTTTGTCTGGAACGTACCTGGACATACTATATGTCCAGATTCATAGTGAATCTAGATAGTATTATGTCTAGGTTCATTATTTTAAAAAAAAAATCTGAATTGTTTAATAGTTTTACTATTATTATTAATATTATCAATATTATTATTATTATTATTGTAAAAGAAAAGATTTTTTTTATTTACGACAACGACTCGAGTAGATGCAAGAAACAAGTTCGCAACTTTTATTATTGAATCAAATCTTCGAATTACAAGGATTATAAATGTAAATTTATGAAATGAGAGGGACTAAAAGTCGAACAAAAGATAAAATGAAAGGTGACGGATGTCACATGTAGGTTCCTCATCGAGCAACGTATATGAATCTCCCGGTGGGACGAGATATTGGACGCCAGTTGTATAATATATGTATTTAATACTATCATTCTTACCAGTGTATAATTATACATCAGTGTATATTGATACATTTGATTATCACTACTATTTATACACCAGTGTATAATTATACATTAGTGTATAATTATACATCAATGTATAATATATGTATTTAATACTATCATTCTTACCAGTGTATAATTATATATCAGTGTATATTGATACATTTGATTATCACTGCTATTTATACAGTCTCCTATATACAACAACGTATATTATACACTAGTGTATAAGCTGATTGATAATAATAAATCGTCTCATCATTTTTTGACCTCATTATCTTATTTAAGGTTTGATCGATTACCTTTTCCATATAATATACACCAACGTATATTATCCAAAACTATATAACATCATATACTGCACATTCGATTTTTGATGTACTTTGATACCATTCAAACAATCAATACGCATATTGATGAAGAACGATTACCATGAGGAAAAATAACTGCTTTGCTAAAATAATGGGATTATATTGAAAATAAAAGGAAACTAATTAAACATGTGTTGTTAATCTATCTTCTATCTATATATATAAAAGAAAACGTATATGATGACGTGGCGTGTAATTGAGGCTTCAACCTCCCCTTGAGAGTGTCACGTGGCATCATAATTGAAAGATTTTAGTGTTTTTGAACTATTTCCTTTTTTAATTAAAAAAAAAAGATAAACATAAAACCCTAAATTAAATTGAGTTATTTTAGGAAAAAAAGAATTTAAAAATAAATTTAAAATTTTCTCTCTCATGTTTTCTCCCATAATTTTTAAACGTTTATATCTTTTATATACGGGATTTTTTAAAGAAAAAAATTACACCAAATTAACAAGCGTTTTATTATCTTTCCAACGAGTACCATAGTCCTATATAAAAAACGGAGAAAAATCGACTATATTTTGTGGGGTTTCGTTCATACAGGAAAAAAACACACAAAGTGTTCATGTTATTCATTAATCATGTTTTTTTTTCTTTTAAACCAGGTTCTTATCTACCATGTTGAAAATCAGCCCAATCGCCATGTTATCATTGGAATTTTACTAGGTATACTTCATCAAGAGAAGTTAGGAGAAAGAATCGCGCAACACTGCAACATATGGTGTCACCTTATAGCAAGGTTATTTTTTTATTTATTTAATTACAAGAGTAATAATTATTACTATTAGTATTAGTATTATTAGAATGGTTATATTTTTCAACCCCGGGACGCTCCCGAAAAGAATTGATAGTTGCTGATGTGGCGTTCAATGGTGGCCTTAACCATCTCTTGATTATGCCACGTGGCATAATAAGATGCAATGATTACAACTTGCAACTTAAGTGTTTGTTTAGTTGATTAGGTTAGAAATTATAAGAGCCATTAGAATGTGAGAAATTAAAGAGATGTGATTAGTTTTTTAATAGTTGCAGCTTACATAAGTGATTCTTTATATGATTACTGATTAGGTTTAGATTAGGGAATATAAGTTATTACTGATTAGAATACTATGAACATGCAATGATTGAGAGATTTTGTGGTTAGTTAACTTGAGCCATTTGCAATAGGTTATCATGTAAAATTAGATTTTTCAACCCCGGGACCCTCTCGGGGTAATCAGCTAGTAGTCAATATACAATAACCACATTGCCCTTTGATTTAATTAATGTTTTACTTATTTACAATCATGCCATTAGAGATCAATGGCTAAGATTGGTTCTTATAGTTCCTACTTAAGGTATGGTTCCTATTTGAACCCTACCATATATAGGGTTCAAATAGGAACCAACCCTTAAGTAGGAACTATAGGAACCAATCTGAGTCATCCATCTTCAATGGCATGATTGTAAATAAGTAAAACATTAATTAAATATTTAATTAAATCAAGGGGTAATAGTGTCTTTTGGTATGTGATTATTAATAGGTTATTTAGTATCCATTGTAACTGACAACACCACAATAATATCATATTCTGCGTTCTTGTATATCATCCAAATACGAGAAGAATGTTCAGAAATCGAATGAAGTGCAACCAATCGTATACATGTATATATAAAGATTCAAACTTACATTCTTATTCTTAATCAATCGTCATTTATATTGATTTTTTTTTTGTTTCATAACGACGACGTTTGATGTTCAAGGTTTAACAATTTATTTTGATGATTTAATAAATACGTTTTCAATATGTTGTTGAATGTTTCGTGAATGTTATTTTTCTGTAAAAAATTATTGTGTTTCCAATTTAGTTCATAAATATGTTCAAAGTATACATTGTTGTTGATTTATAAAAAAGGGTATTTGAAACCCTAATAAAATATTGTCAGGTTGTAATTGCAGAAGGTCGATGTTAGTATAATGTGAATATACACTAGTGTATACAGCATATACACAGTTGTACCATAAGTATTAACTATAC
Organism: Ambrosia x helenae; assembly: GCA_030844895.1. Classification (NCBI taxonomy): domain Eukaryota; kingdom Viridiplantae; phylum Streptophyta; class Magnoliopsida; order Asterales; family Asteraceae; genus Ambrosia; species Ambrosia x helenae. The sequence continues at coordinate 2,459,552 of CM061229.1, forward strand.
ATTGGTGTATACAAAGAGACTTTATGAGCAATAGCATGTTTAATTTGAGTATACACCAGTATTAGTCTAAAAAGTATACCTTGGTGTTGATTTTTTTTAAAAAAAAAAGGTATTTGAAACCATAATAAAATATTGTAAATCATTACTGTCGTTGCTAATATACTTTGAATATACATCAGTGTATAGAGATTATAAACAGGGGTACCATATGTATTAAGTATACATTTGTGTATACAAGAGACCTTTATGAGTAACAGCGTGTTTAATTTTAGTATACACTGGTGTATACTATACGTTGGTGTTTATTAGATTAATGTCGGAATATACTGTAACAACTCGTTCTAAATATGTGTTTTTTTGTTTATTTTTTTTAAGGTTTCGGATACAAGGTCAAGCTGACGACAAGTGAATTAACTAATGCTTGTGGTTTCAAACTTGGACACGGAGCTTTTTGAGGAAAAACAATGGAAATCTTAATCTACAAAGATAATACTCGCAGCAAGTTATTTTTTGATGAAAACAATGGCAATCTTGAACGATAAAGATGAATAATATTAGGAAGTTGAGAGATTTGAGGAATAACAAAGGAATGTTATTCGCAGGAAGTTATTATTAACTTCCAAATATACAACTTTTATTTAAATCAAAAAATAATATATAATTGTTTAATTACATAACTACCCCCTAGATCAAAATCAAAGATGAAGGGCTCAGATTGGTTCCTAAGTTCCTAACCAGGCTCTTGGTTCCTATTTGATCTTTTTCCTATATATATATATATATATATATATATATATATATATATATAGTGTAAGTATATGAAGAAAACCCATTTTATAGTGGAAACCATGAACACCCATCTTGTGGTTTAGGATTAGCCACATCACCCAAAGAAAAAATCATTTTATATTACATTGAAGGGTATTATAGTAAAATGCCCCTTATGTCACCTCACCTCCTTTTCTTCCCTAGTACAAAAGTCAATCATCACACACACTCTCCCATACATATTCTTTCTTCCCTCCCGTTCCCCCATTTTCATCAAGATATCAAAAATTCATCTTCTTTCTCATCCTTAAATGGATTTCAAATATCTCTCTCTCCCTTTCATCAGATATCTCAAAAATTCATCTTCTTTCTCACACTATTAACACTACCACATCCTCCTCCTTCCATCACCACCAAATCTGGCCACCATCTTCAATTTCTTTATCTCTCTAGCCAACAATACGGAGTTCCATCTTCATCCCCTTTCTTACCCTGAAAGCCACATCATGAGAAATTCCAGATCCATGGCTGTAAGTGACTGATTCAAGTCGTGTTTATGCCTTTTTGTTCGTGGATCATGAGAAATCCCAGATCCATATTTCATCTCCTTTTCTCATGAGCTGCTTTATGCTCTATTTCGTGATTGCTGCTTTTAGGTTTTATAAAAATAAAAACAGAGGGTTTGGTGTGGGAAGAAAAGGAAGGAAAGAATGAAGGAAAGAGGGTGTAGCTGCTGAGTTGACTCGGAGGTACGATTTAAAGTTGTAAATATTTGGGTTTTATAAAAATAAAAACAGAGGCTTGGTATGATTCTATCATTCGTTCAAGTAACCTTATTAATATCCAACTTTTGGGATCTGTTGTGCTAGTGAAACTTCAATTTTAGATCTGGAGATAGTTCTGTTTGCACCCCAAGTGTTTGATCTAATGCTTTAATGAAAAAAAAACTTATGTTAACCTTTTTCATTTTTTTTAATTTTTTTTTTGTTTATGTTAGATTGTGAATGTATGGAAGGTAATTATAATGTCTTTTGTGTTTTGAATATATGAACTCCATGTGTTTGATGAAATGCTTGACTAGGTTAACATGTGTTATTCTGTTAGTATGTTAGAAGTTAATAGTGAATGTATGGAAGATGGTTATAAGGTCTTTTGTGTTTTGGATATATGGATGTCTATTTAAAGTTAATGATGAATGTATGGAAGGTAATTATAATGTCTTTTGTGTTTTGGATATATGCCCTCCATGTGTTTGATGAAATGTTTGAGTAGGTTAACATGTGTTACTTCTGTTAGCATGTTAGATGATGAGTTGGTCACACCGTTTAACATCTTATCTATTGTTTTGCAGTGGATAACGAAGACCCCCCACGGTTAACATATGTTAAGATACGAAGCCAAAGAAGCCGAGAAAAATATGTAGAAAAACTTTTGAATAACGTTTTCTTTTTGGTAGTCAATGTATAGACTTACTAGATTTATTTTTTTAAAGTGGTCAATAGTTTGTAATCATACTTTGTAATAACGTGTGTTAATTGTTTGTATGTTTTATTTCCCAGCATACTTTGTAATACAACTTTAACAAATGTTACCTCACTAACACATGTTACCTTTTTTTTCTAGTGTTTGACATTCTTGTTGAAACACGTGTCACTAAAAAAAAACAAGTGACCTTTATTAGGTCATTGTTGAAGCTTCTGAATATCATTTTAATTTTTAGTACTCAATGTATAGATTTACTATATTTATTTTGTTAAAGTGATTAATAGTTTGTTATGATACTTTGTAATAACGAGTGTTAACATATGTTACCACACCACCCATACTAACAAATATTAGATCTTCTCATGGGTATATTGGGGCAACCATTTAACTTTATCAAATCAGATAACACATGTTACCCTTTTATGACCAACTAACACATGTTACCCTTCCATACAATTCATTTGAATGTCCTGTGTAGGTTTATCTCTTGTTCAATAGTTTTTAATGATATTTTTTTGGTAATAATGTGTGTTAATAGTTTGTATGCTTTACTTCTTAGTAAACTTATGAAGTGAAAACTATGTTAACATACGAATTCCAAGGAAGCCGAGAAAAATATGTAGAAAAACTTTTGAATAACGTTTTCTTTTTGGTAGTCAATGTATAGAATTACTAGATTTATTTTGTTAAAGTGGTCAATAGTTTGTAATCATACTTTGTAATAACGTGTGTTAATAGTTTGTATGCTTTTATTTTCTCGGTAAACTTATGAAGTGAAAACTATAGTGTTAAGTAAGACAAAAAAAGCCTGACAATAAATACAAGTTTAACATATGTTACCAAATAACACATGTTAACCTCTCATGCAACATTAACACATGTTACCCTTCAATGCAGTTCATTTGAATGTCCTGGGTATGTTTTTTTCTCTTATTCGATAGTTTGTAATGATACTTTTGTAATAACGTGTGTTAATAGTTTGTATGTTTTATTTCTCAATAAACTTATGAAGTGAAAACTATAGTAGTAAGCAAGACAAAAAAGGCTGGCAATAAATACAAATTTAACATATGTTACCAAATAACACATGTTAACCTCTTATGCAACATTAACACATGTTACCCTTTCATGCAGTTCATTTGATTGTCCTGGGTATGTTTTTCTCTTGTTCATCTTGACTTTGCTACCAAGCACGCAGACTTGGTCAGATAACACATGTTACCCTATTTATGCAAAGGGTAATATGCATGATAACTAACTATGTAACCTTTAAGGGGTCCTCATTGAAACTTTTTGGTTGCATACTGTTATTTGAATGTTATGCGTAGGTATATCTTTTTTTTACAATGCTACTTAGTCAACTTTATTAGATGAAATAACACATGTTACCTTTTTATGCCTAACTAACACATGTTAACCTTCTTCTTTTTTGTTAGTTTTTGACATTCTTGTTGAAACATATGTTACAAAAGAGTAAAAGTTTAATAGACGGCAGGTACATAGCCCGCGCCCAATTACCATACTTATAAAGTCTAGACAATATAATTTTTTATCAAACATCCCATACAAGCGATCATGCAACCCGCCGCACAAAAAACACCATACCACCATAATTGCATCCCTACTTCCTTAGCGCTGCTGATTCAACGTTGTCTTTCAAAAGATTAACTAGGGACCATAAGATATGTGTGGCGAACCTCTTTCTCAGCCTCCTCAACTCCGCCAGCTTCTTTGCGCCATTTGTGCTGAAGCCGGCGTTGAAACTTTCCTCCTTGCCCATGAACTTTTCCATATGTCGCATCAAGAACACCCCACAGTCGTCAACGTTGTTACGTGTTGCCCAATCAATCCTCTCCTTTTATATCCTTAAGCCATTGAATATATCAGCCTTCGGGTTCTTGACTTCACGTAGATACTTCACTAGCATATCCTTCAGGTAAATAAATTAACACATGTTAGGAAGAAGTTAACACATGATAACCAACAACTAACACTTGTTAATCAGAAAAATAGCAGCACGTGTTGAATAAAAATGCACTTTATTAACCAACTTACAATCTTGTATAACACAAGTTATTATACGTTTGTCTATAACACAAGTTATTACAGGTAGTCAAAAAGAGTAAACAAAAGGCTGCAAGCTGATATCCAAAAAACATAAAAACCATAGCGAGTATACCTGTGTCCTTGCTTGTGGATTTGAGTCTAGTTTTTCCCAATGCAATTGGCTTCTTAACTGTTAGAATACTAAATTCGGGTCATGGAAATTTATTAATCTGTTAACACGTGTTAATATTTGGTACTTGGCTTCTTCACTGTTAACATGCATATGTGTTGAGTAAAAGACTACACGTTTATTCCTCAATCACATGTGTTCTGTCAAGCTCAAGTCCTCAATCCAATAACATTCTAACATAAACAAAATAATAATAAAAAAATCAAAAAGATTAACATAAGGTTTTTTTTTTTCATTCAAGCATTTGATCAAACACTTGGTATGCAAGCAAAACTATCCCCAAAAATGTTTAACATGACAAACAAACATACACAATCCATTTCTTTTTCAGCAAACAAACCCACACAAAGTTGAATAAATGAAAGGAAAAAACCCACATGAACTTACAATAGGAGAGAAACGCAGAGAAAGTAAGAGACTTTAGAGAGAGAGAGAGAGTTAGGTGAAGAGAGAGAGGGGGATCGAACCTGTCATCTTCTACGGCACATCTATCTTCTCCGGCCACACCTCCAACCACCCAGAAACCAACCATTTCAATACCCATTTCTAGTCATCCTGTTCGCCAGATCTTTTTCTTTCCCAGTACCCGTCACCACCACCAGGCCCAGTCAAAGAAGAGGATATAATGGGTGTTGGGGTGTGATGTAATGTAATGGGTGTTGCGGGTTTCTTTGAAGAAGAAGAAGGAGGAGGTGTTGCAGGTTTCTTTGAAAAGAAGAAGAAGGAGGTGTTGCAGGTTTCTTTGAAGAAGAAGAAGGAGGAGGAGGAAGAAATATGGTGTTGCAGGTTTCTTTGAAGAAGAAGAAGAAGGAGGAGGAAGAAGAAATATGGTGTTGCAGGTTTCTTTGAAGAAGAAGAAGAAGAGAGGAGAGAGGTTGTCTTTGGGATGTGAAATCTGACAAGAAAGAAGGAGAGATGTTGTCTTGCAACTTTACCAAAATACCCTTATTTGTACTATCTCTATTATAATAATAATATTATCTTCAATAAAAAGTCTTCCCAATTAATCTTAGCCATTGATCAACTCTAATGGATGGATAGGATATAGTTTTCATGGTTTCCACTCTAAGAGTGGGTTTTCATAATATCCCTCCCCTATATATATATATATATATATATATAGTGCTGGGTTATTTTTAGAAGAGGGTTTTAGTGCGAGAAGAAAACCTAAATCTTAATTTTTATTAGTAATGGTTCATATATTTTTTAAGTTTTTACTTTTTATATATCATTGTTTATGTTATATATACAAAATCCCATAAGATTAATGCAACCAAAGGTTTTTTTAAGGTTTAAACTATTTCCTACACATGTGTTATATTATGTGTAGGTAATGTTCTACTGTTCTACATAAAATTTGTACATGTGTAGGTTGTATAAGTTAATGAAATTACTTTATATATTTGTTTTATTTCGAGATAGATAAATAAACAAAACATTTCAATATTTTCTTATATTTTTATTTTTTTTAATGATAAAAATGATTTATTTATCTTCTTCTCTCACTTCTCGCACTAAAACCTCTTCTGAAATGAACCATCCCCTGGAAAAATAAATATGGTGTTGTTACACACCTAAGCTTAGATACGAAACCCTTAAAACTAGGTCGTTTTGATTAAAATCCCTAAAATTTGAAAGGTTGGCAATTAACCTCCATGAATTGTGATGGTCATTTATAATTCTTCTTTTTAATTAAATACGTTTGACATTTGATACGAGAATACAAGAAATTGCAAGTAGCACAACAACAGCATGGAAAGGAACAAACAACTTCACTCGATCGTAATGAAAATATTAATTTGTTACACACGATTTTATTTCCTAATACCACACGACACATCAACCGGAGTTTGAAACTTATATTTTAAACCATGATTTAACCTTACGATCAAGCTAGCTTATATCGGGAATGATATATTCAAACCTTGAAACTTTTCTTCGGTTATTTCATCCAAAGCATGACTCATTTCCTCTGTTAGATAGTTCTTCCAATCTCCGACTTTACCTTTCCTAAAGAACACGTTGTTAGGCGTATCCATAGCGATATTTCCATGCTTATTAACCTCACTTAGATTTTTGAAACCACAAAGTTTAACAATTTCTTCCACCGCACCTTCCGCCTCTTCCTTCTCTGTGAAGGGGAAACCCAAAAACATCGCAAGTCTTTTCACAACGTCTACGATGTCCACAGACATCTCCTCATATGTTAAGAATAAAATGTTTTGTGGGTGTTCTAAACTAGCTTTGTGATACCCTTTGACATGGTCCCAGTATGGTCCATTTGGCATGATACCTTTACTAAACAACTTATATCCCTCTTCAATTGTCATTAGACCAAGAGATTTATCTCTCAACCTATTTGCAAAGTGAAACAAAGAGACCAAAACATCTTTAGGGTTTCTACATAAGTAAACTAAACGACAACCTGAATCAAGAATGGATTGAGGTAATAAAGTGTAGGGTATATGGGTAGCATAAAGGCGGGGCGAATCTCCCTCGGCATAAAGAGGAGTTTTCCTAAAAATTTCGACTGTAATGCCAGGCACACAAATATGAGGGTTAGATAGAAGTAGGGGATGAGTTGAAGTATCATTAATATTATATTGATTTCTCTTAACCAAAGCAAATACGAGGGCCTTGAGCCATGTTGTACCAGATTTTGGCAGTGTGGCCAAGTAGATATCAGTTGGACGAGCTTTGAATGTGTCTTGTATGGCCATTAAAGCTTCAATGGAGTTTATACGACCCGGTTGATGCCAAAAGTCTTGGTACATGTATAGATCTTCGGTCACCCAACCTTTCTCCTTCGGAAGCGTTGCAATCCTTTCTTTGTATCTATTACGAGCCATATGTAACCTTTCGTCATCATCATCAGTACTATATTGAGCTTTAGGGTGTGAAGAAGTATGAGAAGGAATAGACATTGACATTTTCAGGTTGTTTGTGTGAAATCATATTATCTTTTTTCTTATTTATAGACCAAAGTAATTTTCTTTTTATTTTTTAATTTTTAAATTTAGTATTTGTAAATGGATGACGTATACATTGACGAAAAAAATCTTGCAAAATCAAGGGGAAAGATAGAATGTGAAGTTACTTTCAATCAAAGTTTTGTTGGGTTCGAACCTATGCATTTACAAAATTATAAAACCACAAGTGCTCATCTCCTTTAGGTGGATCTGGTAGATGTTGATGACGAAATTGATATGAAGATAAGATTGAAGATGTGAATATTATTATTATATGAGATTTCTTTTGTTAAACAGATTGTTGGAGAAGATTTGGAAAAGAAAATATAACAAAAATATACAACAATCTTTGATTTTGCTTTTTGATGATCATTTATTTTCTGATCATTATTTTTATTTTTAAGTTTCTAAAAAGAGTTATTAAAGAAACTCACTTTTTAAGTTTTTATTCTTTTAGCCAGAGTGGGATGAGGTAGGGGTGTTTATGAGCCAAGCCCAGCTAAAGGCAGATACAATCTTTTTTATACAGGGCACAATACAATCGATTAAAAATGGGTGAAAAAACAACCATAAATAACTTAGTTCATTAAATACTTAGGGGTATTGGATTTAAATAATCCAAAGTTTGACCAATTGGCCAATAATAATCCAAACTTTAATGTTGGACCAACATAATCTGAACTGAACATGTGGGTGTCAAAAATGAACATCCGTTAACTCTAAACTATCAGGGTTAGTGTAAGCTGACGTGGCGACTGACTTGGCATGCTGACGTGTACACCATTAATGACGTGGCAACTAAGGTGTACGATGACTTGGTTAGTGTAAGCTGGCGTGGCAGCTGATTTGGCATGCTGACGTGTATACCATTGATGACGTGGCAGTTGAGGTGTACGATGACTTGAAAATTATTTTTTTAAATTCCACGTCGGATGTGGGGCCCATTCATAACAATAAACAAAAATTAATATAATGTAGGACCCACCACCGACCTATCTCCATCTTCCGTCATTTGTGTTTTTCTCAAAACAACAGCAACATCTTCAGATTTGTTAATCAAACATCATCTTCATCTCGTTCATCTTCATCTCCACCACTACCCTCCCTCTCCTCACCTGCAACACCACCACCACTTCCACCGCCACCATCCTATCTTCTAAATTGATCTATATCCGTAACTTAAATCTGAAATGGATCTCAACAAATCGACAGAAAATGAAGGTGAATAATAATAATAATAATAATAATAATAATAATAATAATAATAATAATAATAATAATAATAATAATGAGGAGGAGGAGGAGGAGGATGAGGAGAGGAGGAAGAGGAGAATAAGAAGAAGAAGAAGCGGGACGAGGAGGGGGAGGGGAAGGAGAAGAAGAAGAAGAAGAAGACCCCTCTCTTTGATGCCCTTCATAACGTTCTTCACAACTGAAGCCATTTTCTGTATCTACCGTACACCCATTTACCTTGTTTAAATTCTATTAGAATTGTGTTTTAGAGAAGAGGAAGAGGAAGAGGAGGCGGAGGAGGAAGAAGAAGAAAGAAGCAAAGGAAGCAGAGGAAGCAGACGGACGACTAACAGGAATCCTTCTTCACGAAGGTCATGTGCAAAGGTGAGGAGACCCCTCTCTTTGTTGCCCTTCATAACGTTCTTCACAATTGAAGCCATTTTCTGTATCTAACGTACACCCATTTCCCTTGTTTGAATTCTATTGGAATTGTGTTTTAGGGTACATTATTATTATTGTTATTGTTGTTGTTGTTGTGGAGGAGGAGGATAGAGGATATGGTGAGGAGAGAGAGGGTGGTGGTAGAAATTGTGGTGGTGGTGGTGATGGTGTTGTTGCAGGTTGATAGATGAAGATGATGATGATGATGTTACTGTTGTTCTGTTGATATATGAAGATGTTGTTAATAGATGAAGATGATGGTCGATGATGATGATAGTTTTAATAAAAACACATTTGTATAATTAAAAAAAAAATCCTTTGATATTAAACAAACACGTCATCAAAATAGTAAGCTGCCACGTCATCAATAGTATACATGTCAGCATGGTAAGTCAGCTGCCACGTCAGTTTACACTAACTCAATTAGTTCAGAGCTAATAGAGCTTCATTTTTGACACCCACATGTCCAGTTGAGATTATCATGGTTCAACGTCAAAGTTCGGATTATTATTGGTCAATGGGCCAAACTTTGTATTATTTAAATCCAATACCCCGAATATTTAAATATAATAATGAGATACCTCGATTATAATTGTACTCTACGTGTTTTCATCTTTTGAAAACGCTCAATTACATCTTCATTAGCAACGTTGAGAAGTTCATCCACTTCTACAACACAGATTACACAAGAGTTCAGGAAATCATCACTAATACGATTGCGTAAACAATACAATTAGCCCAACAAAATATAAATAAAAACTTGCTTAAGATGGTGAAAAATACGCACCTTAGTTAACTTTATGCAAAGACATATTCAAATGATTAAATCACCAACAAATCAACGATCCAACTCAAAGCCACAAATTATAAACTGTATATTTGGGAATTAACAAAAAATTGTATTAATATTATGTTATCAAATACCAATAACTAGTCTTTAAGCGTGCCCCGCGTTGCGGGGCAGTGGCCGTAAAACCATGCCACCAGCGTTGTAGGATGGAAATGTAAAATCGTCCTAAGTAACAACGAAACAACGACCAAAACCAGGAAAATCGTAAAGAAAAAACACAAACTATTAACACCAAGTGACGCATATAACGTTAAAACATAGAGGGAAAATGAGTCGTAAAGCATGTTAAGTACTAAGCGAACCAAGAACAAACCCGTGCAAAATCGCAAAACAAACCACGTTAAATGAGAAAGCACTAATTTACAAGGGGTGTAAATGGAAAAAAATCATTAAAAGACGAAATAGACTACGAGACAAAGGAGTTAAGAAAAGAGTATTGCTTCAAACTTTCGTGGTCAAAATACAAAATCACAAACATAATCAAAACATTCGTGGCCAATGTGCAAAATTAGAAACATAACTATTGTTCGTCATGTTTATAATTTATATATATAGGTAGAGGATCCGGTAGGAAAATTGTTTTGTGTAGGAAGTGTTTTCAACCGTTGGATCAAATCTGATTAAATCTTTAGATGAAGGGCATTATAGACTTTTTATCCATTTTATTAATTATCATTGACCCACTAATTTAGCATTTAAAATCAGGATATTTATGAAATTTAATCATCCTAAAATAACTAATTCTTTCTTATTTTCATAACAATCATAAGATATTCGCATCAAATAATTCGATCAAATACCCAAAAACTTGTTCGATTCTTAAGACTACCTGTCAACAGTGTTTTATAACACGTATTTTCAACAAACGAAAACAGTAGTGTTTTAAGACTATATGGACAGCTTTTATAACAAATTATATATATGGACAGTGTTTTAAGACTACGTGTCAACAGTATTTTATAACACGTATTTTCAACAAACGAAAACAGTAGTGTTTTAAGACTATATGGACAGTGTTTTATAACACGTATTTTCAACAAATGAAAACAATAGTGTTTTAAAACAGACAAGCATAAAATATATGAAAATAAGAAAACGAAAACTGTAGTGTCATACATTTACATATCTACTAGCGGGGTTTTTTTTTCCATGTATAGTGTTTTTAACAGCTTGGATCTGTAAAACAAGACAAGAATAATGAGGTTTATAGGAGGAAGCCAACGATTAGTAAGAAGAAAGAATCACCGATTAAAGATCTGGTTGTATATTGGTGAAGATGGTATGAGGAATTTTAAGAATGTAGAAAGATGAAGAAGGTGAGTTATTATGAGAGAGAAACAAACGTTAATTAAGGAAGTGCTTAATGATCAAAGACAAGAAATTGACTTTCATGCCCTCTTTTAAAACATTTTTGGACCATCCTACCCTTGATTATTAAATTATAATTAGTATAATCTTAAGTAACCAAAACTTTTAATCTAAACCATCGATTTCTAGATTAAACGGTTGAAAACACTTCCTACACTTTCTACACAAAACTATTTTCCTACAGAAACCTTACCCTATATTTATATATAATAAATATCAACAATCAGATTATACCAAACTTAATTAATCTATACATAAAGTTAAATTATAAATAATGTTCATATATCAATAATGCATCACTAGTTTACTACACAATCTTATACATATTTTAATATCATCTACTATATTAATATATGATTAATTATTTATATACAAAATGACAAATTCACAAAAGATACTAAAGCATATCCATTGGCAATTTGACAACACCTTATAAAAAGTCAAAGAATCACTCTTCTTTAGAGCATTCGCAATATGATCTCCATCTTAATCCCTATAACTACACTAAAATTTGACCGGATGTCGCGATCCGGTCAAAGATAATATTTATAAGTTTACCTTGTCACCTTTAACTATGGATTTAGTGGTAACAGGGTGTCGAACCACGAAGAGTTTATGGTTGGTGTTGGTGCTTAAAGTTTATTGTAATAATATCAATTTATAAAGTTATGCTAGATTATGAACTTTGCACATTTTGTTCATTTAAGAAAATTGGATTAAAACACTACAACAAAAAGGGCTTTTAAGGACCTTTTATGTGGGACGCTTGTAAAATAGGGTCCTAAAAAATTATTTAATAGGATGAATGAACTTTTGGGGTCATTTTATAGTATATGCTATTAAACCGGTGTCCAAATAAGCTATTTAATAGGATGGATGATTATTTGGGGTTGTATTATCATATAACTTAATAAGACACTTAAAATGTAGATCCTAATAAAGTAATTTATAAGACATTTAGTTGTTGGTGTCCCATTATGTGGTAATGTAATTGGACACTTGATCACCGGAGGTCCTATTATAGCATAACTTAATACGACACTTTGTAGTGTCATAAATGTTTGATGTTATAGGTCCCTTTCTAGTCGAAGTCACATTATAACATAAGTTAATAGGACACTAAAATAGGAAACATGATATTTGAGTCATAAAACATTAGTTTTATGAGACGCTTATTTACTACTAGAAAATATATCGTTGTTGACACGAGGACAATGACATACGCTTCTTTTATGTTTTTTAAAGCGCGTGTTATAAAAAATATGCCATATTTTATAGAATCTGATAAATTACACACTTTTTTTGCGTGTAAACAATTTTGTAGGGGTGTCAATCGTGTCGGGTTGGCGGGTTTACGGGTTGATGGGTTGAAATGTGCAACCCGAACCCGACCCACAGAAAATCCGGGCCACCCCGAAGACGACCCATTTAATCCATATTTTTAAATGAGTCATATATGTTCATGAGTTATAAACGGGTTATCAATAAAATGTTTAATAGTGAATATACAAGTGTGACAAATAAATAATATAGTGTGCCAAAAATAATACAATTATAACTAACCATGTAAATAGAAATAAAAAAGAGTAAAACAAAAATATAATAGGTTTTTTTTTCTAAATACTTAAACGGGTTAACGGGTCAACCAATTTATATATGCGTCAACCCGAACCCGACCCATTTTTAATATGGGTCGACCCGAACCCGAACCCGACAATTTTATGTCAACAAATGACAATGTCAAAATTTGTGAGTCGTGTTTTTTGTCTCCGAAACTAAAGTCCCTCCCATATAGATAAACCCACCAAAAATTATTCATAATCAAAAAAGCAAAAAACCCTAACTCTCCAAGTAAGACTGCCCGGAGTGGGGGCATAAAAGGTGGCGTGGGGCTTTTATTTGGGCGGAAACACCGCCGCCGGCCCGGCGTGGAGGAGGGCGGGAGGGGGGGGGGGGGCTTGGTGGCACGTGTTAAGTTTTGGTTGGTTGTGGGATTATTGACCGTTTGAAAAGAAATTTTAATTTATTATTTTACCATTGGGTAACAGTTTAAAAAAATTAATTTTTATTATATATATATATATAACAATACCCTCTTCTACACAAACACACACTCTCTTTTTTTCATAAAATCCTCTCCAAACTATCATATTTAAAAAAAAAAATTGCAAGATGTCGGACGACTCTTCGAGTTCAGATGATATGTTTGATCAACTCGCTTTGGATGGCTGGGGCAAAGGTGGCGCAGAGTTGTTAATGGCGAGCGTTCGGAAAGTCGTTTAAGCTATAGCGGATGACGAAGGGACCTCCAAACCACCTTAGCGTAGAAAGTATATAGTTCGTGAACGACAAACCGCAAATGAGTTATTGGTACGTGATTACTTCTCACCCGAATCAACATACGATGAAAAAAGTTTTAGGCGGCGTTTTCGTATGAGTCGTAATTTATTTTTAAGAATAAGAAATGATTTAGAAAATAATTATGAATATTTCAAAAAAAAGGCCCGATGCACGTGGTCAGATGGGATTTACCACGATGCAAAAGGTCACAGCTGCGCTTAGACACTTGGCTTACGGACAAAGTTCCGACATAATGGATGACTATCTAAAGATGGCCGAGCGAACGGCTATAGAAAGTTCTCAGTTTTTTTGTGTGGGCGTCGTTGAATTATATTTAAAAAGATATTTGAGAAAACCTACATTTAGTGACGTGCACCAACTTTTAGAGTTTCACGAAGAAAAACATGGTTTTCCTGGTATGCTCGGGAGTTTAGATTGTATGATATGGGAGTGGGAAGTTTGTCCAACAGAGTGGCAAGGCCAACACGCGAGTGGTTTTTTTCAAAAAAAAGCCGTGTATGATGCTTGAAGCGGTTGCGTCACAAGATCTTTGGATTTGGCATGCGTTTTTTGGTGTGCCCGGTTCGTTGAACGATAGAAATATTCTTAATCAATCCACAATCTTCAACGATCTTGTAAATGATGTTGCACCAAAAGGAACTTTTTTCTTAAACGGGGTAGAATATAAGTACGGGTATCTTCTAACAGATGAAATTTACCCTGATTGGGCCGTGTTCGTAAAATCGTTTACACGGAGGACTACGTTGGACCCTAAGAGAAAAAAAGTTTAACAAAGCTCAAATGGCTGCATGGAAAGATGTTGAGCATGCTTTTGGTGTGTTGCAAAAAAGATGGGGCATTTTGCCCATGCCATGTAGACTGTATGAAAAACCCAAAATAAGAAATGTGATGTACGCATGCATTATTTTACATAACATGATTTTGGAGGACGAAAGACGTGCAATATGCGAGTACTTCGGTGAGGAAACGCAACCAAGTCAAGAAAACATTACTGATGAAGAAAGAAACTTCAACAACTCCGAAATCAAGAATAGCCAAACACATCACAACCTTCGAGCGGATCTGGTTGATTATATTTGGAGTATACCAAGAGATTACCCATCTGATGATAACGATAGCGATAACTAAAACCATTTTCGGTTCATGTATTTTTTTAAAGTGCGTGTATGTTTTTTAATTTTCATGTATTTTTTGTTAGTTCGTGTATTTTTTTATTTACTTTGTAGTTTATTAAATGAATTTATATTTATGGTTTTATAAAATTATGCTTTTTTATTTATTAAAAAAGAAAATAAAAAACAAAAAAAAGGAAAAAGTAAATGCCACATGTCACTTCCCCTCCCCTTCCACTCCCCACAATTCCCCCCCCCCCCCCCCTTCCACATGGGTCCCACAAGTGCCACATGACACTTCATCCCCCTCTTCCCCCACCCCACACCACTCCGAGTAGTCTAACAACCGGCTTCCACCACCATTCTCTTCACCAAAATTCCTCAAGATTCGACATTAACCCAAGATTCCACCACCATTCTCGTAACCCCAACCACACTCCACCATTAACCCACACCCATAGTTGTCAAAGCGCTTAGGCGCACTCAAGGCGCATAGGCCGAGCCCGGAGCCTAGGCGCAAGGCGCATAAAAAACGACGGCTTTTTATAATTAAGTGCATAGTATAAAATACATTTTTAGGGATTCTAGAGATGTTTTAGGCTTGTTTAGGGCTACTTTAGGATGTTTTAGGGATGTTTAGGACTTGTTCATGACTCATTTAGGCTGTTTTAGAGGTTTATGCAACTTTTGGCCTGAATTTGGCCGGAAATCAGCCCTGATAGAGCGCCTCAGTGCCTAGGCGCGCGCCTCAAAGGGCGCAGCGCACTTGGTGGGCCTCGAGCCTAGGCGGGCCTAGGCGCGCTTTTGACAACTATGCCCACACCGCGATTGATTCCAGTATTCCACCACCATTGCTCCACGGTTCACCATTGTTGATTTGTCAGTAACCCTAATCACACTCCACCATTATTCCACGGTTCACCATTGCTCCATGGTTCAGCACTAAATGGTAATTTGTACTGTATATTGTTAATTTTATGTTGAAAGTTTCAATTTTTCTATTATAATGGTAATAATCATGTTTTCTTATATATTTTCTTTTATAAAATGGTAATAGCTAGTTTTGATTTATTGCTTTGATAAATCTCATAATCCGTATTTGCTTAGGTTTAAGTCTTCGTTTGATGTTTTCTGATATATTTGAGGAACTTTCATTTGTTGTATTTGAGGAATAATTTTTTCATTTTAACAAATTCTCATTATTTGGTATAACCACTCATAGATGGTGTATTTATGTTATTTTAGTGTAGATGGTACTCGTAGGATAACTAAAACCTCGAATTAAGAAGGTAAATAATAATGCTAAATCACTTTGTTTTAGACAATACAGAGATCTGGAGAGCAAGACCATTGTTGTTGAAAGGACTCTTGATGGTTTGGCTTCTCAAACTAATGCTGGAAAAAATAAGGTATTTTTTTCGGCTCCGGATATTTACACAAGTAGCAAATTTATTCAGACAACCCTATACGGGTCATAGAGGGCTCTACGGCCCGTACACCTCATTTTTTGAACATTCTACGGGCCGTAGAGCCCTCTACGGCCCGTAGGTAATCATTAACAATGATTGTTTGATGGATACGAACAAAACTCGTTGGCTCTCTACTATTACCAGGATGTAGAAGGCGCAACCAAATGCCGAAGGAAATGCATTGTGGAGGTCTGGAATTTGGTTACACAAATAACTTCATATCTTGCTAATGGATTCTTCTTGTTATTTTTTAATCTTAATTACGTTTACAACTACGATTTTGTATTTTAGGTTACCAGTAAGCCGTGGAAAGAAAGAGTACAATTCCTTTAAATTCAGAGTTATTAGTAAGTCGGTTCTGTTATATATGTATTTTTTTAAGGGTGAATTGCTAAAATCGTCCCTCAGGTTTGTTGAAAGTTGGCATAATCGTACAAACTTGAGATTTTTTGGCATAACCGTACATAGGTTCCAATTACTTGTCACAATCGTCCCTCACACTAGGGATGGCAATGGGTCGGGTTCGGGTTGGGTATTGGTAATCCCAAACCCGTACCCGTTTGTAAAATCGTGTCCCAAACCCGGCCCAATACCCGTCGGTATTTTTCGGGTAATTACCCGTCGGATATCGGGGATACCCATGGGTATCGGGTATACCCATTATTTTGTAGAGCTCACTATATCGATCATGAACTAAAAAAAAAAAATTTAACACTAATAGATTAATAAGAATATACCTTCAAGTGGTGATTCATAATCAATAGTTGGTATTTTCGTATAGATGAAGGAATGCTGAAATCTGAATACAAAGCAAGAAAGTGAAAAACCAAAGACAAATTCTTAAGGTTAATGACGTTTCTTTCTTCTTCTATGAAGCAATTAATGGGATTGAGGGAAAATTTGAAAATATTAAATAAAAAAGGAAATGAGATTACAAAAATACAAAGAGACAGATACTAAATATATTTAAGAAAATATAATATTATACATAAACGGCATCGGGTATTTTTGCGGGTATCGGGTACCTATATATCGGGTAATCGGGTCGGGTATCACTATATACCATACCCTAACCCGAACCCGGAATTTTATATTTTTTAAAACCCGAACCCAGCCCCGTACCCATCGGGTTTCGGGTATACCCGTCCCAAATATTTCGGGTTTCAGGTATACCTGTTGGGTTTGGATTTTTTTGTCATCCCTACCTCACACTAACGACGTCAACTTAGTCCACTTAAGTCAGGGGTATAATGGTTAATTCACGTTTTAAAGTTTTATTTTCCTCTAAAATTAAAAATTAAAAATAAAAGGAATATAAATATTATTAAAAAAATCAAGTGGGTCCCACCCACTACCCCACCTAATTCATCTTCTTCACTTCAACCCACCCACCACCCATCTCCACCTTTCACCACCACTACCCCACCCAATTCATAAGGTTAGTCCCAAGTGACCAACCAGGTCAGATTTAGGGCCAAAATGGGTTGGCCTAAACAATTCTAATCTAATTATATAAATAAATAAGGAAATAATGTTTTAGATATGATAACCTCTGATGCACGGAAACGCCTAACAGGTGCCGTACCCCGTACCCGAAACTCGCAGGGGACGGAAACGTGTACGGGGACGCCTAGAAACGTTTCTAGGCCGTTTCTTGACCGCTTCGAAAAGTCAAAGGGCGTTTCTTGTAGCGTTTCTAGTTTTAGGGACGTTTTTTTAAAGGTTGAAGCCGGAATTCCGATGAGAAATTTGGCGCCGGTGCTGGAAGCTGCCGGAAAGGTTGAAGAAGTCAAGAAGATGGAAGGAGAAGGATGGGTTGTGGTGGTAGGTCAGAAGGTGGCGGTGGAGGAAACCGGGTGGTGGACCGGTGGTGGTTACTTTCACTATGCTCTTTCTCTCTCCTCTCCCACTACAACTACAATGTGGCGGTGATAGAAATAGGTTGAAGATGAAGAGTATTTAAAGGGTGGAGTTAAACCTAAAGCTGATGGAATTAATCAACGGTTCTGATTTCTCCATTGGTATTTGGGCTTTTCTTTAGTAAGTAAGCACAAGCCCAAGATTATTATGTATACCCTAAAGTCCAATATCAAGTGAAGTAATACTTTTGAGCGCAATAAGCAAATTTAGCAAATATTTTGGTGTTTGTGGTACATTATCTATAATATATATTTATTTATTTTTATGTATTTATTTCCGTACCCGTGCCGTACCCGTTTCTTGATTTTTTGAGTTTTGCCGTTTCCCGTTCCCGTACCCGTTTCTCGTTCCCGTACCAGTTCCCGTGCAACATAGATGATAACAGAAGTTATATTTATTTCAATAATAATCTATTTTCCAACCAAATTCCCTCTTAAGCTGTTTTAACGCTTTCGCCTGTTTAACCTGTCAGTGACAAAACATAACCCATATCAGATTATCAAGCATCCATAATTTAACGGGTCTAAATTACCACATCTACTATTCGCTGTCTTTGGAGTCTAGGTATGGTTTCTGACCCGATCACAATAAGACCAACAACTTTGTTTTTATTGATAATAAGCATAGAAGGTTGATATAGATGACAGGACGGTGGTGGTGGTTCTGGTGAGCAGTAGGAAAACGGTGGTGCCACGACGGTGCTGCTGCTCTCGTCTTCATGTACAGGTTTCATTACAAGGTAAGGTAAGATCAATGGTCCCTAGGTTAATTATTAGGATATTAGAACATTCTCATCCCCTCCACCAAATCTCATTCATCAAATTACACTAAAAATCACTAATTCACCCCTAAATCTTCTTTCTTCTAATTAAAATAATACTGTTTTTATCATTATATTTTATCTCTCCTCACTCACAACTACTTACAAAAATATTAAAATATATATAGGGGTGAACAATAGCTTTTCATATTTAGGGTGGAACAGTGCTTCCACCAAATATTTTCTCTCTCCTTCACTCACAACCACTTACACTCACCCTATATAATTTGGTGGACACACTCACATACATTTGATGGACCGAATATGAATGCTCTTAGTAGTGTTGTAATGTTTATTGATGATGGATTATTATCTAGAAGAAGAAGGGTCAAGAATCCGAGTCAACCAAGTTGACTCGGTCAACGCCAGTCAGCATCAGATTCATGTCCTGACTTAACTGGATTAAGTTGACGTTGTTAGTGCCAGGGACGATTGTGACAAGTAATTAGAACCTATGTACGGTTATGACAAAAAATCCCAAGTTTGTACGATTATGGCAACCTTCAACAAACCTGAGGGGCGATTTCAGATATTCACCCTTTTTAAAGCTTCTTAGTTATTTCTTAATTATTATAAAATATACTCATATAGTGATCTTTTCTACCTTTTCATAGTAAGTAATCTTTTATTTGGCGTAAATGGTTGCTTTGCGAACTTCTATCGGATAACTATCAGAATTATCTCTATTTTATGCTTTACAAACAATATAAAAAAATAACTATCAGAATTATCTCTATTTTATGCTTTACAAACAACATAAAAAAAACCAGTCTGTTTCTAAAGCACAAATGATGGAGAGATGAAATTAATATTAAGGAGCTACACTTGTATAAAACTAAGAGCTACATCGGGCAGATCCTAATAAAGACCAATAAAGATGATTTGGACAAATTCTAATAAAGACCACTAAAGATGATCTGGATAGTAGACACTGTAACATTGACATAGTTATGCTTAATAAGATTACTATGTATGCTTAATAAGATTATTGAGCATTGAGATGGTAAATGAACAATTTTAATATTTTGGTTTGACTTCTTAACAAATTCTTTATAGTCTTTCATTGTGTTTTGAGTTTTATCTCCTAATCTTTGACATTAATTTTCGATACTCTATGTTGTAGATTGTGTACTGTTGTTCCTCTGGAGAGATTGAAATTTCTTCTCCAGGTAAAAACATATGTTTGTCCTCCTTATTAAATATCCTATATGGTAGTCTTGATTATCGGTTTCTTGTTACATGGTAGCATGTATGTCTAAACACGTCTAAATGTGTTTGATATCCTTTTTCACGCAAAATAGAATATCATCAAAGACAAAATACAAAAGAATAAAGAAGCATGCTAATTACCGAAAGTCAAAATAATCTAGGTCTGAGATGAAGTTACTTGCTTTATTGTGACTAGAGTTTGATAATTTTTTGTTGAAAACTAAAATCTAGTTCGGAGATGAAGTTGTCCTCAAAGGCATTCTAAACTCTACCGAGATTGTAGCAAGAGGATGGGTGAAGAGCTTGGACCTAAATAAGCTAGTTGGTGGTACAGAGATTGGACCAGAATGTTGTGAGGTAAACATTCAAGTACCAGTAAAAATAGATGAAAAGTTGGTGGGATTTTATGTGTTATTTTTCACAATTTAAGATTGTATTGGTGCATTCATTGAATGGTCTTGTCCTTTCATCTCGGTATGTCTTTGTTAAATTTGTGATATGAATACTTTTAATAATGTGGAACTTAATGCTTATACATGGATGATTTATTTGTAGGTAGTCCGCGAGGATTGAGGACGCATGATGACTCGGAGGATTCTATGCTACTTGTTTCTTTCATTGCTTTTAATTTCTTTGTTAAATGTTACAACACTTTATGTTGGATAATGCTATAACTTATTTATGCTTAATGTTTTGTTATGAATATGCTTATTTGAACTATGATAAAGTTTTATTTCTTTCATTAGTTGATGTTATATACACCATATCGTAAAATTATGTGTGTGTGTGAATATGATTTTCATAGGACGCTATATGAGTTGTTCATAGACATATTATACGACCATAAAATTGGTTTCATAATCTTATTTTGAGATATTAAGGACCCTTTCCTTGGTACTAAGTACCTATAATGTTACATCTTAAGGGTCTTGTAAATTAATTTTAAAGGACGCTTCTATGTGTATTAAAAGATTAAAATTAGGTAAACACATGTTAGAACATTGTAAAAGTGTCCTAATATGTTTTTATTAGAAGTTTTTTTTTGGGACATATTATGCGACCATAAAATTGGTTTCATAATCTTATTTGAGATATTAGGACGCTTTTTAAGTTTCGGGACTTATTACGACCCCTTTACATGAAACGCTTTTAGCGTTGGTCCTATTAAATAAGAGGTCCTATAAAATAACGTTTTAGGACGCTTTTGTGTGTACAAAAACCCATTTTTGTTGTAGTGAGAGTTGAGAATCAAAAGGGATTCAAAAGTTTGATTGAACTTGTAAAAGTAACGAAATCAATGATTAAGCAAATGATTGGATTGTAACAATAATATTAATAAGAATCACATGTGACATCCGAAAAACTCAGGTTAATACTTCTAACAAACACATAAGTCTACCTAAGCAAAACATTTATAAAACGTACTTACTGGGTTAGTTGAGTCGGTTCGATGATTCGGGAATCATTGGCAGTCGGTTTACATACACAATGTCCATAGTTTGGTGATTTGGAGGATCGTTGGGAAACACATGTGCACGAGTCTCGAATCCCGAAGGGTGGTGAAATAACATAATGTGTAAATTGCCTTGAAGGAAGCCAGTCACCTTAAATGAGTAAGACAACCGGTAACAACTATAAATACCATACTTGACTTGTTTTTCATCATTTGTGCAACCCTAACTCACCCAAGTGCTCTCTCTCAACCCCTAACCTCTGTAAACCCGTTTTTGCCCTAAAATCATCATTTCCAAGCCAAAACAACCTTTAAAACCATAAGCAAGTGAAGATCTAAGGTGTGTGGTTCATCTAAATTCTTTTCCAAACATTGTTATGTTGTTATTATGAACCCTAAGTGTCCAGATCTAAACTTAGTATGTTTTCATCAATAAAAACCTTTGAAAAAACTTTCTAAACTAGATCTAAACCTTACCTATAAGTTTCTAATAAAAATACAAGCTTTGAATGATGTTGGTGATCTAATACATGGGGTTTCTTGTGTGTTTGTTCTTAGAATGGCATTAGGTTGTTGTTATGATGATTATCTAGGTGTTAGAAACATGATTGAATGATATTCGGGTTGTTTATGTGGTTTTATGAGTTTTGACCCATTTAAGGATTTTAGCAAAATCTAAGGATTGATATGATATTATGATGTTTGCAAGATGTTAGGATTCATGCTAGAACGATTATCTTGAAGTATGACGATGTTGTGTACGTGATTATGTGACTAAATCCGGATATTTGCAATTTGGAGAAACTTTTTCATGCATTGACGTAATTTATTCATAACATTAGCCATTTTGGGAAAAGCTTGCAATTTGTGCGTAAAACGTAGTGTTAATTGGGGCATAATTGTAGGTCCCTATCCTTGAGGATCCTCATAATAAAAAATCAAACTAACATGAACACAAGAGGCGAAATATCTTGTCTTCTTGCGAATTAAGAAAACCCGACTTTTCTTCTTACGAGTTAAGAAAATCGACTTTTCTTCTTGTGAGTTCAAAGAACTCGACTTTTCTTCTCGCAGGCTCAACAAGCCTGACTTTTCTTTCTGTCTTCTTCTTCTTTTTTTTGCGAGTTCAAAGAACCCGACTTTTCTCTTTTTTTTTTTTTGCGGGTTTAAGGAACCCGACTTTTTTTTTCTCGCGAGCTCAAGGATCCCGACTTTTCTTTTCTTGCGGTTTCAAAAATTTGAACCCGACTTTTCTTATCGCGGCCTCAAGGAACCCGACTTTTTTTTTTCTAGCGAGCTCAAGGAGCCCGACTTTTCTTTTCTTTTCTTTTCTTTTCTTTTCTTTTTGTTATTCTCCAACTTGTTTCTTTCCCGTCATTTTTTTAATAGACTTATTGGAGAAATTTTGACAGCGCATCATACAGTCATGTCTTTTTTTTCTTTTCGAATGTGTCCCTTTCCCTTTTCTAAAAGCTACACACATATCTATTTATCTATCTATCTATATAATAAATGAATAACCTCGGGTCGAATGGAGTCTTTTTAGAGTGTCCACCTAGGCTCCAATTGAATATGGAGCTCCATCTTAACCCGTATTTGAGCAATATGAACCGTATATATGTATCTTTTTCTATTTCTCCCTCTCTCTAGACCTTTAACCTAGCGCCTCTCTTTCCTGTAAAGCTATACTCTTCGTTTTTTTTTTTTGCTCGGCGTTACTCTCTTTGCGACTGGCCCACAGCCCTCCTTAGGGTTTCGAAAGGTATGTTTTTTCACTAAATTCGTCTCTGTTTCCGGTGTATCTTTGGTTATGTGAAATCCAATTAGATTTTGTCATTTACCCTTAACCACATCGGAATACATCAATCCGATATACATACAATCGGAACAGGAAGTTGTGAATCCCAAACCACTATAACTTTTCCGATGTGTTTTAGGGGCTTTACATAAACTAAATAATTACATGTTTCCCCTACGTCTAAAATACCTTCGGTATCCTAGAGCCATATCTTTTCAAGGTATATATTTGGTTTTACTTTCGATGGTGATCAAACAGTTTTCTTTCGACTTCTAAATTGTATTTTTTTTAATTGAACAAACAGCATAGATGATGCAGTTATTGGGATGGTATGGATGAGAGGTAAAATGGGGGACCAAGAACTAAGTTCTCTAAACTTTCAATTGGTTGGCATGTTTCCTTGGATGCATCAAAGAATCGACCCATTGTTCCTTCAAAGTAATCTTAAACAGTAGTATCAAGCTCCATTGGTTGGTCTAGGAGGTGGAGATGCTTTAAAACAACAATTTATTCAGTTTCAGCAGCAACCCATTCAATACCCTCATAAACATTTGGTTTCAGGCGCCTCAAACCCACTTTTCCAACGCTTTCCGTAACTGATTCAACCGCAAATTCCTCAACAATTTATGCATGGCCAAGTTCAAATACCACAACAAGTCAACAGTCAACCAGCGGAACAACAACAAGAAGCAGCAAGTCAACAGTAAACAGCAGTCGAATTCATTTTCGGAGCCACTCCTAATTCAACATGACCACGGAGTCCCATCCAGCAAAAATGTTAAATCCATGCTCGCGCACGGAGCAAAAGAAGTGGGCCCTCAACCCGAAGTTCCCGGAGCAAACTATTACTTTGGGACCAGCAATCTCAGAAAATATCCGGGACCACCTCAAACAACTGCTCAGAAAGTACATGGACGTCTTCGCGTGGCAACCATCAGACATGGTAGGAGTCCCACGTGAACTCGCCCAACACAAGCTAAACACTTACCATTCAGTCGAACCCATCGCACAAAAACGCAGAAGCATGGGCGCAGAAAAAACACACGCAATGAATGAGCAGGTAGGTGATTTATTAAAGGCTGGCATTTTAAGAGAAACAAGATACCAAACATGGGTTGCCAACCCAGTAATGGTCAAAAAGAGCAACAGAGGCTAGAGGATGTGCGTGGATTACACTGACCTCAATAAAGCATGCCCAAAGGATTGTTACCCTCTCCCAGAAATCGACCTCAAAATCGACTCCCAAACGCCTTTCAGGTTAAAATGTTTCTTGGACGCCTACAAAGGCTACCATCAAATTCAGATGGCGCTAGAGGATGAAGATAAAACAGCTTTCCGGACGGACAAGGGAGTCTTCTGCTACACCAAGATGCCATTCGGCCTAAAGAATGCGGGTGCCACGTACCAACGATTAATGGACTGCGCATTCGCAAAACAAATTGGGAAGAACCTGGAAGTCTATGTGGATGACTTAGTCATCAATAGCAGAGAAGAAGATCAGATGTTGAAGGACATCGAAGAAACCTTCAAACACTTGAAATAGATACACATGAAGCTTAACCCAAGCAAGTGTGCGTTTGGGATGGAAGAGGGGAAGTTTTTGGGCATAGTTGTCACCTAAGACGGTTTCCACCCAAACCCCAAAAAGATCCAAGCTATAGCACATATGCCCTCCCCATCCACTCTGAAAGAAGTACAAACGCTGAATGGGCGCCTGGTGGCAATAAACCGTTTCTTATCACATCACTCAAGCAAGTCTATCCCATTCATCGAAACACTCAAAAGTTGCCTGAAGAAAAACCAGTTCAAGTGGACTGCCGAAGCGGAAAGAGCATTCCAGGACATGAAAGCATGCCTGGTGAATTTACCAACGCTTACTGCCCCACTCCCAAGGGAACCGTTAACAATGTACCTTTGCGCAACGAAAAAGGCAGTAAGCGTGGTGTTAATGGTTGATAGAAAGCTAGTACAAACACCCATTTACTACATCAGCAGAGTCTTAACAGACACAGAAACGCGGTACACGACTATGGAGAAATTGGTGTTGGAACTTATTCATGCTTCGTGCAGGTTGCACAGATATTTCCAAGGCCATCCAATCAATGTGCTGAGTGACTAAAAATGGAACAACGTCCTGTCTAAACCAGAGCTCTTAGGAAGATTGGCAAAGTGGGCCATCGAGTTAGGTGAGCACACCATCTTTTACAAAACTCACCCAGCCATCAAAGGGTAAGTCCTAGTGGATTTCATAGCCGAGGTACCTCAAGAAAAAATAGAAGAGTGCGGAACAGAACAAGACCCGCAACCGACATGCGACGAGAAAGCCATTTGGAACCTTTACACAGATGGGGCTTCAAACAAAGATGGCGTAGGCGCCGGGATTCGGCTCGTCAGTCCCGAAGGCGCATAATTCACATATGCAATCCGGCTTGAATTCAAAACCACTAACAACGAAGCCGAATATGAAGCCTTCCTCGACGGACTACGCATCGTGCGAAAGCTAGGCGCCAAACACATCTTCACGCACGTCGATTCAACGTTAGTGGCAGGTCAGATCACATGAAAGTATGAAGCTAAAGAACCCTCCATGATCATGTATCTCCAGCGAGTGAAAGAGCTCATGAGCAATTTCTCCAGCTGCACGATCAACCACATTAGCCGCAGTCAAAACAAGCCGTCGGACGCTCTAAGCAAAATGGCATCCACAAGCTTTGGCCATTTAGCAAAAGAGGTCTGAGTTGAAGTTCTGAACGAACCGTCTGTTCCACCCAAAGGAGTTCATGTCATCCAAACGAGTGTTGACAGCTGGATGACCCCGATAGTATCTTACCTCACCACCGGCGCGCTACCAGACCAACGCGCAGAAGCCAAGAAGATACAACACAAAGCTTTACAATACCAAATGCAAGACGGGGTGTTGTATCGAAAATCCTATCTAGGGCCATTGCTAAAATGTGTAGATGCGGTCGATGCAGACTACCTGGTGCGGGAAATACACAAAGGAATATGTGGGATACACGCAGGGCCACGCATGGTAGTAGCAAAGATCATGAATGCTGGATATTATTGGTCGGGTATGCACCTGGATGCGCTAATGATCATCCGCCGATGTGACTCTTGCCAGCGGCATGCACCCAATACCCTGCGCCCCAAGAACGACTTGATCCCAGTGACCTCCGCATGGCCATTTCAGAAGTGGGCTATCGACATTGTGGGACAGTTCCCAATGACCACCGTCAAGAGACGGTACCTAATAGTCGCAATTGACTATTTTACAAAATGGGTAGGAGCCAAACCACTCGCTGAAATCACGGCCAACCACGTAAAAAAGTTTATTTGGGAGTCCATCATTTGTTGTTTCGGCTTACCTATGACAATCGTCACAGATAATGGGACCCAATTTGCAGACAAAAGGCTACTCAAGTGATACGCAGACCTACACATCCAACCAGCATTCACCTCAGTCGCGCACCCACAAGGCAATGGCCAAGTGGAGCGCGCAAACCGCAGCTTAGTGGAGGGCATCAAGTCAAGGCTAGGTACCAAAGGAAAAGCTTGGGCGGAGGAGTTACCGAGCGTGCTATGGGCTAATCGCATATTAACAAAAACGAGCATCGGTGAGACTCCATTCAGCTTAACATATGGCTCTGAGGCTATGATACTAGTAGAGATTAGATGCCCGTCAGCGAGAGTTCTTTTGGAGAAGCGCACCAACAATGACAAAGACCTGCGCATGAACTTGAACCTGATAGAAGAACGCCACGACATGGCAACAACAAAGGAAGCAAATTACAAAAAGCAACTGGAAAAGTATTACAACGCAAGGGTCAAACTCCACGCCTTTAGCACAGGGGAATTCGTTTTCAGAAACAACGAGGAAAGCGGTGTGATGCCCCAAGGTAAACTGGCACCTACTTGGGAGGGGCCACACCGCGTCGCAGAAGTCCTCGATAAAGGAGCCTACAAACTGTCAACTTTGGAAGATAAACCCGTCCCCCACACATGGAATGCAGTGCAACTCCGAAAATGTTACATGTAGTCGATCTTATGCTTGTAATGAAGGCTGTTTAGCCATTTTATTGAATGAACACTGAAAACCTTTCTGCCTTAAATATCTACTCCATAGTTATTCATTCACGACACATGCAAGCAATCGGCAACACCATCGCATAGCACAAACCCTAACCTAAACATTGCATGGCTAAGATGCAATGCCTTAAACTAAAATTGCATGGTTAAGATGCAATTCCTTTAACGCGCAGTGCACAATTAAAATGCACTGCGCACACTAAACGTTGCAGAGTTAAAGTGCAACGTCCTAAACTTAACATTGTACGGCTAATATACAATGTCCCAAACTAAACATTGCATGGCTAAGATGCAATGTCCTAAACTAAAATTGCATGGTTAAGATGCAATTCCTTAAACGCGCAGGGCACAATTAAAATGCACTGCGCACACTAAACTTTGCACAGTTAAAGTGCAACGTCCTAAACTTAACATTGTATGGCTAAGATGCAATGTCCCAAACTAAACATTGCATGGTTAAGATGCAATGTCCTAAACTAAAATTGCATGGTTAAGATGCAATTTTTTAAATGCGCAGTGCACAATTAAAATGCACTGCGCACACTAAACGTTGCACAGTTAAAGTGCAACGTCCTAAACTTAACATTGTATGGCTAAGATACAATGTCCCAAACTAAACATTGCATGGTTAAGATGCAATTCCTTAAAAGCGCAGTGCACAATTAAAATGCACTGCGCACACTAAACGTTGCACAGTTAAAGTGCAACGTCCTAAACTTAACATTATATGGCTAAGATACAATGTCCCAACCTAAACATTGCATGGTTAAGATGCAATGTCCTAAACTAAAATTGCATGGCTAAGAAACAATTTCTTAAATGCATAGTGCACAATTAAAATGCACTGCGTACACTAAACGTTGCCCAGCCAAAGCGCAATGTCCTAAACTTGACATTGTATGGCTAAGATACAATGTCCAAAACTAAACATTGCACGGTCAGGACGCAATGTCATAAACTAAACATTACATAGCTAAAATGCCATGTCCTAAAATACAATTGCATGGCTAAGATGCAATTCCTAAACTACATATTATATACGGTAAACGCGTAAAGTACAGTAACAGCAAATACAAGAACAAAAGCTATGCAAAACCTTGCATTCAAAACCAAGTTGTCGCAAAACACAGACCACGTACATGATATCAACAGAAAAAATTAAAATTGTTTTAAACCATTACAGACAAAACAGATAAACCAAGGGAGGTCTTCAAGCTTTAAAATCTGATGAAGCATCGTTGTACTCCTCCTCTTCAGAGTCTGTCAGATCCAACTGTTCACTAGCCTCAGATTGCTCGCCCCCAGCCTCTGGCTCCTTCAACACCTTCCTAATGGCATACTGACACCCTGTGTGCACAAGGCCCTGCTTTTCGAAAGATTGCTTCAGTTCATAGCATGTTGGTCAATCCCGGTGACTAACAACGAAATCCACCAACTCAAACTTTAGGTGATCGTACTCCACAGCTTTCTTCTCAAGCACAACGTCAAGGTCCCTGCCGTGTAGCACAAACTGCTCAAGCGCCTTGCCATCTTTCGTGTGCTGATAACCTTCTAAGAACCCTATTTTGCGCCCAACAAGCTTCACAGCAGCATTCACTACTGCCACAGCCTCGCAAGCTTCATTATAGTTCTTCACATAATGCGCAACCTGTGAACATTAAAGCAAAAACACTAAATACAAAGAGTGCAAATGACAAGGAAAATAAAGGGGAAGACTAAGACAAGCCTCAGGGACACAACAGGTGAGCAGCCACTCGCGATCCTCATGCGCCAAACGCGCCTCTTCGCGGGTATCCAACACCTCTCCCTTAAGGTCAACGTTCTGCTGCTGCAACAACAGGTTGTCTTTCTCTAACGCATCTTTCTCCTTCTTCACCTGAGCAATCTCAGCGTCCTTCTCTCTCAACCTCTCCCGAGCTTCAACTAAAAAATTGTTACGATGCCTGAGCACACCCTCTAAGCGCAGGATCTTGTTAGAAGCCTCGGCGTACTTCTGCGTCGCGTCACTCTCCCGTTTCGCCGCAGTTTCCAACTTGGTGTTAGTCTTAGCACAAGCAACCCTCCATTGTTGCTCCCTCTCAAAAATGCGTTCCTGTAACTTATCCCACTCCTCGCGGAAAGTGACAGCGTCCCATTTTGCATGCTTCAAATCCTTATGCATCTTATCGCGCTCCTCAGTCACGCGCTTTAAATCCTGATGAAACTTGCTACGATCATAAGCCATAGACCACCATTCATGAACAATCTCAGCAGATGTGGACTGCATATTTGCCACACTCATGATGTGATCATCCAAAAGATCACCGCATGGGCGAGTAGCTTAGTGCTCATGCTCCGCTGGGGGGACGAGATTGGCTAGCAGCTGACAACAGTTTCAACATCAAAAAACCGAGCATCGGGAGTCAATGTCCAATTAGGAACAAATACTCCAGCGGTGCCGGCTTCACCACCAGAAGGAGAAGCACCAGAAAAGCTGCCATCAGGCTCAGTAGTCACCCACTTCTCGTATTGATCATCCACAACCATCTCTATACCTTGCCCGTTGTAACACCCCAACCGATGGCGGAAACATCGATGTGTCACGTATGAATGACTGTTCAGTAGCTCATGGTAATACATATGTTTAAATAATCATTTATTTCATTAAAATATTGAATTACATTAAAGTCTTGAATGGAATCTAATACGTCAAACAAACAACGAAACTTCAAATAACTCCTCATGCTAGCTCTAGACTTCAAGCATCAATATTTCCTGTTGAGTTTGGAAAAATGGGGGGGGGTCAACTAGAAGTTGGTGAGAATACATAAGCCATGTCAAACAATTAAGTTTAAGAATAAAAGTTTAGCAATTCATATGTCTATCGTAAGTTTAAGTCTACATGAATAAACATGAAGTGTTGTATGCACATAATCAAACCTCCGACTAGTTTAGGTCCATCCCGTCATCCACGGTTCACCTTAATATCACGTTGAAACGATAACAATCACCCGCGCTCCCCATAAAAGATGGTAAACGAATCTAGGTGGGATTGTCAATCCAATAGATCTATTATTGAGTATCGCCGGCTTGGCCATAGCTAATGATTATGTATGTTGAAGTTTAAGTCTAACTGTTGTTGTCTAAATCATGAGGCATTTAAGTTTA
Organism: Ambrosia x helenae; assembly: GCA_030844895.1. NCBI lineage: Eukaryota > Viridiplantae > Streptophyta > Magnoliopsida > Asterales > Asteraceae > Ambrosia > Ambrosia x helenae. The sequence goes on from CM061229.1 coordinate 2,490,280, forward strand.
CAACTAGACATGTATGTAGAATTGCTTAAGTATAATGTTGCAAGTATAAAGAATTGCATAAACATGGTTACGTAAACTCACCTTGATTACGGTGATGAACTTGTCCCAAATAAACGAGGATTAATGAATTATGCTTGAACCTATATTTTTATTGTTAAAATTTATGAGCAATAATTATTTGACTTAACGATTGTTGAGTGACAGAGACCTTGAATAATAACGTATTCAAATCTATAGCTAATTGGTTAAATCATTTTAACTCAATTATGTATGCAAAGCTTGAAAAAGAAATCGTTGATTCTTTATAGATAAAATATTTTAAGACATGCGAAACATTTATATATCCTACACCTCTTTATTATTTTCATTATCATGCCATTAATTAAATCTACATGATCTTATGCTCCAGATGTGAATTTAATATTTGAATAATTAAAAATACATAGACTGATATTTAGTGAGATAAGTGAGGACTACCCACAAGGTAAAACGAGTTCAAAAAAAATATATCATTCGTCTAAACAAGACGCCAAACCCAACAAACAACAAATAAAACTTCCTTAGTTGGATACGTTGCTCAACAATCCAAACGACGCATCATACTAAAAGTTTAAATATTTTCAAAATGGACACTAACCTGAATTAGAATCATACTATTTAGACGGCGAGAAGTTATTGTTTACAAGTAGAGACGGGTCTGGTTCGTTGCGGCAAACGGTGGTGTTCAATCTCGTCGGGTCGTTTAACAAGGTACAAAGCAAAGCTTGAAGGAGTGAATGAATGGTTGAACAACGGTGTCGTGTAGTCGGCGAGTAGTCGAGGTGGCTAAGCCAAGTGGTGGTATGGGGTGATGGTTTGTGATGGGTGTGGTTGTTTCGCCGAAGAAACAGGCCAGAGAACAAAGAAGCCCGAAGGGTGATGTCGAGGGAGAGGGTCAGAAATTGGGATATTATAATGCACGAACTGGTAAGACCCAATATGGATGGTAGCGTGAGTCACGGGTTTGATTGATTATGATACAAAAGCTGTCAATTTAGTTGTAAATGCGGCGCGAAAGTTTTAAATGCTAGGTCAACTTAATCAATTCAATCGCATGTATTAATATGGTAAATGATCCGAAAATTATGGCTTTGTTGGAGTAGATGGATATTTGTTATGGTTGTTGTCCTGTTCTAGTTTATTGCCTTAAAGAAGTTTTCCTTTTTTTTTTCCTTTTTTTTTTTTTTGAACATAACACATCAATGGAAAGTGTGGAAGATGATCCATGATTGTTGTCTCTTATTATTCCTATTGTTATTTATTATTATTATAGTCAACGAGATTATGAATGCATGATTGTATTATTATTACTTTTATTATTATTATTATTAGTATTATTATTATTGTTATTATATACATATATATAGCTATAACAGATGAAATTTATAACTTTGCATTTGTCCAAATTTATAGCACCTTAAGATATATTAAAAAAAAATTTCAAATGTATTTTGAAATGTATAGTTTTATATATAAAGCACGAGAGGGGGACAAAGTAGAACTAAAAAAAAATTATTAATTGGGGAAAATTACGAAATGTTACAGTCTCCTCTACTTTTGTGAACTTCGTCCCGAAGTTTATTTTAAAAGAGGTTTTTGAATAAAGATGATGGTAGTTTGGCAAATGTTAAGGCAATCGTGGTGTTGTTGCAAGTATGGCAAAAATTTATGTGTAATAGGGTAAATTTGTTTCGAATGATGGGATGATAGGTATGAGTTACATGAGGAGGTGAATAGGAATAAGAGTTGAACTACGTGGTTCTAACTAGGAGGGTAAGGGTCTGTAAAAAAATAACAATCCTATACATGTGTTGATCGACTAAATGAACTACCAACTATTAGGGTTTGTTATTGGTCCGACCCCAGTCCCATTTCCGATGTATCGTTAGTGTTTATATATAGAGTGTACCGCAGCTAACCCACCACACTTCCGTTACATCGAAAACGTACTTGGTATTTATAAAAATCTTGATAGAATTTCACACCGCCTTAACGTACCTGTAAATTCATGATTACGTTCCGGACCGCAATCACCAATTTACCTTACATTAGGGTTTTGTGTCCTTCTATAACTCTAGACACACACACGTAAAATAATACAATTAACCTTGTGGTTGAATCGTATACAATGTATCCAAAAATAAGTCCAACTGTTGAGCAGGAAAAGACCTCTACCAGTCAGTGAGTAAGAACCTCTACCGATTGTTGAGCAGGTGCGATAGCCTCTACCAGTCGTTGAGCAGGTTGTAGGGCCTCTACCGACTGTTGAGCAGGCATGATAACCTCTACCAATCATTGAGTAGGTTATTTGGTACTCTACTAACTGTTGAGCATGTACTTCATCCTCTACGAGTTGTTTGATTAAGTGTACCAATTATTTCACACATAAATTGCAAATTGATAATATGTACATGTAAGCAATCAAGTATCAAGTATAGCATGCGAGTTGTAATAGAGTTGCCCTAGACAAGGTTAATTACTCTAGGTGTGTCTATAGCAAATAGTTTATATTCCCTGACTTCTAGTATCAAATGTTCAAATATGGTAGATAATCGAATCCTCATGTATAACTAAGGATTAAGTTTGATGCAACACACAATCAAGTTTCAATAATTTGGTTATCATAGGGATCAAGTTCATGTTAAAAAAAGGTAAAGAATATGAATTTAGTTCTTGAGAGGATGATGAATAATCTCGAAGCAGAATCAAGGTTGTGAGAGATAGTGAATGTGAAGATAGTTGATAAAGAGTTTATTTTATAGTAAAGAGATTATGTAGCAGTGTAAATTGTGGGGTTTGGATCAAAGGTTAGAATCAAATGTATGAGAAAACTTGATTGTGGTATATGCCAAATATTGTAAAATTTTGAACAAGTTGAAAATGAGTGAGTGTCGATGGAGAATTTAGAGACAAAATATTGTTCCTATGGATGGGAAGATTTTATTTTCGAAATTGGTTTTGTACATAAAGCAAAAGTTGTTAAATAGTACAAACTAAGGGAGCTTTGATTGAAATATTCCGGTTAGTCGGAGATTTTAAACACGACCTTAGGTTTTATAGATCATGGTGACATTATATCAAGAATCCTTTGTTACGCTAATGAATAAACATTTGAATTTAGAAATTGAATTTTAGAGCATCTTTTGACAAAAATATGTATTTTCCATAGTTTATAGGTGATGAAAATTTGACAAAATTAAGAAATCTTTAATGTTGTACTAGGGTATACTTAGGTTATGAGATTATAGTTTGAACAAAGATTTTAAAATCTTGAATATAATGAAATTTAATGGTTGAAGGTGCCTAAAAAAATGTAGGGGGACGTTAAAAATAAAATTGGCTAGAAACATCAAAGGTGATAGAAAAAAAATATGTAGCATGTTGTAAAGAGAAACATATTATTTAGGTTAGACGTTGGAAATAGTTAAACGTAAAGGTAATAATATAAGTTTGTAAAATGGAGTGTGGTTGTGAAATCCACAAATGATTCATGAAATTTAGGCTAACAGGTGAATTATATAAGAAAGAAAATAGATTTGAATTTGCAAAAATTTTGAGATTCAAAACTTAGAAATTAAACGGAAGTGAGGGGGTATAAATGAGAATGAAGCACAAAGATTGTATCCGTTTATCCATGTATGAACGAAAACGTTGATTTATCAAGACAGATCAGATCTAAGCCATGGAATTTGCCCTAATAATCTAGGAGTACTTTAGGATAGCAGCAAGTAAATGAAACCGTGTAGACAAGACCAAGCTAGGGTAAGAATAAGGAGGAGGATAGGGATAGAGATAAGGATAAGGTAGAGCTACAAGCAAATAAAGCAAGTACTAATTAAAGTCCTAAGGCTATAGACTAGATTATTTTTCTAATAACCTAATTCCCTATAACCAAGGCTCTGATACCAATATGTAACACCCCAACCGATGGCGGAAACATCGAGGTGTCACGTATGAATGATTGTTCAGTAGCTCATGGTAATACATATGTTTAAATAATCATTTATTTCATTACAATATTGAATTACATTAAAGTCTTGAATGGAATCTAATACGTAAAACAAATAACGAAACTTCAAATAACTCCTCATGCTAGCTCTAGACTTCAAGCATCAATATTTCCTGTTGAGTTTGGAAAAATGGGGGGGGGTCAACTAGAAGTTGGTGAGAATACATAAGCCATATCAAACAATTAAGTTTAAGAATAAAAGTTTAGCAATTCATATGTCTATCGTAAGTTTAAGTCTACATGAATAAACATGAAGTGTTGTATGCACATAATCAAACCTCCGACTAGTTTAGGTGCATCCCGTCATCCACGGTTCACCTTAATATCACGTTGAAACGATAACAATCACCCGCGCTACCGATAAAAGATGGTCAACGAATCTAGGTGGGATTGTCAATCCAATAGATCTATTATTGAGTATCGCCTGCTGGGCCATAGCTAATGATTATGTATGTTGAAGTTTAAGTCTAACTGTTGTTGTCTAAATCATGAGGCATTAAAGTTTACAACTAGACATGTATGTAAAATTGCTTAAGTATAATGTTGCAAGTATAAAGAATTGCATAAACATGGTTACGTAAACTCACCTTGATTACGGTGATGAACTTGTCCCAAATAAACGAGGATTAATGAATTATGCTTGAACCTATATTTTTATTGTTAAAATTTATGAGCAATAATTATTTGACTTAACGATTGTCGAGCGACAGAGACCTTGAATAATAACGTTCAAATCTATAGCTAATTGGTTAAATCATTTTAACTCAATTATGTATGCAAAGCTTGAAAAAGAAATCGTTGATTCTTTATAGATAAAATATTTTAAGACATGCGAAACATTTATATATCCTACACCTCTTTACTATTTTCATTATCATGCCATTAATTAAATCTACATGATCTTATGCTCCAGATGTGAATTTAATATTTGAATAATTAAAAATACATAGACTGTTATTTAGTGAGATAAGTGAGGACTACCCACAAGGTAAAACGAGTCGAAACTATTTGATTTATCAGTTCAAAAAAAATATCATTCGTCTAAACAAGACGCCAAACCCAACAAACGACAAATAAAACTTCCTTAGTTGGATACGTTGCTCGACAATCCAAACGACTCATCATACTAAAAGTTTAAATATTTTCAAAATGGACACTAACCTGAATTAGAATCATACTATTTAGACGGCGAGAAGTTATTGTTTACAAGTAGAGACGGGTCTGGTTCGTTGCGGCAAACGGTGGTGTTCAATGTCGCTGGGTCGTTTAACAAGGTACAAAGCAAAGCTTGAAGGAGTGAATGAATGGTTGAACAACGGTGTCGTGTAGTCGGCGAGTAGTCGAGGTGGCTAAGCCAAGTGGTGGTATGGGGTGATGGTTTGTGATGGGTGTGGTTGTTTCGCCGAAGAAACAGGCCAGAGAACAAAGAAGCCCGAAGGGTGATGTCGAGGGAGAGGGTCAGAAATTGGGATATTATAATGCACGAACTGGTAAGACCCAATATGGATGGTAGCGTGAGTCACGGGTTTGATTGATTATGATACAAAAGCTGTCAATTTAGTTGTAAATGCGGCGCAAAAGTTTTAAATGCAAGGTCAACTTAATCAATTCAATCGCATGTATTAATATGGTAAATGATCCGAAAATTATGGCTTTGTTGGAGTAGATGGATATTTGTTATGGTTGTTGTCCTGTTCTAGTTTATTGCCTTAAAGAAGTTTTCCTTTTTTTTTCCTTTTTTTTTTTTTTTTGAACAGAACACATCAATGGAAAGTGTGGAAGATGATCCATGATTGTTGTCTCTTATTATTCCTATTGTTATTTATTATTATTATAGTCAACGAGATTATGAATGCATGATTGTATTATTATTACTTTTATTATTATTATTATTAGTATTATTATTATTATTGTTATTATATACATATATATAGCTATAACAGATGAAATTTATAACTTTGCATTTGTCCAAATTTATAGCACCTTAAGATATATTAAAAAAAAAATTCAAATGTATTTTGAAATGTATAGTTTTATATATAAAGCACGAGAGGGGGACAAAGTAGAACTAAAAAAAAATTTATTAATTGGGGAAAATTACGAAATGTTACAGTCTCCCCTACTTTTGGGAACTTCGTCCCGAAGTTTATTTTAAAAGAGGTTTTTGAATAAAGATGATGGTAGTTTGGCAAATGTTAAGGCAATCGTGGTGTTGTTGCAAGTATGGCAAAAATTTATGTGTAATAGGGTAAATTTGTTTCGAATGATGGGATGATAGGTATGAGTTACATGAGGAGGTGAATAGGAATAAGAGTTGAACTACGTAGTTCTAACTAGGAGGGTAAGGGTCTGTAAAAAAATAACAATCCTATACATGTGTTGATCGACTAAATGAACTACCAACTATTAGGGTTTGTTATTGGTCCGACCCCAGTCCCATTTCCGATGTATCGTTAGTGTTTATATATAGAGTGTACCGCAGCTAACCCACCACACTTCCGTTACATCGAAAACGTACTTGGTATTTATAAAAATCTTGATAGAATTTCACACCGCCTTAACGTACCTGTAAATTCATGATTACGTTCCGGACCGCAATCACCAATTTACCTTACATTAGGGTTTTGTGTCCTTCTATAACTCTAGACACACACACGTAAAATAATACAATTAACCTTGTGGTTGAATCGTATACAATGTATCCAAAAATAAGTCCAACTGTTGAGCAGGAAAAGACCTCTACCAGTCAGTGAGTAAGAACCTCTACCGATTGTTGAGCAGGTGCGATAGCCTCTACCAGTCGTTGAGCAGGTTGTAGGGCCTCTACCGACTGTTGAGCAGGCATGATAACCTCTACCAATCATTGAGTAGGTTATTTGGTACTCTACTAACTGTTGAGCAAGTACTTCATCCTCTACGAGTTGTTTGATTAAGTGTACCAATTATTTCACACATAAATTGCAAATTGATAATATGTACATGTAAGCAATCAAGTATCAAGTATAGCATGCGAGTTGTAATAGAGTTGCCCTAGACAAGGTTAATTACTCTAGGTGTGTCTATAGCAAATAGTTTATATTCCATGACTTCTAGTATCAAATGTTCAAATATGGTAGATAATCGAATCCTCATGTATAACTAAGGATTAAGTTTGATGCAACACACAATCAAGTTTCAATAATTAGGTTATCATAGGGATCAAGTTCATGTTAAAAAAGGTAAAGAATATGAATTTAGTTCTTGAGAGGATGATGAATAATCTCGAAGCAGAATCAAGGTTGTGAGAGATAGTGAATGTGAAGATAGTTGATAAAGAGTTTATTTTATAGTAAAGAGATTATGTAGCAGTGTAAATTGTGGGGTTTGGATCAAAGGTTAGAATCAAATGTATGAGAAAACATGATTGTGGTATATGCCAAATATTGTAAAATTTTGAACAAGTTGAAAATGAGTGAGTGTCGATGGAGAATTTAGAGACAAAATATTGTTCCTATGGATGGGAAGATTTTATTTTCGAAATTGGTTTTGTACATAAAGCAAAAGTTGTTAAATAGTACAAACTAAGGGAGCTTTGATTGAAATATTCCAGTTAGTCGGAGATTTTAAACACGACCTTAGGTTTTATAGATCATGGTGACATTATATCAAGAATCCTTTGTTACGCTAATGAATAAACATTTGAATTTAGAAATTGAATTTTAGAGCATCTTTTGACAAAAATATGTATTTTCCATAGTTTATAGGTGATGAAAATTTGACAAAATTAAGAAATCTTTAATGTTGTACTAGGGTATACTTAGGTTATGAGATTATAGTTTGAACAAAGATTTTAAAATCTTGAATATAATGAAATTTTATGGTTGAAGGTGCCTAAAAAAATGTAGGGGGACGTTAAAAATAAAATTGGCTAGAAACATCAAAGGTGATAGAAAAAAAATATGTAGCATGTTGTAAAGAGAAACATATTATTTAGGTTAGACGTTGGAAATAGTTAAACGTAAAGGTAATAATATAAGTTTGTAAAATGGAGTGTGGTTGTGAAATCCACAAATGATTCATGAAATTTAGGCTAACAGGTGAATTATATAAGAAAGAAAATAGATTTGAATTTGCAAAAATTTTGAGATTCAAAACTTAGAAATTAAACGGAAGTGAGGGGGTATAAATGAGAATGAAGCACAAAGATTGTATTCGTTTATCCATGTATGAACGAAAACGTTGATTTATCAAGACAGATCAGATCTAAGCCATGGAATTTGCCCTAATAATCTAGGAGTACTTTAGGATAGCAGCAAGTAAATGAAACCGTGTAGACAAGACCAAGCTAGGGTAAGAATAAGGAGGAGGATAGGGATAGAGATAAGGATAAGGTAGAGCTACAAGCAAATAAAGCAAGTACTAATTAAAGTCCTAAGGCTATAGACTAGATTATTTTTCTAATAACCTAATTCCCTATAACCAAGGCTCTGATACCAATCTGTAACACCCCAACCGATGGCGGAAACATCGAGGTGTCACATATGAATGAGTGTTCAGTAGCTCATGGTAATACATATGTTTAAATAATCATTTATTTCATTACAATATTGAATTACATTAAAGTCTTGAATGGAATCTAATACGTAAAACATATAACGAAACTTCAAATAACTCCTCATGCTAGCTCTAGACTTCAAGCATCAATATTTCCTGTTGAGTTTGGAAAAATGGGGGGGGGGGTCAACTAGAAGTTGGTGAGAATACATAAGCCATATCAAACAATTAAGTTTAAGAATAAAAGTTTACCAATTCATATGTCTATCGTAAGTTTAAGTCTACATGAATAAACATGAAGTGTTGTATGCACATAATCAAACCTCCGATTAGTTTAGGTGCATCACGTCATCCACGGTTCACCTTAATATCACGTTGAAACGATAACAATCACCCGCACTACCGATAAAAGATGGTCAATGAATCTAGGTGGGATTGTCAATCCAATAGATCTATTATTGAGTATCGCCTGCTTGGCCATAGCTAATGATTATGTATGTTGAAGTTTAAGTCTAACTGTTGTTGTCTAAATCATGAGGCATTAAAGTTTACAACTAGACATGTATGTAGAATTGCTTAAGTATAATGTTGCAAGTATAAAGAATTGCATAAACATGGTTACGTAAACTCACCTTGATTACGGTGATGAACTTGTCCCAAATAAACGAGGATTAATGAATTATGCTTGAACCTATATTTTTATTGTTAAAATTTATGAGCAATAATTATTTGACTTAACGATTGTCGAGCGACAGAGACCTTGAATAATAACGTTCAAATCTATAGCTAATTGGTTAAATCATTTTAACTCAATTATGTATGCAAAGCTTGAAAAAGAAATCGTTGATTCTTTATAGATAAAATATTTTAAGACATGCGAAACATTTATATATCCTACATCTCTTTACTATTTTCATTATCATGCCATTAATTAAATCTACATGATCTTATGCTCCAGATGTGAATTTAATATTTGAATAATTAAAAATACATAGACTGTTATTTAGTGAGATAAGTGAGGACTACCCACAAGGTAAAACGAGTCGAAACTATTTGATTTATCAGTTCAAAAAAAATATCATTCGTCTAAACAAGACGCCAAACCCAACAAACGACAAATAAAACTTCCTTAGTTGGATACGTTGCTCGACAATCCAAACGACTCATCATACTAAAAGTTTAAATATTTTCAAAATGGACACTAACTTGAATTAGAATCATACTATTTAGACGGCGAGAAGTTATTGTTTACAAGTAGAGACGGGTCTGGTTCGTTGCGGCAAACGGTGGTGTTCAATCTCGCCGGGTCGTTTAACAAGGTACAAAGCAAAGCTTGAAGGAGTGAATGAATGGTTGAACAACGGTGTCGTGTAGTCGGCGAGTAGTCGAGGTGGCTAAGCCAAGTGGTGGTATGGGGTGATGGTTTGTGATGGGTGTGGTTGTTTCGCCGAAGAAACAGGCCAGAGAACAAAGAAGCCCGAAGGGTGATGTCGAGGGAGAGGGTCAGAAATTGGGATATTATAATGCACGAACTGGTAAGACCCAATATGGATGGTAGCGTGAGTCACGGGTTTGATTGATTATGATACAAAAGCTGTCAATTTAGTTGTAAATGCGGCGCGAAAGTTTTAAATGCTAGGTCAACTTAATCAATTCAATCGCATGTATTAATATGGTAAATGATCCGAAAATTATGGCTTTGTTGGAGTAGATGGATATTTGTTATGGTTGTTGTCCTGTTCTAGTTTATTGCCTTAAAGAAGTTTTCCTTTTTTTTCCTTTTTTTTTTTTTTGAACAGAATACATCAATGGAAAGTGTGGAAGATGATCCATGATTGTTGTCTCTTATTATTCCTATTGTTATTTATTATTATTATAGTCAACGAGATTATGAATGCATGATTGTATTATTATTACTTTTATTATTATTATTATTATTATTAGTATTATTGTTATTATATACATATATATAGCTATAACAGATGAAAGTTATAACTTTGCATTTGTCCAAATTTATAGCACCTTAAGATATATTAAAAAAAAATTCAAATGTATTTTGAAATGTATAGTTTTATATATAAAGCATGAGAGGGGGGACAAAGTAGAACTAAAAAAAAAATTTATTAATTGGGGAAAATTACGAAATGTTACAGTCTCCCCTACTTTTGGGAACTTCGTCCCGAAGTTTATTTTAAAAGAGGTTTTTGAATAAAGATGATGGTAGTTTGGCAAATGTTAGGGCAATCGTGGGCATGAAAGCAGAACTCGAAAAACATTAAACGAGACATCAGCCCTGGGTGGATCTGGTTAACATGCACACCTCCCGTTTGTACAAAAGTACTCAAAATTTTGGTGAATGGGACCCTAAAATTGCAATCCCTAAAATATGCGGCATATAAGCCAACTTTCCCAACTGGGGGATCAAGAATAGTCTTGTCCGGAGCCGGAATCTCAACGCCATATGAAGAGGGAAAACCATACTCTTTACAAAACTTCCTGAATTCATCTTTGGCCCATATCGCCGTTACCTCATTTGCTAACGGCGGACATTTTTTTGGAGCCATCATCTGACCTCCTAGAACCCCTACACTTCTTTTGGGGATCTTAACTTTGTTTTCCATCTTAAAAAACCTAAGAATTTCAGATGAACAAATTCTTTGAAAAGAGATGGACAAGTTATTTGAAAAAGTGAGAGAGAAGTTTTCGAAATCCAGATGAAGAGTGTAAATGAAGAAAACGAAAAGAGGGATTAAATAGGGGAAAGCCACATGCCACTGACGGTTACAGCCATGTGGCACGACCAGCCAATAAAAAAATTACACGTCATGAAGAGAGATCAAAAGGGCCATACGAAGCAACAGACGGGACCCACCATACCTCTGACATAGCACAACCGTCAGAGACTTTCCGGTTACCAACCTGTCGCTTCGGCCACGCGCCCTGACAGCCTTGATGTGTACATTAATTACTGACATGCGCAACTCCCCCCACTTGTATAACACTGCACGCCATGCGCAACAAATAAAATAAAGAGCACAAAAAACCCCCGCAACAAATTTTCTTTTTTCTCCTTTTCTAAGTCCAGCGTCCTGCATGCTACGCATACAGAACACTAGACTAGGGGGACTTGAAGAGATATGTACCCGCGCGTGCGCACAGGCCCACATCTACATACACGTCAACACAGTATGCTGACGTGGAAGTTCTAGAAGCCTGCGCACGTTACCTCGTATGTGCAGTTGTCACCCGATAATGACAAGGACACACAACCAATCAGAGGCGTTTATTCCCTGCTCCACAATCTCCTGCAGGTACGAGGTACAGAAAAGGACAGAAAGGACAGAAAGGACAGTCACAAGACACGTGGACCAACCACAGAGTGACAGCGCCAACAACAGTAACGGTCGCGATCGTACAGACCAGCTGTCATTCCTTCTCCAGCCAATCATAGGCCACCTCAAGGGCCTATAAATACCCACCTTCGTCACAGGAAGAAAGGCATTCAATCCGCAACAGAGAATTCGTCATACGGCTGTGAAAGATAGATTATAGTTGAAACTCTGTAACAATCTTATATTCGAGTCTTGTATTGTCCTGCTGTCATTAATAAGAATCACATCTTTACTTGTGCTCTTATATATATATATATATATATATACATCGATTGTTAGATTGGTGTTTCTTCATGTGTTGAGTCAAACAATCACTGTTTTTATAAACAAAAAATAACATTTTTTTAATATTAAATTGCTCTTACATGGATAACATATGCCTATCAAGAATAAAAAACTTCTTATAAAATAAAAGGCAAAGATTGTATGTGATTTGATCACAAACATAAGAGAATTGGAGTTTGGTTAAAAGGAGCAGCCATGTTTTATTTTAGATATTAAAAATAAAAGTAAACTAATTATATAATTAATTAAATTAATGAGTAAACTGTCAAAACCGTCCCTGTGGTTTGATGAAATGTCATTTACGTACGAACTTTTGGTTTTTGTCATAGACGTCCTATGGTTTCACTTTTTTGTCTAAATCGTCCCTAGCACTAACTTCATCCTTTTAGTGACAGTTAAGTGAGGGATAATTTCGTTCATTCATGACTTAACGGAACTACATTAACGGTGTTAGTGTTGTGGACTGAAACTGAAACGAATCAGCAAAGTAATGGACTACAAATGCAATTTTTAAACTATTGGACATGGAGTGATAAAATCATCAAACCATAGGGACGAAAATTGAAGTTTAACCTAGAATATATGATATATAATGTTTTCAAGATCGGATCGGACGTCACACCCGGCGATTCCCGGTTCAACCGGTCGGACCGGTCCAACCGGGTCAATGAACCGGTTAAAAAAGTCAACAAAATTTCAAAAATGCTATCAAATTCCGGTTCAACCTTGTCAAACTCCGGTCCAACCGGTCCGATTCCCGATTCAACCGACCAGTTCATTGAACAAACCTGGTTCAGGTGCACTCCAATCGAATCATGCGACTCGGATCGGCCAGGGGTCCGATCCGGTCTCCAAAACATTGGATATATCATAAACAGGCAAGCATGTGGATTTGGTAAATGAGTGTTGATCATAAACAGGCAAGCATGTGGATTTGGTAAATGAGAGGGTCAATGCATTTTAATACAAAACCTTAAAATACAACCCTTTACTGAAACCAATCAGAATGGAATACTTTTATAGCTAAATCCTAAACAATAACAGGATGATGCCAGTGGCGAAGCTTGACCCGAAGGTTCGGGGGGTCGGAAGTCACTAGTTTCAGGGGGTCGAAAACCAGTTTCGGGGGGTTGAAACCCTATATTTACAAAATTTTCTATACGAATACTATATAACCGGAACTTCTGCACGAAAATTAGGGGGGGTCGGCCGCCCCCTCCCGCCCCTACTAAGCCTCGCCACTGGATGAGGCAGCTGCAGTACTCATTCTTGTACAAAATTAACGCTTTTCATAGATAATTACACACATATTCTGTTATGTGACAAACAATAGAATGACCTGAAGTGTAATTGTACCCTATACTATTCTATTCTACAATTACACTTCAGGCTCTATTATTTGTCACCTAACAAAGAATGTCAGTGAGAGATAAAAGAAACACAGAAGGAAAGAGAAAACCCAAATCAACTCATTGATACCAATTCTATTGGCTTCGCTTTGATTAAATACACAAGATTAGAATGTTACAAACACTACTAGAAAAAAGGCCTTTCTTGACACGCATTGCGTGTCAAGAAAAGGATCTGATGACAAGAAAAAAAACGTCAAGGATGGCGGTGTCATAAATTTAAGATGACATATTTTCGCGTGTCATCTGTTTATGACACACATTTATGACAACATTTATTGACACACGTTATGACACTTTTTAATGACACATTTTTATGACAGTTTTTGTTGACATTTTTTCGACACATATTATGACAATTTTGTGACAGAATTTTATGACGTTCTTTTGCGTGTCATAATTTATTAATCTAAAAACAAAATTCTTGTAAAATTACATATTTACCCTCCTGGATTTATAGCTATTTTATTATATGCAAAATAATAAGCAAACTAATAACAAAAACATCATTTCATTATATAATACATATTTATCAAATTACAAAAAATCCGAGACAACGTTTAACGTTTACAAAAATATTGTATTGACAATACATTGCCTTCAAGCAAGTTTCGATCATTTGAAAATAAATGTCGCGGCATAGCTTGACCATTCTTCACGAACGACATCCATGTCCTCATCCCGGTAATAATCTGCTCTTCTCCCAACCTGAGACAACACTAAAACTATGTGAATTAATAAACGCGCTGCGCATTTTTCTCATGGTGCGCTAATGCCGCAAATTTAAAAGTAATAAAGTAAAGATATAGAAAAAAACAGCTAAGAAGTTTAACTTGTGATTAACACATTTATGAATGTTCATGGGATCTATCATGATATGTGAACTTAAAGGTTTTACATTTGACATCAACCATGGTGAACCTAGCAATTTTCATCAACGGTTGACTTTCTATAGTTGATTTGACCCATTTAACGTTGTCCCATCTCTCGGTTTTAGCGTACAAGTTCAAAAGCAAAACGTACAGCCCTGTGCCAATGCTTTAGGGGTAAATGATTTATACCCGTCTATGAGGGATACTACTGTACTAGTCATTAAGTTAAACAAGATAGTTTAACTTGTGATTAACACATTTATAAAAGACAATGTGACAATAAGCCATAAAACATCACCTTAAGAAGAATCCAATGAATAAAAACAAGCGCAACGAATAGAGACTTACATGTAAGGCCCTGCAAACAAAACAACAGATAATATTTATCATCTAATCCCAAGTCTAACCCTCAACTCTTTCCAACTAGTAGTTTACCCGTCTGTTGGACGGGAACATCAACGCCATAATGTCGGCACAAAATAATTCAATCAGTAACCAAGTCTTCAATGGTTTGGTTCAATTTGAGACCAGCAGTGTAAACCAAACCGGCTATTGACCTTCATTTTTCTTTTCTTTTAATATGTAGTGTGTAAATGTATTATAAATTTATAACCATTATAATAATGAACCGCCTATCATTTAAAAAAACTTAATAAAGAGTAATAACTTTGAAAATATATATATAAAATAAAAATCAGTTCACAACCATGTTCCTACCCTTGGTGACGTTTTAGTAATGAAATAATTTGAAGAAAAAATTATTACCAACACAAATGTGATTGCAAGACCTTTAGTTCCAAACCTTCCGGCTCTTCCAACCTGTGAAATTACCAACACATCCCTCACGTACTATATCTAAAAAAATGTTGGCAAAGAAATAATATGAAGAAAAAATTACACGATGGAGATAGGTGTCAGCAGAATCTGGCATGTCATAGTTTATGACAATGTTCACTCTTTCAATATCAATACCCCTACCAACCAAATCTGTTGCCACCAAGATTCACTTGTGCCCTTCCTTGAACCCCTTGTAGCGTGTCAGCCTGCAAAACTCAATTGTAACCAAATGGATTTATAAAAAAATATTTTACAAATAAAAAGTATATGTATTCAGTATTCACACAAGACAAACATTTCTTCCAGGGACATGCCAGAATGGATGCAAATTGACGGGAAATTACACTCCACAAGCAATTTGTTCAGCTCTGCTTACACTTTTGTTCAGCTCTGCTTACACTCCGCTGATTCAAGATTCTGGTCCCATCTGATTGGTCCCCTTTTGCGGACGCTTTCAAATCAGACCAACCATATTGGTACGCGATCATGAAACTGTACCGCAAGATTAAGAGCAGAGAGTTCCATAGCCACGGGTTCCTGACAATGAGAACAATATCTCATAAGAACCAATGATGTTATAATTAAATAAATGGCATACATTATAATATGGTGTACTACCTCAATCCCAAAGGCGCGTCGGAGTGGCCATTTTCCATGATACTTAACAGGCGTGGCCCCGGTTTTCTCTCTTTCTTTCTCCCTAACAAGCATGCATTGATACCAGTAGCCACTAAGACAATCCCATATTTTCCATTTTATATACAGTGGCTCTTGAAGATACCACGGATCACTAACAGATTCCCCATCAGATTTCAAATTGCAGTGTTGGAAGCATACGTCCCCTACGCATCCTGTCTTCTCGCATTGCTCGACACAAACTCTGTTAAACCAGAAAATTTAACTAAAAACATTAGTGATTTATAAACCAAACTAAATATGTGTTCACATCATGATTCATGAGGGTAGTTTGGGAAGTTTGAAAAGAGACACTTGACTAACATTTGGGACACACTGTACCTTAGCCATATCAAATCCCCAATAACCGGACCACTAACGACTCGTAGCACTTAACAGCACAATAAAACCACACTATTTCCACAACTAAATTAAGTCTAAGATATTAGTTTAAAATGTCAGAAACAACAGTATTCGAAAAAGATAACAAAAAATAGCAGAATTGGTGCTTAGCCAATCCCAAAGAATTATATAATTGAGTTGCCATGTCCTAGTCTCCCAAAATCACCCCTGAGACCAAAGTACCAAAGTTACCATTATCATACAAATGTGCATGAATCAATGCATCATATGTGTTAGGCTCACTTAAACTTTCTTGATGAGTATATACTAACACTTAGAAGTTTAAGATGAGAAATTTAAAGTTGAAAAGGTGAGTATATGAATCTGAAGCATAATTATTAAAGGGACAAAGGGGAATAGGTTAGCATTTATAGATAAGAGAACCAATCATCCCCAGCTGGATACTTTGAGTTGTGACTCTGAAAACGCAGTTGTATGATCAGCTCCACAAGTAAGAGACACAATATCTTCCCCATCTAAAGCACTTAACTGAGTAGGTGAGAGCCTTTCTTCAGCATCACCATGCCCTAGTTGTCCATCCTCTTCCCTTCCCCATGAACAAACAACATTTCCAGCTGATACAACAAAAATAGTAGAATATCATGACCTTGTAAGCTATAAAAACATGGTAGTAAGGTGGTTATGTTATGTTATGTTAAAATACAAATCATTGTGAACAAACAACATACATCACTCTAATTTCCACCCCCCATTCCTAAACCCTAAAACTAAACACATCCTCAAATTTAGCTTATTTAACAATTCTCTAGTTTATTCGGTCGAGAACCAAATAATGTCATGTCTTGTTACACATACATATGTGTGTGAAAACAATCACAATGGGACTCAAAATTGGTTCCCATATTCTTCATATTCGAGCAACGAACACTCTCGGTATTTACCAGCAAAGTGCGATCAAACGCCATTCGCTCCCATGACACCTAGTTGTTATTAAGCAAGCAGTGAACATGTAACATATGTGTGCTCATTACTGCAGGTAGACATCACTTAATTAGGGCTCCTGTACTTCAGATCATTTCAAGTAATTAACTCAGCCACAAAATCAATAACAAATACTTCAATCGACAAATATACAAAAATCATAATGCCCTAATTTATTAAAAAAAATAATAAAAAAAGATATGAATAAGGTATAATAATAATATTAATTCAATATTAAGTATTATATTATCACTATTTCCACTCTGCACAATCCCACTTTACACGAGGTGTAATGTTGATTTATCAATATCTTTCATCATTAAGAAATACTAACTATCATCATAATCTGGAGTATTATCCCAATTAAAACCCTAAATAACGAATTAAAACTAAAAATAAACAACAAAAACAGAAGGAGAATGTAATTGCATATGGAGAGAGGATAGATACCTAAAAGTTGCCGGAAAATATAGCACCGTCGTGACGGTGGTGATCGGAGACAAGCAGATGATTGAAGAAATCACGAGATGAGACCAGTAGCGTTTTCAAGAGAACGAAAACCCTTCAATCGTTTTTTAATATTAAAATGCGCCTACAACGAGCAGGAGCAGAACGAGTAGGAACGAGCAGGTTTTGGGTTTAATTTGAGAGAGGGGTTTGATTTGAGAGAGAGAGAGGGGGGTGATTTGAGAGGGAAGATTTATGGAAAAGCGTGCAGGGAGTGAAATATTTTAAGTTTAAGTGACACAAAATCATGACATACGATTTTAAAACCGTCATGTTTTTTTATTTTTTATTTTTTGAAAAGTAAACTTCATTATAAACAAACGTCGAAAATGGACCTCAAAACGGGGACCACCGGCCAAACCGATTACAACGCATTCAAAGGGCTATTACACCACGTATTCCACTCTACCCTTTTAATTCTCGATCTATGTCTAAACCAAAAAAACGACACGGTTTTTATATTTGCTAAGAGTTCCAAAGGACGCCGATGTTTGCCTTCAAACACTCTCGAGTTTCTTTCGATCCACAACATCCATATAGTAGTATAGATAATACCTCTAAGGATATCCTTCTCCTTCTTCGAGTATGGTTGTAGGTCCGCTAAAGCAAGAAGGTCCTTGACATCAAAAACAATCGGCGGGGTAATATTACACCAAGATGATACTCTCACCCAAATCTCCGCTGAAACAATACAACCGGTTAATAAGTGCATTAGCGTTTCATTATCTTCGCCACACATAGGACAAACCGTATCTTCTATCAGCACCCCACGTTTCAAAAGCTCCATTTTTGTAGGAAGACGATTCAAAGCTGCGCGCCATACCATAATCTTACACTTTAATGGTGTCCAGGTCTTCCATTTGATTAAAACCTCATTCTGCGCTGCTGAACCAGGAGCCGCTAACACTTGTTTAGCGCCTCGAACCGAAAACAGGCCATTCTTATCACCTTTCCACGACCAAATATCCGCACCAGGCTTCCAGCTATACTCGAACAGATCTGACAACAGCTGAAACAGCTCGCGCACTTCTGCATCAGACGAAGGAGGTTGTTTCCAGCCCCAAACCATCCCAGTTGTTGAC
Source organism: Ambrosia x helenae (assembly GCA_030844895.1). NCBI lineage: Eukaryota > Viridiplantae > Streptophyta > Magnoliopsida > Asterales > Asteraceae > Ambrosia > Ambrosia x helenae. The sequence continues at coordinate 2,509,264 of CM061229.1, forward strand.
CCATTGTCTAGCTGCACGCGCTGATTCACTGCAGCCCATTTATTAGATTCCAGGCGAAACAAGGCTGGATAAATTAAGCGCAATGGCTCGTGTCGCAGCCATGTATCCGTCCAGAAGTTAACCGCCGAGCCATCACCAACCTGCGCTGCAAATAAAGAATTAAATTCTGACCCGTTAGCAAGCTTTTTTGAGCCTATCTTCACAATCCTTCTCCAACACCCACTAGCTAGAGGACTACAAGGAAGTAACGACCAAGCTCTTGTTTCCCCATTACAACCTTGGATAATCTTTTTCCAAAGGCTCACATCATCACGTTTGTACCGCCACGTCCATTTAAGCAAAAGCGCCTCATTTGTGTCTTGCACACTAGCCACTCCCAACCCACCTTTATTTTTTGGTCTTGCTATAACCTCCCAAGCGACCCATGGTATCTTATTAACACCCGAAGAGCCGGCCCAAAAGAACCGTCTAAAGATCGCCTCAATGCTTTGAACCACCGCTTTAGGCGCTTGATACAATGAAAAATAATACACCGGAAGGTTTTCAAGAACCGACTTGATCAAAACCAAGCGTCCTCCTATAGATAAGGTTCTCGCCTTCCATGTTTCTAACCTTCTTTTAATCACATCAATAACCAAATTCCAGTTATTAATTCTGGACATATTTGCTCCCACTTGAATCCCCAAATACGCAAACGGGAGAGAACCACGTTTACAACCCAAAATTGCCATCATATCATCTACTTCAAAATCCTCCGTACCAATCCCGTAAAGGTTGGACTTATGGATATTTATTCGAAGGCCCGAACAAATATAAAATATTCTCAAAATGCGAGCCGTGTTTTGAATGTTTTCTTGCGACCAATCCCCCATAATAAGCGCATCATCCGCATAAAACAGGTGGGTAATATCGGCTTCATTCTCAGAAAAATTAATACCTTTAAGGACCCCGATATCTTGAGCTTTTTTCAACAACCAAGACAATGCCTCCATCACTATAAGGAATAAGAATGGTGAAATAGGGTCGCCTTGACGAAGACCCTTTTCACAATTAAATTCAAAGGTTGGAGACCCATTCACAAGAACCGCGGATCTAGACGCCTTCAATATGCCTTCTATCCACTTACCCCATCTTGATTTAAAACCCATTTGGTGCATCAAAGACAACAAAAAATTCCAATTTACATTATCATACGCTTTTTCGAAATCAATTTTTAGGATAAACGACTTACGGTTCTTTTTCTTCAACCATTCCATGAGCTCATTTACTACCAAAGGCCCATCAAGGATAAATCTACCCGCGAGAAAAGCCGACTGTGACTCGGAAATAACCGAACCCAACACCTTCTTGAGACGGTTAGCAAGGATCTTAGACTTAACCTTGCTAATCATCCCAATAAGAGTGATGGGTCTATAATCTTTAAGACCCAAAGGGGTTTTAACCTTCGGAATTAAAGTTATAAAAGAGGATCCGCAACCCAAACTAATGTTACCTGTCTCGAAGAACTCATCCATAATACGTCCAAAATCGTCTTCCAACAAACTCCAAAAAGACTTGACGAACCTGAAATTGAAGCCGTCTGGACCCGGGGCTTTGTTCGAGCCACAATCAAAAACCGCATCTTTTATTTCTTGCCTCGAAAATGGTTGTACAAGCATCAAACTATCTTCATCCGTTAATCTTTTCACGCCGCTACACACTAGCTCCGGCCGAATCTTGTACTGTTCTCTAAAATGATTTCTAAAAAACCTCATAACTTCTTTTTTCACCAAAGACGGTTTGGACACCCACACCCCGTTAACATCTATCCCCGGAATGGCATTTCTAGCTTTCCTCCCATTAACCATACCATGAAAAAACGCCGAGTTCTCATCCCCAAGAGCCGCCCACTTAACTCTAGATTTTTGTCGAATATCCCGCGACCTATCATATTCAATTTCATCAAGATTCTTCTTACACTCCGACCAAACCCATAACTCGGACTCTTCTAAATCTTTTTGCTCCATCAAACCATCAAGCTCTTCTTTCTCTTTTCTAAGTCTCGTCTCATCTTCAAGCTCTTGATTTTTCCACTTTTTGTACTAAGTTTTTAATCGCTCTCTAAGCCGCTTCAATTTACGAGTCAGCACCACGTCCGAAGGACCATCCGTAACCAAATCCGTAAGAGCCCCTTTGACCAACTCCTCACACCCATTTTTATCCCTCCAAGAATCAAACCACCTAAAAGGCTTATATCCAAAATTCGATTCAACCATAGTAAATAGCACCGGTGAATGATCGGATAGCTCTCTAGCCAATGCTCTAACACAAGCGTTCGGCCACTTATTGAGAACATTCGAGCATACCAAAACTCTATCAATGCGACTCAGCTTGCACACACCATTCCGAGTCACTGAATACGTAAACTCCATCCCTTTTAATTCATACTCCCGCAGACCCGCCTCGTCAATAAATTCGTTGAAATCATTAGCGCATATGGGATCAAAATTAGAATTCCTTCTTTCTGACGGGTCTCGCACTGCATTAAAGTCACCAAACACGATCCACCACCCTTGGCCTTCTTGCATAAGTCTTAAAACCTTGCTCCATAATGTGCGCTTATCACAATTTTGTTGAAGAGCATATGTATTAAGCACATTCAGCCGCACCAAACCATCTACTAACAAACCAGAAACAAGCAGAAAATTAACATCTTTTACAACTTTATCTTTAATGAATTCCTTTGGGTCCCAACATGAAACAAGACCTCCCGATTGACCGCTTGCATGAACAATCTCACAATCAAAGCCAGCACCACCCCAAAAGCTAGACACTGTACCCAGCTGTAGACTACTAGCCATCGTTTCTTGCAACCCAATAAATGAAATACCGTACTCGTTTTTAAGTCTTTTTATCCATCTAACTTTACCATCAACCCCAATCCCACGTACATTTAGAGATAAACAATTCATCGCTTCACTCCTTGTAACCCTTCAATAACAATCGACTCCCGAATAATGTTATTATTGACACCTACAAGTGCACCGAGTTTAGCTGCCAAACCTTTTGTAGCTTCCACCTCATTCGTGATATTGACAGCTTCAATATTCTCCTCAATATTACTTTGGCCCATATTAGTATTTTCCTGTTCCACCTCGTGTCTTTCTACATTCGGATTAGAATTCAAATCAAGACTTTCCTCTACTTCACTAACCTCTTCCGTATCCCCATCACCATTTGCAACACAGTTTCCGTCCAAACCCAACATCCCATCCAAACTAAATAAATCATTCTCTATGGCGTTCTTCGTTCTCTTTGTTACCTTCAAACTTTCGTTGCTACTAGTATAGGCGTTGCTCGGTCTATCCACCCCTACCATATTCTTAAACTTTTTCCGCTTAATGGATTTCAAAGCCGAAGCTTCTCCATCCTCAAATTGGAACGTAGCAGCCGGTACAAACATATTCTCATCAACATTGGCATCAACCCCATTTTTTCATTCGGCTCCTCCATTGAATCCATGTGAAACTCTTCTGAACAAGGAGTAGAGTTATCCTCCTCATCAGAACCGTCCTCCTTACTACTCCCACCTCCATTCTCGACGTTTTCAGCACTTTCAACTATCTCCGGCTCAATGAAATCCGGAACCCATTCGCCCAAATCCTCCGTGACCCACACCTTGAACTTACGGTCTCTCCAGTTCACCAATACTTCCTCCGACACTCGTTTACCATCTTTATGACGGAAATTATTGACATGCATAAAAAAACGTCAAGAAATTATCATTTTTTTCTAAAGATGACATTTTTTTTATGACATGCACTTTCGCATGTCATTAAATATGGTATGTCATAAAAAAGTGTCAAGGAAGGCCCTTTTTCTAGTAGTGAAAGACCCCTACATTCTAGATCCCTTTACTATTATGACCATAACATATTCAAGACCCACAAAAAAGTGAGACTTTGTGTTATTGATCGAATGGTATAAAGCAATAGCCAAAATATTTTTAATTTATGTAACGCTAAAAAAAGAGAATAAATTAAAAATTAAAAGAAAAAACCGCATGATCACGGAAGGCTCAACCTATTAGCTTTATTTTCGTCCATCCAACATAATTGTCTCCATTTTAATACTAAACATTTCATGTTACAAGTGATATATCCAATCCATAAAACTTTTCCTTAGTGATTTTATCTAAAATACAACTCATTTCATCGGTTAGATGGTTCGTCCAGTCTCCAACTTTACCTTCCCTAAAGAACGCGTCATTAGGTATATCCTCGCGTAAGTTCCTGTTGCTACAACAAATAACTGCCTAACGATGGTTCTGAGTCACAAGGGAGGTTCAAGGGTTCAAAGGTTTCACTTTGCCTAACGCAGGTCGTGGTGTCCTTCTACGTTGCAAACGTAGAAGGAGGTTCAAGGTTATTTTTCTTGTTTTAGATGCTTTAAGGTTCTGGTTTGAGATGTACTCGAAACCAGAAATAGAAGTTCTAGAGATCCGAGTGGAGAGAAATATTCTTCCACGTGCAAGACCAAAAGAATTAGAAGAGTGGAGTGAGAGTGATTGTGATGGTGTGTCCAGAGCTGAGGAATCAGCCTCTGATTTATAGGGAAAGGGGATCTCCCTAAAGAGAAAGCATCTTGCCTTGAGCCTCGTTGCAACTAAAGGACATCCCACAAATGGTAAGTAGCTGCTATGGACCTGCGGTCTGTTGGCTGATGTTACTCCATCAGCTTATCTGTCCTGATCGATGAAAAAGATGACGGGACAAGTCATCTTTTTGACTTAGGATGCTCCTGGTTGTCCGAAGCCTTGTAGGCTTCAACCCTTTAAGCATTTGTTTAGTAATGTTATATATTTATGTTTGCTTTAGGCTACCCACGTCATCAGCCCCCCAAGTCAGAAGGTTTGATGTGGTAGCTTGAAAGCTTCTGACTGTTTTCTTAGTTTATCCTTTGCTTGAAAGGTTCGGGGGTTCGCTATGATTTAGGCGGTTATTACTCAGCAGTTTCAATGTTGATTGGACTGTTGATGTGACATCTGGCAGTTTGCTCAGACTAATTACTGCATGTCATTATTATTACGGTATTTTGAATTAAATAACCGTTTGATTTTTCTTTTTTAAACCTTTTTGTACTTCATTTTTTACTTTACCTTTTTCTTTTCTTCATCTTCATCCTCTCAAACACTTCATCCATCTTAGGGTTTCGTGATTTTTCACCACAGCAGGTTAGTTTTTCTTCTTCTTGCTTTGTTTACTGATCATCCTTTTGAGCATAATGGGCGCTAAAAAGGACATGGCCGTTACGTTTTCAACTCTTTCTCAGAAAGAGGTAGAATCGTTTTGTGCCGAATGGGATATTGATTTGTCATTCAAACCTGTGGCTCCTGGTAAAAAACTCTCTGTTTCCGAGTGTCCGTCTGGTTCCATTGCTTTGTACTGCCGTCATTTTGAATTTGCAAACCTTCGTTATCCTTTTTCTGTATTTTTGTTGAATGTTCTTGAGTATTATAGGGTTTCCCTTGGTCAGATCCACCCACATGGTGTTGGCCGTGTTTTACACTTTGAATGTCTTTGTAGAGCCCTAGGGTATGATCCTACTCTATTGATGTTCAGGCGATTTTTTCGTCTTGCCAAGAATGGTGACTGGTTCACCTTCGAGGGGTCATCAGTGGAGACTAACCTTCTTTCTTCCCATGTTACGACGGTTGGTCAATGGAAGAATAGGTTCTTTTGGGTGTCTGATTCTATTTTCCCTTTTAAGCCTGTGTGGAGGCATCCTGAGGCCGTTCTTAATGAAGGGGAACCCTCAGAGTCTGAACTAGATGATACCTTCCTAACGACTCTTAGGACCTGTCCTTCAAGGCTTCGTCCATTTGCTGAACCCTTCTTAGTATTATCCGGTGTTAGCACTCGTTGGGACAAGCCGGGTAGAGATCCTGTTGTGATGAAGGATGGTCAGGGTATGAATTTTGTTTATTGTTGATTTCTTTTGTTTTCTTTGTTTTTTCCTTATGTGTTCTGTTTTTTGCAGTTATGTCGGCTCTTGACTTTATCAAAGGTGATGATGCTTCGGGTGTTGTATTTTTTGATGCTGAAGCAGCGGATGGGGAAGATGCATTGACCAAATATCAGAAAGGGAGGTATGATGGGACCAACTATGTTGTTGTCCCTAATGTGAAGGGTTTTGCTAAAGCTAGTTCTTCCAAGGCTTCAACAAGGAGGTCAAGCAGGCGGCTTTTGAAGGCTGCTAAACCTACTGATCCTTCTGAAGCAGTGACAGTTAGTGATGATATTGAGGATTCTGAGGATGAGCAAGATCAGACCATGGATGATGTTCCTGTGGATGCTGTTGTGAAGAAAGGTAAGGGTAAAAAAGTGAAGGTTGGAGTGGTGAAAGAAACAGAAGTGTCAGCTAGCTTTGATGAGGAAGGTCTGTATGTTCCTGGGTGGAACGTGAAGTCTAGTGACAACTTTAAGTCTTCGGCTATTTGTGAGGAGGTTCTTGCACACTTTGCTACTCCTGGTGCCAAGGCTTGTCTTGAGGGTTTGGATGATGATGCTCTGCTGGCAAAGATGATGGTGGGTACCTGTAACCTTGCTGCTATGCTTCCAGAGGGGATTAGTAGGTTTAGGAAGGTTATGGGTAAGTATAGTGACTTTGCCAAGAAGAAGAGGGAGATGAAACAGTCCATTGATGATATGAAGAAGGATGCTGAGGAGTATGCTAAGAAGGAGGTTACTTTGATTTCCCTTATTGATGAACTGAAGAAAGGGCATGAGGCTGAGATGGCAAGGCATGAAGCTGCTATTCTTAAGGTGGAGGCAGATCAATTGGCTTTGGAAGCAGAGAAAAAGGCTTTTGAAAGTGAAAAGAAGGGGTTGGAGGCTTCCCTTGCTGCTGCCCAAAGTGATAACAAATGGCTGATTGAAGAAGGATTTCAGCAAGTCGTTACCTACCTTCTTCATTCCACCGAATTCAACTCTGCCCTCGGGGAGGTTTATACCAAGCTTTTGACCCATGGTAAGCATGCTGGTTTTGTTGCAGGGTTTAAAGCTCATGAGTCTGGCCAAGTTTTGGAAGAATCTCCCTTTTATCAGCCTGACTCCTTAGATGTCTTTAAGGAGACTGTCCTTAAGATGGAACACTCCAGCTATCCCTATGTTGCACAAGTCTCTTCCTACTATGGAAAACCCTTGAAGGGGCTGAAAGAATTGAAGCTTGCTGGTTTAAACGAAGTTGTTTCTGCAAAGGTGCTTCAATCTGTTTCAAGGAAGAGGGCACATTCTGGTGATAGTGAAGAGACGTTGGATGTGGCTGAAACTTTTTCCAAGGATGCTAGTGTTGAAGCTTCTGAAGCTGGACTTGTGGAGAAGGTTCCAAAGAAAGGGAAGAAGGTAAAGAAGGCGAAGGTGGTCAAGGTAGTGAATGAGGATGAAGCCTCTAAGCCTTCAGAGTCTGGTGGTGATGTCTGAACTTCCCATTCGTAGCTTTCTTAGCATCTTGGTTTGTTAAAAACAATTATCTTTGTGTTTGTGTTTCTAAGTACTTTTTATCTTTTGTTGGAACCTTCAATGGTTCCTTGTTAGTTATGGGCTGTAGCCCTTTGAACAATTATGCTACTTGTTGGCTTTTGTTAAAAGCCTTTGAATGTTAAGTCTTTGTGGCTCGTGTTTAAGTTTGATTGTTGTTTTTCTGCTGTCATGTTTGTCTTTGCTGTTTGGGAATGTTTATCCGGTAGCACCTTCAAAGGTTGAATGCTGCAGTCATTCATCCTTAAGGTAGTCTAGGCAAACATGTCACCATCTATCCTATATACAACACTTAATCAAGTGTTTTCGATATATTTTCGTAAGTTTGTTTTCTAAACTTAAGGAACGTTTGGTGTAGGTTGTTCAAGCCTGTCTATGAGATTTATAAAAGTGTTTTTTTTTTTGTTTATCTCATGGAGTAGGATTGATTTAGGAACTCACCCCTTATATAGGTCCGTTTATCCTTCGAACCTATTGAGCGATATGGCCTGGGAGCTCATCCCCTTACATGGTCTCTACCATGGAGTTTCTTGCAAGGTTCTCAACCTGAACTTAGGATAGGAAGACAAAGTTTCTAAAAGAGGATCAAATGATCCTTTCATTCATTAGATGGGATAACATTACATCATTTGGAAAAGAACAACATTTTGTTATAACTTAAACAAAGAACCTTTTGAGGTTCTTGCCGTTCCAGTGACGGGGGAGTTTTTTGCCTTCCATGCTTGCCAGTTTGTAGGATCCCCCTTTGTGGGATTCTAGGATAGTGTATGGGCCTTCCCACTTGGGTCCTAGCTTCCCTTGACTTTCCTTCTTGCTTGCTTCGTTGTTTCTCAAAACCAGGTTGCCGGGCTTGAATCGTTCGTGCTTAACTCTGGCGTTATAGTAGGACTCCATCTTTTGTTTGTATTGAGCTTCACGGATTGCTGCTGAGTCCCTTGCTTCTTCCAGGAGATCGAGGTTAAGCAGTGATTCTTGTTCATTTGCCTGGACATTGACATGAAAGGTTCTTGGTGTGGTGATTCCGATTTCAGCAGGTATTACTGCTTCAGATCCAAAGGTAAGGCTGTAAGGCGTTTTCTTGTTGCTTGTCTTCTCGGTGGTTCGAATTGCCCAGAGAACGCTTGGCAATTCTTCCAACTAGTTTCTTCCTTGTCTGCCTAGTCTAGCCTTGATCCCTTCAACCACACTTCTATTCATTCTTTCGACTTGACCGTTCGACTGGGGGTAGGCCACAGAACTGAAGACTTGGGTTATTCGGTACTCCTTGCACCAAGCACTGAATGGTTTCTCTGCAAATTGCTTGCCGTTGTCCGTCACAAGCACCCCAGGTAGGCCATACCGGCAAATGATGTTTTCCCAAACGAAGTCAATTATCTTTTTCCCGGATATCTTCCCTAGGGGCTTCACTTCTGGCCATTTTGTGAAGTAATCTACTGCCACCAATAAGAATTTAACCCCTCCTTTTGCTGGTGGGAAGGGTCCAACGATATCCATTCCCCATTTGTAGAACGGCCAAGCTGAATTGACAGGCACCAAATCATGCTTGGGACTTTTTGGGACTGGGGCGTGTAGTTGGCAGGCTTCACATCTTTTCAGCTGTTCTGATGCATCACGATGCATGGAGGGCCAGAAATATCCCAGGTTCATAAGTTTTGCCACAACTGACCTTGGACCACAGTGGGCTCCGCAGATTCCTTCATGAACTTCCTTAATCAGGTACTTGCTCTGTTCGGGTCCAACACATCGGAGCAGTGGAGCTAGATACCCTCTTTTGTAAAGCATTTCATCTTGTATGGTATACTGCTTCGATTTGTTTCGGATCCTTTCAGCTTCGACAGGGTCCTGTGGTAGTTCTCCCTTTTGAAGGAACCTTACAAACGGAGTCATCCAGTTTGGCTCATTTTCATTGATGACGTCTTGGACTTCCAACTCTGATATGGCAAGATGCTTGATTACCTCAACCAATACTTTCTTAGTGAGGTGAGCAAAGGTTAGCGAGGCGAGCTTGCTTAGCGCGTCAGCCTTTTTGTTGTGAGACCTTGGAACTTGCTTGATCTTGCATTGTTGGAAAGTGTTCATGATTTCCTTGGCTTTCTCTTTGTATTTTTTCATGTTGGGTTCTTTGGCAATGTAGCTATCGTTCACTTGGCTAGAGACCAGTAGTGAATTGGTGAACACTTGAAGCTTGTGAACCATCATCTTTTTTGCAAGCTTGAGTCCTGCGATCAGAGCTTCATATTCGGCTTCGTTGTTTGTTGTCTGAAATTCCAAACGAAGGGCATATGTGAATTCTAACCCTTCAGGATTGATTAATATAAGACCAGCTCCCGAGCCTTCAACGCTGGAAGCTCCATCTGTGTAAAGCTTCCAGGCTTCAGGATCGAGAGGTTCGTCCATGGTCATGTTAACCTCAGCAGTTTCTACCCTTGGAATTTCAGCAATGAAATCAGCAAGTATTTGTGCTTTTATTGCTTTTCTCGGGACGTAGGTGATTTTGTGTTCACCTAGCTCAACAGCCCACTTGGCTAGTCGTCCCGAGGTTTCAGGCCTTTCAAGCACATTTTTGATTGGCTGGTCAGTGACTACTTGAATAGGATGTGCTTGAAAGTACCTTCGAAGCCTTCTGGCCATTTGTACCAGGGCCAAGGCTAATTTTTCCAAAGGAGGGTACTTGACCTCTGCTAACTTTAAGGTTTTACTAAAGAAATAAACGGGTACCTGGGCTTTTTCTCTTTCGATAGTGAGAACAGCGCTGAAGGCTTCTTCAGTGACTGAAAGATAGACAGAGATCGTTTCCCCTGCTTCAAGTGCTGCAATGGTGGGAAGGGAAGCCAAGTAATGTTTCATAGCGATGAAGGCTTCTTCAGCTTCTTCTGTCCACCTGAAGTTCTTCTTGTCAGCACAACCTTTGAGGGTCTTGAAGAAAGGAAGGGATTTCTCAGCAAGTTTCGACACGAAACGCTTCAAGGCGGCAAGCTTGCCGTTCAAGCTTTCCACTTCTTTCTTGGTTTGTGGTGACTTCATTTTGAGGATGGCTTGAACCTTGTTTGGGTTAGCTTTTATGCTTTGTTTTCCTACAACATGACCCAAGAATTTCCCTTCTTCAAAACCGAAGGAACACTTGATGGGATTTAGTTTCATGTTGATCTTCTTGAGATTGTCGAAGGTTTCTTGTATATCTTTGAGCATTTCATCCTCAGTCTTGCTTTTGATAACCAAATCATCTACGTATGCTTCCATGTTCCTACCAATTTGCTCGGCAAAGGCTTTGTCAACCAACCTTTGATAGGTGGCACCTGCATTTTTTAAGCCGAAGGGCATCTTTTTATAACAAAAGATACCCTTGTCAGTATGGAAAGCAATCTTTTCTTCATCGTCCTCCTTCATTTGTATTTGGTGATAACCTTTATAGGCATCCAAAAAGCATTTGAAGGGGAAACCTGTTGAAGGGTTAGCTTGTAAGCATGCATTATGTGAAAAGAAAAACAAATTTGGGAGGTGTTGAATAACTTCAAAAGTTGTTTTTAGGTTCAAGGGTAACCTGTCAACGAGTCAACTTTCAAATCCACCTCCGGTAAAGGGTAGCAATCCTTTGGGCAAGCTTTATTGAGGTCTTTGAAGTCTATGCACATCCTCCATGAGTCGTCAGGTTTCTTAACCATCACTGGGTTTGCAACCCAGGATTGGTATTTGACCTCTCGGAGGATTCCTGCTTCGACCAGTTTGTCAACCTCCTGGCAAGCTGCTCTGCTTCGTTCTGGTGCAAGGCTTCTTTTCTTTTGTACTATTGGTTTGATGTTTTGGGGAACTTTGAGTTCATGTTCAGCAACATCACGTGGGATCCCTGTCATGTCACTGGGACACCAAGCGAAAACATCTACATTGTTTTTTAGCAATGCTTCAAGCTTTGAGAGAATTTCCCTAGAAAGGGCTGTGTTTACCCGTATCCGTTGATCAGGGTATTTATGATTGATGCTAAGACCGAGTTTGCTTTGTTCTTCAACAACCGTTAGCACAGAGGCTGATGGTTGGAGGGTTCCTACTCCTTCTTTGGTGGGGAACTTGGCACTCTTTCGGCTGATGGAAACGGTCATATCGAAAGCTACTACACCGGGTCTACCAATGATGACATCGTAACTGGATGGTAGGTCTAAGACAATGAACGTCAGTGGTTCAGTTCTTCGCATTTGCCCATCGGAGAAAGTTACATTGAGTACCATCTCGCCCAAGGGTTTGATGGGAATATCAGCTATGCCTTTGATGGCAGCTTCGGCTGGCCTGAGCGTGGAGCGTTCTTCATGACTTAGAAGGTTAAAGTATTTTGCAAACATGATTTCAGTAGCAGCTCCGGTGTCTATGTAGGCTTTTTGTGTTTGACGTGAACCCACGAAGGCTTCAAGGACTAGTGGATCACAATGTTTTTCTTCGTTGGTACAAGGGAAGTAGATGCCTTGACATTCCCAATCCTCCAACCTCTGTCGTTTGCTTGGTGCTTCACTTTCGACAAACACCATGGCAACATCTTTCTTCTTGCCATCAGCTATGTTTTCTTTGACACCTTTAACCAAGTGGGCTAGTTCGCCAGATCTAACTGCTTCTTCGATCCTCTTATTAAGCTGGAAGCAGTTGTTGGTGTGGTGTCCCTTTTCTTAGTGAAACTCACAATACTGGTTGGAGTTTTCATTTCTTTTACTTTTAGGCAAGGGACGAGGTGGTCTAAAGGTGTGTTTGACTTCTTCCGTGGCCAGAATTTCTTGAGGAGTTTTGGAGAGGGCTGTAAAATTTATGTTTCTGTCTTTGCTTGGAGGGTTCCTGATTTCCGACCTTCGAGGCTCAGATCTCCTGGATCTGTTGTCGTAGGTACCATAGTTTCCTCTTTTCCGAGTAGGGCTGTTGCTTCTCCAGTTGGAAGCCCTCTTTCTTTTCTCCTTTATGTCTACAGCCTCTTCTCCTCTGATGTGGGCTTCGGCTCTTTCCAAAGCCTCTTCAAGGGTTTTGGGGAGACTCTTGTTAAACTCCCTGGTGAGGTATTTTGAGTTGATGGCATTCATGAACCCGCAACCTTCATCTTTTCATCTGCACCAACGTAGGTAAGTCCTTCTTTTTTGTACCTCTCAATGAAATTCTTCAGGCTTTCATCATCTTTTTGCTTTATCTGGATGATGACGGTTGCATCCTTGACACATCTTCTCTGTTGTGAAAAGTTGGCAAGGAATCCTTTGCCGAGTTCATCAAAGGTTCGGATGCTTCCAACCTTCAAGCCATTGAACCAGATTCTTGCAGATCCAACAAGGGTTTGCATAAACATTAAACAACACTCAGGATCGCCCCATTTTTCGATCCGAGCTGCCCCTGAGAAGATCTGAAGGTGATCTTCTGGATCATCAGAACCATCATATGTTCTTATATGAGCTGGCATCTTTAGCTTGTTAGGAAAGTCATAATCTGCTATTTCTGGTGAGAAGCAAGATAAGCTGTTTGGCTTGTAGGGTGGGTTGACAGGTTGTTCTGTCCTGTTGTTGGTTATTCCAACTGGAGTCCCCTGTTGAGCAGCGATGGCTTGACTGATGAGCTGCTGCCAAGGGAAGTTAGCCATTACTTGTGATATCATATAGGGCATGAGGTTAAAACCTTGGAGGTTTTCGGTTGTGGCCACGTTGCTAGTCATCATGGGGATGCTCATGGAAGCGTTCCTAGCCATGGGGAGCGAAGCCATGGCTTGATCCCATGAAGTGGCTGCCGGTGGAGGGACACTGGATATTGGTGACTGTAGAAGCTGATCCAGGGTGACTTCATGCCCAAGTGGTGTGCCAGTAGTGGCAGCTTGGGTAGTAAACAGTGGGAAAGCGGTGGGGCTGGACCTTGTTTCATGCTGAGAAGTGGAGAGTGTGTTGCTGGGGCCAGCGGCACTGCTTCCGAGTCGTGGTCTATGACTGTAGGTGGCATTTAGAGGAGGAGGAGGCCCCGGTGAGAGCGACACCTCTTCTTCCTCGCCATAGTCTAGACGGAGGCGGACTCCTTTATCCCTTTCCTTCATGACGTACTGGTTCAAAAGGGATCTAAGCTGCAGGAAGTTTCTTTCCACTCCTTCAGGGGTAAGATCTATACATTGGGGAGTCTGTGCAAGATCAGGGAGAGGAGAAAACACCCCTGAACGAGTGGGAGGTGGAGTCTGTAAGCTTGTTGTCCCATGATGTGCAGGTGGGGACTGAGTTCTAGCCGGAGTGCCTCCTGGAGTGGAAAAAGACACAGATCTGGCTGGAGAAGTCTGATCTGTGCTTGGAGAGATCTGGTTGACTTCCTCTTGGGACTCAGGGTCAGACATGGAAAGAGTTGGAGCTACACAACTGATTTTTGTAAAGGCAATGGCGTAGCCCCACGGTGGGCGCCAACTTGTTGCTACAACAAATAACTGCCTAACGATGGTTCTGAGTCACAAGGGAGGTTCAAGGGTTCAAAGGTTCCACTTTGCCTAACGCATGTCGTGGTGTCCTTCTACGTTAGAAACGTAGAAGGAGGTTCAAGGTTATTTTTCTTGTTTTAGATGCTTTAAGGTTCTGGTTTGAGATGTACTCGAAACCAGAAATAGAAGTTCTAGAGATCCGAGTGGAGAGAAATATTCTTCCACGTGCAAGACCAAAAGAATTAGAAGAGTGGAGTGAGAGTGATTGTGATGGTGTGTCCAGAGCTGAGGAATCAGCCTCTGATTTATAGGGAAAGGGGATCTCCCTAAAGAGAAAGCATCTTGCCTTGAGCCTCGTTGCAACTAAAGGACATCCCACAAATGGTAAGTAGCTGCTATGGACCTGCGGTCTGTTGGCTGATGTTACTCCATCAGCTTATCTGTCCTGATCGATGAAAAAGATGACGGGACAAGTCATCTTTTTGACTTAGGATGCTCCTGGTTGTCCGAAGCCTTGTAGGCTTCAACCCTTTAAGCATTTGTTTAGTAATGTTATATATTTATGTTTGTTTTAGGCTACCCACGTCATCAGTTCCCATGCTTATTAGCCTCGCTTAAATTCTCGAAACTGCAAAGTCTAATAATTCCTTGAATTGCACCTTCAACCTCTTCCTCTTCCGTGAAGGGGTAGCCCAAGTAGCTCGCAAGCCGCTTCACATTGTTCACGGTATCTATTTTCATATCCTCGTATGTTAGGAATAAAACATTTTCTGGGTATTCTAAACTTGCTTTATGGTACCCTTTCACATGGTCCCAATAAGGTCCTGTCGGCATAATGCCTTTACTAAATAAGTCAAATGTATCTTCAAATGTTAGTAGACCACGTGATTTGTCTCTCAACTTGTTTGCAAAATGAAACATGGAGACCAAAACATCTTTAGGGTTTCTACATAAGTAAACTAAACGACAACCAAAATCAAGAACGGATCGAGGCAATGAAGTGTGAGGTATGTGGGTGGCAAAGAGGCGTGGCGAATGTTCATCAACATAAGTAGGCGTGTTTCTATAAATTTCGGTTTCAATGAAGGGTAAACAGTTATGGGGGCTAGTGACAAGTAGAGGGTGAGTTGAAAGACATTTGTTTTTATGGCGGTTTCTGTTTACCAAAGCAAACACAAGTGCCTTGAGCCATGTTGTGCCAGATTTTGGCAATGTGGCCAAGTATATATCGGTTGGATGAGCTTTGAACGTGTCTTGTAAAGCCATCACGGTTTCAACTGATATTCTACGACTCGGCTGATGCCAAAAGCCTTGGTACATGTATAGGTTTTTAGTTATCCAGCCTTTCTCCTTTGGAAGCGTTGCAAGCCTATCTTTGTATCGATCGAAAATGAGGGCCATGTTTGCCATTTCTTGTTTACCCTCATTGCTACATTTAGTAGGTATAGAAGGAAGAGAGAAAGCATGAAAAGTTAAAAGATAATGCCACGTAGATAATTACTTTTAGCGGCTACACCTTTAGCGGCAACAGGAGCAATAGCGACAGACTAAAGCTGGCAGGACTTTTAGCGGCAGCCGTCGCCGCTAAAGGTCTTGCTGCCGCTAAAGGTATACCTTTAGCGGCAGCAGGCGTCGCCGCTAAAGGTGGAGTTCCTTGTAGTGAGCTATAGGCATTGCCATTGTAGGTTATTTGTATGGAATCAAACGACATTATTCATATTTATACACCCAAATAATTTTATTTTACTTACTTTTCTGAATTTTAAAGTGTTCATACATGGATGACATAGAGGTTTAAGGAATATTAAATCTTATCAAATCAAGCAGAATGATTATATGTGATTAAAATATATGTACCAAGAAATCTTGAATTTGATCACAAGTTTCGTTTAAGATTTGATCATAGCGTAATTTATAAAAAAAAATTGTAATGCTACATATATAATTACATAAATCTGTAACATATTTTAACAAAAATGGATATTTCAGTTTTGTGAGTGGTAGAGGCTTTGTGTCTTTTGGGAAGAGATCAGGTTTCAATTCCTGGCATGAAAGGAATTAGGTGTAATTTGGTGTTATTTAGAGTAAGAATGATGTAACATTCACGCCTTTAGTCAAATTCTTATAAGACCGGGTGTAGTGAAGTATTATTTGGGCGTTTTGGAGCAACATAGCGCCCTCACACCGCTAAGGGGGGGCGCGATTTTCAAAAAAATTGGGGTGGCGTTATATTTATGACGTTGTGCAACAATTGTCTCATCCAATGATTGTTTGACACCTCATCTATTCCAACGTTCATAATTTTCAAACGGTCGAAAATTTTGATTTTTTTTAAACCAACGTTCAAAATTTTGAATGTTTAAATATATATATATATATATATATATATATATATATATATATATATATATACCACAACATAAACCATATAACACAACACAACACAAACCATATACATAAAACACTATACATTCAATCAAAACACACCAATATTTTAAAAAAAAATGGGTTCTCCCGCGTCATCATCCGTTGTCAGGGAATATTACAAAGAATTTCTAGGCGATGAGGGTGAGCCGACAGACGAAGAGTTGGAGCAAGATGCGGTTACGAGTGCGCTTTCGCTTGCGTCGAGATATATAGAACAAACTAGTGCACCTACACGTCCAAAACTGTCTAGACAGTATTACGAACGAGATCGTGAATCGGCAAATGGTCGATTGATGAAGGATTACTTTGATGAAAACCCGACTTACCCCGACCCAAAGATGTTTAGACGTCGTTTCCGGATGAGCAAACGTTTATTTCACGAATTACCGGAGACATGGAAAACGCGTTTCCTTAGTTTCAATAAAAATCGGATGCTAGAGAGATGATGGCATTTACCGCTATTCAGAAGTGTACCTCAGCACTATGTATACTCGCATACGGCAACACAACATATATCAACGACGAGTATTTAAAAATGGCCGAGAAAACAACACGCGATTCTTTGGAGTATTTTTGCCAAGGTAAATCACTTTTTTTAAAGTAAATTGATTTACCTTTTTAGGAATAGTACAGTTGTACGGAGCCCATTATCTTAGAAGGCCCACTTGGTATGACTTACAAAAAATTTACGAGGTGCATACGAATGAACATGGGTTACCAGGAATGATAGGTAGCATTGATTGTCGTCACTGGCCGAGATATAATTGCCCAACCGCTTGACGAGGTCAACACACACATGGTGACCAAAAAGGACCATCGGTTATTCTTCAAGCGGTGGCTTCAGTCGATCTTTGGGTTTGGTCGGCCTATTTTGGAATTTTGGGTTCATGCAATGACTTAAACGTTTTTGAGCAGTCGCCTATTATAGAGGATTTCATTTCTGGCAGAGTAGCAAAGGCGTGTTTTTATGCTAATGGAAACTACTACCCACACGGATACTATTTGGCTGATGGAATATATCCGAGGCATACCATTATCGTTAAGACGTTCAGTAATCCGTACGATGAAAAAATGTTACACTTTAAGAAAGTTCAAGAGGTCACGCGAAAGGATATAGAGAGATGTTTTGGGGTTCTTCAACAGCGTTGGCATTACATAAGAAATCCTTGTCGTGCATGGACCAAAGATAAGATGCAAGATGCTATGTATGCATGTATAATCATGCATAATATGATATTAGAAGATGAAGGTAAAGCGATATGTCAAAATTATGTACCGGAAGCCGTTCAGGATCTACCGCAAACGACAATGGAAGAAAGAATACTCAACGCACTTGAACTTCGTGGCCATGATGCACATGACGCGTTAGCGGCGGATATGATCCAACATGCTTGGTCGGTTTGGTATATTCCAAACGAAGGTGAAAGCGAAGAGGACGAAGATGAAGACGAGTACAACGAAAACGAAGATGAAAATTAATATTATTTGTGTGTTTTTAAAACTATTTGTAATTTTTTTATATTATTTGTGTGTTTTTACTATTATTTGTATTTTTTTTATATTATTTGTGTTTTATTTTAATTATTTTGACTTAGTTAATTAAAAAAATAATAAAATAAACAAACAATCAGAAACAGGGGTCTTATCTTTTTTCCACTACCAGTACACCTCATTTTCACTTCAAGCATCATGCTGACTCACCTGCCATATGAACCAATCAGAAACAACAGTCTTATCTTTTTTACTTTCCCATTACACATGGTCTAAAGAATCCCAATGAGCCATAAAGTTTGGTTCTTGTTTGGTGTGTCTCCAAGATTCTTGGGATGGAAGATTTGCGATACATGGGTTTGTTTTAAATAAAAAGAACGTGTCACACCCCTTGTGGTGTGCTGATAAACGTGTTGAGGTTTCAAAAAAAGTTGAGAGTTCAAGTCTGATAAGAGGCAAAAAGAAAGTGTAAAAAATGAAAAAATAGCGAGAAATTAGCCGCTCAAAAAAAAAAAAAGAACGTAATTAAATTTATATGAATATCTAAAAGTTAAGTTCACTTCATTCAAAACCTGAAGAAACATATAGTTTCACTTTTGTTAGATTGTTTTTAACGGCCAAAAAAATACCGGATATTATTACCACCAAGCTAGCAAAAGTTTACACCACAAAGGAGAAAAAAAAAAAACCCACAGAATGCAACAATAAGAAACAAAACTTTGAGAACACCTACTCAGCTCATTCTTGATGTGTCAAATTAACCTGTGCCAGGGTTCCCAAGATAATTTGGCCAATTTTGCCTTTATTTTTACCTATAGGTAGCCTTTATTTTTGGCTACGGATATTTGCACAAGTAGCAAATTTATTCAGACAACCCTATACGGGTCGTAGAGGGCTCTACGGGCCGGAGAGGCTTCTACGGCCCGTAGAGGCTTCTACGGCCCGTAGAGGGTTTAATGCTCCCAACAACCAGCTTCTCTACGGACCGTAGAGGCCTCTACGGCCCGTAGAAGAAGTGCTTTTTCAGACTGACACACTGCAAGTCAGTCTGTTCATTGAATGACCTCGTACCTCGTATTCCCTACGGGCCGTCTAGGGTTTAAATGCACTCGACCTAACCACATTTACGGCCCGTAGAGGCCTCTACGGGTCGTAGAGGGTGTCCTCATTTATTACAATGACACCCTCTACGATCCGTAGAGGCCTCTACGGGCCGTAGAGGGCTGTGCAAACCTACTTTTTGTTATTGTGTAAATAACATGGCTCTTATTTTTAACTTTGAGAATAAAAAGGCTAGCCTTTCCAACTAAAGCTTGCTTCTGGCTATTAGTTACCTCGTTCCGCATTTTCGAGATGCTCCAAACAACCATCAGTATGATCGCATAAAAAGCTTTCTTACTTTTCTTGGTGATCATTGTCATCAAATGAAGATCCAACAAGTCACTGATTCGGAATGTGTATGGCAGGAATTTTACACCGTGCCACCAATTGCCAATTTTTTTATAGCAAAATTTTTTCATTCATATATAAAGGGCAAATCTGTTGGGAATTATGGTATCAAATACACAGCGGAAGCAGTTTTATTTATTAATAAAATCGATTATATACAATATATAATATGAGCCGATTTATATATATATAAATATATGTTTAATTTTATTAATCCAATTAACAAAATATTCCCAATCAGGATCTCGGTTAAACGCGTATAAACAAATAAATAATGAACAACCATAGGGGGTTTAGTAATCAACCTTTGACGACTACACCGGAATTGTAACACGCGGGTTACAACGAATCCTCGCTAGTAGGAAGTTCACACCCGAGCACTGGCCAACCGAAAACAACACTTTGCAAGACGGAGGCGACGATGATGGTGGTTTGCGGCGGACTAAGGGGCGGTGGCTCCTAAGGGTGGCCGCAAATCTTGAAGAGGAGACAAGGGTTATGTTGTTTTTATCTTTTCAAAAACATGTGTGATTATAGTTTGATCTATCACACATATTTATAAAGATAAAAGGCACTTGACCACTTAATTAGTCAAAGTCATTCACTTGACCATTTGACTAGTCAAGGACATGACCAATTAATTAGTCAAAGTCATACACTTGACCATTTGACTAGTCAAAGACTTGACCACTTAATTAGTCAAAGTCATACACTTGACCATTTGACTAGTCAAAGTGTAAACTTTACTATTTAGGCCCTCGAGTTCAAAACTATTATTATTTCAGAAATAATAATCCACCAACACATGAACTTATCTGATTCGTGTACCAACGTGTAACTCTTCGGATCGTACCGGGTCAGGTTACGTTGACCTCGACTTTTAATTACATCGGACATACTATATATCCAACAATCTCCCACTTGGACGATTTTAATTAAATGAGTCAACGTGCACAGAGTTGGACGCCTAGCTGCATCGCATTGCACCCAAACCAGTATGACACTTTACAGTCGTCAACTAGTTCTTTGAGTTCAAGTAACGCTTTACTTAACCAAATACTATAGCCCTGATAATTCTATCAATAAGTCCCTTCTGTATAGACATCCGTTGATCATAAGACATGGATCATTCATTCTTATATAGTGATCAACCATTCTCTATTCTCGTCTCTAATTCAAAGTGGTCTAACGAACTACCTTAGTCCGAGCGTGGCCACGCGTTTATACCAGTTTGAATTAACGAGGGCGCCAGAATGTCTAGACTTCTAATCCTATAGAAGTACAGAATTCCATCAGCGTCATACAACTCCCACTTAATCTTGGATTTCTCCCAACGATACCCTTATTACTACCCATGTTTCAGGACAGTGCTAGATAACATCAAGGATAATCCTTGATCAATGTAGTTTAATATGTGCCTTAGGAAAAAAGACAGATTGAACATATCAATATCAAAACATCTCATGACACAGATCCATGGAGATCGTTTTGAAGCGAGTTACATCCAATATCATTCCCTAATGATATCTGTGAATTATGATTCTCAAACCATTGAGTTATTCATCTCATGAATACAATCATCTCAATTCACAATAGTCTTACATTCAAATTCATTCCCATGTAATTTGATCGACTACGGATATTTAGAATACTCTTATTCAAGGATTTAAACATACAAATAATGAACACGGTCATAAAATATTTAAATTTGCATTTAACCCATTAAATCAAATAAATATTCAATGTAACTGTTATAGTTCAAAATAAAACACCAATACTAATTACAGATCATGCCCACTGTCTAGCAACTCTAAGCCCTATCTTTCAGCATGCTCCTCATGTTTAGCTTGAGGTAAAGGCTTAGTAAAGGGGTCAGCCAGATTTAGATCTGTATGAACTTTGTTTATCATGATGTCTCCACGTTCTACTATCTCTCTAATATAGTGGAATTTCCTGAGTATATGCCTTGTGGTCTGGTGTGACCTTGGTTCTTTTGCAAGAGCAATGGCACCAGTGTTGTCACACAGTATCTCGATTGGTTTCTTTATGCTAGGCATAACATCGAGATCACCAATGAACTTCTTCATCTAGGCAGCCTCGTTTGCCGCATCCGATGCAGCATTGTATTCTGATTCACAGGTGGATTAAGCAACCACACTTTGCTTAAAGCTGTTCCAAGTTACAGCCCCACCATTCAGAATGAAAACATATCCCATTTGTGACCTTGAATCATCACGATCAGTCTGGAAGCTTGCATCAGTATAACACTTAACTGACAGCTCCTCATCCAGTCCTCCATATATTAAGAACATGTCATTAGTCCTTCTCAAGTACTTAAGAATGTTCTTCACTGCAGCCCAGTGACTCTCTCCTGGGTTCTGTTGATATCTACTCGTCATGCTAAGAGCATACGAGACATCAGGTCTAGTACACAACATGGCATACATGATGGAACCAATAGCAGAAGCATATGGAACTCTTTCCATTTTCTTCCTTTCCTCTTCAGTGTTTGCACATTGCTTGTTATTAATAATGGTTCCATGTGCCATGGGCAAGAGCCCCCTTTTTGAGTCTTGCATTGAGAAGCATCGTAAGACCTTATCAATATATGTACTTTGACTCAAACCCAATAACCGCTTTGATCTATCTCTATAAATCTTTATTCCCAGAATATAAGCGGCTTCACCAAGATCTTTCATTGCGAAACATTTACCCAACCAGGTCTTAACATCTTTATGCATAGGGATATTGTTTCCAATGATTAGTATGTCATCTACATACAGTATAAGAAAAGTGATATAGCTCCCACTAGATTTCTTGTAAACACACAGTTCATCTTCGTTCTTGATAAAACCAAACTCTTTGATTTTCCGATCAAAACAGAGATTCCAGCTGCGAGATGCTTGCTTTAATCCATAGATGGATTTATTCAGCTTGCACACCTTATTAGGATTCTTTGGATCGACAAAACCTTCAGGTTGAACCATATAGACATCTTCCAGTAAGTGTCCATTAAGGAACGCGGTTTTGACATCCATCTGCCATATCTCATAGTCATAATATGCAGCAATGGCAAGTAGAATTCTAATAGACTTAAGCATGGCTACTGGTGAGAAAGTTTCCTCATAATCAATTCCTTGAGTCTGAGTAAAACCTTTCGCTACAAGCCTTACTTTGTAGGTTTGCACATTTCCATCCATGTCAGTCTTCTTCTTGAAGATCCATTTGTTTCCCACAGTCCGACATTCGGTAGGAAGATCAACCAAATCATAGACTTGGTTATCATACATGGATTGCATCTCTGCATTCATGGCTTCTTGCCATTTCTTGGATTCTGAATCCAAGATTGCAGCTTTGTAAGTAGTAGGCTCAGCTTCATCAATCATGAAGATATCATCATACCTTACCGGTGCACGACGATCCCTAATACTTTTCCGAACACTTGGTGTTTCTGTTGTTTCTTGAGTCCTCTCAGGCTCAACTTCAACAACTGGATTAGTTACATCTGGTTCTGTTTGAACTGCTGGTTCAGTCACTTGTGATTCTCGAATTTCTTCAAGATCCACATGGTTATCTCCAATCTCTCGCGCCAGAAGCTCTTCCTCTAAGAAAGTGCCTCTGCGTTTGGTGAAAATCTTATTTTCAGTGGGGTGGTAGAACAGGTAACCGATCTTTTTACCGTATCCAACGAAAACCACTTTTTCGCCTCTGGGATCTAGTTTATCCGAAGATTCTAGAGTGACATAAGCATTACATCCCCAGACTTTAAGGTAGGATACATGAGGTTTCTTTCCATGCCATATCTCATAGGGTGTTTTATCAACCTTGTTCGTTGGAGCTATATTCACAAGTCTTGCGGTAGTTTCCAAAGCATAACTCCAAAAGGATTTTGGAAGGTTTGTTCGACACATCATTGATCAAATCATATCTAATAGAGTTCGATTTCTCCGCTCAGACACACCATTATGTTGCGGTGTTCCAGGTGGAGTGAGTTGTGAAACCATTCCACAATCCTTTAGATGGTCGATGAATTCCTGACTAAGATATTCACCGCCTCGATCTGATTGAAGCATTTTAATAGTTCTATTTAGCTGATTTTCTACTTCATTTTGGTACTCCTTGAACTTTTCAAGAGTTTCATGTTTATGCTTCATAAGATAAACATAACCATATCTACTGAAATCATCAGTAAATGTACCAAAGTATCTTTCTCCATGTCTTGACATTGTTCTGAATGGACCACATACATCTGTATGTACAAGTCCTAACAGATTATTGGCTCTTTCTCCAACATTTGAAAAATGTGCTTTTGTTAACTTTCCACTTAAGCATGATTCGCATTTTCCAAACGACTCCGAACCTTTTGAATCCAGGATTCCTACGGTTTTGAGTTGTTTAACACGATTCTCACTTATGTGACCAAGTCTACAATGCCACATATACGTATCATTAAAGTCCAACTTATTACGTTTATGGGAGATATTGCATAATATGTTATCGTATTGGATTTCTATCTCATAGATCCCATTGTTATGTTTTGCATCAAAGTAAAATACATCGTTAAAATAAGCAGAAATAAATTCGCCATTGAAACGATAATTAAAACCTTGTCCACGCAAAGCCGAAACTGAAACAATCTTTCTAGTCACACTAGGAATGTAATAAACTTTGTTCAAAACAAGTTCTAAACCAGAAGGAAGTAAGAGAATACATTCTCCTATAGCCTTCACAACAACTCTTTGTCCATTGCCAACATGGACCTCCAAGTCGCCTTGTTTCAGCTTTCTAATCTTTCTTAGTCCTTGCAAAACATTACAAATGTGGAAACCACATCCTGTGTCAAACACCCATGTTTTGCTAGGAAAAGCAAAGATTTCAATAACATATATACTTGAGGACTCTCCTCCTGAAGCCTTAGCTTGCTTCAGCTCAGCTAAATACTTAGCACAGTTCCTCTTCCAGTGCCCAGTTTCATCACAATGAAAACACTTGGCATCTTTCTGAGGTTTCTTATTGGCAACAGATTTGCCTTTGCCCTGATTGCCCATTTTCTTGTTGTTAGGTTTCTTAACTTGACCCTCCTTGATCACTAGCAATGGTGCAGTCTTGCTAGGTATGTTCACCTCAGCAGTCTTGAGCATCTGATGCAGTTCTGCAAGTGTCTTTTCCATCCCGTTCATATTGTAGTTCATAATGAACTGGTCATATGACTTGGGCAATAAGTTTAGGATAATATCCCCAGCTAACTCATCGCTCAAGGGGAATTCCAAACGAGCCAAGTGATCAACATATGTCTTCATTTTTAGCACACGAGTGCTAACTGGCGTTTCTAGAACATACAACCTGTTCTCCGCCTTGAGAACAATTTTCAAGTTGCGGTGCCAGTCCATGAAGTTGGAGTAGTTAAGTTTGTCCTTCTCTAAGATGGACTTGAGAGAGAATTGGGAGGCGGAATTGTTTTCAGTTGACATCTACAAAGTTCTAATTTATTAGTATTTTATGTTTCAAATATCCTAATTTATCTTATGACCCAAAAGCAAAATTAATTAGGATGAGACCCCGATTCATCAATACACAGTGAACTGGCTTAGCACTGTCCACTGGTATGATTAGGTAGGTAAACAACGATTGTTAATTGTGTCCACTACACAACTCTCCATTTGGAGTTATCGCTAAGAGCGATGTATGTTTAACCCCAACTATGCCCACTTGTCAAACAAGCGATGTTTGGTCCTTTACTGTTAACTGTAACACCGGCCTATGTTACACAGGAAACGCGATGATTACCTCCACTCATGATCAACGCCCAGATGCAGGGTCAGCACTAACATTTGGGTTCGATTTAAAACGAAGTGTTAACTCGTTAAGGGTGGCATAAAACATCAATTTAAAATTGGGATTTAATTTTAATATTTACCATAAATATTTTGAATGACTTGTTAGCATCATGTGAGTCACACAATAGTTTATAAAATCCAATTTTATATTGTTCGTGATAATCGAAACTCCTTTCAACACTCGACACGATATAGTTTTAAATACCCTATTTAAACTATGTTGGTCGTATTATCGCAAATGGACTTGTTTTAATATTAATAAAACTCCTTTTATTAAATATGCTTTTCGGTTTTTATAAAACTTGTTTTAATAAAACCGTTGCCATGATTGTGAAAATTTTATTTATTTTGGGTTATCTAAATTATTTACAATAAATAAACCACAACCACAAAACATAATAATAAAATTAAACGAATCGAGCCCCTAATAGGTTGTCCGTTTCGTTTTAGCCAGAAACGAAACGAACCTGTCAAAAGGGTTTCAAAACTATTTTTGATATAGCTCCTACTTGATATATCGAAGACTGGATGAGGAGCTGTCAGTTAAGTGTTATACTGATGCAAGCTTCCAGACTGATCGTGATGATTCAAGGTCACAAATATAAATGAATAAACTTATATTATTAATAATATATGTTAAATAAATTATTTTTGAAAAACAAAAAGTTGGATATTAAACTTCATCATAAAACTGACTTAGAATAAATTTTTTAGAATTTATAAAGTTGTTTTAGTATTTTAAAACTAATTTTAAAAATGCAAGTAAATATATAAGCTTAAATGTTTAAAAAAAAGATTGTTAATGCTGGGAATCGAACCGGGTCTGGGACCGGTTCGAGCTTAATCACAAGCCTAGCCACCAGCTGGGCTAGGCCCTGAGAACGTTTAATCTTCGTTCGAATTAATTATATATTATAACCTGAAACAATTTTAAACCCTTTTTAAAAGAATGATTAAAAAACGTGTATGGAGGGATTCGAACCCGGGACCCTTCGTTTTGTAACAGCTGTGTTAACCATCTGATCTGAACATCAGATTTGTTCATATTTCAGTTTTGATAATATTTATAGAATAAGAGAATTGATCATCTTCCCCAAAAAAATAAGAACAAACCCTAGAATTACCATATGATTCTAAACTACGTTTCAGGCCAATTAACCATGTGAGTTAGTATCAAAGAATTTGAAACAAAGAATTTGAAACATACCAGACGCCAAACTTCTAAAATGCGGGTCAAACAAAAAGTCAACAGGACGTGGATTGGTTGCGTATGAATGCGAGTAACAGAAATTGGGATTAAGGTACTGGTTTTCGGACATGAATGGTTGATTAGGATGGTTTAATTTATACAGGGTATGCTGAAATGGAAGGTCTTAAACACTTGACGTGTAATGGGTTTAAACGCGTGATAATTTATCTAATTTGGAAGGAAATCGGGCTGTTAAACGCGTTAATTGTGCACATGATTGGTGTGTAGTCGTTTGTCGGTCAAACCAAAGCATTAATTTGTGATAATGGTTCCACAATTTCAGCTTTGAAGTTGACTTCTTCCTGGTCCTTTGACCGTTCGCACAGCAGGGACAAACAAAGGAGGGAGATAAGTCTATTGGGCCAGCAACAAAGAGGTGTGTTTTGGGCCGAGTTTTGGGCTTCACGTATTGGGCTGAACTGATTCTGGTTGTCCAAAAGTTGGGTTAAGGAGTGGGTTTGGTTAAGGTTAATGGATTTAGTTTAAAGCTTAAAACCAACATAAAAGTTTATATATTCTTTTATTATTATTATTATTATCATTATTGATAAGGATAAAAATGCGACGTACAAAATAGGAGGTTCGAAATAAAATATATATATATATATATAATAATGATAAAAGTGACGGATGTCACAGTGATCTCGATGTTATGCCTAGCATAAAGAAACCAATCGAGATACTGTGTGACAACACTGGTGCCATTGCTCTTGCAAAGGAACCAAGGTCACACCAGACCACAAGGCATATACTCAGGAAATTCCACTATATTAGAGAGATAGTAGAACGTGGAGACATCATGATAAACAAAGTTCATACAGATCTAAATCTGGCTGACCCCGTTACTAAGCCTTTACCTCAAGCTAAACATGAGGAGCATGCTGAAAGATAGGGCTTAGAGTTGCTAGACAGTGGGCATGATCTGTAATTAGTATTGGTGTTTTATTTTGAACTATAACAGTTACATTGAATATTTATTTGATTTAATCGGTTAAATGCAAAGTTAAATATTTTGTGACTGTGTTCATTATTTGTATGTTTAAATCCTTGAATAAGAGTATTCTAAATATCCGTAGTCGATCAAATTACATGGGAATGAATTTGAATGTAAGACTATTGTGAATTGAGATGATTGTATTCATGAGATGAATAACTCAATGGTTTGAGAATCATAATTCACAAATATCATTAGGGAATGATATTGGATGTAACTAGCTTCAAAACGATCTCCATGGATCTGTGTCATGAGATGTTTTGATATTGATATGTTCAATCTGTCCTTTTTCCTAAGGCACATATTAAACTACATTGATCAAGGATTATCCTTGATGTTATCTAGCACTGTCCTGAAACATGGGTAGTAATAAGGGTATCGTTGGGAGAAATCCAAGATTAAGTGGGAGTTGTATGACGCTGATGGAATTCTGTACTTCTATAGGATTAGAAGTCTAGACATTCTGGCGCCGTCGTTAATTCAAACTGGTATAAACGCGTGGCCACGCTCGAACTAAGGTAGTTCGTTAATTCAAGTGAATGACTTTGACTAATTAAGTAGTCAAGTGCCTTTTATCTTTATAAATAGGTGTGATAGATCAAACTCTAATCACATATGTTTTTTGATAAAGATAAAACAACATAACCCTTGTCTCCTCTCAAGATTTGCGCCCACCCTTAGGAGCTGCCGCTCCTTTGTCCGCCGCAAACCACCACCATTGCCGCCTCCGCCTTGAAAAGTGTTGCTTTCGGTTGGCCAGTGCTCGGGTGTGAACTTCCTACTAGCGAGGATTCGTTGTAACCCGCGTGTTACAATTCCGGTGTAGTCGTCAAAGGTTGATTACTAAACCCCCTATGGTTGTTTATTATTTATTTGTTTATACGCGTTTAACCGAGATCCTGATTGGGAATATTTTATTAATTGGATTAATAAAATTATACATATATTTTTTATATATATATATATATATATATATATATATATATATATCGGCTCATATTATATATTGTATATAATCGATTTTATTAATAAATAAAACTGCTTCCGCTGTGTATTTGATACCATGATTCCTAACAGTGGGATTTAATTTTAATATTTACCATAAATATTTTGAATGACTTGTTACCATGATGTGAGTCACACAATAGTTTATAAAATCCAATTTTATATTGTTCGTGATAATTGAAACTCCTTTCAACACTCGACACGGTATAGTTTGAAATACCCTATTTAAACTATGTTGGTCGTATTATCGCGAATGGACTTGTTTTAATATTAATAAAACTCCTTTTATTAAATATGCTTTTCGGTTTTTATAAAACTTGTTTTAATAAAACCGTTGCCATGATTGTGAAAATTTTATTTATTTTGGGTTATCTAAATTATTTACAATAAATAAACCACAACCACAAAACATAATAATAAAATTAAACGAATCGAGCCCCTAATAGGTTGTCCGTTTCGTTTTAGCCAGAAACGAAACGAACCAGTCAAAAGGGTTTCAAAACTATTTTTGATATAGCTCCCACTTGACCCGAGATCTCTATCTTCATGGAACTTGTTCGCCTTTTTATCTTCGTCTTGATCTTGTACTTGTAGGATTACAAATAAATTTGAAAAACAAATAAAACAAATCTATTCTAATCCTATCTATTACACCGGATCCAATATCCGTAATAAAAAATACAAATCAATAAAAAAAATAAAACATAACAAACACAACCATGACAAGGGTCAAAATACCTAGGGCTCGATTCACATCACAATCCATGAACAACAAAAAGCTTTTGATCTTTTGTCAAAAAAAAAAAAAAAAATTTGACAAATAAAACATAGATCAAAATTATAACTTTACTATCTATACGCGCGTAACCGTGGCTCTGATACCACTGTTGGGAATCATGGTATCAAATACACAGCGGAAGCAGTTTTATTTATTAATAAAATCGATTATATACAATATATAATATGAGCCGATTTATATATATAAATATATGTTTAATTTTATTAATCCAATTAACAAAATATTCCCAATCAGGATCTCGGTTAAACGCGTATAAACAAATAAATAATGAACAACCATAGGGGGTTTAGTAATCAACCTTTGACGACTACACCGGAATTGTAACACGCGGGTTACAACGAATCCTCGCTAGTAGGAAGTTCACACCCGAGCACTAGCCAACCGAAAACAACACTTTGCAAGACGGAGGCGGCGATGATGGTGGTTTGCGGCGGACAAAGGGGCGGTGGCTCCTAAGGGTGGCCGCAAATCTTGAAGAGGAGACAAGGGTTATATTGTTTTTATCTTTTCAAAAACATGTGTGATTAGAGTTTGATCTATCACACCTATTTATAAAGATAAAAGGCATTTGACCACTTAATTAGTCAAAGTCATTCACTTGACCATTTGACTAGTCAAGGACTTGACCAATTAATTAGTCAAAGTCATACACTTGACCATTTGACTAGTCAAAGACTTGACCACTTAATTAGTCAAAGTCATACACTTGACCATTTGACTAGTCAAAGTGTAAACTTTACTATTTAGTCCCTCGAGTTCAAAACTATTATTATTTCAGAAATAATAATCCACCAACACATGAACTTATCTGATTCGTGTACCAACGTGTAACTCTTCGGATCGTACCGGGTCGGGTTACGTTGACCTCGACTTTTAATTACATCGGACATACTATATATCCAACAAAATCACATAAGGAAGACATGTTTCGTTGTTTCCCCCTGTTCATGGCAAAACATAATTGGTTACTAACAACCCCAATATTACGCCTCTCGAGCGCAACGGCCATGGGAAGCCAATCAAGATTGGCATGCCATGACACGACGATACACACTTTCTTTGGAACCCAACTATTCCATAGAAACGGACATGAGCCTTTGTACGGTTAGATTCCCCAAGATGAAGTGTTAAGACTTTTCACAGAAAACACATCCTGTTGCCACCTGTTCGAAGTTACGGCTAAGGAAACATTACTAACCACACTAACAGGTTATTAAACCCCATAGCCTCCACATGTGAGAAGCTTGATCTTCTCCATTCCCAGCTAAAGAAAACCCCTTGCAGCCCCATGCGAACCCTGTCCGCAAACATGTTGTACCTAGACTTCTCAAGAGAAAATGGGCTTGTAGATAAAGACTCAGATCCAATCCATACATCATGCCAAAAAATAAAAAAGAATTGATGATCCACAGCCCAAAATACGTTTTGATAATAGAACATAAGTTCACATTTACTCGTCCCATCGAATCGGAAATGCTATAATTTGTTTTCAAGTACCCCTGTTAGATAACTTTTGGTAGATTGTAGCTCACTTTTTTCCCATTAGAAATCTTGTAGTTAGTAACTAATGTGTTCTGCTTTCTTTAACGGCGCCAACCATAGTTGTTAAGGCGCGCTCAAGGCGCAAAGGGTGAGCCTTGCGCCTCAGTGCAAGGCGCTTAAAAATAAGAGTTTTATTAAACGAGGCACATGGTATAAAATTACATTTTAGTGGTTTAAAACAACTTATAGGCTTGTTTTGGGTTAGTTTAGGTTGTTTTATGTTGATTATAAACTTGTTTAGTTGGTATAATTGTTTCAAACATGTTTAGCGTTGGGCACTATAGTCATGTGTAGATACAAAATTTTATTGAGTTGGTCTTGCTCTCTGTTTTCCTTACTTTTGTGGTAAAGAGTTGACCAATGATAACCTAGATTTGTCAACCCAATCGAAGCCGGCCAAAATTAGGCGGTGGAAAGCAAAAAAGAAGGTCAACTTTTGGTTTAGTTTTGATTTGGTATACTTTGATTATTAATTTATTTGTTAGTCATGAACAGGAGGCCCAAATGGATCAATAGTTTTTCAGGTTATGTTTTATGTTAATAGAAAATCATATTTTTTTCATTACTATGTGAGATGAGATGAGTGATAAGATGATGGCATAACATGTTAACGAACAACCATCTAAGGTATTATCTAAAACACTAAAGAATATTCACAGTCAAGATATTGTTGTTTATAAAGGATTTTTAGTAATAAAAACTTATGTTTTATTATGTTATATTAGATTTTTCAACCCCGGGACGCTCCCGAGGTATAATCTAGTTCCTAATATATTTAAAATTAACAAATAATAGTTTTGATTATAAACTTCTCCAATTAGTTACAAGTTAAAATTCAAATTTTGCCTACTAGAATTTGAATTGATAGATTTCAGTTAAAATTTATAACTATTCAAATATTAAATGTTCTATTTAAGTATATAATTTCAATATCTATAATATAAATTTTAAAATTTTTATAACATTATAAAAATTCTAAATTTTGAATTCTAGACAATAATGGTAACAATTAGACTTAATTATAGCATTTAATTCGAATTTTGAATGATTTGAATATTTTAAAAAATTTCAAACTTTTGAAGTTAAGTTAATAATTGTAACAAACAATTCTACTATTACCTTGAAAATAAAGATATTCTAATTAGATATTTCCTAATATATTTAAAATTTAACAAATGATAGTTTTAGTTATAAATTTCAAATTAGTTACAAGTTAGAATTCAAATTTTGAATACAAGAATTTAAATTGATAGATTTCAGTTAAATTTTATAAATATTCAAATATTGAATGTTCTATTTAAGTATATAATTTCATATTTTAATATCTATAATGGTAACAATTAGACTTAATTATAACATTTAATTCGAATTTTGAATGATCGGACTCAAATTGTGTCTTACTTTTAACATTTTATCATAAATATTTTTCGCTACTATTTATTTTTTACTAGATAATACTCCTCAAATACCATCTGATAACAAGATTCCAGTGAAGTTTCAAATGCGTCAATTCCCAATATCTGTATGCTTCGCAATGACTATCAAAAAAAGCCAAGGACAGTCTCTATCGAAGGTTGGATTGTATTTAAGAGACCCCGTATTCTCACATGGATAATTTTATGTCGCATACGTTAAATAGAACATGCTCCTAACTTCATTGTTTTCATTCTACATCTGTTAGTATAATAGGGTTACTGGTTAATTATCCATTCCTATTAATGGAGTTGGTGGCCCATTGACAAAAACAAAGCATTTAGGAAAATATAGGTTTGCAGGTTTTAGGTTCAGATAACAGGATTAAAGAAATATTCCGTTTAAAAAAACTTAATTATCCATTCATAACATAACTTAATTAAGCCATAACCTTATTTATACTATATTATAATGCATGATGGAGGGGTATTTTAAGATACCCAAAAGTTAAGAACTAATATTTCATTAATAACCCTAAAATGAAGGTAAAATAGTCATTCATACATTATTTACACTTTAATACCCTATCTTAGTTACACTTTAATCCTTAAACTTTTACTTACTTAAATTATAATTAAACTTCTTTTCCTTATTTTAAGTAAACTATCCCCCATGATTTTTAAAAAGGCATATTTTTTTCATACGCTGATACCTTTATAAAAAAAATTTACATCATAATAATGAGCATTTTATTATCTTTAATTTGAGTATAGTATTGCTATTTTTTTATTTTAAAAATTTTTATTTGCTACGTGATTGACAATATCTAGGAGTGAGCAATAACTAAACCATTCGCTAAATCCAAAACAAAAAACAGACAGAAATGAACCAAAATCTATTGAAAATTGAAAACATCCGATTTAACTTAAAATTGGTTATCGTTTTCTTTTTGTACCCTCAGTTAACCGAAATTAGTTAAACTGAAATGGGCCCATTCAAATATTCTTAACAGCGTGCCCGCACGATTTGGTAGGGAACACAGACACTTCTAATGGTTCATGGTTGGGTTAAGTTCAATTCGGTTATAAGCCTTAACCGAAACAAAAATTGACATTATCGGTTTATCGATCTTATTAACCAATCGGTTAATTGGTTCAGTCTATTTGGTTATATTGTAGTTTTTAGTTCGGTTTAGTTAATTTTGGTTAATAACCAAAACCAAACTTCGGTTAAAATTTTTGTTTCGAAGCACATAAAATGGAGGTATAAATACATGTAATGGATGTATAAAAGACATAAATGTATGAATGGTTTAGTTTCGGTTTGTTAATTTTAGTTAACTTAAGGTACAAAAAAACCGATATTAGGTTAACTCGGTTTTGGTTAATTTTCAGTTCAATTAGTGTTCAGCCTTAGATATTGTTAATCACATAAAAAATCAAAATTTTAATTAAAAGTATATAGCAAATTATACTCTAATATGGTTTGAAGCTGAGTAGATAGGTATTTGAATTGTAGTGGCGGTAGAAATAGAGGGGGTTTTGACATTTTAAAATTTGAATCATTTATTCTTGCTACTTATTCCTTCTTTTCTCTATATTTCCTTTAAAACAATCTTCTTTGTCTCTGGCTTCACGCAAACTCTATGCCTCGCTATAGAGTTCATGGATTTTGTTGAATAGTAATTTCCAGCTTATATGTCATTTTTGTCTTTAAAGTTTTTAGATCTCAGTCCATTGAATAGTGATTTCAATACATCATCACCAATCTCATTTCTCTCATGTTCCAGTAGTGTAACCACAACATCCCAACTGTCAATTGTCAGCTACTTAGCCGTTAGGACCCGTCGATGGTATGCTTGTTTTTGTCTCCGAAAATATACAACTCTCAGGAGAACAACACGTTCTTAAGTAAGTCTTTTCATTTATTTTTTCGTGTTTATAAAATTTTTATATTGTTGATTCTCTTATGTTTAATACTATAGCTGGTTAAGAAATTTGTGATTTCCCATTATATGAATCTTTATGAACTTATGAAATTAGACTTACAAAAGTTGCATTTTTTGACAATTTCAAATGTGTTTATTCATCTTGATCTTTGGTTTTTTGCTCTAATCTCTTTGTTCAAATTTGAAGGCTTCTAAAAAAATCAAATTTGGTTGGATTAACATGCTAGTGGAATTCATATAGTCTTAGAGCATAATGCAAGCTGGTCATGATGTATATTAAAGCAAAATTAGTTGAGAAAACATCATCTAGGTATAATTATAATAATACATATACACATTAATTGAACGGGGTGTTAGGAATCATTAGTCCAAATGCACTTTTAGTACATATATCTTGATTTCAATCATCATTTCAAATGCACTTATGTTATTTATATATTTATTATTGTTTTTAAGAAAAATGATAAAGGGTCAATTCCTTAAAACTTAAAGATGAAGTAAATGAAAGTTTGTGTAAGAAAAGCATAAATAAAAAGTGATGGAAGTTTCTCTCTCTAACGCTTGCATCAACGATGTTGAGGTTCATTCAAACAAAGTCAAACAACGAATATTGTTAATCATATAACATATCAATTTTAGGGTCAATTTTGGTTTTTTCACCCCTAGATAGTGTTAATCACATAACATATCAATTTTGAGGTTCATCCAAACAAAGTCAGGCAACGAATATTATTGTTAATCACATAACATGTCAATTTTTGGTCAATTTCAGTTAAAAGTTTAGTTATTTTTCACCCATATATATAACATGTGACTATTTTTAGTTAAAAGAATTGTTTTACTATACTCAAATTAATAGATATAGTTCATAAACTTTTCGAATAGCAAGTTATATTTAGATAGTGGGTAAACGCATGGAAAAAAATTATAAACAATATAATGCCCATTTTTATGATATAGTTTTTTTAAGTATTAACGTATGGTTGTTTAGAGTTCGCATGAGTTGTTAACACTTGGCTTAAAACAATGAGAAAGGGTATAACTGTTATTTAAATAAACAAAAGTTAACTCTTAACTTTAATTAACTTTTATTTGAGTATCTTAAAATGTCCCTATAAAATATATTATGTATAGTATAGATATATAGATGTGAGAAATAATAGAACATTTAACTGAAACTAAACCAAAAAACAGAAGAATTGAACCAAAAGCAACAGAAAATTGAATTAACCAAAAACCAAATTAACTTAAAATCGGTTACTGTTTTTTGTACACTTAGTTCATCAAAATCAACCAAATCGAAACAAAACCATTTATATATTCATATATTTTTAGCTTTTATACCTAGGTCTGTAAATGAACCGAACAAACATGGTGTTCGTGTTTGTTCATGTTCATTCATTAAGAAATTTGTCATATTCGTGTTTGTTTATGTTCGTTCGTTTAAAACCTAAACAAACAGTTCATGAACGAACATAAATGGACGTTCACGAACATAATAAATGTGAACAATTTTGTATTACTAAAAAACCCAATTACTAATTGGTTATATATTTATACAAGTAGCTAAAGCCCAACTTATGTTTCTATTTATGTAAGTATAACCAGGTATGTAAATAATAAACTTAAATGAACATAAATAAATGAAAATAAACATACGTTCACGAACGTAATTCGTTCATTTAACTAAACGAACAATTTTTTTTTGTTCGTGTTTGTTCGTTTATTAAATAAACGACATAAACGAACTTTCCAACGAACAAGTTCATGAATGTTCGGTTCATTTACAGACCTATTTATACCTCTATTTCATGTATTTATACCTTCATAGTCAAAGTTTGGTTTTTGTTATTCACCAAAATTAACTAAACTGGACTAAAAACCGATAATCTAACAATTCTAACCAAACCAAGGAATTGATTGTTTGATAAGATTGATTAACTGATGACTTTGTTTTTAGTTTTGGTTGAAGCTAATAATCAAACTAAACCGAACCATACACACCCTTAGAGATGTTTGTGTTCCCCGCTATATCGCGCGGGCACTCTACTAGTTTAGCTAAAAGCTGAAAGCATATCCTTAATCCTTTGGTTAAATATATGGGTCAGTTTTGTTATGAAAAGGATTTGTAATTCTGGGCCCAAGGTTACAAAACCAAAAGAAACAACACATAATGGGCTCGGAAGGCATATAAATTGGGCTATGATTGGTTTACTTTTTGTCATACAGAGGCGAGCAAATCGTTTTTTTTTTTGCCAAACCGATTTCGGTTACAAACCGGTTCGTTACAGTACCAGTTCCTGGCCGAACCGGTTTCGGTTCCAAACCGGTTCGGTTTTGGGCCGGTTTTTTCGATTCGTAAGACCGGTTTTGGAGACCGGTTTTGGTTCGGTTTCGATTTCGGTTTGTTTCGGTTTCGGTTCTTAATCGGTTTTTTCGCGCACTTTTTAAAAATCGTATAAATTTCATAAAATGTAACTTTTAATAACTTTTAAGGTTTTTTAAAGAATAAAATTGAATATTAATACAAAAAAAACAAGGTTTTGTTTGTGTTCATGGCCAAAAATGTATTTTTCTTAAACCAGTTCCGGTTCGGTTTTTACCGGTTTCGACCGGTTATTAGAGATACCGGTTTCGGTTCGGTTTTGGTTTCTTTTGACCTGTTTTTTTCGTCGGTTTTAGGCCGGTTTTCGGTTCGGTTCGGTTCGGTTTGAGATTTTTTTAGTACCCGTTTCACGTGAAACTGGTTTTGACCGGTTTCGGTTCGGGTCGGTTTTACCGGTTTCGGTTCCCGAACCGGTTTTTTTATCACCTCT
Source organism: Ambrosia x helenae (assembly GCA_030844895.1). Classification (NCBI taxonomy): domain Eukaryota; kingdom Viridiplantae; phylum Streptophyta; class Magnoliopsida; order Asterales; family Asteraceae; genus Ambrosia; species Ambrosia x helenae. Next base: position 2,546,154 of record CM061229.1, read on the forward strand.
AGTGTCATATAATGATTGTTGTTTAGCTTTTTAACATTTTCATTTATTACACGTTTTAAAAAGCGTGAAGCGTAAAAAAGCGACGAGGTCTAAAACCGAGGCACAAAGTGTAAAAGCGGTGGGTTTTTCGTAGGTGAGGCGCAAGGTGATCGTACAATTTTTTCGTATATCTTATAGGTTTTTAGTATTCTTTACCTAAAATAACCTTTTTAGTTACATATATAGTACTTTGAAGCACAAAAACACCCCGTGTACAAAAAGCGTGCGCCTCGGGGGGGGGGTCCCAAAAAAACTCGCTTTTCTTGCGCTTCTTGTACATTGCATGCCTTATATCACATAAGGCGCAGGACTTCGTGCCTCAGGTCGCCAGACTCTCGTACACGTAATAATAAACATTATGCGCAGATTAACTAGGCAACTCAAATATGTACCGACATTCACGTAGCCTAGAGGATATTAAAAGCATGTATTCATAGTTTCGTAACACCACAATAATGAAATTTACAAACTTATTACATTCAATCAAGTTTTATTCTGAAACTACAAATATTTGGCTACAAGACATACCGAATCATAAACATTTGTTTTGAACAATGGAGTTATGAAACTTGTGTGAAATAATTCTTGTCACATTCAGTCACTTAATACGACATCCAAACCATGAAACTTTTCTTTCGTAATTTGATCCAAAGTCTGACTCATTTTCGGTTGTAAGATGCTTCCTCCAATCTCCAACTTTCCCTTCCCTAAAAAAAGCATAATTTGGTATACCTATACTTAAAGTCCCATGTTTATTAACTTCGCTTAAGTTTTCGAAACAACATAATTTCGCGATCTCTTCCACCGTACCTTTAGCCTCTTCTTCCTCAGTGAAAGGGTATCCCAAGAACTTTGCGAGACACCTCAATGTTTTTGTTGTATCCGTTTTCATGTCCTCGTATGTTTTTTTTTTTTTTTTTTTTGAACGGCCAACAAAACTTTATTCAAACGGCTAGTAAGGAACTAGCAAGAAATCCGAGATACAAGCCGAAGAGAAAAGAAAACAAACAACCGAACAAAAGATAAAACAGACTATCCCATCTTAGAAACATCAAATCTCCCCCAATCTTCCCAAGACATGTTTGGCATTCTCCCCCGTTTGGATACCCATAAAAAGCTCATAATCTTTATCTCTTCAAAGATCTTCGACGTCGAAACTGCCGTCTGGTTAAAGATGAACCCGTTTCTTGCTTTCCAAATGCTCCATAGTGTTGTCAAGACTACCCCATAGAAGGCCTTCCTAACCCGGACACCATTCCAAGCCGTCAAGTGGACATTGAGTAAATCGCGAACGTGGAAAGCAAAGAAGGAAGGGATACGACACCAAGCAAAAACCCGGTTCCACACCTCCATGAAAACTGGACACCGGGTAAAAAGATGATCCACCGATTCCACATTCAACTCGCAAATCCTACACATTTGATGATCCGTCTGAATGTTCCGTCTATTTAATGCCTCTATTGTAGGAAGACGATCCATATACGCCCGCCAAGCGACAACCCCAACCTTTTTAGGAACCCAGTTACACCATACAAATGAGGATTCCGGTAACATGTTTGTTGCTTCAAAGATACAATTTTTAACATTAGCCACTGAAAATTCAGAAACATTCCCGATCGCCCATGACCACGAATCTGAACCTGGACTTAAGGACACTTCAGCCACCATTTCAGTCAACAGGCCCAGCTCCTGCTGTTCTTCTGCAAACAGCGCCGCTGTCCTCCAGTCCCAACAAAACTGGAGCGACTGTGAAGCCACCTGAAGCCTGTCCGAAACGCAGCAACATTTGTTCTTTTCCAGCACATATAGACGAGGGAATGTAACCTGTAGCGGAGTGTCAGAGATCCACCAATCCTTCCAAAACATGATAGTATTGCCACTCTTGAGGTTCCCTTTTATGCAATTCTGCAACACAATGAGCATTCTGTCAAACATACCCGGGACGCTAGCAATCTGTTTCCAAGCACTGCCAATCGACATCTTAGCAGGAATGCAATTCCACCCCCTTCCGCTGCCATGTATGGACCAAATAATACTACGCCAAAGGGCCCCTTGATTAGTTTTAAAACGCCACCACCACTTTGATAGGAGACTCAGATTCGTCTCCCTTAAAGAACCCAAACTGACGCCTCCATACTTAGTTGGCGCAATCACTTTACCCCACGCATACCAGCTCATCTTATCAATCGCGTCTGTCCCACCCCAGAAAAAATTCCGCCGCAACTTTTCTAAATTTTCAACCACCTGAACCGGTGCTCGGAATAACGAAAAATAATATAGGGGAATAGAGCTTAACACCGATTTAAGTAGTGTTATACGACCCCCAAATGACAATTGTTTAGACTTCCATGAGGAGAGGCGCTTTTTAACTTTCTCAACTACCGGGTCCCAACTTCTAACCAGGTTCATATTGGCCGCTATTGGAACACCAAGATGGACAAAAGGGAACCGCCCCGGGGATACATGAATAATTCCAGCCAAACCAGCTATCTCGTTCTCATCAACACCCGCACCATATAGAAAACTCTTTTTGGAGCTTATTTTCAAACCGGAAATCAGATAAAGACCCCTTAACAAACGCCTCAGGTTTAACGCATTTCTAACCGACCATTCCCCGCAAAAAATCACGTCATCTGCATATATAAAGTGCGAAATCAGAGGCCCTGACCCACCTACCCGAATACCATGATAAGCGCCTAAAAAACAAGCTCGTCTCATAATCCGAGACAAACCCTCCATAGCAAGGATAAATAAATAGGGAGATAACGGTCCCCTTGGCGGAGACCCCGGTGACAGAGGAACTCGTTCGTAGGCGACCCATTTACCAGCACAGACGCTCGGGAATTCCGCACTATAGAAGATATCCATCCACGCCATTTTTGCGAGAAATTCATTTGCGACAAGATCTCCTCCAAGTAATCCCAACGAAGGGAGTCGTATGCTTTCTCGATATCTACCTTCAAAAACAAACCCGTCTACTTAGACTTTTTTTAGCCAAGCGACCATTTCATTAAGCATCAAGGGCCCGTCAAGAATGTAACGATCAATAAGAAAGGCCGTTGTTCTTCGGAGACCAACCACGGCATAAAACTCTTCAACCGAATAACAAGGACTTTAGATATCACCTTATTCACCACTCCCACGAGACTAATAGGCCGATAATCCGCAAGTGTTTCTTGGTTTCGGCCCTTTGGAATCAAAGCAATAAAAGCGGAAAAAACTCCCTCCGCAATAAAGCCATTAGTATGAAACTCCGAAAACAACTTCAAAAAATCTTCTTTCAGGATCGAGCAAAATCTTCTAATGAACGTAAAGTTAAAACCGTCCGGTCCCGGCGCCTTGTCACCATCACAGTCAAAAACAGCAGCAGAAATTTCATCCATTGAAAATGGAGCATCCAGACACAATAAATCCTCTGCTGAAAGGCGATTCACATCAGGGCAAGTGAAACCCGGTCTTGGACCACCTCTTTCACTGAATTTTTCTGCAAAAAAGGAAACAATATTATCTTTAATAATAACCGGGTCTGCGATCCACTCGTCATTACGTCGCACACCATGTATACGATTGTTCGCCATGTTCCTCTTAATAACCCCATGATAATATTTCGAGTTCTCGTCCCCGTCAAGAGCCCATTTAGAACGAGACTTTTGGCGAGCATCCAAAGCCTTTAACCTTTCCTCCTCAGCAATGATCTTCTTCGCATTTCCCCTAGTATCCAACTCTGCATCCAGCAAAGGACGAATCTCTGCGGCTTTCTCCATCTCTGTCACCACATCTTTACTATCCAAGAGTTTAATATCCCTTTGCTTACGGTCTGCATTAACCCAAAGACGTATACGCCCTTTAAGCCATTTCAACTTTGCTGCCAAAGCAATGTTAGCTGGACCAGAAAACTCAAAATTATTAGCAATACGGGTAACATAATCCACAAACCCCGGTAACTCTAACCACGAGTTATAAAACCGAAACGGAATATGCCCAAAATCCGAATCCTTCAGTTTCAACACAAGGGGACAATGGTCCGAAAGATGTCTATCAAGAGAAAGTAGACTAGCTCCCGACCATGACGACATAAAATCCGAACAAACCAATACTCTATCCAGCTTACTCAATTTGTCCCCCTTCCCCGACATGTAAGTAAACTTGTATCTGGCCATATTAAATTCGAACAATTCAGCATTACTAATAAAATTATTAAAAGCTGTGGCATTTAATAATGAAAACTCCGAGTTTACCCGTTCATCGATACATCGCACCTCGTTAAAATCACCCATAAATAACCACATATGTTAAGAACATAATCCTTGTTGTTAAGAACATAATCCTTGTTGGTTGTTCTAAACTAATTTTGTAGTACCCTTTCACATGGTCCCAATATGGTCCGTTTGGTATAACACCTTTAGCAAACATCTCAAAAGCCTCGTCGAATGTCATCAAATCACCAAATGTCCCTCTCAACTTATTTGCAAAGTGAAACAAAGAGACTAACACATCTTTGGGATTTCTACACATATAAATTATGCGACAACGCGAATCAAGAATGGATTGAGGCAACGAAGTGTATGGCATATGGGTAGCAAAGAGACGTGGCAAATATGCATCAGCATAAGTAGGGCTAGTTCTTAAGACTTCACACTCGACAAAAGGCAAACAATTATGGGGGTTTGAGGTTTGTAGAGGGTGAGCCGAAAGAGGCTTGTTTATGTACATATTTCTATTCACCGTAGCAAACACAAGAGCTTTGAGCCATGTAGTCCCTGATTTTGGCAATGCGGCTAAGTAGATATCGGTTGGAAGAGCTTGGAAAGCGTCTTGTGTAGCCATCACAGTTTCGACTGAGACAACGTTCTTCGACTGGTGCCAAAAGCCTTGGTACTTGTATAGCTCTTCGGTCATCCAACCTTTCTCTTCTGGGAAAGTTGTGAATCTCTCCTTGTATTTATCATAGATCAAGGCCAAGTTGGCCTCTTCGGTTTTGTTAACAATTGACATTTGCAAGATTTTCTTTATGAAGGGAGTGTTCCGCAGCTAACTATACATATATAAGAAAAAAAGTTCAATATTAGGCTGGAAAATTGTTTCATATATATGGTAAACGTTTACACTAATATATTTTCTATCTTTGGAACAATAATAAACAAAGTGATCACAAATCTATAATCTACTGAAGATATCTTATTTATAATACCTTTAATTGACCACACAACCACCCCTTAATTGTTTATTTAAAATAATTGTTTTCGTATCTTATTCGTGTGATGTTATATTTTCATGAAATTAAGGCTTGTTTTTTTAAACATCTTCCTGGCTTTTTTTGTCTGTGCGGCGCAGACACATGAAGACGTTAGGGTCATGCATCATATTTGTTTTTTTTGGAAGACATACCCCTTGAAATTGTTTCTGCATCCTCTTCTCCATGCAGACATTGTTGAAGGTCTTCTAAGAATTCTCAACCTCTTCTTCCATTAATTTGTCATAGAATTATAAAGAAACCAAATATGTTAGTATTGATTTTTTTTTTCATAAAAACAAATAAAGCAATCTTGCCTCGTTCTCCTAATCAATGCGAAAGCAGCCCATATCGGTGACTACCTTTTTCGTTCCTTGACCCACGCCCAGATAATTTTAAGTTGAAGCCAAAATATCAAAGTAGTCCAATTAGTCTCCAATTACTTGGTTCCTGACTTCCTGTGATACTAATGAATTGAAATTAAACTAGTGGGCTTACCCGCGCGTTGCCGCGGGATCCAAACACAGTTTGCAATACATCCATGTAATGTACAAAACGCAAAATTGTTGATTTAATAGTACACCCAATTGTCCAAAGTTGTGTTTCAAATAAGCCGCAATAACACAAATGCATAGCTGCTTGTGAAGTGACCGGGAGTCGTCAATACATACAACAAAAAAAATTGTATATCTGTATTACCGACCTGATATGCCTAAAAGAATACCAATCGGTGTTTTACATCGAATGGAACAACACCAATTTTGCCTGAATGCGTGGATAATTTCTACTAACAAAATACTAACCATAAAAATAAGGACCTCATGATTAATATAATAATAAACAAACTTACAACACTAAGTTCAACAGAAAAATAAAATATAAATTAGTAAATGGAGTTTATCCATGTGCATACACAAGTTTGCTCCACAAAGGTGAGGAAAAACCATAGCTTTTGATAGAGCATGCAAGTGTTTGATACTTCTATTATAAACAAACAGTTTACTGTACAAGTAGCCAATATCATCAACCTTTGGTTGCATATCCTTCAATTGAAATTGTTTATCACATTCAGCTACACTCCTTTTTAGATCCACCTGCAATACATAATAAGCTAAAAATCACAGCTTAAATAAACAATAACTAAACTAAAATTCAAATATTAAACGTGTGTAAGATGTTGAAGGAAATAGCTAGCCCGCGTGAATCATAGAGGAATAACCAAAAATGCAATGATCAGAGTGTCGAAGCAGCGCTAGTATGGTACTCTTGGTTCAAGTCAGAACAACTTTGATAAAAACGGATACATACCAAGCGATTTTGGTTTTACATTTTATATCCAATAAAGCAAACGGAGCGCTAGTATGGTACTCTTGGTTCAAGTCAAAACAACTATGATAAAAACTGATACATACCAACCGATTTTAGTTATACATTTTATATCCAACAAAGCAAACGGATAAATGTATAAAAACTCGTTTAAAAGAACAAACGGTTCATATGTTTTAAAAGCGTTGAAATCGCCTATAGCGCATCCAAAATGCTTAAAATATCTTAAATTGCTTTTATTAGAAAAAGATGATGTTGTAGTCCTCAGACGATATCGAAAGGTATCTCAGGTCAACCCAGACCAAACAGAATATTTTGACCTGTGGCCAACCATTTTTCCACCTCTACAGAACCCGTCTAACCCACCCACGTAGTAACCTCTAATAAAAGATGACGAAGTCAAATTCTCACATGTATCGCATTCTAGTTGCAAAAAGAAAAAGAAAGTTATGGCTCTTGTGATGAAGCGACGTACGTTGGCATTAAGTAAGGTTTAAAGACTACTAATGGAAGCACCTACAACAATAGATGGCAAGCATAAGTCAAATAAAGTAATTCATAATCGGTCCAAACATAAAAGGAAATTAATATGAGTTATCACATTAGTATTTAATACATGAGTATAAAGCTACCCGTTTCCTAATAAAAGGAGGCATAAATTTAAACAAGGTGGATGCCCATGTGACAGTTGTGTGGATATATCAGCAGAAACACTTTGTCGAAGAAGACTATGAATTTCCTGGAAAAAAAAGTGAAACATGAAAACCGAATGCTGAAAGTATATTTGAATAAGGCATCATGAACATGTATATTAAGTTAGGGAAGAGATATTGTATAAAGCCTCTTAACATAAGAAGCATAAGAAGCAATCTGGACCATTAGATTTCAAAAAGATCAGATCAATTAACCATTGGCGTTTAAATCTAACCAGGGGTAAATTAGTAATTAAAACATTTAAACGCGTTTTAAAAAAATACAAACATAAAGCCGCGAATTCAAAAATCATCGATGGTTATCACTGAAATCATAAACACAAAATCATCAAAACCTCATTTAATTAGGGTTCCTTATACATCCAAAATCAATCAAAAAACACACAACCACACAAATCAAACACCAGATTGTCGAAGAAACAACAAAAAAACAGAGGATATCCGATAATGTCATCAAAACATTCAGGTGCGTTTTATCATTAGATTATCACTTGTTTTTGTCATTTTTTCATTGTCGTTTCCATAATTTTTTTTATTTATTTATTTATTTTGAAAATGGAATCAGACATGGAAAGACGAAGAAGAAGAGAAGATAAACAAAGCAAACCAAAGTCAAAACAGAGTACAGGTATTTTTGATTCAACAATACAAAATAACACTTAATTTTTTATGAGACGCAACTAGGTTATTAGCATGTTCATAATACTTGCTTAATTACATTCAATTGTTATATAACATATCAAGTTTACAGTCTAAATCTGGTGTGTGAATGCGTTTGTATTGATGTTTGAGTGCGTTTGTATATTTAGTTTTATTTAGGTTTGATTAGTGCGTCTGTAAATAATATTAGTGCGTCTGAATAATGTTTATTTAATTTTGATTAGTGCGTCTGTATTATCTTATTAAGGCGTTTGAGATGTTATGTTAGAATTAGTAGGTGCGTCTGTAGTAGTTTGTTAGTGCGTTTAAATCACTGATATGTTAAATGTTTGTGCAGAGCCAAATGTAGCATCAGATGTAGCATCAGATGATGATGATTTCGATTATCAACCACTGAAAAATTTGATTAAAATTAAAGAGAGGGTTGAAAAGAAAAACAAAGAAGTTGCTAAAAAGTTGGAAGTTGATATTAAAAGGATGAAGCAGCAGTTGAAGAAACAAAAACAACCTGTTGAATCTCCATCAGAATCATCTGATGAAGATTTTCAAAGGCCACAAAAAAAGGTGAAGATAGATGAACCGAAGAAGAAGGTGAAGAAAATACAGGAAAGAGAGTTTGTGCAATACATGGGGAAGAAGTTAAAAATAAGATGCTCTTCGTCTGAGTTTATTGATAGCATCTAGGACTACACGGATGAACAAAAAGAAGAAGTTAGAAAGATGGGGTTCGGTTCTGTTCTGGACATTAAAATTGAACACAATACATATCAACAAGCTTGGGTTACTGGTTGCTAGTCAGCTATGACGAGGGAAGGAACGAACTAAATGCAGGAAATTGGAAAATCAAGATCACACCTGAATTGGTACATGAAGTTTTTGGAATACCAATGTGGAAGAAACAGGTTCTTGAGAAAAATAGGGCAAGGAAAGGTTCGAACAGTACAATTGATGAGTTTAAAAGTCAATTTGAGAAAAAGAAAGTGAGTGTTGCGATGGTAACACCAGTTGTTAGACAGCAACCAAAAGGTGGAAGATTGTTTAAATTGAATTTTCTGGTCTTATGGAACACAGTTTTCGGGGAGACCACAAAGTCAACAACAATAAATCAAAGCTTTCTACATGGTGTTGATGATAATTCTGAAATTCCAAATTTGGATTGGTGCTCTTACCTGATTGAATGTCTAAGAAGAACAAAAGCAGGATGGAAAGAAGACCAATATAATGGTCCAATTGTAATGCTGAGTGTAAGTCTTCAAAAGCACTAATATTATCTTTAATCTATTTTGGACGCACTTACCTTTGATTTAAACGCATTAATGTTTACTAACAAAATTAACATCTTTTGAAACATAAACAGGTTATCTACACACATGAATACAACAAGAGACATCCTTCTGAAATACAAGTCAACATATCGGCAATTACTTACATCACTAGTGGTTCACTTGCAGAGATGGAAAACCATCTAGATAACAACGGGCCGTTGACTGACATTGAAGATGATGGAGATGATGATGGTGATGTTGATAAGGGTGAGGAAGAAGAGAATGAGAATGATGACGAAGATGATGCGAAAGAAACTGAAAATCTGGTAAATGATCTTGTGGATGCCTTGATTGGAATGCAAGGAGAAAAAGATAGTGATAAAACAACAACAAATTTGGATAATGATGATTACAACCTGAATATGGGACCAAGTCCACCGAGACAAGGCCAAATTGATGATGCGGATGACACTGAAGATTGGAGAAATTATGAAATTATTACACAAACTCAACAAATGTTTAAGTACTGCAACACTCAACCAGATCTGAGTTATAGACAGGGGATTAGAAGAGAAGCATATGAGTCAGCAATGAAAGCCAAGAAGGTAAATATTTAAACGCACTAAATTTTAATTTATAGACGCACTAATTATTTTCTGTTTTGTATATTGGTAAAAAACTGACCATGATTTCAGATGCACTAATGATAATTTACAGACGCACTCATTATATTCTGTTCAGTGTAAACTGATCAACAATTTACATTTCAGACGCACTAATGTTAGATACTGACGCACTAAGCATTCTACAGACGCACTAATGTTATTTCAGACGCATTAATGTTTGTTTTTTTATTTGAAACAGGTTTGGATAAGAACCATGGAGAGAAACATCAAAAAGTATGAATCATTTCAAAAGGAGATGGAAGAAATGGTTACACAAGCACGAAACAAGTACTTGTGGGTACCAGAGTTAATGAAGTTGTGCGGCAAGTGGGACGAATTGAACAACACAGCTAAAGAGGTTGAAGATGAGAATATTGATGCAGAGAATATAATGGAGCCTGGAGCTGATTTGGGAAATGATAATGAAGTTCTCAAGGGCAATGTTGAATCAACAAACCTGGAAAATGTTGATGTGAATAAGAATGGGGATGACTTGGTAATGGATGATTAGGCTAGTGATAGAAACCTGGAAACTGTAAATGAAGAAGACGAAATAACTGATACAGCTATTGCGGCGCTAGAAACAGTTGAACCAGGGGTGTATAGGGTAAGAGATGTGAATGAGGAACCGAAAAAAGAAGGTGATAAAGATTTGGAGACAGAACACAGAAAAGTTGCATGATGTTGTTGTTTCATTAGAATCACAGGGGGTAACTGACGCATCATTTATTCAACTTCAAACAATATAACCAACTGTGGATGCAGCTGAGGATGAACAAGCAACACCAAAAGAGAAGAATGCTGAGAAGGAAAAAACACCGGAAAAGGAGGTGAGCACTGTTTGTTATGAAAAGGAAGCGAAAAAAGCACAAAAAAGGTAAAGGGAAAGCACCGGTTGGTTATGGCAAGCCAGTTAGGGAAAAAAAATCCTTCATGGGCTCTAAGGTCACCATACACAAGGAAACAAGTGAGCACTGTTGAGAAATTAACAGAAGATGAAGCCAGAATAACACAATACATGTTTGCACCAATTCGAGAAAAAAAAACGTAAGTGTGTTTTTTAGTTTTGTTTATTAATTACTAGGTTTGAGACCCGTGGGGACCCACGGTGCAAACCATAGTAAATAAAAAAATTATATGAAACTAAGAGTTGTATTGTTCAAGTTTAGTGGCTACAAACGTAAAGTGTTAAAAATAACGGTTAGCCTGAAATTTTTTTCTTATATAAACGTCATGCGTTGATATTAAATGAGTATTAAAAGTAAAACTAACGTATAACTATGGTTTTCATGTCAAAGTGGATATTTTTTATAAGCCCCCAGTAACGTTAGTAATGAAAACCGATTACCTATTATGATCAGTACTAAACCAAAGTATAAAGTTTTGAAAAAAATAACAAAGGTATGAATACATTATGTTTTTGTAAATGACTTTTTATCATATTTTTATTTTTAATGTAATTGTAATTAGTACATAACTTGGTTTATTGACAAAACGCAACACACTGTTCAAAGCACACAAAAAAAGTTTAAAATAATACTTTATTATTGAAGTTGTATATACATAACGTCAATAAAGATAATTAAAAAATTGCATAAAAATTACTCACATTATTCATAAATCCTGAAAGACTTCTTTGTACACAACGTTTGATGTTTTGTTCGTCAATTCACCATTTTCATCTACTATAACAATCTTAAGTCCATCTCGACTTCTGACCCTTGAAAGCGCAACATACAACTGCCCGTGTGAAAAAACTGGATCCTTCAAATACAACCCAACTCTGGATAAGGATTGTCCTTGACTTTTGTTTATTGTCATTGCGAAAGAAACAGCAAGTGGAAATTGCCTTCTGTTAAATTTAAAAGGAATTTTCTTATCTGAGGGGGATAAAGTAATTCTTGGAATAAAAGTTCGCATTCCAATGTTACTTCCTGATATGATTTTCGCTTCAATGACACGTTTTCTCATTTTAACAACTTGTAACCTTGTCCCATTGCACAAACCACTTTTCTGATCAATGTTTCTGAGTAACATTACGGGAACGCCAACTTTCAAAACCAAACGATGGTTTGGTATTCCAGAAAACTTAAGACCATTAAGGACATCAGGAGAAACTAATCTTTCATCAACCTGTTTGTTCACATCTTCAGACCGGCAAACACTATCCGAACTTAGATACTCAACTTCGTCACCGGGAAACATTGAAAGTAATATATCATTAATTTCATGAACAACTTCATTCTTCGGTGCCAATATAGCTCGATCTTGAAAATAAGTCGGAATGTGGATGTTATCCAAAAGTGAAGGATAAACAAAGGCTATCAAATCAGAAACAGGATCCGAAGATTGAGAAATAAGTAAGTCATCAGGTATCAAAATAACATCTTGATCATCACTTATTGTATCAACCTTTCCTTCTCCTATGTCCAGAAGCCAAGATGCAAACTTTTTAGTTTCCTCAATATCAGAACTGCAGCTTCCAGAAAGCAACCGCATATTTTTTGTTAACTCTAAAACAGTGCATTTGTGCCAAATGTATGATGAACTTAAAGAGGCATTAACAATGTCATGTTTATCTGTTTCTTCATTAAGGTCACCAATTATCAATCCAGCAACTTCAGAAACCGTGGGTAGGTTGTAGGTTCTACCATCTTCTTTCCTCATTCCGTTTAATCGAATCTTGACTTGTGCATCAGGGTTCTTCTGAAAACAATCTCTCGCCATTCTATAAGATTTCACCAAGGAGTTTTTGGCATCCAACATTTTTTTCAATTCCTTTACAATTTGAAATTCAAGGGCCTTTTCTGATGAGTATTCCTCATCTGCATCACTATAAATAAAATGAATACATTAGAATCGAAAGTACTTAAAAATCCTTAAAGTTTTCTACAAAAGACAATAAAAAAATAACATACCCAACAACATTGATTCTATTCGAAACTTCATTTTCAGTATCATATATGTATAGCTGAGAGAATACTGGATTTTGTCCACGTGATGGTAAAAGATTTCCCAAAGCATGGTAGTTCTCACCACTTATACGATAGATGAATGGAGCATTACCATGATTTATAGACCTATCAATTTTTCCACCCATGGATGTAAATGCAAACATAGAGTTGAATTGTCTTATGTTCTTTAAAAAGAATTTGCTTTTAGAATCAACTCCATTAAAATACTCTTTATAACTGTGTGGCGCCTCCTTAAAAGGAGGAAGCATAACTTTTCCATAACCACAACACAGAGAGAAAATTTTTTTAGTATTACTTCTATTAAGCCCTCTAGTAGATTCACAGCTCCACAGTCTAGCATTACAATCTTCACAAGTGACATTCTGATCACCATGGTCCAAGTAAGCTAAAAAAAGATATTCAAATTTATTAAATGTACCATATTTCTAAACATGAAGTCTGCAAGTTATTGAAAGTATCGAAATATCTTAAAAGTGAAGAAGATCAAGGGTTACTTACATATTGGTAAAGTAGTTTTTTGGGAGAACCGAAAAATATGAAAAAGTGAAACAATTATCAATTAGGTAGGTATATAATGAAACCAATTGTTGTTGGGCTGAATCAGACATTAAGAGTAAAACAATCGGGCCTATGGCTAATAATAAACATTCAACCCAATAAGTTATGTAATATGTATGTTATGTATTTTATATGGGATTGTTTTAGTAACATATTGGGCCGATCCATTTTTCCTTGTATCACAACAATATATTTCGGTAAAAAAATTGAAACGATTTACAACATTTATGTTACAATCTTTTAGTTTTAATTAGATATGAATCATACAAAAATAAAACTGAAAATTATGTTTGATGAGTACATCCACCAATCTAGTTGTATCTATATATACTCAACATAATATTCAAATGGATGAAAACATACTTATCAATCAAGCAAACGCATTTATTAAATATTATGATCGTTATGAAACTTAATAAAAAGAGGAAACCATATCATGGTATAAAGAGAAAATAACAAAGTAGAAATTGTTCAAAATTATTAAAAAAAAACAAAACATAAAGCAATGAAACTGGTTGACCATAAGCATAGAAAACAAATCCTCTTCATTTTGGGTTTAGGAAGACGAGAGGCTCAACGTAATTTTAAGTTACTCCATACTACCACCACTTCCAATCTTAGTTGAAGGAATTGGTGTGCTTTCATCATCAGAGATCGCGTCAATCAGTTTACGCTTAACCATTTGATACTTGGAACTGATAGAACATTGTTCTCCTTCAGCATAAACTTTCTTATCAACAATGGAAATTGGCGTATCATTATCGCCCGTGTCAGATTCCTAAACAAAAAATAGTTACAAACATATGTATCAGAATCATCAGTGATTGTGTATGAAAGAAAAAATGAGTAAAATGTATTACTATGAATATAAGTGTTTGTGCAAATGGTACCTTGGAAACAGAAATAACATTAGACGGCATTGCCATGAGAGACGTGTGAAGTGATTCTGATTCAGCAGGCTGTTAAAAAAAATATGCAAAAACTTAGAAATGTAATAAAGTCTTACATAAATAAAATTTGCTAAGTTATGTGAAATGGAATTCGAATATGTACCTGTCCTACATACAACTTTTTCTTAAGATGCGAGATAATTGTTGGATCATCAGTTATCTTAGTTACACCATAAACATCATATTTGTTGTTTAAATTGAACCCAGAGACAAAGATTTTAAAAGCAAACTCTCTATCTAACAAAGTCTTAATCTCTTTAGGATATTCAACTGTATCACCAACCTATATATAAGGAATAACCAAATACATAATTATTACAAAACTATAATTAAGGAATTATTAAAAATAATTTTATACTTAAAATGTAGTTAAAAATATGGAATACCGTATTCAACTCAAGCAATTCAGAAGCACTTTTACTAATAAGTTGTGCAACGTCACGATGAAACAACGTAAGCGATACAGCACCATTAACGTCTTGCACACGAACCTGAATTTTAAACCTAGAAAAAAAATTTGAAAAAAAAAACAACAAAAATTTATAACTAAGTTGGGTTGAAATGAAAGTATATTTGTGAAAATTATAATAGATGTTAAAAATATATCCGACCTTGGTGTAGGCTCAACTTTTTTGGCACTACAACTATCATTCAAACACTCGTAAACCTTTTCTTCCTCAAAATCTGAATTTCCTTCACCAACCTGCTTGATTATATAATCAATACTACATTTTCTGGTGCATTTGGGGCATCCCATGTAGTACCAGCCAATTTCGGTAAACAGGTCTTTAATAGTACCCAATAATACCAAAGCCTGCGCCTGTATGAATATTATAGTTTGTTACCAAAATAAGATAGTATATGGTATAAATTGGAAATTAATATTAAATAAAAATTAAAATTTTAACCTCATTACAATTTTTTATATTTAATTATAAATATCATATTTAAGTATGAACATTATACTTACCTCTTGAATCTCACAAATGTTGCCAATGTTACTAAAAGGAGTGTTATGGACAAATTCATCTTCATCAGAGCAAAACATAGAAGTTCCATATGGTTGATGAGAAGAGGAAGGATTATCAGCGATTTTCTTACCCAACCTGATAAAAATAATTTAATCAATACACATTACATATTTATTGAGACTGTTTATAAAGGTTGTGTAATTCGTATTGAAAAACGTAATAGTATATACCCTTTTTTGTACAGTTTTATATCTTCAATATCTCCATTTATGAACAGTCGACTAACGCGATCTCCAAAAGAGTTAGAAACATACGGTTTTCCTATAAAAAAAATTAGGAAAAAATATTTTATTTATTTAATAAAAAGAAAATTTAGAAGTTAGAACTTAATTTATAATTCAAAATATAATGTATGTATAAATATAAATATAACTATATATATTTATTAACATTATACAACCATTATAAAACTACAAACGGCCAAACTGCATTATTATTATAAATTCTTTCTCTGTTTGATGAGTTGCAACATATTTAGACATCTCCATGGCATAACTATCCCACAACGTTAAATAGATGCGCAAGCCCCTTCAAAAAAGTACAAATTATTTTAGTAAAAAATAAATAACCAATTTATAAAGGTACGTAATTTTTTTTATATATAAAATGCAAAAAACAAAACAAAACAAATAAAAAATAAAGAATACATACTCGATATCTTGAATTTCCATTGTTAACCTCTTTTTATCAGCGACAACCTTTTTTTCTTTATCATCATTACTGAAGAACTTGTTAACATGTCCAATAACATCTAAGATCAATTATAAAATAAACATTAATGAAAGATAACTTATAAAACTATTATTATTGTTTGGTTGTGATAAAAAAAAACTTTAGAACGAAAATATACCTATTGTAACATATTCATCAACCTCCTTATCCAGAATTCTTTGAAAGGGCACAAAAGAGAAACCAAAATCTGGACCTTGGAAACCATGATATTCGGAAACTTGAGTATTCATATTCAAGCAGAATTTGTTTGGGTTTGGAGCATACTTGTATTTAGAGGAATTGACCCCAACTCCTGGATTTCTTATAATAAGAGAAGAATTTTCAATCAGAAACCTCTCGAATTTAAAAAACAACCGCTTAAATACATTCGCTTGAATCCTGTCACCTTGTTGATTATAAAAAAATAAGATAATTGATATACATTAAAATTAAAAGCATCACAATTAAAAAAAAAGTTATGAAATTTAAAAATAATAGGATATAAAAAAAACGTGTTGTTAACTTTTACATTTTCATCACATAGGATCATTTCAATTGAGTACACATCATTAGGATTGCGACGATCGGGTAGACGCCAAACCCGAATAATCTTTAGCTTTAACGCCACACTGTTTCGGTTTACATGAATTTGGTTAAACATTGTAAACTCATTTGCATCTACAGCAGACATTGATCTTGTTAACTGGGAAAAAATGATGTAAAAAACAAAAGATGACTTCAATAAAACAACAAATCAAAATCAAAATAACTAATGTTTAAGTAATTAAATATGAGAAACAGAAATTAACCTAATAATATATCTTTGCGATTACTCAAAGTGGTTCCAACGTGTCTTATTACAATCGTATGTGAATTGGTTTGACTTGTTTATATAGTTATTGAATTTACCGAATAATAAGAAATGGATGAAATGGTGGGCGGTTAATTAGCATTTGAATTAGCATTGTTTTAAAGGTTATAACATTATGTATTGATTGAATTTAGTCAAGGTCAATCATTTATTGATTAAATGGCGTATGTCAAGCATTATATAGGTATTGATATAGGAATTAAATAAATTCAATAATAACAAATAGATTAAAGAGTGGAGGGTAATTAGGAACCGAATTACGATTGTTATTATTGTTATAACTTTATGTACTGATTGAATTTAGTCAAAGTCAAGTAGTCAAAGCAAAACAGCCGTATGTTAAGCATTATAGTTAGTTGTAATTTGTTTTGATATATTCAATGTTATTTAACTAATGTTCTTTATATGTTATGTCAAGCATTATATAGGAATTCAATCAATTGAATAATAAAAAACGGATGAAAGAGTGGAGGGTAATTAGGATTCGACTTACAATTGTTATTATTGTTATAACTTTATGTATTGATTGAATTTAGTCAAAGTCAAGTGTGGATGTCAAGCATTATACTTAGTTGTAATTGTAATTTGTTTTGATCTATTCAATGTTATTTAACTAATGTTCTTTATATGTTATGTAAAGCATTATATAGGTATTCAAACAATTGAATAATAAGAAATGGATGAAAGAGTGGAGGGTAATTAGCATCCGAATTAGCATTGTTATTATTGTTATAAATTAATGTATTGATTAAATTTAGTCAAAGTCAAGCATTGAAATCATTAATGGCGAATTTTAAGTATTATACCTAGTTGTGATTTTTTTTTTGATCTATTCAATGTTATTAAACTAAATGTTCTTTACATGTTATGTAAAGCATTATATAGGTATTCAATCAATTCAATAATAAGAAATGGATGAAAGAATGGAGGGTAATTAGCATCCGAATTAGCATTGTTATTATTGTTATAAATTAATGTATTGATTACATTTAGTCAAAGTCAAGCATTGAAATCATTAATGGCGAATTTTAAGTATTATACCTAGTTGTGATTTTTTTTTTTGATTTATTCAATGTTATTAAACTAAATGTTTTTTACATGTTATGTAAAGCATTATATAGGTATTCAATCAATTCAATAATAAGAAATGGATGAAAGAGTGGAGGGTAATTAGCATTCGAATTACCACTTATATATTATTGTTATAAATTAATGTATTGATTAAATTTAGTCAAAGTCAAGCATTTAAACCATTAATGCCGAATTTATATGATTGTACATATTTGTGATTTTTTTTGATCTATTCAATGTTACTAAACTAAATGTTATTTACATGTTATGTAAAGCATTATATAGGTATTGAATCAATTCAATAATAAGAAATGGATGAAAGAGTGGAGGGTAATTAGCATCCGTATTAGAATTGTTATTATTGTTATAAATTAATGTATTGATTGAATTTAGTCAAAAAACAATGATTGAAACCTTTAATGCCGCATGTCAAGGATTATACCTAGTTGTGTTTTTTTTTTTAATCTATTCAATGTTATTTAAGTAAATGTTCTTTATATGTTATTATATGCTTTACTAACATGCTTGAAAATTGGACAAGTAAATGCGTATTCAAAGTAAATTTGTTATTGTATAAGGAAACCATAAATTTCGCAATTACATTTATCAATTCATTATGAATGTTGTGAGTAAATTCAGTTGTGAATATGTATTCTAAATTATACCGTATTGCCACCACGGGTTAACGTATACATATTGTTACAATTACAACATACTAAATATTCGGTAAAATTAGACATCTCCATGTCAATATACCAAATGAAAAAAAAAACACAAAATTTTAATGATTATTGATTCACACATTGTCGTACTCATTTATTGATTTGACCATAATTAAATCTTAGTCAATGTGAATAATTACACATTTAAATTAAAATTAATAAGAAGTTGTTGACCATGGTATGTCGAAACTTTAATGTTGTTGTTTCGTAAGTTTTTAGATAACAAAAACCTATTCATGGATTTAGGCAATGTCTGGACAAACACGTAAAAACCAACATTATAATAACAAATAAGGTTTTTTTACTTAAAAAATATTAGAAACGTCATACCAAAACTCGTGCGGAAGGGTCATGAATAACCTTGAAGAATTTGTCACCCTTGTGATAAGCCATATTGAAGTTATTTGTCCTAATGAAATCCTGTTCTTCGTATGCAAAAAACAAACTTTTGTTAAAATATACATAAAGTCACTCATACTAAAAACTGATTTTAATTATCTTGTTTTATGAAATCCGGTATTTTGTTTTTTTTTTAAATAATTGTTTTTTATATTCACACATACTCAAAACCGATTTCAATTGCAATCTGTTTATTAAAAAACACAATCATATATTCAATGATTAAAGCTGAGCAGAATTACTCGCGTATCGATTACATCCAAAGCAGAGAGTTGATTGTAAACAGGTTATCAAATGGTTTTAATAAAAAAAAACGATTCTGTTTGGTTTAATTTGTTAGTAAACCGATGTGGATGGATTTCAAAAATTGTCAGAAACATAATCGACAAACAATAGGATTAGAAAGTTATTTTAATAAGAAACCGATTGTATTTATATTTTATGTAAGATGGTTTCAAACATTTACTTTTGGGATTTTATAAAGGGTCAGAAACATAATCGAAAACTTGTTGATAATCACATATTTTGTAGAAGGTTGATAGATATAGGATTGTCATTTGTCTTTGTATAAAAATAACGATACAATCCTATTGTTTTTATCTTTTATGTAAGATGATTGCAAACATTATGTATCAATATAATAAAAATGCAGAAAAAGATTCAAAAACATTTTCTAGATTCATCTAAGATTGATGAAGAACATACCTTGCAAAAATGACAATGAGAGAGGAATGAGGAATGAGAAAGGAATTAGTAGGGTAGGAAGGAGGAAGATGTTGTAACATACAAATGGATGTTGACAAAACTAAATAAAAAGAGGTTTATATAAGACTTAGTCTTGGAGCCCCATTTAGGATTTGGATCCTTCAAGACCCTCTAAAAATCTAGGATTCAACCCTAGTGTTTTCATTTATTATATAGATAGAATAGATTACTAACTAATTAATAATTTCATTTAAAAAAAATGTAATTTCAGAAAATTTGTTACTGGGATGAAGGTGGAAATGAGATCATGAAAATGATCTTTGAAAGTTTACACCCTGAGCTATGGCTGTGCACCAATGCTATAGATGTTTGGACAGATATCCTCAACTATGAAGAGAATGAAAATTTAAAGAAAAAGAAGGACGGATCTATACGAAGACTATTTCTCTGTACAAACATGATGGTATGTATGTTTGGACGCACTAGTATATATGTTTGAACACACTCATATAATGTGTGTAAATATTTGAAAAATTCAAATGCACTAATGTATATGTTGGACGCACTTACTGGTTCTTAACTGTTTTTTTTTTCTTTTTTTTTCAGCCTACAGACTACTATAAGGAAAAAGTTTCATGGGAAGAAAGAGAAAGGGTTTACCTAAGCAATCTGCATGATATCTTCCAGAAGATCGAGGCAAAATCGTTATACGAATTCGATATGATTCTAAGCCGGTGTGGATGGATAGGCATTTCTATGCCTTAGCTTTTGATGTGAAGAATGGGGCATCAGAGTTGCTTGACAACTCTACGGAGGGGGATGACCAAGCAAAGAGATATAAAGGCGTTCCCGGTATATTGGTATGTTTCTATTTATGATTAAAGAAAATTATATAGCTGGGAAAATTATCATAATAACCTAATGAGTTTGTTAAAAAAATGTTTTGTAGAGACACACTTTGTACCGGTTGTGGAAGAAGACATGTCCTACAACACCCGCAATTGAGAAACTTGTAACAGATAAGATTATAAGAAGAGAAATGACATGGAGGACTACTAGAAACATAGTAGACTGTGGCATATTCGCTATGCGACACCTTGAAACCTTCAAAGGGTATGCATTTTGGACCTGTGGGTTTGCAAGTGAATCGAGTATCAGCATAGACAGTTGGATGCATTGCGGTTCAAGTACGTCGCAAAGATGATACTCTCACCTTACAACCTGCTCAGGGATGAAATAATTGAAGAGGCATGGAAGTTTGCAAAAAGGCCATAAAAGGCAAGGAACAAAATGTTACAAAATGCGGTGGCAAAATTAGAGAAAAGGGTGGCTGCCATATAAACATTTGTTTTGAATGCTTTTTATAAAACATCTTAGATATTGATTTTGATTTTAAGTATGTTATTTTGGGATTTGTAATTAACTCTGATCTAGTATGAATTTTATGTTTGGATGCACTAATCTGCAAGTTAATATAAACTTAGACGCACTAACAAAATGAAATACATTACTATTATTTTAATCAAACGCACTTGTTCAGTTGTTTTTATTAATTCAAACGCACTAACTAAAAACACACATCATACAAACAGGTAATATAAACTACAAAAACAAATTACATAATAACTTCATCATGATCTTGATATTACATAGACTTTAAGAACTGAATTTTAAATTGAATAGAACACCTCAAAAGAGCTATGCATTTTGTTAGTTATTCAACAAGATTAATATCGCATTTCTTTGCATCAATCATGAACATAACAGCAAGTTCATGAAGACTCGAATCGGGCATACGAATAAGAAGCTTGGAAATCTCATCTCTCTTACTCATGCCATCATTTATCTTGTTAAGGTTATCCGCCAGACGACCCTCGATAGCATAATCCTTGGCAATTTGCTCTTGCATCCTTTTGATCATTTCAGATTTTGATGATGAAGATGAAGAAGCCATTACTGGAAAAAGAAAATATGTGATCGAATTGTGGGTTGAGAAATCACTATACAAACATCAGACAATATTTAAACAGAAATAATAATAATAAGGTGACAAAATAATGATTCACGAGAATTACTATTCTTTTGTTTTCTTCCAATAATTGAACTGTAAAATGCATGTGAATAAAAATTCAAAAACACTTATGTAAAAAACAACAGTAGATCATTTTAAAAACAAACACACTTATGTAAAACTTCAGACGCACTTATGTAAAAACTTCAGACGCACTCATTTAACTATTCAGACGCATGCAATGATATCTTCTTCAACCTCTGATCGGCTGTAAAAACCTGCAACCTTGATTGTTTGAATCAAACCTGAAACTTATAAAAACCGATCAAAAACAATAATAAACTTGTAATAAAGACACATAATTTCAATTAAAAAAAGAAAATCAAATTTAAACTTACTGTTCGATAAAACTGATCACTAAAATCGAAAATTCTGATTTGGTTTGATGAATAACATATTGATTAGATGTTGACGATCATGATTTGAATCGAACATGATTTGAATCTCATTAATTTTTGAAATCATATTAATTAACAGGTTAATTATAATGTGATTGAAGGAATTGAATGATAGTGTATATAGACGAATTTACCCCTGTGATAAACCAGAATTAGGTTAATTAAACCTAACCAGAGTGGACAGGTGGCGTATTATGGTGGCTTCTTACGTTAAGCAACTTTATATCGTATACTTTCTCATTAAGTTAAAGTGCTTATTTTTAGAAGACACCAAACTGTAAATAATTTCAATTTCAAAACATCCAAATATGGTTAGTAACCATAAAGAAAAGGGGAATTGGATTTTAATAACCTAAACTATTTGAAATTGGCCGTTAACACTCCAAACTAAAAAATTGGTCATATATAACATGTACTATTAACCTATTGGAGTCTGGCACCCAATTTGTGTTAAATCACAAACCCAGTTAGTGTTTTGGCTGACGTGGCACCCCTAATCTGATGTGGAATGCTGACATGGCACCCACAATCTGATGTGGCATGCTGACGTGGGACCCTCAAACTAACTGGGTTAGTGGCTTAACCCAAATTGGGTGCCAGAATCCAGTAGGTTAATAGTACAGGTTATATATGGCCAATTTCTTAGTTTAGGGTGTCAACGGCCAATTTCAAATAGTTTATGTTATTAAAATCCAATTCCCTAAAGAAAATATAAAAGAAACACCATTAACAGTGCCTAAACTTCAAGGATGGTGGTTTCTATAAGCCCTTCTGGAAGTAGAATAACACCACGATTCTTGTCTGTAAGAAAAAAAAAACTTTAAAAGATATTTTAAGGTTTATCATGGTTATCATATTAACAACAATTAGAGATGGCAAGATGGACGGATCAAACCAGCTAAAAGAGTACAATATTTATTTGATCCATTTTGAGAAAGAAAAAAACACACAACTTTCTCTGCCCAGGCTTGCACGGTTTCATCAAACGATTAAGGATACATAGGGATGTAAATGGAGACTCAATGCATATAGAAGGATTGCAAGTGATATAGGGATGTAAATGTAGTCTTGATGGGTGTTTATGGCGGGGGTTACATATTGAGAGAGATGTAAATGGTGTAATAGACACATATACAATTGGCATTAGAAGTTGTACATGAGGGGCATAAAAGGAAGAAAATGACCAAAAGTTAGTCATTTGTGAAGTGGCCTTTAGACTTCCATCTTAAACACTTGATAAAATTACCTTTGTAGCCATCTCTTGTCCTTAATAAGAGGTAATAGAGAAATAGAGATAATTCTAAACTTTGTTAAGGTTGGAACACAATAATTCCAATGAAGAAACACTAACCAAATAACCCTCGACTAATAGTAATACCAATAGTAATGAATGAATAAATACGAAGAAATTATATTGATATATGTGAGCACAATTACAAGGATAATATTTCGACCAATCTTTCCTAACAAAACTTATAGTAGTGTAATGTACATGTTTTTCTATGTGAGAAGTCGAACCCTTCTTCATGGAATGAAGGGGTATTTATAATATGCATGGGTCGGCTTCAGGTGTTGGTAATGATTGACAGCTCATTCGTGCGGGCCCACAGGTGAGGCTGTTGAGGAATTGTTGTTGTCCCTCTTTGATTGGCCGGTCGTGCTCCCACTCGTCCTTTCAGTTCTTGCTGATGGCAGGAGATCATGGAGTAGGGAATGAACGCCTGTGATTGGTCAGACGTCCTTTTCATCTTCTCCATGCTACAGTCGCGTACCAGGTTTCACGCGGGCTCCATAGAAGGTTCCATTGGATGTTCCTTTGAGGTTTTCATGTGCATAAGTCAATTATGCGGGAAGTGCGCACGCACGTACCTGAACATATCTCTTCAGCCAACTTGAAAACTGGAAGCTAACAAACCCAACTTGTATTAGTTTTTATTTCATTTGACTAAAACTAACTACGTGGCATGCCATAAATTGCAAATGGGTCAATAGAATGCATAAAATGACATGTCACGTAGGCAGAAAACTAACTGGGTTAAAACCAGTTAGTTTTGGTCCAGTGAAATAAAAACCAATACAAGTTAGACTTGTTAAATTCCAGTTTTCAAGTAGGGATGATTAACCTGACAAAGTTGGGATTATTTAAGTCCAATTCCCCTTTCATTTTAAGTTCCTATTATTTTTTATTCCCATAACTTTCCTCCTCCAAAACCATTTAGCGAGTGTTTGGGGTTGAGTTTTGAAATGGATTTTTAGATTATTGCGTTTTGAAAACGTAAATAATCAGTTTTTAGTGTTTGTGGTTGAGTTTTGAAATGGAATTTTAGGCAACAAAACGCAATAATCTAAAAGCAGCTCCACCCATACTGTAGTAAAACGTATAATCAGTTTTCAAAAAAAATCCCAAACACCCTCTTAGTTGTCATAAACGAAATTTTATACGGTAACCATTATTATTTCGTATACCTGCATCGTTATAACATATTTTCTCCATACTCTACGATATATAAAAACTAAAAAATAAATATTTTGTACTAATATCAGTTATTTTATAATAAAATTAGTATAAAATAAAGTATACCTAATATGCATCATCAATAAACACTTTGAGTGAGCTAATCTAAAAAAAATAGATAATAAAAAATAATAAAAGAAAGACTGAATTACAAGTTTTGTCCTTTAGGTTTATATCCGATTGCAAAGAATGTCTTTTAACTTCAAAATTGATTGGTTTTGTCCTTTATCTTTTAAAATCTTACACGTTTCGTCCTTTAACGCTAACTCGGTTAATTTTTTTCGTTAAGTTGTGTCATGTGCAAGTCACACGAGGGCAATTTAGTATTTTCACTTATATTAAAAAAAATACATAAGCATCTCCCCCTTTCTCTACCTGTCTCTCTCAACCATCTCTCTCTCTCTCAACCCTCCTACTGCTTCCAGAATAAAAACCAAGAGACACCCCGCAACCACTAACAAGAGGCGGCAGCGGTACGGTGTTAGGGTTCCGGCGAAGGGGCGACGGCATCTGGGAGTCCAATTTTCAACCTCCGACCAATAGTTTGACGGTAGACGGTGCGACGGTCGACCTCTGACGGTGCTCAATCAACATCTCCAGCCTTCAGATATGTTTAATTCTTCGATCCACGACATGGGCTCCTTCAATCAACCTCTTAGGGTATTTTTTTTTCTTGAATCAACATCTCACAGGTTTAAGGTTTTTGCCCCCATCCCCTTTATTCACATCGACATCTCCAGCCTCCACGTATGTATGGATCTTTTATTTTACACCAACTTTTTTTGTTTTATCATTTTAATACCTCTAGTTATTTTTTGATTTGTTGCAGATCACTTCTATCGAGATATAGTTTTATAGAAGGTATTAAGTAGGGTTATTCTGAAATGAGGGGCTGGACCGTAGGGGGGCCCGGGGACCGGACCTGAAGGGTGCGGGGCTTCGTTATGGGTGGTACCGTTGGCCGTTCAAAAAAAAAAAGATAAGAGGGGTGATTTTACTGTTATGCCCTCGTGTGCAAGTCATGTGATTAAACTTAACGAAGAAAACTAACCGAGTTAGGCATAAAGGATATAAAGTGCAAGATTTTAAAAGATAAAAGACAAAACCAAAGACATTCTTTGCAATCAGGTATAAACCGAAAGAACAAAACTTGTAATTCAGTCTAAAAGAAAGGAGTCCAAGTTTGGGACAACTTTCTGTTTAATAGAAATTCAATGGTGGACATTGGATACATTGGAAATATGGAAAACATATATGCAATCATGCAAACGTGAAAGTAAAAATCCTTTCCTAGCCTCTTAATCAGCCTCTTAACCATTCAGGTCTGAATCATTCAGCATTCAAACTGTTTGTTTCAGCATCTGAATGGAATGATTAAGTGCTGAACCATTAAGCTAATAAGGGATGCTGAATGATTCAGCTCTTAACCATTCAGAGCCTCTTAACCATTCAGACCATCTTAATGATTCAGCACTTAATCAACCAAACAGCCACTTTAACTCCTAATTTGTAGTCTTTTTCGATGGGTCGGGTCGGGTCAGAGCCTTTGTAGCCTGTTGGATTTAGTGGACTAATGACTTGGATCTGAGACCGTTTCATGGACTAATTTGTTACACCCAACATGGTTTCTAATATTACTTCTTGGTTGAGGATGGAAACTTATGTTATTCACCACGATTAATTTTATGAACTTATTTAGGGAATGATATATCCAAACCATGAAACTTTTCTTCAGTGATTACATCTAAAATACGGCTCATTTCATCGGTTAGATGATTCTTCCAATCTCCAACTTTACCTTTCCTAAAAAACACGCTATTAGGTATGCCCGCGCGTATATTTCCATGCTTATTAACCTCACTTAAATTATCAAAACCACAAAGCCTTACAAGTTCTTGCACCACGCCTTTAGCCTCTTCTTCCTTTGTGAAGGGGTAGCCCAAAAACTCCGCAAGCCGCTTCACAATGTCTGTTGTGTTTATTGACATCTCCTCATACGTTAGGAATAAAACATTTTCAGGGTGTTCTAAACTAACCTTACGGTACCCTTTCACATGGTCCCAATAAGGTCCATTTGGCATGATACCTTTACTAAACATTTTAAATGCCTCTTCAAATGTCATTAAACCACTCGATTTGTTGGTCAACTTATTTGCAAAATGAAACATTGAGACTAAAACATCTTTAGGATTTCTACATAAGTAAACAAAACTACAACTAGAATCGTGAATGGATTGAGGCAATGAAGTGTAGGCTATGTGAGTCGCTAAAAGGCGTGGTGAATCTCCATTTGCATAAGTAGGAGTGTTTCTAAATACTTCACTTTCAATGAAGGGTAAACAAATATGAGGGTTGGAGACAAGTAAAGGGTGAGTTAAGAGACTGTTATTTTTATACTGGTGTCTCTTGACCAAAGCGAATACAAGCGCCTTGAGCCATGTTGTACCAGATTTAGGCATCGTGGTCAAGTAGATATCAGTTGGATGAGCTTTGAAAGTATCTTGTATAGCCATCATAGCTTCAATCGAGATTCTACGTCCTGATTGATGCCAAAAGCCTTGATACATGTATAGATTTTCGGTCATCCAACCTTTCTCCTTTCGAAGTGTTGGAATTCTACCTTTGTGTTTATCGAAAATGCGGGCCATATTTGCCCTTTCTTCTTCATCATCATCATCACTACGTTTAGCTATAGGAGGAGGGTAGGAAGCATGAGAAGTTATAGGCTTCGACATGTGAAGTTAATTTGTATGGAACCTAATGATTTTTTCATACACGAATGGCATATACATTTAAGGAACAAAAAATATTATAAAATGGTTCACGTTGAGATCTGAGAACCGATTCATTATTTATAAAGTATTACATATATGAATGACACATATATTCAAGAAATAAAAAATCTTAAAAAATCAAAGAGAAAGATCCTATGTAATTAGATTACATAAACCAAGATATCTTCAAATTTTTTTTGAATGACTAATTTTTTTTTCACCTACAGAATTTGATTTTGTCATCTCAAGAAAAGGTAAAGTCTTATTCAATACATTGATACCACCATGCCAATAACCTTTGGTAAGAAATCTTCAAATTGACTATGATTAGAGGATAACACCATCCACAATCAGAAGCACTAAACACCCCTAAAAACCTGTCTAATCAGCTGCCACATCAAAAAAACACACATTCTTCAAAAACACAAAAAACTCACCCAATAAGAAAACCTAAAAACCCGTAAAAACATTGTTACATCATCACCACCTTTAACACTAAAAAAGTTTTTTTATATAATAATATCCCAACCCCCCACCCGGACCCACCTCTAAAGGTTTTAGTGGTTTCTTGCGAAGAACCTCCACCAAAAACCTCCACCATAATAGACACCATATGGTCCAAACACTTGTAGCCTAGTTGGTTGAGGGCCTAAAGTTTCCTATGGGAGGCTTGGGTTCAATTCCCACTAGCTTAGCTACATTTGGAGGACATTGGTGGAGGGGAAATGAGGGATGACCCGGCCATTGGCTTGGGTTCGAGTCCTGATCCCGGCCGGTTTTACCGACTATTTCACCATCGTGCTTTCGAGCGGGTGAGTGGTCGGGTTTTCCCGGAAATTGGTGGCAATTGGTGGCCCGGGTACTCTCGAGTACCTGATTCGCCAAAAGGGTGTCCGAGAGTGCTCGGAATTGATTCGTTGGTCGTTCAAAAAAAAAAAAAATAGACACCATATGAAAAACTTATTTTAAAAATCCCTAAAATCCTTTATTGTGAATGCTTTAAGAGCATTCACAATAGAAACCCCATCCTCTATTCACTCACAACCAATCACAACCACATATTATACTAAACCCCATTAAAGTTTCTCTCTCATCCACTCACAACCACTTTCAACAAATATTAAAAAATAAATACAGTTTTCTTGTTTTCCCTAAAAGATTCCTAAAGAACCCAATATATACAAACACACTGTTGATTCCTTATTTCTTCACTCACAACAACTTCCAACCCCCAAAAAACTTATAGGGTTTTGTCAACCAAAAAAATAGAGTCTCTATTGTGAATGCTCTAATATCACAAGTTTGAACTAATATAGTTTCATTGATCCGTCATTGGTTCAAAAATTCTAGTATGCAGAGCCTAAAACAATAAAAAGGTTCGTTAAAAATACCAATTGAATAAAAACTTTTTGAAAGCCTGCTAGAATTACATGACGGAAAATACATATCTTATTAGACATGCTGCTTTATCTTTCACGAGACACCTTTTGTGTAGTTAAATTTAATCCTGCTATATATATTTTTTTTATCACTACTATAAAAATGACATTTCTTGACGCGCATTTTATGACACGCACTTATTTATGACACTCAAAGGTGTATGTCATAAAAAAGTTGTCATGATTTGAAAATTTTAATTAATTAATGATATGCTTTTTGTGTGTCAAGAATGCAGTGTCAACTAATGACATGCCTTTTTGTGTGTCATTGTTTCCTGTCATAACATAATTTTAGAATTTCTATTTCCCTCTCAAACCCAATCCCGCCCTAACCCTCACCTCTATTTTAAACTCCACAGTCCACACAATATCATTCCCACTATCAAACCCTTTGGATTACAAACCCTCGGAATTTTTAATGTTCATCCCCAAAATAATCGCACAATTTCTTCAACATTCTCATCGTAACCCTTCAACATTCATCCTCCCAGGCATTCACTCAATCGTAACCCTAACCCTAACCTAACCACACTCTATTGTCCTTCCAATCCGAAAAAAACCCACCTCTTTCAACCATGGAGCAATTGACGAAGAAGAGACCGAATCTGAACTATATATTGTGGTTTGGAAGATGTACGTTTTGCAGCATCCGAACATGGCGAAGGAGGCGAAGCTATGGGGAGGACGGTTCGAGGAAGGAGTGACGGTTCTGGTACCTCTTTCACGCATCTTGCTGAACCGCATTACACAAGGCTAACGAAGATGGTAAGCTATACGGTCATTATTATGTGGAATTATAACATGAGCTGCAATCACACATCTTGAAAATGGAACAAATTTTCTTGAAATAGTTGTTGTACCTTGTCAAATATGATGTTTTACAGCATGTATATTTGGAGTTTGCTGCTTTAAAAAATATATGGGTAAAAGCTTTATGATATTTCTTGTTGGGTACAGTCGTTTTCATGCAAGATTCAGTCTTAGTGCTGAGATTTTTATTTATATAATTGGCCTATACGAGGGATGGTGCAGTGGAAATCACGGATTCTCCTCTAGCTTGCGTGTCATATTAATTTTATGACCGTGACTATAATGACTTTTTTTGTGTGTCATAAACACCCTTTCATGACGCGCAATGCGCGTTAAGAAAGGTGTTTTTTCTAGTAGTGTATCTTGTGGTTTTACGCTCGTCGCATGGAAAAAAAATGACTATCTTTATAGAAAATCTTAACTAATCGAGCAATATATCTAGATCTAGATTACCTTATTAAGGAGGAAGCATGTCCAACAAAGTAATTTCAACACAATTTTAGGATGGGAGTTGAATAGGCTCTTTACAAATCTCGATTTTTGTTGCCATTCCCTTCCAATTTTACCCCTTGTGTACAACATTTTATACTTATTGTATATGTGTCTAATACACATTTCATATCATTTCCTACATGTAACCCCGCCCCCCCCCATTTATATGACCACATTAATAGAGATTAGATGACCACATTTACAAAAGACTAATGCAACTTATTCTTTGAAACCGTCATTTCTTCAATTCAGTCTGCAGAGAATCAATGATGGCTTACCAATCGGTGGCCTAACAATGAATACACAACCTTCATTCACTTGTTCCAATGCCATTTAAATGCTCACTTACAAGAAAACTGGTGAGGAGAGGAAAGGATGTTCAACCAAATCGTTCAACCATCTTCATCTCCCAAACCCTAACTTTCTACAATTTATCAGAAACCTCAACGGTTCAATTTAGAAAAATCCCAAAAAACCTACGACTATTGTCCTAAAAAGTCTGAAATTCTTATGTAAGACTCTACCCATTATACGGGTAATTAAGCGATAATTTACATGCAATTTACTTGGTTTGGAAGTTCTAATTCAAAACCTTTCATAGTTTACATAATACACCAACATTGAGTTCATACGCATCACGTTCCAAAACATTCGTAGAGTAGAGTTAGTGTTAAACATGATAACAAAACGCTTTCCAAAACCAAGTTTTTAAAAAGATTAATTTAAACGTTGCGGAAGCAGACGAGTCTTGTGCGTTCGATTCTTGTTCCATGGCGTAATCATCATCCGTTATCCGCAACACCGACTACCTACTTCAAACCCATAAAAACATCATTAGAAATCAAGTTTTGGGCTTAAATGTAAGAAAAACAAATTTTCCTTGACCTGGCACCCCCTCGCGTCCCATGAGGAACTCCTCATGGGGTGTGGGGAGCTCACCTTCTCCTTGCGCATGATACACGGGTGAAAATCTTAGTCGTTTCGTGTTTAAGATTGTACTTTTATGCAATCTTATGGTTTTGGACACACTACTTTGATAAAGTTTGCATTTTGCAGGTTTGACGAAGTTAAAGGTGTTTTCTAGAACTTAACGAGGCTTTGGGATGGAGCCAGGTAGATGCAGAATTGAAAAGGAGCAAAAATGGATAACTTAAAATTTTGGGTCCCGTCGGCCACGAGGTGCCAGGCCGTCGCTGACGCCTTAGGACCCCGTAGGCTGCTCTGTAGACAGCCGAAACACCCGTCGGCTACATTAAGGCATCGCCAACAGCAGAGAATCCCATCGGCAACGGGGTCCCTGACAAAGTCTTCCTATTTTGACCAAAATTTATGAGATTTGAAGGCTTTTTAATTGTGAATTACACTTAACAAGTCAAGCCTCAACTTGAGAAAGTGATTTCCGCCCAAGCCATTTTTACCGTAGTACCGATGCCTCGTGTCCGTAGCCACATGTGCCATTTCTCTTAGTCTTACTCGCGCGGCCTATATGACTCGCGACATGTTTTTTTATACAAGATTTTCATGCTTCTTGGGAATTACAATAGTGTCTAATTTTACATGACATATTCATAGTTATACCCTCCTAAGTATGCATATATAGATATTTTTATAGTCATAGTTATGACTTACCTTAGTCGTGGCCTTTTTGTTCAAGTCCTTACTCGAGTGGCTCCTCGAGGACTCAAGCTTTGTACCTAGAATTGGATATTTCTCATTTACATTTAGATACTCATTCATAAGCGAAATATCACATACTCCTACAAGCTTCACGCAAGAATATAGGTTCAAATGAAATCGAGTTTCATTGAGGCGTTTCATCAAACACTTGGTAGGCGTCATTTAACAAGGTTATTTTAATATCCAAATAACGCGCGATTAAAATTCGATTACTACCCGAACGACTCCCGAACGCTAAAGTATAAAGCTTAACATATTATGTAGCAAATATTTTGTGTTGTGGACCCCATAAAATCCCAACCCCAACCGGCCCCAACCCCTTAACCGTACTCAATCTTCTTTTATTTTTTTTGTACAAACAATCTAGAGAAGATTTGTGAAGATATGCATGAGAGATATGATGTAGATTATATGGTACATACAAGATTTATAAAAAGCTTTTAAAATCCTACAAAAGAATCGGCCAACATATTCATACATATCTATCAAAGATCATCTTGTACCATGGTTCCATAATATAAGGGATTTACAATCTAAAGTTGGATATGGATTTGATTTTATAATAAGATTTCATGTCCTTAAAGAGATTGATACAATCCTTTCTTTTTAAAAACTCCACGCCCAAACACCCTCTAAAACAACCCACCAAAGATCACTAGTACACAAGAAATCCATGCTTTTAGGATTTGAAATCCAAGCTAGATCATATATGGGATATTCATTTCCTTCCAAGATTACATAAAATTCTTTCTTTGGCTTACAAAACTCACGGCCAAACACACTTAAAATAATCCATCCAAGATTCATGTGGTACAAGGAAATCCATGTTTTAAGGGATTAATATCCAAACTAGATTATGTGTATCCTTGGAAGATCATGGAAGGGATTATAAGAGATCTTAGGATACAACATTTGTGAAAACAAAACAAAAGTTTCTTCTTCTTTTCTTGTTGAGCCGTGAGCTAGCATCCAACACACACACATCCTTTTCAAGTTTAAACACTCCTAAAATCATTCATAAACATCCATCTTCCAAACCCCCATTGTGTGTTTCAAGCTTGGAGCTTAACCACATAGGAAGAACACACTAAACTCCATCAAAATCAAGCATTTTTAGCTTCTCTAGCCTTGTGCTAGTTGTAAGTATTCTTGATCTTGTTCTTGTCTTTAAAAGTTATGTTTATTAGCTTGAAGCAAGTTGTACAAAGGGTTAACTTGATTAAGCTTTTCTTGATAAAACATATTATTTTAAAGACTAAAATGGTGTCGAAATGGTGTGTATGTGCCGAAAATTTGGTGATGGATGTGTATTATTCTTGTAGTTTTTATAAAGTTCATAAATACTTAAAGAAAATGGTGATCTAAACATAACTTGTTAGTTAAACTTGAATGAACTTAAATATGATTTTAATCATCTTAACATAAGCATATAAGACTTGTTATAATGTTGCTCTTGTTAGAAAATAAGTTATACAAATTTTACATTATCAAAGTCTACACACTTGAAAAATATAAATTGGACATGTTGAACAAAATACACTAATTACACTTATTAGTATCCTTAATGACATGATATGAGGTTATTGAAAGTGTTTAAACATAAAAATAAACTAACATGACAAAGATGGAAAAATAAAGTCTACTAGTTTAGTAGAAAATTGTTAATCTTGAAAGATTGAATGGAAAAATGTAACTTTTATAAGTTTAAGGACTATTTTAGTAACTTTAAAAATTGAGGGACTTTAAAATAATATTTTTAGAAACTTGTATCTAAAAATATAACTATGGAAAGTTTAGTGTCAAAACTGTAAAATGATAACTTTTCAAGGTGGATTTGGTAAATACTGGCCAATACACATATGTATCTTGTATAAAAATGTATATTTATAAAATAGAGTTTTATAAAGTATAGATTTTCTAACATGTGGATATATATAAAAACAAAGGTTTTTATAAAAATGTTAGACAAATTAAAAACTTGGAAGAACTTATATAAAAATGAACACTTTTATATAAATAGGAATATAAAAGTGTTGGAGCATTTTTATATATAAGTAACCAAGTCTTGTGTTAAAAATACAATTATATTTATAAAACTTCCAAGTAATATATGTAGAAATTAAAAAGGTATTCAGAATACATATATTGTTGAAACTTGGAAAAAATAACAATATATATATATATATGTTAAGTAATTGGATTTGGACGTGTTAACGGACTAAGACGTAGAATCGAACAAATAAGTATTTGTATTAATTACGTCTGATGAGAAGATGAGTATATATATTTTAAAGGATTTAAAATATATAATTCAAGTGAAAAATACATAACACTTTCCTAAGTGTTGGAAATTTATTCGTGGGAGAAAAATAACGTAAATAATCTAACGATTAAACATTTAAAACGAGCGAATGTACTTGACAATAAAAATATATACTATCGAATCGACGAGGTCCTAGTATATTTATTTAATGGGAAAATAGATGTGAGGTGGAGTGAGTCGAGTCGAGAGTGTTAAAAATATTATATCGAACGACAAGATCTTAAGTATATTTATTTAATGGGAAAATAAATATACGGTAGAGTGAGTCGAGTCGAGTGTTGAAAATATTATGTCGATCGACAAGATCCTAGTATAATTATTTAATAGGAAAATAATTATACGTCAAGTGAGTCGAGTCGAGACTAATATTATACAAGTTAATTAATATTCATGACAGTATAAATGCAACTTGTAACGAGGATAATCCATCACCAACGGACCTAGGACATATGTTTAATTAAACGGGGAATTATATGTAAATGGTGGTGTTGGGAGTTGGGTGTACAACTTGCCGGAAAAACACACGCTATAGACTTAGTGACTTACACGCACTAGGACGTTTGTAGGTGCTTGACCTCGGACTTGCTATTCTCTGCTATGTGATTGTACGCTGTACATCAGGTGAGTTTCACGGCCCCATTTTACTGTTTTAATTGGGGAAAAGATATGTTTGTCAAATGTTGTCACATGTTGAAATGTTTTCAAAGGTTAAAATGTGATAAGTGGCATGATGAGTACTTGAGTAGTGATCGCCACTCGGGGTTGAGTCCTCTCTTCTGTAACCATTAATTCAGGGAAATGAAACCGAAGGAATATTTGGATAGTACTATTGGTGCCTGACAAGGCCCACCCCTAATCGATAGCATCGATTATGCATCGGCGTATGCCAGGGGTGCACGTATTCTGAAATTAAGTCATTGGATTCCGAGAAACGACTTGGAGCGGGGCATTATTATTAGTCTTGGTTTGGTTATGGGACTCAAGGGATTGCTCATCATCGTAGTTTTGTAGGAGCTAGCTACTCCTTACAAAGGCCACAAATTGTGTTGGATCTGCACAGGGTGTAAAAATGTTGTTATTACGAAACTAAAACCTGTGAACTCACCAATATTTTATATATTGACGTAACTAAGTGCTGAATAGATATAAAGCTAGTGCGGTGGAATTCAGGATGTCGGATACTTGTCGGGGTTTCACCTATTGTTACCACCGGGTTAGAACCTAAACGGAAAAACCCCATTTATGAACTTCTTGTTTGTTGTTTTGTGAAATATTGTGACAAGATACTTATTTTCGACATCTTATTAAAATGATCTTTTCTAATTAAATATAGTTTGTGTTAATCTTGACTTTGATATACTTTCGAGCGTTGCGCCACGTGTTTCCGCCATTGGCGTGGTGTGACAGCGTATGATTTCCGACGATCTTGAGCGGCTTTTAGGTATGCGCGGATCATATCTATCTTTTCATTCATGGCCTTGACCACATCTTTGTGAGCAAGCTCGCGAGGACCCACCTTCCCCCAACATACCGGGGTTTGGCATTTTCGCCCATAGAGGGCTTCGAACGGAGGCATACCTATGCTAGCGTGGTAGCTGTTGTTATATAAAAACTCTATCAATGGTAGATACGTGTCCCAACTACCTCCGAAATCGATGATGCATGCCTGAAGCATGTCTTTAAGAGTTTGGATCGTCCTTTCGCTTTGACCATCGGTTTGCGGATGGAATGCGGTGCTAAGCAACACCTTGGCGCCCAATTGTGTTTGAAAGTCGCGCCAATAGCGCGAAGTAAATTGTGGGTCTCGATCAGAAATGATTGTCACGGGTACCCCATGCCGAGCTATTATCTCATTTAGAAATATATCCGCCATCTTCTCGGATGTGTAAGGTTCACGTATTGGGATAAAATGTGCGGTCTTTGTTAACCGATCCACCACCACCCATAATGCATCAAAACCTCGAGGCGTTTTGGGTAGTTTGGTTAACAAATCCATCGTGATGTTTTCCCACTTCCACACGGGTATTTCCAAAGGTTGAAGTTTTTCGTATGGTTTTTGATGTTCCGCTTTGACTTGCATACACGTCGAACATTTCTCAACGTGTTTTGCAACATCCCTCTTCATCCCGGGCCACCAATAGTTGGGCTTTAAATCTTTATACATTTTAGTGGCCCCCGGGTGAATCAAATAGTGTGATTTATGGGCTTCTTCAAGCAATAGGGCCTTAACCCCACATGTGTTCGGAACCCAAATTCGTTCGAATCGCGTCTTTAGCCCTTCGGCATTATCCACTAAATCGCTGATTTGCCTTTGGATTCTTTCTTTCTTCCAGTTTTCTTGCTTTAAGGCTTCTGCTTGGGCTTCCTGGATTCGATCAAGAAGACCCAAAGTTACTACGAGCTCCATAGATCGCACTCGTATAGGTGTATAGCCCTCCTTGCGACTCAGGGCATCGGCCACCACATTGGCCTTCCCCGGGTGATAATGAATTTCACAATCGTAGTCCTTTATTGTTTCCAACCATCGCCTTTGTCTCATGTTTAGATCTTTCTGGTCAAGGAAATACTTTAGGCTTTTGTGGTTTGTGAATATTGTGACTTTTACTCCGTATAAGTAATTCCTCCATATTTTTAAGGCAAAGACCACTGCCGCTAGTTCTAGATCATGAGTGAGATATTTAGTTTCATGGGCTTTTAATTGTCGGGAGGCATAAGCTATAATTTTGCCTCGTTGCATTAATACACATCCTAGCCCGAGGCTAGATGCATCTGAGTAAACCACCATGTCATCTGTGCCTTCGGGTAGGGTAAGCACCGGAGCGTGGGTCAGTTTGTCCTTGAGCGTATCAAACGCCCGATCTTGCTCTTCCTTCCACAAGAACTTTTCACCCTTGCGAGTTAATTTGGTTAGTGGGGCAGCGATCTTGGAGAATTCTTGAATGAATCTCCGATAATACCCCGCGAGCCCCAAAAAGCTTCGGATTTCTGATGGGTTCTTGGGTGGACTCCATTTGGACACTACTTCTATTTTTGCGGGGTCCACCAATACACCCTTATTACTGATTACGTGTCCAAGGAATTGGACTTCTCGAAGCCAAAATGCGCACTTCAAAAATTTAGCATAGAGTTTCTCTCTCCTAAAAGTGGAGAGTACTTCGCGCAAATGCAAAGCATGATCATCCTCATTCTTCGAATAAATAAGAATGTCATCAACGAAAACTATCACCAACTTGTCTAGCATTGGTTTGCAAACCCGATTCATTAGGTCCATGAATGCCGTGGGGGCGTTTGTCAACCCGAATACATTACTAAAAATTCATAATGTCCATACCGCGTCCGAAATGCAGTTTTGGGTACATCGACCTCTTTTACTTTCAGTTGGTGATACCCCGATCTCAAATCAATTTTTGAAAACCAACTCGCGCCCTGGAGTTGATCAAATAAGTCATCTATTCGCGGGAGTGGATACTTGTTCTTCACTGTGAGTTTATTCAACTCATGATAATCAATGCACATACGAAGGCTCCCGTCTTTTTTTCACGAATAGAACCGGTGCTCCCCACGGGGACACACTCGGTCGAATAAAACCCCTGTCAAGGAGGTCTTGCAACTGGGCCATTAATTCTTGTAATTCGGACGGTGCGAGTCTATATGGTGCTTTTGCAACCGGTTTGGCCCCCGGAATGAGTTCTATTCCGAATTCTACCTCTCTGTCGGGAGGTATGCCCGGAAGTTCTTCCGGAAAGTCGTCTTCGAATTCTTGCACTACTGGCACATTTTGAATATCTATGACCTTTTCTCGCGTATCTGTCACATATGTGAGGTACGCCTTGCACCCGTGTTGGATAAGCTTTTTGGCTTCAATTATAGAACATACAACGGGGTTGCAGTTTGCTTCCCCGTGTATTGAGATTTGTCTCCCATTTAGAGAGGTGAGTGTAACACCCCAACCGATGGCGGAATCATCGAGGTGCCACGTAGTGACGTTTGTTCAAAAGCTCATGGTACTAAAATGTAAATATTATTGAATAAACCAAAATTTGTCTTACATGGAAATGAAATGTAAATATTGAAATAACTGAATTTAAAATAAAGCACTAAATGTCTCTTGTTAAAGCACTAGATCAAACTGCACCTGAAACATGTACAAAATAGATTTGGTCAACATATGAAATTTTGGTGAGCATTCCTAGTTTTGATATATATAGTAGGTTAAAAAGTTATACAATTCAAGTGCAAGCTACAGTGCAATTATGTAAACTATGTATCATACAAATGAGCGAAATCAACCCTGTGACTGTATAATGTACTGTATGAACGGTGGTGTACTTATCCAATAAATGGATAAAAAGCTTAACACTGGCCACGGATTCTCCGATGAAAAAGGGGGAGAATCAATCTAGGCGGGTTGTCAATCCAAATAGCGCTATCCAATGTTAAGGTCGGCTTGTACCATGTTAATGATTTCACTAAGTACAAATGTAATCCACATGTAATGTCTAAGCATAAAGCACGTTGTAAGCAATGCACCTAGTACTAGAATTGTATTGTAAAAATGTAAATTTGTATTTGAAATTGTAATAGTGTACATGTAACACCCCAAAAATGTATAAAAGCAAAAAGGGGTAGGAATACTCACAGTTCACGTAGTAGTTTGTGATTTAACTGGACAACGAGATATGAATTGAGATTACTCCCAAATGATCAACCTAAAGTATTTGATAACGTGTAAGGGAAATAACTTTAGGATACATGTATTTCTAGGGCTTCGAATTGGGGATAAACGTTTATTTGTTTATTAAACAAATTATTTATTAATTATGAGAAATTTAATAAATAAATAAAAGTTTTTTTTTTTTTTTAAACTTATAATTTTTCATTTTCTTTATTATTCATAGAAAATCGCGAAAAATTACATCAAAATAGCGGGCAGGCGGGCAACAAGCTGCGCCGCCACCCCTTTCTGCACAGCAAACCCTAGCCTACTAAAAACGAACCCCTGCCCCCCCGGAGTCGTGACACTGCTATGAATAACCCGTTGGACTCTGGTCAGGAAACGGATGGCTTCCGGTGCCAAAGCGCCAAAGGTATCAAATGCCAGGGGTACGAAAACGTGTTGGTTCTCCTCACAGGCTTTAGCATGCTTCTCAACTTTCTTCGCCTCCGCTTTCCGCACCGCTTGCCCTGCTACAAAACCAGTATCCCTCAAACCAACCAGCGGAGATACGCCTGTTAAGTCGACACAAGCGTGTTTCCCCCCGGCCCACCCAAAGATAAGCAAGTCTGCTGGACGTAGGGTGGATCTCCCTTCTGTGGGGTCCGAGAGGAAATTCACAGGAGCCTCTTTCTTGGCTGAGATCCCAGCCCTTCTTAAAATGTCCCAAAGAACGTCCCGGACCCAGTCATGCCTATATTTGAAGCCAGGCAACTCCTTACAGTGAACCGCGTGTTCCCCGTATTCGTCCAAGCATGCTTTACGGCAAATCGGACAGACCTCATCTTCGTGGTACATGGGGATCACCAAACGATATTTAAGAATCGCCCTGTATTCAACCCTAGACATTGTTTGGCCCAAACCTTCGATTGGGATAACATTCAGGAAATCTTGGGCATGGGGGCTTTGCAAACAGTCAATAACAGCCTTTTGGCGGGGGGACAGATCAAAAGATTCACCCAGGCTCTGTGCGATTTTGCCAAAAACGGCATTCGCCAAAGTTTTCTGAGGCTTTGGGGGGGGCGGTGTCCTTGTTAGAAAAACCGTCCATATCAAAACCTGGGAGATAGTCGTTTATCCTTTTGAGGGCCTGTGCGTAGTCTAAGTCCATGTCGACAACCCCGCTATTCCTTAAGATGTGGTCTTGGAGGTCCCAAGATTGAGCTCGCGATGCCACAAACGCATACACCCCAACATCCTTTGCTGAGAGGAGCCCTAACCCTCCCAAACGCATCGGTAAAGATGCCAGTCGCCACTGTAGGTCACCAAAGAACGGACCCCCACATACCACTATGTCTTCGATGGCTCCCCGCAGACCCTTGTCAAATTTTAAGTTGAATATAGTCACAACATAAGGTTTTAAGTATGAAAATAATTTTTATAAAATTATTTTCTTGAAAATAGAATATTTAATCTAATTATTTCAAATTGTCAAAAATATGACTTTAATATCTAAAAATATTAAAAATTAAAGATTTTCTGAATTAAAAATTGTATTTCAGTTCTAGATATTTAGAAATAATTTATATAAAATTTTGGTGCAAACATATTGAAAAATGAATTTATTATGAATTATTTATGATTAAAACTAACAAAAATTAATTAAAAATATAAAATGCACGGTTTTTCTGAATTAAAAATAATTTCTGAAATGTTTAAGGATGTACAAGTTTAGAATAATTTTTGTGGAATTTTATAAAATCGTTTAGATATTTTTATTGAATTTTATAATTTTAAATGAATAAACTTGTAATATTTATTATATATATTAAATAAATTATTTTTGAAAAACTAAAAATTGGATGATGAACTTTATCAGTGGAATAGCATAAAATAAATTTTGTAGAATTTATAAAATGGTTTTAGTATTTTAAAACGATTTTAAAAAGAATGAAGATAATATATGTATAAATGATAACCAAAAAAAAAAAAAAATGCTTGTTCATTGTGGGACTCGAACCTGGGCCATAGGCCGGTTCAAGTCTTACCACCACTTGTCTCATCCAACTGGTCTATGGTTCGTTTTGTGATAGATTCTGATTTGAAATAATTATATACACAAGCTACAATAGTGTTCTTCCCCAAATTTATACCAATCGAGCCCTAGATCAT
Organism: Ambrosia x helenae; assembly: GCA_030844895.1. Classification (NCBI taxonomy): domain Eukaryota; kingdom Viridiplantae; phylum Streptophyta; class Magnoliopsida; order Asterales; family Asteraceae; genus Ambrosia; species Ambrosia x helenae. The sequence continues at coordinate 2,587,373 of CM061229.1, forward strand.
CAATAACACGATTTAACAAGCAATAGCCCCTGTAATGTTGGGGCTATTGCTCGTGTATAGCCGATTATCAAAACCCACAAAGAAAAACAAACTTACAAACGCGTTCTTGATTACAAACGATCGGTCAACGCGAAAAGTCAACGCGAATCAAAATGCTTTGAATGATGATAATAACAGAATTTGAGGTTTGAGGGAGAGTTATTGGCGAGTTGTGAAGAGGTTATAACGTCCAATTTATAGTGTTAAGGTCGGTTCATTGGATTGGAAGGTTTGACCCGTTTAATCACATACGCGTGAGATTGGCTCGTTTAAGGGATAATTATCACGACTTGATCCTTGTAATTGGCCGAGAATTATGTTGGGTTTACCATAAGTGAAACGCATCATCATAATCATCAATTTTCTTTAGTCAGCGTGTTGACTGTTTTCTTTTTTTTTTTTGTTCATGCGTTCGAACCAGCAGTGGAACAAGGAAGGAGATAAGGTTCAGGTCGTTTAGAAAGGGTTTAAATATAAATAAGGTTGGGTTAAACCAATAACGAGCTCGTGGCTCAGTGGTCATGTGAGTGTGTGTGTTGGATCGAACCGCCTCCTGCCCGGGTTCGAGTCCCGGCAGAGGCAAAATATATATATTTTTTTTAAAAGCTGATAAGGGGTGGGCTTGGACAGTGGGCCAGCTGATGGGCCACGTCTGGGCCTGTGTACTGGGCTTCAGGAAACAAAAGAAGGTTATGGTTGGATTGGGTTTAGATAATGGTTTGGGTTGTAGGTTAATGGGTTATAATGACTAACTTTTTTTTATTTTTATCATCATCATTATTATTATTATTATTATTATTATTAAAAAAAATATATATATGTATATATAATGAAAAAGTGACGGATGTCATAGTGAGTGTTATTGTCTTGTGGTAACAGTTTACGTGGGCATGGAATTAAGATAGCCAATCCATTCCCACCACGACTTCGAATTCTCCCATTCTCATAGGCACAAGATCTATTGGGAACTCCTCCCCGTTTAAGGTAATCTTACAGCCTCGACATACGTCAAAGACAACAAAGTGTTTATTATTACCTAGTTCTACTTCAAATGGAACAGGTAATTTTATAAGTATGAATGATGGATGCCGAATAAGTTCGTGCGAGATGAATGACTTATTTGCACCCGTATCAAATAAAACTTTAACGGGTATTGAATTTACAAGAAAAGATCTTGCCTTTGGTTTGGAAGCCTCCGGGGTGCTCTTAGCGTTGGCACTTGATTTGACCAACTATGGGCATTCAAATTTCTTGTGTCCCGGTTGGTAGCATCTATAACAAATATCAGCTTTGTTGGGACAGTTGGCCACAATATGACCAGTTTTCTTGCAATTGGGGCACTGTTTATTTTTGAAGTAGCATTCCCCACGATGGGGTTTGCCACATATTTTACAAGCACTAGGCGAACCGCCCTTTGTGCCCCCTTTCTTTGAGGATTCCCCGACCTTTTGCTTCTTAGTCGGGCTAGGATTCGTGTCTGTTAGCTTTCTTTCACCCCGTTCAACTTGCTTTTTCAGTTCTATTTCCCTCTCCCGGGCTGCATTGATTAATTCAGTTAAGGTTTCATATCTTGAGAGAGTCATGAATTTCCTATACTTCACCCCGAGCATATTATGGTAATAGTAAATTTTCTGCTCTTCAGTTTGAGCTAGATCACCACAGAATTTGAGTTTACTCAGGAAGATTCCCGTGATTTTATCAATTGGTTCCCCTTCATAGCCTTTGGGCTATGATGTTGGAGAAATGGGACTTTAAACTCTTCCCAAGTCATGGCTCATAGGGCCTCCGAGCTTAACCCGCTCCTTTTCACGTCCCACCAATTTTTGGCTAGGTCGCGTAACTGCCCTATGGCATATGTTACTTTGTCTTGTTTTTCGCAGCCGGTTCGGTCAAAGAAGTCTTCCATCTCTGTTTGCCATCGTTGGCATAATACCGGGTTAACTTCCCCTTCATACAGACTTGGCTTACATGCCATAAACTTGTTATGTGGGCAAGCCTTTCGAATTTTGTTTTGGTTAACTTCCTGGAGAACACTCTCCCTGATTTCATTACACTTCTCATCCATTACGGCGAGGAGTGTTGTTTGTAGTTGACTTAGAAAACTAGGCATTTCATTTTCAATTGCCTTTCCGATTTCCACAGAAATGATGCCATTGACTTCTTCCCTCGTAAGGGAAGCTTGTTGGTTATCTTGTTCATCAGCCATCTTGTAGCTGAAAAGAGTTTTATCAACGTTTAGTAGCATTTCAATAGATTCGAATTTGTTATGCTACTCAAATCAAATTCGATTGCACCATCTAAATGTTGCAACCTTGTCTTTCCAATTCCCGGTTTGGCCGAGTTTTGACTCGCCATGACCGTGCAATTGATACGTGTACGTGTTTTAGGTACCCGTGGTATCTTTTCATTGTATCCCTTAAGTAATACAATTAGAATTCCCCAACTTTCGGCTAACCTTTACCGTGTAGTTGGAATTTCGTGTTTCTTGGGTGTTAGTGTTTAGCACACTATTCCCTTAGTTCGTTCTGATTGACACATGTTCAATCATAAGATAATTCATTTTGCCTAAGTTATCGCATTTTGGAAGTGAATTCCTTACCGGATTGATGATCAAGCTTGAATCGAACGCTTAAACTCGTTTAACCTTGGGCTCTGATACCACTGGTAAGACCCTACCCATTATACGGGTAATTAAGCGATAATTTACATGTAATTTACTTGGTTTGGAAATTCTAATTCAAAACCATTCATAGTTTACATAATACACCAACATTTAGTTCATACGTGTCACGTTCCAAAACATTTGTAGAGTAGAGTTAGTGTTAAACATGATAACAAAACACTTTCCAAAACCAAGTTTTTAAAAGATTAATTTAAACGTTGCGGAAGCAGACGAGTCTTGTACGTTCGGTTCTTGTTCCATGGCGTGATCATCATCCGTTATCCGCAACACCGACTACCTACTTCAAACCCATAAAAACATCATTAGAAATCAAGTTTTTGGGTTAAATGTAAGAAAACAAATTTTCCTTGACCTGGCACCCCCTCGCGTCCCATGAGGAACTCCTCATGGGGTGTGGGGAGCTCACCTTCTCCTCGCGCATGATACGCGGGTGAAAATCTTAGTCGTTTCGTGTTTAAGATTGTATTTTTATGCAATCGTATGGTTTTGGACACACTACTTTGATAAAGTTTGCATTTTGCAGGTTTGACGAAGTTAAAGGGGTTTTCTAGAACTTAACGAGGCTTTAAGATGGAGCCAGGTAGATGCTGAATTGAAAAAGGAGCAAAAATGGATAACTTAAAATTTTGGGTCCCGTCGGCCACGAGGTGTCAGGCCGTCGCCGACACCTTAGGACCCCGTAGGCTGCTCCGTAGACAGCAGAAACTCCTGTCGGCTACATTAAGGTGTCGCCGACGGCAGAGAATCCCGTCGGCGACGGGTCCCTGACAAAGTCTTCCTATTTTGACCAAAATTTATGAGATTTGAAGGCTTTTTAATTGTGAATTACACTTAACTATTCAAGCCTCAACTTGAGAAAGTGATTTCTGCCCAAGCCATTATTACCGTGGTACCGATGCCTCGTGTCCGTGGCCACATGTGCCATTTCTCTTGATCTTACTCGCGCGGCCTGTATTACTCGCGGCGTGTTTTTTTATACAAGATTTTCATGCTTCTTGGGAATTACAATAGTGTCTAATTTTACATGACATCTTGATAGTTATACCCTCCTAAGTATGCATATATAGATATTTTTAAAGTCATAGTTATGACTTACCTTACTCGTGGCCTTTTTACTTCAAGTCCTTACGCGAGTGGCTCCCCGAGGACTCAAGCTTTGTACCTAGAATTGGATATTTGACATTTACATTTAGATACTCATTCATAAGCGAAATATCACATACTCCTACAAGCTTTACACAAGAATATAGGTTCAAATGAAATCGAGTTTCATTGAGGCGTTTCATCAAACACTTGGTAGGCGTCATTTAACAAGCTTATTTTCTATGACTAAAGAACCTCATTAATCCCTTTTTATCGCAACTTCAATAACATAGCATAAGCTTAACTACTTAAATCATGAGTTTCATTCAAAAATCATAACATAAATGATTCTTTTCTACTTCTAAGGCATCTCCTACCATTTTATCAAAACCCATGACTTCTAACCTTAAGGATTCTTATGAATCCTTCATCATGCAAGTATTTCATCAAACACACACTATTTAGCTTATGTCATGTCATCATTATACTAGGGAAATCTCTATGAACTCCCAATTTTCATGTTTTTGGGATAACCCACAAAATCACATAACCATGTATGACCCAATTCAACAAGTAGAGTCAAATAGATGTTACCTAGATGCTTATTAAGCTTAGATGGCTTATTTTAGAGTAGAAACAAGCAAAACCCCCTTTCGATTTAGGCTTGAAACAGCTTATTCTTGAGATTGAGGGTTAAGTGTGTGTTTCTTGTGTGTGTGGATCGACTTCTCTGGAAATGAGAAGATCATCCCACCAATTTCATTTTATTGTAAATATTATTCACTTTGAGGAGTTGTCAAGAATGCCCCTTTGTTTTTGACAAATGTGTTTTAGTACCACAACACTAATCAACTAGTATTGTGTGAGTATTTTAGGCTAAGATGGGAATTTACTAATATTCATTCGTCATTCTCGGTTAGTAATTTCCTCTTATTTGCTTAAACAAGATCAATGATAAATAATAGATTTTAGGGTGTTACATCTTAGCCCTAAACGTAAACCAGGATACAAACAGCAAGCGTCGCCTGTGTTGTGTCGAATCGCCTGAAGCATGTTGCATCAAATTGGCCGTTGAAAGTATGTATAGTACTTGTTTAAAAGTGTCTAGTGGATTGGTTTTAGTGGTTTTTAAATTTCCTTTACTCGAAGCAAACAAGTGTATAGTGGATTGGTTTTAGTGGTTTTTAAATTTCCTTTATTCGAAGTTTGGATATGGTCATATTGTAATGGATATGATGGATTTTATAATAGGTTCCTTGATTTCAAGATGTACTATGTGAAAGGACATGCCAACGAATGCGGGATTATGGACGCCATGGTTGCAATCTAAAATGTTGTAAGGTGTGCTTTCTGATAGTAACTATTTATTATGTTTTCGACATATTATATATGTGATGACAAGAAGCGAAGATGCAATAAAGTTTTCGACATATTATATACTAGACTTTTGCCCGCGTTTACACGCGATTCACCAACGTACAATTATTTTGAGCGGTAAGACGTAAAAAATATATAGTAGAAATATTTTATTAAAATTTAAAAGAAACCAACACACATTTTATTCAAATATCATTAAATATTTCTTTATACACCACATTTTTTGTTTTAGTCTCCACCTTCCCATTAGCATCAAGTATAAGTAACTTCACACCTGCCCTGCTTTTAACTCTTGACAGTGCGACATAAAGCTGACCATGTGAGAATACAGGGTCTCTTAAATACAATCCAACTTTCGATAGAGACTGTCCTTGGCTTTTATTGATGGTCATTGCGAAATTAGACTTCAAGATCAAATGCACAAATTTTCAAAATAATAGATGATTTTTTTAAAAAAAAATGAGAAGTTAAAATGAAAACAGTCTCGTTTGACTTTTAAGGCCTTATAAATTATAGGAGCCATGTTTAATAATTAAAAGTAACCAATGAAATTAAGTCAGAGATGATGTAACAATAAGTTGTGTAAAAAATAAATGAAAAAAAATGAATAGGTAAACAAACTTTATTACCGAAAATAAGTATACATAATTGATTATATAAATGGTAAAACAGACGTATTAATTGTGATGAAAAAAATTCAAATTTAACTTTGTTAATAAATGTACTTATATATGATTAATAATTTTGTGTTTAAAGGTTGTTAATGAAATGGTAATCATAATTACTAACATTAGATGTTTCCAATATTGTGTAAATCATGATAAATGCTACATATACGCTAAAAATAGTAATGTGACAAATCAAAGAAATTAAGCATTTATTTTATGTTTAAATGTCTTTAATTTTAAAAACCTGATTTTTTTTAATTTTGATTTTGAATATTTAAAAATAAAGTAATTCAAATAAAAATAGGCGTATTAATTATGATGAAAAAATTCAAATTTAATTTATTTATAAATGTATTTATATATGATTATTAATTTTGTGTTTAAACGTTATTAATGAAATGGTAATCATAATTATTAACAGTAGATGTTTCCAATATTGTGCAAATCATGATAAATGCTAACTATACGCTAAAAATAGTAATGTGACAAATCAAAGAATTAAGCATTTATTTTGTGTTTAAATGTCTTTAATTTTAAAAATCAGATTTTTTTTTAAAATTTTGATTTTGAATGTTTAAAAAATAAATTTATAAATGTATTTATATAATTTTATGTTTTAAGGTTATTATTGAAATGGTAATCATAATTATTATATTAGATGTTTCCAATATTGTGTAAATCGTGATAAATGTTAATTATTCGCTAAAAATAGTAATGTGAAAAATCAAAAAATTAAGCATTTGTTTTGTGTTTAAAAGTATTTAATTTTAAAAACCGGATTTTTTTAAATTTTGATTTTTAATGTTTGAAAATAAAGTAATTCAAACGAAAATAGGCGTATTAGTTGTGATGAAAAAAATCAAATTTAACTTTAAATGTATTTATATTTAAATATGATTAATAATTTTCTGTTTAAAGGTTATTAATGAAATGGTAATCAATAACATGAGCATGGGAAATATTGATGAGCAACTAAATAAAAAAGATTGGAAACTCTTACCGTGAGGTTTTACCGTCTTTGGGATTGAAGCTAATAATCGCCCGTCCTGTATATTGAGATGAAAAAACTCGTGTATTAAATGATGAAAGCATGAATATATTTAGATAATAGGTAACTGTATCAAAATCAAGAAAGATCATAATATTTATTCTTTTTTAGGTTTTCAAACATTGTCCATACATTTGCATACGAAACATTTCCATACGTGCTTATCTGAAAATCTAAATAAAATGACATTATTCAAAAAATTAATTCATATAAATAAGCAAACATGAAACATCAAACAAAAGAAAAATCAAGCCCAAGAACAAAATTTCAAACAAACTGTTTGATTATAAAAACTAACTAAAGATTTCAAAATCAAAAATAAAACCTTCATATCAGAAGCATGTAAGCAACAGTCGCTCGGGTAGAAATCTGAAACAAATGGATATACGATACATACAAAAAAAAGTAGGCTTCTTTACCACGATCAAATATAAACGAATGTGAACCAATTAACACTTGCACTAAACAAACCATTGATTATTCTCCTTTAAATTGCCGTCTTTACGCCTTGGATCCACAATAACACGCAATACATACAGATTGAAACCTAAATCATTAAAATCAGTAAAAAAAATATAAAGACACAAAAACATTAATCGCCATAAACAAATGAAGATATAAGATATCAGAAAAAACATAGATGAAATCAGAAAGAAACGTAGGAGAGGCGATAGACGAACACTGATTGTGTTACAGGAGAATGGAATGATAATACCTTGAAGAAGGATCGCCAAGGATGGAGAATGATCGGTTGCTTCGTTTGATTGTTTTAAGGTTTAGAAGAGGATGGAGAATGATTTGTTATGAGGATGATTACTTTTTTAGAAATGATAATATGTTTGACCAATTTTTACCAAAATAATCATTCAATTACCAAAACAATGTTTAGGAAAGTTATTAAAACACCTTGACCTATTTTGACTAAATTAATAAATGATTTTCGATTTAAAAAAAAACGAAATATTTATAAATTCTCATAAAGTATCATGTGGCTTAATGAGAGGAGGAGAGAGAATTGAATTTGCAATGTGGGAGTGCCATGTGTCCCACTTTGCTTTCAAATATTAGATGTATAGATGTTGGTCAATGTTTTAATAGATTAATATAAATATACTAAAAGAGCACATGGGTTTTTTGTCGTACACTTGCAGTAATGTCGTTGAAGGAGTGGTAATCTAGGTATTTCAAAGTTTTTTTAAACAATCCACTGAAAGGTCGTATGCATATGGTCGCTCATTGCAGTACTCTCCTTCCCTGATTACCACTCCTTCAATGACATTAGGTAAATCTTCAATGACATCGTCAGATCAATGGGGTAAATTGAAGCATGAGTATGTGGTTATGAATGGTGTTCAATGAAATCGTTGATGTGGGATCAATTAATGAAGTAATTGATTACAGGCTTAATCGTGGGTGAATTGAATGCCTGGAGTGAATTGAAGGAAGGCAATTGAATTTGCCCCTTCGTTTCCGGTCCCCACCACCTGTATACATGGAAATTTTCATTTAGGAGGCGACATTCGCGAGTTCACATGACTGCGACTGGAATCCGTCTTTCTCAGGTGCTACTTCTGTGCTCCTCTTTTATTCTCTATTTCGTAAGTTTGATGAGTTTTCAAATTAATTTTTTATTACTCACCTTTGATTGTTTACTACACAACACAAGATATGCCCTACTTACTGCACTAACTAGGCTTGTTTTATTTTTAGAGAGGTAACTATTTCTCTGTTTCTATCATGTAGGTAAGCTTAATTCCACAAATTTATCATACATGTCATATCCATAATTGCTTTGTCAAATAAATAAGAATTATTTTATATATTTTTCTATAAGTAAAAAAGTTCTATATATATTCTTATAAATTTCATATATCATATTCACCTTTTCAAAACATTAAGTCTTGCTACAAATTAGTGACTATAACAACTTATTTTTATCAACAAACAGTCAAACACAATAAAATTCTTGCATTGAGAATACTCACAGCAATAACACTATTCTTCCTATATGTTTATTTAGTGAAACAAAATGCTAAACCTGATTCATTTTACTTGCTATGGACAAGGTAAATATGATATTTTGCTTTTATGATATGATATCATGGAATTTATGACAATTTATAGAACTTTTTACATACAGGAAAGTTGTAACAGTATTGATTTCTAGGAGATTAGCATGGACCTTTGTATGACACCCTAGGCAAATCCCACATCGGCCGTGGCCAGGAGAGATCCTTGGTTCATAAGTAATCCAAAGCCTCTTAAATCACCAATGCGTTTTGGGCTTAATGCTAGTGGATGAGAGGAGAACTACAGAGTTAAGCGTGCTCAGGTAGGAGTAGTATCAGGATGGGTGACCTCCTGGGAAGTCTCCACCGGGACGACCAAAAACAAATACGTGAGCTCTGGATGGGCAACCTATCGGGGCAAAGCGGACAATATTGGTGGTGAGAGAGGCCGGATGTTACAAAAGTACATATGAAATTAATCATATTTACTTCACAAAGCATCTCTCCATTTCCTTGATTATTTTCTTCCTTTATTCGACACTAGCTGATTACCCCGGGAGGGTCCCGGGGTTGAAAAATTTAATTTTACGTGATAACCTATTGCAAATGGCTCAAGTTAACTAACCACAAAATCTCTCAATCATTGCATATTCATAGTATTCTAATCAGTAATAACTCATATTCCCTAATCTAAAACCTAATCAGTACTCAATTAAAGAATCACTTATGTAAGCTGCAACTATTCAAAAACTTATCACATCTCTCTAATTTCTCACATTCTAATGGCTCTTATAATTCCTAACCTAGTCAACTAAACAAACACTTAAGTTGGAAGTTGTAACCATTGCATCTCATTATGCCACGTGACATAATCAAGAGATGGTTGAGGCCACCATTGAACGCCACGTCAGCAACTATCAATTCTTTCTGGGGTTGCAAAATATAACCATTCTAATAATACTAATACTAATAGTAATAATTATTACTCTTGTAATTAAATAAATAAAAAAATAACCTTGCTATAAGCTGACACCATGTGTTGCAGTGTTGCGTGATTCTTTCTCATAGTTTCTCTTGATGAAGTATACCTAGTAAAATTCCAATGATAACATGGTGATTGAGCTGATTTTCAACATCATAGATAAGAACCTGGTTTAAAAGAAAAAACATGATTAATGAATAACATGAACACTTTGTGTGTTTTTTTCCTGTATGAACGAAACCCCACAAAAATAGTCGATTTTTTTCTCCGTTTTTTATATAGCATTATGGTACTCGTTGTAAAGATAATAAAACGCTCGTTAATTTGGTGTAATTTTTTTCTTTAAAAAATCCCGTATATAAAAGATATAAACGTTTAAAAATTATGGGATGAAATATGAGAGAGAAAATTTTAAATTTATTTTTAAATTCTTTTTTCCTAAAATAACTCAACTTAATTAAAAAATAAAATAATTCAAAAACACTAAAATCTTTCAATTATGATGCCACGTGTCAGTTTCATGGAGAGGTTGAAGACACCATTGCACGCCACGTCAGCAATGTTCAATTCTTTTATATATATTAATAGATAATAGATAATAGATTTGTTATGTGAGCATCAAGGGCACTTATGATGGTTAAACTTGATTGGTGTACTGTAACATTTACAGTTACATGTGTGTGCTACTTGATTTTATTGTGTTGATATATGGTTGGCTTCTCTTTTATCACGCTTGATACATAAACAAACTAACCATCAAAACCATGAACAATCAAAGAAGATATATATTATTATCTCTGAACCTACCAACTAATCAATTCAATTACATTGTAGGTTGCTATTTATGCAAGCTATTGATTTCAACGTGATGAAGGAGATGTAAGTTTATTTTAATTAGTAAAAGCATATTGTTTTGATCATAATCATGTGGTGATTGTGTTCTTAGAGGGTGGTCATGTGTCAAGGTGTATGTGAGGATCGATAATGCGAGGATATCGTTACATAATCCACTCAATCCGGTTGTTGATTTGAGTAAGAAGCCTTCAGGACAGATGTTGAAGCATCTGCTAAGAAGTCGCCTTTAGAGTTGGATGAGAGAATTGACTTGCATAAGAAAAATACAATAACACACACACATCGACACTTAGTTATATCATGACTTTATTTTTTTTGAGATTTTCATTCAATTGTTATACCGAGTGTTTGTATCATTATGAAACAAAATTATTTTTGGGTTTTATTTCCGGCTGTTATGCCAAGTTTCGGTAGGTTACCAATATCTTAACGAATCGGTTTAATTTTGATCCACATTTCAATGTAAGTTATGTTTAAAGCAGAATTGTGTGTGGTAATGTACAATTCATCTAAGCTTAAACGAACAAGTCATTAAAGCCTTTTTTAATATTTTTTTTTATTTATTTTATGCGGTTTTGTTCCGGAAATATCCATTTTTTCCTGTCCCGCTGCAACGCGCGGGTTTCCTACTAGTAGTTATAATTTATTATTTTTTGTGAGCTCCATATTTAAGTTTTAGCTGGGCTAAAAAATAGAGCAACCCAAAATCCAACCAACTGATCCAATATAATATTACTAGTTTATACCCCGGGAGCGTTTCGGGCCTGGAAAATCTAATAATAGTAAACAAGCGAAAAAAGTAAATAACTTAAACATACCACTGAGTGAAATAACTATGTCGGCATCTTATTAAGTAATATATAACCATGTGACCTGATAAAGATGATTGATTGTATGAACATCTAGCTGGCTCAACTTCCACAGTAGGAATAACAATAGCCATATTAGAAACCTATCAAAACCATTCATAACATATGAAGTTTCTCAATATATTAAGTATGAATATAGAGCTTACAATCTTACACCTAATTACCTAGGCAGGGGTCAAATCAAATGAGAGGCGAGAATCGCGTTCTTTCCCCTGAACACAAACACACGAGAAGCCTCTGCCAAGCCATGTCGTTGCGCCTGCAACAACCTCAGCTGCACATAAACGACAAACATCAAGAATAACAATAGCCTTATTAGAAACCTATCAAAACTACTCACAACATATGCAGTGGGATATCTAAAAACTAACTGCAGCAACAAACAGGTATACAATATATATGCCAATGTGAACCAAAGCTTGTATCTTTCTCTTCTTCACAGCATGGTCACCTAGAAAACATTGCACAAGAAAAAATGGGTCAATTTTCTTTGTAGTTATCATGTGAAATAAAAAGATTATCTTAAAGGGAAATTGGTCAAATATGCTGAAGTTCACCGAAAGTCCGTTTTAAAGTGTATAGAATTCCTAACTTGTTTTATGCGCATAAAGATATGCAACACCCCAATTGATTATGTATTCCCGGTATCGATGGAATCAAATTGCAGAGTCTATTCGACGAACTAAGAGAGAGTATATAATTTGTTGCAACTATCCCTCCCTCTAAGTTATTTTCATTATTGTAGATTATTAAACTTGATGTAAAATTGAATCTATATTCAATGTTTTTTTTTTAAATTATGCATTACTAACAAAGGTTCTTTCACAGTAATAATAAAAAATAACCTATCACCATAAAGATTCAAACCTATTAAACATTTAAACCTTTTTGGTCCACTTCTAGAGAATTATACCTACACTTATCAAACATGATTTCTTCTAAAATGCAAATAGCATAACGCTTCTAATCGAAATCCATATCTCAAAAACTTTACAACAATGAATCAATGATCAACCAACATACACTTCAATTCAAATCCAGTTTTCATAAAAGAAACTTATACCCTAACAGATTCATCTTACAAACTAAATAATCATATTAAAAAAAGATATACAATCAAATCAAACAGGAGTACTAAAACATTCAATAACTACCAAAAAAAAAAATCTTGTTAAAAATCAAGAAACAAAAACATAAACAACCCAATAACTAACCAACAATAACTCTAATAGAATACAAACAAATCAAGAGAAAACCCTAACATATAACTCAGACAATAACTCTTCGGATTTCTCTATTCGATCAATTAATAGAAATACCAAGAGTCTAAAGAAGCCTGATCGAGAGCCGTTATCTTGGCTTCCAAGAAACAATAACTCAGATAAGATTTCAGAAGGAAAGGCACTAACTTGAACCAAAGATCTATTACAAACGGCGACATTGGTGGCCGGTGGAGACGAAGAGGAAGGAGGGACGGCGTGATATAGTTCAGGGATTGATTCTATCAAGTATGAAAGTTAGATATTGGGTAGTTAGAAGTATTATGTTCAAAGTGTAATTGTTAGGAAGTATAGGGGTCTGTATTGTAAATGTTTGAATGTTCGTTAATAAAAGGGCAGAAAAGGCTAACTACCCTGGTTAGCTTATTGTTGAGATTTCTCTCTCCCTCTCTCTAGATTCTCTCTCTAATAACCACGACAAGAGGGAGGAGACAGAGGGAGAGGACCGGTGGAGAGTGGAGACATGAGGGGGAGGGCCGACTGCGTGGAGAAGAGGAGAGAGATCGCCAGTGGTGGGAGATGAGGGGGGAGGTCGCCAATGCTGGGAGAGGAGGAGGGAGGTGGCTGTGGAAGGATGGAGAGGATAAAACTTTTAGGGTTTTGGGAAAGAGAAATCTTTTATACGTGATTTGTTTTTTTTTTAATTCTCACATTGTGCCACGTGACACATTCAAAAGAAAAGGATAACACCAATGAATGTCATGTCATCATCATAACTTTCCTTTATATTTATAGATATAGATTATAGATATATAGTCTCTAGTTTTAGGTAAATTATGTCTATAGTTCTAATTTTCCAAAAAGTACACCTTAATTTACCCATCCCCTTCATGTTCCTTCATTGACTCATTGTTACCCGTCAATGAATAGTGGCAACTTAAATTTAAGCTCTAAAAATTTAAGAACAAAACCATGATGTGACTTTTTCTTTTATCGGGACGTAACTAAGTCTTACTCAAATAACCATTTAACTTTATTCGATCATAGATCACCGAGATAAAATATTTTAAAGGTTTTGTTTTTATTGAACTAGCTTTTTAACTGGTCGGGTGTTGTGGTAACGTTAACCCAATTTTGAATTTAAGTAATCATGTATTGAAATACCCCTCAAGTCTCACCTAAGCCAATTTATAACCAATATTCAACTTTATTGTACATGAGACCCTAATCTATGTTTTTAACAACATTTACATCTGCATAACGCATGTGAAAATAGATAGTTGCAGCCCTGCTTGTTTCTTCCGAGAGGTACTAGCAACCTTTTCGGTTAGGTCTTTGAGCTTCTCGGTGATGTGACAATCAAATTCGACGACAAACTCAAGTACCTTTTGGAGTATTGCCAAAAATTCAACCTCCTATAAATTTGAATAACATAATAACCCTATTAACAATGCAGAACATGTTGGGGATTAATCGTAACAAACGAACAAAACCTGATAACAGAAATCTCTGAAGGCACGTGATCGCTTTCAGATTGAGTCAATTCGACGGTTCTATCGAATATTCAACCGGATACAATCAGAGATTGAGAATTTTCTGTATGTTTTGTTTGAGATTATGAGAACCAGATAGATTGACCCAGAAGGAGAAGAATTCGTAATGAAATTTTGGGGCCAGAAACTGCCTTTTAGGCAGTTTGCCCCTTGGACCCTGCTCCCAGGGGCGCTGCCCCCGGACCCCCGTTCCTTAGGGTCTTCGCCCCTAAGTTCATAATAAATTCAAATAGGCGTGCACTCCGCACCACCATACCTATATGATGTACTAGATTATACCCCGGGAGCTTCCCGGGTTGAAAAATTTAATATGATACATCAATTTTACATATGAAATAGACTGATGTATAACTCTAATATTAATATCTAACCTAAAACAAATTAACAATGTACAACTCCAATGCTAACACCTAACCTAAAAGAATGTAGAACTTTAATGTAACTCTAATATTAACACCTATCCTAAATACTAAACAAATGTACAACTCTAACATACTAAGGGGCTGTTTGGTTGATTAAGTGCTGAATCATTAAGATGGTTTGAATGGTTAAGAGGCTCTGGATGGTTAAGAGCTGAATCATTCAGCATCCCTTATTAGATTAATGGTTCAGCACTTAATCATTCAATTCAGATGCTGAAACAAACAGTCTGAATGCTGAATGATTTAGACTTGAATGGTTAAGAGGCTGATTAAGAGGCTACCAAACAGCCCCTAATATTGATACCTAACTTAAAACAACGTATAACTTTATTAACCTATTCGGCTCTGGTTGAAAAAAAAATCATATTTACTGATTTAAACATAATTAGTGACTTGTTTATACATGATTAATGATTTACCTGAACACTTTGTGTTTTTTTTCCTGTATGAACAAAACCCAAAAAAAAAAAAAAAAAAAAAAAAAAAAAAAAAAAATTCTCCGTTTTTTATATAGCACTATGATACTCGTTGGAAAGATAATAAAACGCTCGTTAATTTGGTGTAATTTTTTTCTTTAAAAAATCTCGTATATTAAAGATATTAACGTTTAAAAATTATGGGAGGAAACATGAAGGTGAAAAATCCAATTTTGTTTTTAAATTATTTTTTTTCCTAAAATATCTCAATGCCACATGGGATGACACATGGCACACTCAAGGAAGAGAATGCCTCTTTAAGTGCCATGTCATTAAAATGGCTTTGGTTTATTATATGTATAGATAGATTATTATGAACATATTGGTCAACACAGTCAATCCAATTACACTAAAATATCCAACAGAACATATCAAAAGTTTATTCCAAGCTGCCATAGCCACCAAAGCCATAACCACAACGCACTACAAAATATCATTTGTAAGGCTCAAAGGTTTGGCTCCAACTGGTTGCTTTATTCATCTCAGTTGTCGTGCTTTTAGAAAATCACGTCTTGATAGTACATGTAGAATAACCACCAATTAGTCCATGTGTAATGGGGCTTGATCTTCAAGACCGTCCTACAAATCAAGAACATCCCTTGGAAAGTGCAATCTTCAAGCCACTCCCAGGCCTTTTTATAATCACGCCTCAACCCAAATTTGACGAAAAACGCCCCCGGGGGCGGTGTGCTGGGCTTGAACCAGCGTTGTGGGTCAAAATCACACCCAATTTACACAACCACTACGGGTGGTCTTATACCACAACTGAAAATCAAAGGCCAATATAATGATGCCAAGCCAACGATCAACCACCGCGTCTCTCGGGTGAGCAACCCGTCATCGGTCATCGTCATGAGTGTAATAGCCAATCCAAAAAAACCAAACGACAATACTACCATAAAAAAACACCAAAATATTGAAAATGCCATCAACAGTTCAATTATTTTATAATGTTTTTTTTTTTTGAACGACCAACTAAAGTATTGCCGGGTACTCCGTACGCGGCCCCCATTGGCTAAAGGTAGCCCACAAGACGTATCTTGTAGCGGCCCAATCTGCACGCACGGAGCCCTCTAGCCCACACGTCTCCTGTTCCAAGGAAAACCCGACCCGCATACCCGCCCGAAGGCATGACGGCAGCGAACCGGCAAAACCTGGAGAGATCAAGAGTCGAACCCATGACAACAAGGATCAAGTGTCTCTCCCTCACTTCCTGGTACCACTCCACCACGAGGATGGGTGGTAATTAATTTCTAAATTAATAGATAAGATAATACACAATGAACCATCGCTTCTCTTGGATGAGCAAGCCGTCATGACGTCGTCATCATCATCGAGTGTAATCCACAATGGCCGGTTTGTATTGTAGAAAACATAGATATTCATCGATCGATGGAACAAAGTGTAAGATATGTTCTAAGCAGAATGTCAAGCAACGGTTTAATTCCCCCAGAACGGTAATAAAAACCAACAACGCATGCATGTGTGTACACGAACCTTTTGAGGATGAAACCATTTCATCAAACACTAATTGTGCACATTTTGTAGGTTAACAAACATCCAAAACGAAGGCTCTGGTAATCATCATAGCCTTTGAAGCTACGATTTGAAGCTCAAATACACATCATAGCTTAATGAATTTTAAATATATATGTTACAGGTTAGGAGACATTATTAGTATATTGTATTTATGGCAAATTTGTATTGTATTTATATCTTTTTTATATTGTCATTATTGTATAACAAATCTTCCAAAAATATGGAGATCTCTTGTATTATATATTGATTCAAATCAATGAGAATGGGCAAGGAGATTAACATTCACATATGGTATCAACCTAACCGATCCTAATCTTCCGCCCTAAACCACCGCCCGTGGCCTTCTTCTCCGCCGGCCGGTCGCTTATTCTTTTTCCTCCATTTTATTTCTTTCTTCTTCATCTACCCTACGGTTTCTTCATGGAACCTTCAACCCTTCATCCCGCCCTTACCGTAACAAACATAAAATGTCATATCCCCATCTCCCTCGAAAAAGATTCCTCGGCCTATTTTACCTAGGAAACACTTTTTCAGGTACACTGTGAAGCGTACGAGGTTGCTGACCACCTGTCTCCTCGTATCCCACCTGCTGCTCTCGCCTCAGCCTCTGACCCGACAGCCGCTGCGAAAGCAGAGGCTGCCGCTGTGGCCGCCGAGAGCCGAGAGTTTATGGAACCGCATCGATGCTCTTGTCAAGCAATGGATCTATGCTACACTTTCTCAACCTCTGTTACGAATCATTATTCAGCCGGGACAAACGGCCTACGACGCGTGGACCGTTGTGGAACATGAGTTCAATGACAATCAAAACACTCGAGCGGTATTTCTTGGTCAAGAATTTGTTAATTTATGTCTTGATAATTTTTCTTCTATGGCAGATTATTGTGAACATGCCAAACACTTGGCGGACCAACTTGCTAGTGTGGGTACCCCTGTTGAAAACCGGATTCTTGTTCTTAAAGTATTGACCGGCCTCACGGAGCAATATGATAGCATCTCTACGGTTCTTCAAAACCGGGAGCCGCTGCCAACGTTCAATGAGGTTCGGTCCCGCCTAACCTTTGAAGAGAACAAAAAGAAACGCCAAGTAACTCGAAACTCCCAATCGGCCTCAACCGCCTTACACACCACCACCACCAATACCCCATACACCACACCACACCACACCACATCTCAACCCACCTCATACACCACCACTGATTCAGCCCGTAACCGGTCTCTCCGTGGCCGTGGCCGCGGCCGGTCCAACACAACCCAAACCCGATCCAACAACTCAACCCAATCCAACCTGAGTCACCCGTATATTGTGTTTCCTAGTAACTGGACTGCATCTCAGTGGGCCTCCATACTAAAGAATAATGCACCCACCAATAACACCTCGGCCCACCCACCGTGTCCATACCCGTCTCGGCCCAACACGCAAAATTCTCAAGGAATTCTTGGTCCCCGCCCCGATCAGGCTCACCTCACATGTTACTCTCCAACAGATATTAAACAGGCACTTTATTCACTAGCACTCAACCCACCAGACCATGGGGTAATGGATACCGGTGCCTCCTGTTACTCTCCAACAGATATTAACGAGCAAGGTATATACTCTCAGTCTACTTTTAATACTTGCACTAATAAATATATTGTTGTTGGAAATGGCATGACCATACCTGTTGTGTCCCAAGGCAACTAAGTCCTCCCACCACCATACCCTCCCCTTAAACTAAACAATGTCCTTTTTGCTCCCAAATTAATTAAAAACCTTATTTATGTGCGTCGCCTTACCACCGACAATTTGGTTTCTATTGAATTTGACCCATTTGTCTTTCTTGTGAAGGATCTCAAAACTCGGGCTCCTATCCTACGATGCAATAGCACCGGCGATCTATATCCCTTGACTCAACCTCTCCCCCTCAAGACCACTCAACCTTCATCTTTTGTTGTTGTTTCTCAAGATCGCTGGCATCAACGCTTGGGACATCCTGGAGACAATTTACTCAAGTCTTTGAAGTTGTCTTCATTTATTAATTATGGAAAACTTAATAAATCACTTTGTCAATCGTGTGTTTTTGGCAAAAGTGTTAAATTGTTCTTTTATGATTCTCCTAATTACACTTGTTTTGCATTTGACATTGTTCACAGTGATTTATGGACCTCTCCAATCCTTAGTACGGGGGGTCATAAATATTGTCTTTTATTCTTTTGATGATTTTACTAATTTCTTGTGGACGTTTCCCTTATCAATTAAATCTCAAGTCTTTCAAACCTTCACCACTCTTCACAACCACATAAACACCCAATTTAAAAGTAAAGTCAAACAATTTCAATGTGACAATGGAACCGAATATGCAAATCAAAACTTCTACAATTTTTGTAATCATAATGGCATGCAATTTCGTTTTTCATGTCCCTACACCTCGTCTCAAAATGGTAAGGCAGAACGCAAAATCCGCACCATTAACAACATGATCCGTACTCTTCTTGCCCAAGCTTCATTACCTCCCAACCTATGGCATCATGCCCTTGAAACAACCACTTAACTCCTAAATATCCTACCTAGCAAACTTAATAACTTCAAATCCCCCACCACTCTTCTTTACAATTGCACTCCAGAATACGATCACCTTCGTGTTTTTGGATGTCTCTGCTACCCGCTCACCCCGTCCACCAAAATACACAAACTTGACTATAGATCTCAACCTTGTGTATTTCTTGGCTACCCACCAATCATCATGGATACAAATGTCTTGATCTTACTTCTCACCAAATTATCTCAAGACATGTTCACTTTGAAGAATCCATTTTTCCCTACACCATTCAATCCTCAACAAAACCACCCTCATACGATTTCCTTAATCCCACCATCAATCCTTTGGTTTGGGTTTATCTCCAACACAAAAAACAAACCCAACCCCACTCCATCAGCCCCCGTACCCCCTACCAGCCCTTCTTCCGAACCCAACATTTCCACCTCTCCTCGGCCCACATCTACTGGCCCATCTCACACTACCTCTACTCATATTCAGCCCACTACCACTACATCATCCCCCCACCGCCATATATCTACTGACCAACCCAACCCTTCTCACAACCAGGCCCGACCCACTGGCCCTACCTCCTCTCAGCCCGTCCCACCCTCCGAAGCCCAAATAAACCCTCTGTCCACTTCAAACACATCATCCAGCCCACCAGCTAATACCTCTCCTTCTCCTGCATCTTCTACGCACCACCCCTCTACAACCGTACCACCCCCACCTCCTATGCCACCCACCCGTACCATACACACTCGTTCCATGAGTGGTATTCACAAACCTAAACACCACTTTAACCTCCACACTGCTCCCATCGTTCCACTACCCCAAAACCCTCAGGTTGCCTTGTCCACTCCCGAATGGCACAATGCCATGTCCAACGAATTTAGTGCACTTATTAAAAACAAGACCTGGGAGTTAGTACCTAGGACACCTGACATGAATATCATACGTTGCATGTGGTTATTTAAACATAAATTCAGGTCAGATGACAGTTTGGAGCGTTACAAAGCCCGTTTAGTATGTGATGGCCGTAAACAGCAAACAGGTATAGATTGTGGAGAAACTTTTAGCCCGGTAGTAAAACCCTCTACCATCAGGTTGGTTCTTTCCTTGGCTCTCTCCAAGTCTTGGCCCATTCATCAGTTGGACGTTACTAATGTGTTCCTACACGGCAACTTGGAAGAGACCGTCTATATGCACCAACCCATGGGCTTTCATGGGCTTTCGTCACCGTGACTTTCCGGATCACGTTTGTCGCCTACGAAAGTCACTATATGGTCTCAAGCAGGCTCCTAGGGCCTGGTATCAACGTTTCACATATTTTGTTACCTTGCAGGGATTCATACAAAGCAAATCAGACAATTCATTATTTATTTATAGCCATGGGACTGAGCTGGCATTAGGGGTGAGCAGAAAACTGAATTAACCGAACCGTAACCGAAAAAACCGAAAAATCCGAACCGAAAAACCCGAACCGAATTAATAACCGATGGGTCGGTTTTTGTTTTTCAATTAACCAACCGGTTCGGTTCGGTTATGGTTTTTATGTTTTAAAAAACCGAAAAAAACCGACCCGACCCGATATGTTCTTATTGGGCTGCACATTTTTTATATGTTACCAATTACTAGTAAGCCACTAAGCCCAATCCATTAATAATAAAACCAATCAGGCCCATTATCAAACCCTACAAAACTTATTCTTCTACCATATTCGTAGTTTTGTTTTGGCTGCACATTTTGTATCAAACATTCAAACCCTACAAAACTTCTACCCTATGGCAATTAATTTCTTTTGGTTCTAGAGACTAGAATTAACAATCCAAGCTTCTTCTCCACTCGATCGATGACTGTATGATTCTTGTTTTTTACGATTTGCTCGTTTAATTTTTACATTTTGCTCACTGCTCGTTTTTTGCAGATTGTTTTTTACATCTATGACTGCTGTTTTTACATTTTCCTCAATGCTCACTGCTCGTTTCTTTTAACTGTAGTTATTGAATTTTTGTTATAGAATTGATATGTGAGTGTTTGTTATAGAATTGATATATTCACTGCAGTTATTGAATTTTTTATGTGTTTTAATTACTTGAATAGATTGGCATTCACATATTTAATTACTTGAATAGATTGGCCTTTACATATCTATTAGTTTAAAAAAACAAGAATTCAAATTATGAAAAATAAAAAGCACGTCCTTGGAAAAGAAAAGGCACATGACAAATAATTAGAAAATTGTTGTTTGTGAATTGTTGTTTGTGAATTAGTTTACGTATTAATTAGAAAATTGTTGTTTGGTTTGTGAATTTCTTGTAAGTGTAGATGGAAGAATCAAGTAGCGCGACACCCGTTGTTGATGTAGATAAAGAAGCATCAAAGGAACCAGTCGATAGTGTAAGTGTTGATGAGCAAGACGTTGAGCAAGAGAAAAATGAAGGTGCTAATAAAAGATCATTTGTGTGGGATCACTTTACATTTGATAAGGTCACTCAGAAAGCACAATGTTCTCATTGTAAAAGGTGGATGGCAGCCGATCCTAAAACAGTTGGTACGAGTCCCATGCATGCTCATTTGTTGAGAGTATGCCACAAGTCACCACTTTATAAGAAGGTAGATCTTAAACAATCTAAGTTGAGCTTTAAGCCCAAAGTTTCGGGTGAAGATGGTTGTAGCTTGGCTTCTCATTCTTTTAGCCAAGAGAAATGTAGAATATTTCTTGCTCGTATGTGCATCAAAGATAATCGTCCGTTTAGTATAGTTGATGATGAGGAATTTAGGGAATTCGTATGGCAGTTAAATCCAATGTTTAAGATTCCTTCAAGATGGACAATTGCTAGGCTTTGTTTATCATTGTTTGAAGAAGAGAGAAAGAAACTAAAAAAACTCTTAAGAAATCAAACTGTATCTCTTACAACCGACACTTGGACATCCGTTCAAAACTTTAATTACATGTGTCTCACCGCACATTGGGTTGATAAAGATTGGGTCTTGAGGAAGAAAATTCTAAACTTTTGTCAAATATCAAATCATAAGGGTGAGACAATAGGAAGACTTGTTTATCGTTGCTTACAAGAATGGGGAATTGATAGGGTTTTTACGGTAACCGTCGATAATGCTTCATCAAATGATGGAGCAATAAAATTTTTGAAAAAAATGCTTAAAGGCCCCCATTCGGTGCTTGATTGCAAGTATTTGCATTTGAGATGCAATGCTTATATTATTAATCTTGTTGTCAAGTATGGTTTAGAAGAACAAATTGATTCCATAACTAGGATCCGAAATAACCGAACTTTTCGGTTTCGATTTCGGTTAATGCTAAAAACTGACCTGAACCGACCCGTGCACACCCCTAGTTGGCATATCTTCTGATTTATGTGGACGACATTATTCTGACTACGTCCACTGAGGCACTACGCACACGACTTCTACAGACATTGTGTGGTGAATTTGCTATGAAAGACTTTGGTCCACTCCAACTTCTTGGGTATTCAAGTCACTCGTAATGGTAATAAAA
The DNA here is from genome assembly GCA_030844895.1 of Ambrosia x helenae. NCBI lineage: Eukaryota > Viridiplantae > Streptophyta > Magnoliopsida > Asterales > Asteraceae > Ambrosia > Ambrosia x helenae. The sequence continues at coordinate 2,610,232 of CM061229.1, forward strand.
TGTTTCTCTCTCAACAGGCATATGTACAGGACATCATTCATCGTGCTGCCATGGACTCCTGCAAACTGGTCGCCACCCCGGTCGATACACAGTCCAAACTTTCTGCCACATCTAGTCCGCCACATGATGATCCTTCTACATATCGAAGCCTAGCTGGTGCTTTGCAGTATCTCACGTTCACCAGAGGACATCTCATATGCTGTTCAACAGATATGTATGCACGATCCTCGCTAGGACCACTGGAATGCATTAAAACGCATTATCCGATACCTTCAGGGTACCTCTACTTACGGTCTTCATCTAGGTCCGGTACCCAATATTTCTTTAGTGGCGTATACAGATGCTGATTGGGCTGGTTGCCCCGACACATGCCGCTCAACTTCTGGATATTGCGTGTATTTAGGTGATAATCTTATCTCATGGTCCTCCAAGCGTCAAGCTACTATCTCCAGGTCCAGTGCTGAAGCTGAATATAGAGGTGTTGCAAACGTTGTGGCAGACATTTGCTGGTTACGCAATCTTTTACTTGAGCTTCATCATCCTTTGTCTCGTGCTACGCTGGTCTACTGTGATAACGTCAGTGCTGTCTACCTCTCCGGCAATCCAGTACAACACCAACGTACGAAACATATCGAGCTTGACATTCACTTTGTCCGCGAGCAGGTTCAACGTGGACATGTTCGCGTTCTACATGTTCCTTCTCGTCATCAGGTTGCTGACATCTTCATTAAAGGTCTCCCTCGGGTCCTTTTTGATGATTTCCAATCCAGTCTCAGCATCGGTCCACCTGACGTTTCAACTGAGGGGGTGTATTAGTATGTTGTATTTATGGCAAATTTGTATTTTATTTATATCTCATTTATATTGTCATTATTGTATAACAAATCTCTCAAAAATATGGAGATCTCTTATATTATATTTTGATTCAAATCAATGAGAATGGACAAGGAGATTAACATTCCTATAGACATCCAAAAATAGCTTCATAAATTTCAAATGAAAGATAAGGGGAATAGGTTTTTTTTAACAACAAATTTGGATCACTAATGGAAATCGTGCTACCAGCGGAACCACCCGATTATATCTATCTCTACTAGGCAATAACGCATATACAAAAATTCAGAAGGAACCCCAATAAATCTAGGAAAAACCCCCCTTGTGAGAATCGAACCTAGGACCAAATGGTCCATGATGACATGGGGTCTGATCCGAGTGATCTATATAACTAGGCCGAACCATATGAACGGTCGTCAGACCAAACTAGATAACCAATGACTAGTTTTCAATAAAACGATAAACTTTAGAAGAAATCGAAGTGAATAGCTAATGCACCTCGGATTAGCAAGTAGAAGAGATAAATGGTATGACGGATGTCCAGACCTGATCGGTTAAGACATAAAAGACAAAAGTAAGTAACACATACAGATCGTTGGGTAAAGAATGTTAAACGGATGAACCCCTGGGTAAATAGACGGACGCGAATAACCCCTTGAACAAAAGAAAAGATGACTTTTATACTGTGGATATAGCCGGAACAATACCCTACCTATTAAGCGAATCAATATAATATTCAAAAACCCATGCTGTGACAGGCGAAACAGTGTCGGCTATCACTGTTCACGCCGTCACCCATCATGACGTGTAATTAATGCTCAGGCCATTGAGACCACTATAAATAGCCATCCAATGCGGTTGGTGAAGAAGTCAATGCACATTAACTACATTCGGCTAGAGCTCTGCCTCCGAATACAATACACGACCAATCACTCACTTCAAAACCTTAACAGTCCCTAAGTCTTATCCCACACACAAGATGCCAACATAAAATTTTAACCGGTGAAGATCTACGGCAATCAAACACAAAAGTGATTGGGAAACTCAGGTAATTAACATACGTTACCATTGTGTGCCCAAACTCAGCCGTCAACAGAGGCGTAAAACTCAGCTAATGAAGTAAAATCCCAATGTCTGATAGTTAGCAACTAATACAATTTTATACATCGGTCCATGACTAATAAGTCTATACAATTGCATATGCAACAAAATTTTAAACATTTACTGTTCATGAGACCTTAAATTGTATGAGCATTAATTGTATAACAAAGAAATTGCCACAACCATCACAAAACACAATTAGCACATACTGCCATAAGAAGCATGGTTACACAATGAACAATTTATTTATTTATAATACAATCTCGATCATAGACTGAAACTTATAGTCTTCAATATGATTAACCTTACCGGCCAACATAGCTAATAAGGGAAGTAGATATTCAAACCCTTAAACTTCTCTTTAGTGATTTCATCTATAGTATGACTCATTTCATTAGTCAAATGGTTCGTCCAATCTCCAACTTTACCTTTTCTAAAAAACACGTCATTTGGTACACCTTCGCGAAAATTCCCATGTTTACTAACCTCACTTAAATTTTCAAAAGTACAGAGTTCAATAATTCCTTGCACCGCACCTTCGGCCTCTTCCTTCTCTGTGAAGGGGTAGCCCAAGAACTTAGCAAGTCGCTTCACAATCTTCACAGTATCTGTTTTCAAGTCCTCGTACGTTAAGAATAAAACAGTTTCCGGGTGTTCTAAACTCACCTTATGGTACCCTTTCACATGGTCCCAATACGGTCCAACATATGGCGTGATACCTTTACTAAACGGCTCAAACGCCTCTTCAAACGTCAATGGACGACGTGATTTGTCTCCCAGCTTATTTGCAAAATGGAATGTAGAGACCAAAATATCTTTAGGATTTCTACATAAGTAAACTAAACGACAACCAGAATCAAGAATCGATTGAGGCAATGAAGTGTAGGGTATATGGGTAGAAAAGAGACGAGGCGAATACGCATCCGCGTAAGTAGGAGTGTTTTTAAAAATTTCGATCTCAATGAAGGGTATACAGACATGGGGGTTGGAGACAAGTAGAGGGTGAGCTGAAAGATCATTCTTTTTATATTGGTTTCTGTTTACCAAAGCAAACATGAGTGCTTTGAGCCATGTAGTGCCAGATTTGGGCATTGTGACCAAGTAGATGTCAGTTGGAAGAGCTTTAAAAGTGTCTTGTAAGGCCATTATAGTCTCAACAGACAATATACTCATCGATGGATACCAAAAACCTTGGTACATGTATACGTCCGTAAACCAACCTTTCTCCTTTGGAAGTTTTGTATGCATATCTTTGTATTTTTCGAAAATGATGGTCATATTTGCCTTTTCTTCATCTTCTTCACTACGGTTAGCTGTAGCAGAAGGATGAGAGAAAGCGTGAGTAGCTAAAGGTGTCGACATTTGTAGGTTAGTTGTGTTGAGTCAATCACTGTTTTTATAGACAAAAAATAACATTTTTTTAATATTAAATTTCTCTTACATGGATAACATATGCGTATCAAGAATAAAAAAACTTCTTATTAAATAAAAGGCAAAGATTCCATGTGATTTGATCACCCTACATAAGACAATTCAAGTTTGCTCTTACATGGTTAACATATGCGCATCAAGAATAAAAAAAACTTCTTATAAAATAAAAGGCAAAGATTTTATATATGTGATTTGATCACGTACGTAAAACAATTCGAGTTTGCTCTTACATGGATAACACATGCATATCAAGAATAAAAAACTTCTTATAAAATAATAGGCAAAGATTCTATGTAGATTTTAAAACTTTTGTTAGCTTATTGGGTCTGTTCATTTGGCAGTGTATCTTTTTTTGTGACTTATTATGTCTTTTTTTTTCTAGGCATTGTTATATATTTCTCGGCATAGTGCTATACTTTGTGATCTATTATGTTATGTGATTTTGGTCTTTTGTATATTCTTACCATTCTGATAACTTAACCCTTTAATTTAATTCTATTTTATAAAATAAAATAGATCAATTATTTTATAAAATAAAATAGAACAATTATTTGACTATCACTCTAAAACAAAACTGCTTATTTATAAAATCCATGAAACAAAGCTAGTTTTTTTAACAGCTAAATCTTTATCAACAATCAAACCTGATTCCTTACCATTTAAAAAGGTAATATCTTATCCAACACAAACGATGTTATAGTGTGTCTAAGTGTCAAACTAACATGTTTTCACTTTCTACACAATATAACAAATGAACCACTACATTGAAATTTTTCAGAAATTTCAATAAATATCTGAACTGCTAAAATCCTTTGAAAGCTAATCATCATGATGTAGTCATATTAACGTAAATCGAAATATATAAACTAACATTTTCAAATGTGAATAGTTCTAATTCACAATTGGTTTCATATATTAGTTTTATATTAAGTTTACTTATACATATATTATTTTGTGTCAAAACCCACGCATTTCGACACATAATTAATAAAGTGGGTATTTTAATGTGACTTTTTTTTTTGGCACGGTTGATACTAGCGTACGCTCACAATTTGTTTAATTATGACGTACTTTTACATCGTTACGTTTTGATTTTTGATGTTTAAAGCCGAGCTGCAGCTACAATGAATCGAACACATGTACATATTATTTTGAGAGAAATTGGATTTTAACGTCCTGAACTATTGATTATTGACCGCTGACACACTAAACTACAAAATTGTTTACCACCACATTATACTTTCAACTTCATGGCCTGTGTCACCATCGGACAAACCATGGTTAATTTTTTTTGCTGGCGTGGCCATTTTTGCTGATGTGGCATGGTGACGTGATCATTTTTGATGATGTGGCATGGTGACATCACCGTGCCACATCAGCAAGATTGGCCACGTCAGCAAAAAACTAACCATGGTTAGTCCGTGGGTGACACAAGCAAGAAGTTGAAAGTACAGAGTGTTAAAATAAAAGACAAATAATATAAAAAAATTATAAATAATATTAAAAAACACACAAATAATATATAAAAACATAAATAATATTAATTTTCATCTTCTCTTTCGTCATACTCGTCTTCTTCTTTTTGTTCATCTTCTTCTTCATCTTCGACCTCTTCGCTTTCACCTTCGTTTGGAATATACCGAACCGACCACGCATGTTGGACCATATCCGCCGCTAACGCATCATGTGCATCATGGTCACGAAGTTCATGTGCGTTGAGTATTCTTTCTTCCATTGTCGCTTGCGGTAGATCCTGAACGGCTTCCGGTACATAATTTTGACATATCGCTTTACCTTCATCTTCTAATATCATATTATGCATGATTATACATGCATACATAGCATCTCGCATCTTGTCTTTGGTCCATGCACGAAAAGGATTTCTTATGTAATGCCAACGCTGTTGAAGAACCCCAAAACATCTCTCTATGTCCTTTCGCGCGGCCTCTTGAACTTTCTTAAAGTGTGCCCTTTTTTCATCGTACGGGTTACTGAATGTCTTAGCGATAATGGTATACCTCGGATATATTCCGTCAGCCAAATAGTATCCGTGTGGGTAGTAGTTTCCATTAGCATAAAAACACGCCTTTGCTACCATGCTAGAAATGAAATCCTCAATAACAGGCGACTGCTCAAAAACGTTTAAGTCGTTGCATGAATCCGAAACACCAAAATAGGCCGACCAAACCCAAAGATCGACTGAAGCCACCGCTTGAAGAATAACCGATGGTCCTTTTTGGTAACCACGTGTGTGTTGACCTCGCTAAGCGGTTGGGCATATATACCACGGCCAATGACGACAATCAATGATACCAATCATTTCTGGTAACTCCTGTTCATTCGTATGCACCTCGTAAATTTTTGTAAGTCCTACCAAGTGGGCCTTCTAAGATAACGGGTTCCGTACAACTGTACTATTCCTAAAAAAAGAAACACAAATCTGTATCTATATTTATACTATATATAAAGCATGAGGGAAGGATTCCTGCAAAAGTTAATGTGACGCCCACACCCAGATAAGGATGCACCATACACAATTGATACCAACTTACAAAAGAAACACTTATTTCATTAACGTAAACTTCGAGGTACAAAAGATGAAACTTAAATAGTACAAAGTTTGATAAACTATTCTTAGCCGAAGATGTAACTTTTCCATCAAACCACACGAACTAGCATATCCTATTCCACTGGTCCACTAGCTTCATGATAAACAGCATGCACAAGAACTAGCCATCACTACCTGTAACACATGCTTAAAAATGACGTCAGACAATGCTGGTGAGTTCATGAATATACACAAGTTGTAAAACACATCATTTTATCATTCATGACTTGTACCCGCCCATGTCATAACCCAATGTCACTCCACACCCTCACTGGGTGTCTCCCTCACCGGGCCTGTGACAGTCACTCCACACCCTCACTGGGTGCCTCCCTCACCGGGCCTGTGACAGTCACTCCACACTCTCACTGGGTGCCTCCCTCACCGGGCCTGTGACTAACATCTCATACAAGTAAATGCCCATTACACACAGGTGTAATACCGACAAATCCCACCGTAGTGGCACGTATAAGGGTTCCACAAATATCATGTGTATGAATGCTCAAATTCAGATTATATACATGCGTACTAACAGTCATGAGTGCAATATTAACAATTACCAGTTTGGACAAGCATGCTCACATTTGAAAACATTCATAGAACTCACCTTTGCATTATAGATGTTTAGTCTACTCAATCCAAAGTTGATTCCCTGATAAAAACCAATATAGTCTTAGGTACTAGTTAAATAAGGAGTGGTTACTAAGTAGTCATTACCGTAGTCAGCTTTAAATAACCATACCTAGTTTAAGCATAAGTGATCAGTTCATGCCTAAATTAGATTTAGATTACCCAACACCTACCTTGGCTATGACCCTAAACCTACTCTAAATTTATATATAGCTACTTATCTATATACCTAATAAACAAAAGTCCATGAGTACACTTGGCACTCCCACATTCATCCTCAATTGTGGAGCCAATCATATTGTGCCAAGTGTCTCATTGTGGGATTTAATAAACTTTTTGATTTAAAAAAAAAAACAGAAAATATATATACTAACACAAAAGACACGGACATAACATCTTTTACACAATCACAATTGTTGCCTCCTTGAACGAAACCCTAGCATAGCGGCGATCGCCGAAATCAGGCAATCTACAGTCTTCTTCTTCATCTCCTATCAAGGTATTATCTCTTCTATCCTGTCCTCTTATTCTTCATCTGCTAATTTTCGTCTTTGTTACTGATTCTTTATCGATTAATGTTTTTTATGTCTGTTTTTGATTGATTTCAATTATTTTCTTATGATACGTGATGTTCGATTAACATGCTGATTCATTGTTGTTGATACTAACATTCTATGTTTTTGAACTTTGATTGTTTTTGCCAATTGATTGTTGTTAACATACTATGTTCTAGGGTTCATACTCTGTCCAGATTTCGTCTCCCCTGTGCTGATTTCATCGCCCCTGCTCAATAATCATCGATGCCTGAAGCTAGATGGTACACCATCATCGTGGTCTGACTTCTATTGCTTGTGATCTAAAGTGAAAAGACTCTATCTCATTGTAGATTGCAAGGGCCTTTTTTATTTGGATTCATTCCAATATCAAGTGAGGATATTGGGCGGAAATGACAGGTTTGCTCACATCTTTAATTTGAAGCTTTTTAATGTTTTCTTTTTTTGTTTAGTTTATTTGAATTTTGATATGGGTTTGTTTATTATTAAATGGTTTATTTGTTTCCTGAACCAAATAGGCGTTTGCTGCATAGGTACTTTTTTGTCTTTGTTAATTTTTATTTTTGAACGACACAAGTGTTTTGCTTCATATTCATCGTACTTGATAACTGTAATAAGCATATTAAATTGGTGGATATCATCTGCAGAATTCTGAAGATGATGCACACTATTTCTTCACATGCATTTGAAAATCGGATGACACCATCAGCGGTTGCTGCTTGTATGGCGCCATTACTCTTACGCCCTCTTTTAGCCGGTGAATGCGAATCGGAAGATAAATTTGATAATAATGGCGACAATTCTGCACAGCTGCCTGCTGCTGCAAATGCCGCTAATAATGGTCAAGCTATTATCACAACTCTGCTTGAGGAGTATGAGACAATCTTTGATGTAAAATCTGCTCTTCTGGTTTTTCTTTATTTTAATTGTAACTGTGGAAGTTTAATGATTGATCTAGAGCTGTTACTGTTGTGTTCAGGATGATGCTATGCTCAAATGTTGTACGTCAGCAGATTCTCGGATACACAATAGTGGGAGTGAAGATTCAGTGGATGATGTACATAAAGAAAATGGTTACCATGATGCAGAAAATGAAGCTGATCAAGAAAGTGACGAGGATCCTGAGTGCATACTCAGTGGAAAGCTGAGTGAAAGTCGGGGTTACGCTGGCAATGATCTTTATGACTTCAAGGTTCTCACTTGCTTAATTTGTTGAACTTGTAATATGCTTATTATTGGCCAGAAAACTGCAGCTTCACTTCACTTCATCGTTTCAAGACAACTGGCCACTCCACGCATTTTGTCGCCTATGAGGACACTGATGCATCAGATTTTGAAGCTGAACCACTCTTTCTTGAATCATCATCTACCACAATTAAGGTATCTCAATACTTATACACTGAAAAGACGTTTATTTTTTTTCTGTTAATTGCTAGCATTTTCTGCGCTTTGATTTAAAGTTTCTTCACATTGATGTATTTTCAGCTCCAGATATCGTGACCATTTTCAGTGTAGGCCACCTCCAGCCCTAAGAAATAATTTGGGCGATTAGGGTTCATTCTTCTCATTTATTTTGATATGATTTTATTATTTTAACTTTCAATGTTCAGTTATATTTTTAACTCTTTAATAATTGTAGTGGAAGCCTCACTTGATTGGTATTTGGTGGTAATGTTCGTGACTGAAAATAGTTTACTAAATAAATTTTTAATTCTTCTCATTCCTTGTGTTTTATTGTTAAAATATGTTAGGCGAATGGATGCATAACTCAGCAGGATCTGCCTTCACACCTCATATAATCCATGTAGCAATTGGAGAGGTATGTGATAGTGTTTATAACTAATATTCCCTCCTTATTAAAATAAATCAAGTATATTAAAATGTTTGACCATCAATTAAATATCTATAATTCCCCTAAAGGTAATGGAATATATGAAGCTTGTGGACTGAAATCAGTACTAACAGTAGTACCTTGTAGTGATTACAAGGAATTAAGGAAAATATTGAAACTTTGTGAGGAATATGTTGCGAATTATTTCAGGTCATCCCAATAATGAAACCTTTTTTTGTGTGAAATTTGTTCTACTCGAGGCTTGAAATTGAAGCTGATAAGCATTATTGTAATCGTTAATGTTGTAGGATGTTGCAGAAAAGATATTATCTTTTGCACAGCAAAGACAAAGGGCTCTTTGCATCTTGTCAGGCAACGGTTCTGTTTCTACCTTGACATTACGCCAATTTACATCCTCTGGTGGGACCGTGATTTATGAGGTTTGACCACTTAATACGAATTATCTCTTGATGTGCACTTCAAATCTTTCTTCCACTGGTTTTCTTTCCTGAAATATAGAGGTGGGCAGGGGGCAATAGGAAAGGACGGGTTGGGTTGATCAGCAGCTAATTCTATCCATTAGGATTATAAATCCATATACAAGTATTAATTAATTTGCTACTGATGTTTGTTGCATTCTTAGCGCATCATGTTTATTACAGTTGGGTTCGGCTTTTTGGTGTTTATTTTGATCACCATGTCAACCTGACCCCTTTTCAGTTTCGGCCACATGATGACCAGATAGCAGGAATTGACTTTGTCGTGGTACGTTTTTCAATTTCTATTCCCTATTTTTAGATTCATACAAATTAAGAACCATGGAGATGTTAGTTTAATCTATTCCGATGAGGTTTGGTGGCGATTTTTTTTATCCAAACGCATCAAATGTACAACACTAACTATTGAACTCCATAATTAACTAACTCGGAAATACTATAAGATAAACACACCGTTGGACGTGGACATGCATGTGTGATGAGAAGTGCACGTATCATTTAGTTACTTGCCAAATGAAATGAGCCATACATACTAATACTAACTAATGGTCTGGTCTTTCTTTGTTTAGCATCAAGTCAAACTTAAAGCTCCAATTAGTCTTGTATATTGATTTTAGAGTAATCTATTATGTTAGGTGGTTATAGGCTGAAGGCATTAACCGTTAAGGGTGACTTTGTCGCCTAGGCACGAGGTTCTTAAAACACACACCCGAGATAGGAAATGCGCACTTCTGGACCATGCCATTTTTAGCCATTTTCGGTTTTTTCTGGTTTATATTTGTTATCTGATGGTCCAGTGCACCTTGCTGCCTACAAGGCAGTTTTGTTGCGCCTTGCCTGGGACACTCAATTTTATTACCAAGGTATTCTGAAGCTTATGTCTTAAGAAAAAATATGGCCACACTCGATTTTTTTCCCTTTTATGTCCTTTTTTTACACATGACCTGCTGCCTTAAACATGTGATTTTTACTTACACACACCCTCTCAAAAACTTCTTAAGTCAACTTACACTTGACCTGCTACCTTAATTGTTCTTTTTCTTGATTTCACACTGAAATAGTGATGATGCTTGAATTCAGAGGCTAATGCTCATCTAAAAGCTAAGGAATGTATATTTTTGTAACCGCCTTAAAAATTAAATACATTATTTGAGAATTAATCCATCACATTGCACTGGTAATTGATTATTCTCAAATATTCCTTATGGTTATAAATTGCGTCAGATGCGGCTGCGGTCTGGAAGATACGAACCATCTGTTCGTTAACTGTTTGACAGCGAAAGGCATTTGGTGGGAGATCTGCGTCTGGATGAAGATTCCTTACCCGAGCACAGCTGATAATATGGTCGATTTGGTGCATAAAATAGGAGACAACCCTGGCTCTAAGACATGGAAGCGGCTGTTGTCCACTGTTGTTTGTGCCACTGTTTGGCGTTTATGGCTCGCTAGGAATACCATGGTCTTCGAAGGCAAGTTCATTCGCCATCGCAACGTGGTGGACCTTATAAAGGAGGATAGTTTTGACTGAGTCTGTAACAGGGCCAAGGTTCCAAGTCCGACTTGGGATAAGTGGTTAAAGTTTGATGTTTCGGCCTGTCTGTAATGTCGGAGTCCCATTCCTTTTTCTTTCGTCTTTTTGTTTTGTACTCTCAGCCCCTTGCTGGCTCTTTTTATTTATATAAAAAGTGATTTGTTGTTCAAAAAAAATGAAATGGTGGATGTTAATATAATAATATATTATAAATCATCAATTGTTGATATTGACTTCCCGTGTGTTTCTACTATATTTTTTTTATACGTCTTACCGCCAATCATCAACTCTTTTTTTTAATTTTAAAAATAGAATAGTCATTACAAAAAATGTGGATTATATTGTTTAGGAAAGTTATTAAACACGTTGACCGAAACATTAATGAATGATTTTCGATTTTTAAAAAATAAATTCTTTTATAAAAACATAGAATAAAATATGCTCGAAGTTTTTTTAGCGGGTCGATATGGGTAATGCTCATCTTCTCAGACGTGTCAAATTAAATTGTGAAATTTAGGTGGTAGTTAGTTTCTTATTTTCATTTTTATTACTTTCTTATTGTTGAATATGCCATAAGTCTATTTTTAACACATACCATTTAAGTCGCCTTATTCAGGTTGGATTGTATTTAAGAAACCCTGTATTCTCACATGGCCAGCTTTATGTCGCATTGTCAAGAGTTAAAAGCAGGGCAGGCGTGAAGTTACTTATACTTGATGCTGGTGGGAAAGTGATGACTAAAACAAAAAATGTGGTTTATAAGGAAATTTTCAGCGATATTTGAATAAATGTGTATTCGTTGCTTTTAAATTTTAATAAAATGTTTCTACTTTATTTTTCTTATACGTTATACTACTCCAAATAATCGTACGTTGTTGAACTGCGTGTCAACGCGGGCAAATATCTAGTGCTATACTAAAGTTAATTTATAAAATCTACAAAATAAACTCCATACCCTTGCTTCTTCTTAACATGAGAGGTTGTGTCTTGTAGGAATCTACGATGACCCTCCTTATTAAACCTTCAGCCAACTTATATCGAATGTCGAAGGCGGTTCCTTATTTGATTTGTTGCCTATCCACTACTAGACACACGTACAATTCATATCTCTACACTCATTTTACACTCACACTTTACATACCTACACGTATGCATACATATATGTATACGCCTATGTATACATTACACGTTTTCTACCTAGAGGTTAACATTGATTGTATTTTGTTATTATTTTATTATTATATCTTTAATCTGCGTCACTCGTTTTTCTCTTATAACTTTTAAACTATAACGTTTTACAAACTTTCGAATATACTCTTAAAACAAGCTAATTTTTATCTACACGTCAACCTAAGTTTCATTAAAATAGAGTGGAGTCATATATAATATTTTTTGTTAATCTAACTAAACGGTCTCTTACAATACTATTGGCTCGACTAGATTCTTATATATCAAATAATCATATTATTCACGACTAGATCATATAATACACACGGCATAAATTTCATAAACATTTCTATTTTATTTGATCACCAAATGGGGTGTTACAATTAAGTAATTGCAAATTTCATTGCCTAAAGTACAAACACTTAATGCATTTTTAAAAGGGTAAATTAGTCTTTTACTCATCAATATTGAGAATAATGGTTATTAGCAATAGGACAAGTTCAAGAGTCTCTATTTTTATAATGCTATATTCATTCAATTGATCATTAAATCGATTAAGTAACCGATTAATTTTAATGCACATTATCAGATTTCAATGCAAATTATTATTGGAAACATAAAATCAACTTTTGTAAAGTTGTATATAATGTGATTGTATCCCTCTCTCAAACTTATTGTCCCAAACCATGGCCACCACCCTAAAGCTTTAGTACAACCGCCACTATCAGCCTCGACCTCGACCTCTGGTTCTTTTGTAACACCCCAACCGATGATGGAAACATCAAGGTGTCACGTAGTGACGATTGCTCAATAGCTCATGGTACTAAAGTGTAAATTTGAATACATTGAATTGAATAGTTTATTACATTGAAAGACATTACAATATACAAAATTCTAATGTGGCAACTAAAACTGAAATACAATAACCCAACATCTAAGTAAAAATTCCAAAAGCTTAAAAAAATCATCTCATAGATAACCTGAAACATGTACGAAAATAATTTTGTCAATACAAAATGTATTGGTGAGCATACCCTGTTTGAATATATATAGTAGGAAAAGAGTTCCGCAATTCACGTGTTGTATACTGTTTGCAATTATGTAATAAGTAATATCCGTTCAAAAGCAACCCTAAATGAATGAGACTAACACATGACTAACAATTTGAATAATGAATTAACAAGACAATGACCAAGATTCTCTCAACAGAGTCTCAAGGGGTATATACCATAGTACTATTCATTGAAATGTCAGGCCCTCAAAGGTTAATGATTTTGACAAGTCATAGACACACAAATTAACACAAGCAAACACACATGAGAATTGCTATTTTAGTAAAAGGACATAGAAACTTAATATAAGTACATGAGTAGCCCCAAAAGTAAAATGAAAAAGGGGAAAGATATACTCACATTCACTAAATAGTTATGTCACTAAATCGTCGTGAGCGTGAATTGGCGAATCCCGAAGTCTCAACCTAAAAGTATGGTATATGTATAAGTGTTTGGACTTAAAGTAAGTCTAGGGTTTCTAGCCTAAGGCACTTAGGATGTCTAGTCTAATTTGGGGTTTAACTTGTAAATAACGATATATGTTGAAAATGCGATGTAAGTAAATATATATACTTGCTTGAAATAATATGACATATGAACTAAGGAATAAATATGAATAATAATGTTATAACTTCATAATTGAAAGTTATGAACTAAAGTAAATGGTGGAAGTCACATAAATGTTAAATTATGTAACAACTTTGACTTGTTCAATAAAAATGTAACAACTTTGAAACATTAATTATTTGTATTTATTACTTTAAATACAACCAATTAATTAGGTTAGTCAAAGAAATTTTAAATAAAATAAATAATTTAAGTTTATACAATAATAGATTTATGAAGTCATAAAATGATCTAAATATTTCATAAATATTTTTAAATGACTTAATGAATATATAAACGCATAATTATCAGAAATTCACATAAAAAAATTTTAAGTTAATCAAAATATCAATAAGTTTAATGAAAATAATGTATTATGAACCAAAATGGTCAAAAATAATTTTTAGATAATTGTTTTAACCAAAATGATTTTATATTATATTTATTGTCTAAAACTTAAATAAAGAATTAAATTCTATAAAAGTACAAAACTAATACAAATCAGGTAGCAAAAATCATAATCCGTATTCTAACATAATAAATAGGTTTTCCACAAATATTTACATTAAAATATATTATATATGATTTTTAATGAAATAAACATGATTTAATCAAAATAAAATTATTAAAACTATTGCAACGGCTACAAAATCAGAATAGAAACTATTTTCAGGTCATAAATATCATCTAGAAGCTAAGGTTAGAATTTCATAATTTTTAGATAACATATGAATTAGTTATGATTTTTACAAGTTAATTATACTTGTAACTCAAAAATCCCAAATTGTTCATAAACACCATAAAGACCTAACTAGCAATTGAAACCCTAAAGTGTATGAATCATCAAATAAATATAATGCTATTGAAGAAATATATATGGAAAGGAAAAATAGTGAAAGTTGATTGAAAATACTTACGGTTTTGCTTGTTCGATTAAGAAAAATAAGAATATATAAAAACCAAAGCAAAAATCTCCAAAATTCTTGAGGATGATGATGATATGAACTCAAAAGATGATACAAGATGAGAGACGTGAGAGTGTTTGTGTGTGAAACTCATGTTGGGATATTGAGGAAAAGAATGAGTAATTAGAAATATAATGAATGGTGTTTAATATAATAATCAATTTTGTGAGTAGTACTAGTAATTAGTTGACTAGAAAACTCATGAAACTTATTTTTGAGGTAATATAACTAGTCATAAAGTTTAAAAGAAATTGGTAATTGTTTAATTGTGGTTAAAATATACGATACAAAAAAATGATTTTTAGCATAACTAACCTCCTGACTTGGTATCCTATAAAAGTCAAATTATAATAAGTTTGGAAAACGTTTCAATATACGTATTTGATTAAAACGTAGACCCATGGACTGGATTTGTAAATGTGATAATATAGAGAATACATTTGTAATCTTGGCAAAAATATAAGGAGCGGATGTTACATCTTTACTCGGTACCTCTTTCACACTCTATTCCAATGGTCGCAACCGACTTTGTACGTTGATCTTATCTGATCTAACTGGATTATTATATTATATAATTTCAATTTCAAGCAGGGGATTAAGAAGTACTATTATCTTTCAATAGGCGTTGATGTTGATTGTGATAATAATATGTGTAACTTACATTATGTATCCATGATTTTGAGATGGTAAATCTACAAATAATACGTTTGATTAGGACATTGTTTTGTTTAATGGTCCCGTCGCAACGCGCGGGTTTCCCACTAGTGTATGTATATATATATATATATGTATGTATGTTAGATTAAATATAAAAAAGGTAAATGAATTTTTTTTTTTTTTAAAAAAGTGATGTACCTTGGCAAAAATACTCCAAAGAACCGCGTGTTGTTTTCTTGTAAGTCCCAAATACTAGATATTGTTAAGTGCAAGAGATTGTTATCACTTAGAAACACCTATGGATTAGGTGTTTTAAGTGATTAATCTTCTACAATCAAAGAAACTAGATGAATATGATAAAAACCGACACACAAGATGAATAATAAGATGATTCCATTGTTGATTTGTTACTGAAAAACCATGGAATGACAACAAGTACGCACCTATTCAAAATGTGCTACAAAGATAATCCAAAACCCTAAACTTAGAGCTGCACACAAGCCATCTATATATAGTATGTCTGATGGCCCTGCGCACTTAAGCTAAATGCGCAGGGCCCGTGTATTAAGTGCGCAGCTGCTAGGGTTTCTTCTAAACTATGCCATAATTACATAAACAACCCTTTAACTTACAAACTACATAACAAGCTATCAATATAACCCAATAATACTCCCCCTAGACCACAGCTACCAGTTCTTCATTTTCAATTAATCTCTACATCGCTTGGCTCCCCCTGCCTAACCCGGGGGGTCTTGAATGAACATGGCGGCCAGATCTTCTTCAACCACATGTGGAACTTGAGTAGACTTAGTTGCAGATCTTTCTGGATCAGTTGCTGTTGCAGGTTCTTGTATCTGCACCTCTGAAGCGGTTTCGGATTTAGTTTGTGTTACTTCTGCAGCAGCAGCTTGGGCAGCTTTCTCCTTTTGTTCTTTTGATTTGTCCGCTGCGTTGATCCTGTCTACTATGTCAAGTAACTCCTGTTTCAGCTTCATCACCCGATCTACTGCTCTCCTGAATAGGACAGGTTCCTCAAATAAGACGTTTCCAGCACCTACATTGATCTGATTGGCAAACAACATATTCAAGTCCGATAGATTAAAGGCAAACACATCTACCGGATCAAGAATCCTCATGGCCTCTGAATCATCCTTCAACTTTATGACGGCTTCACCAGTCTTACTGTCATAAAACCACTTCTTGAAATCTCTTAACATGACTGGAAGCTCAGGACGTATAGGAACTCGTGTGACGACCTATGGGGGGTCAATCACATAGGTAATCATTCCTTGTCCTGTGGCAGGATCGATTCGCTTCTTCGAGATCCGTCTCCTCGGATTTTGTGGCTTGAAGGTCTGAAAATCATTATCACACTCCTTCTCAATGAACCAAGCAAGCATGGAACCGGTGGTGTCATTGGTGTGGTTGATGAAGGGGGCTCTACGAAGTTCCCTGATATCCCAACGAGGAAGAGACTTCATTTCATTTCGACCTCTGAAGTACTAGATAACTCCCCCTCGTCACTTTATCGCGAACAACCTTTTCACCTCGTCATACTTCCATGAAATGATCCTCTCTTGATGAGCTTCTCTCGTATGATGGATGTTCTGATGCAGAGCTGGAATAGTGATAGGCCTTCTGGGGAACCATGTTGATCTTTCTGGGTCCAACTTATGACCATCCGACGTCTCGTACACCATTTCCTCTTCCATACCCATCTCTACAAACTTTTCAGGCATCTCATCCTCGCTGATCTCATCCACATCACTTTCTTCAGCTATTCTTTCTTTCTCTTTCTCCTCCTCAAGAAATTTCCCAAAATCAAATAGTTCATCGGATGTCATGCTATGAGCACCGGTCTGCTGTTTCTGCAACTCCTGAATCATATCAAACATCTTCATCTGAACCTGAGTCTGAAACTTGATCAGATATCGTTGATCCTTCACAACTTTCTCCAAATTCCTGTTCTTGTGCTTTAGCTTCTTGACTTTTCTTTTGAGCTCCTGATTGTTGTGCACAGAATTCTTTAGGGTACAAATCTCCCTAGCAGCAGTCTTTCCAACCTCCTTGACCAACTTCTCGTACAGTTCCTGGTGCACCGGTTTGCGGCGTGGTGCAGCAGGAGCTGAGGAGTAAGGTTCAGTTGGCCTTTGTGCTGGTGCTTTAGGGGCTGGAGCAGTAGTTGTGGATGGTCCTTGTTGATCTTCTCCCCCAAACATAGACTCCAAAATCACTTCTTGCTCAACATCATCCTCAGTCATTACACGAGGAATCTCAGACTCTGGTAACTGTTCCCTCCGTTTCTTTCTTTCGGCCCTCTTAAACTCAGCAACTTGTCGTAGGGCCTCAGCAGTCTCAAGTTGTTCCTGTGTCTGTGACTCTCTTCCCTCTTGTAACAGACCAGTTGGCCTTTTCCTCTTGGTGGCCTTTGATGGAACTGCTTCAGTTGCCACCCTTTTGCCCCTTGCCTTTTCTTGAGCAATCTCTTCAGCGGTTGGTTGGGCTGAAGAGGGAGCAGGGTCAGATGGTGCAGGTGCAGCGGTGGATTGCTGACGAGCTTCTGTTACATCCTGCTTCCTTTTCTTAATCTTATTGTAGAGTTCCATGACCATAGGATAGCGCTGCGCTGTATACATGTTCTCCAACATAGGCTCTCAATCAGCAGTATTGCACTCAGTGAAGAATCGTGCACCTTCGGTGAAGTTGTACTTGTCACCAAGAGGCAGATTCTCGTGTTGTGCATTAATCATCATCTGCACAAATCTGGGGTACATAGCCCATTTGCTGGAGTCAGTCTCAGCATTCTTCACCAGATAATCGAAGATCATACCCGACAGATTAAATGGTTCATTCTTGCAGATCTTTATCATAGCAGTCGACCATTCTGTGCTAAGAGCATTCTAACCTCCTTTCCTGTGACACAAAGACATAATAAACACATGACTTATGAGTCTCCAGTCTCTGGTCAGCTGGCTCTTTTTGATATCCCCTCTCTTGTCGAACTCTCCTTTGTATCCGAAATTCTTGAACTCACGGTGAACATCGGCTTTAGATAGAAATCTGACTGTTCCTGGCTGGTCTTGAAGTCTCAGCACGCTTCTAACAGTATCTTCAGAGATAATTACAGCCTTGTTTCTGACTGTAGCGTTGATTCGTTTGACGCGATCAACGACTTCTACTTGAGCAGATCTCCAAAAATCTTCAATGTGAGAGCAATAAACTTGTAAACTATGCTCCACAGCGTATCCGATTCTGCTTCGTCTGATCCAGGTAACCACGTCTTTGAACTTTATGTCGTCGGTCTCAAGATTCATTGGCTGATTATGCATTCCTCTTGGATCCCAATCAAGTGCCATCTGTTTAGATTATGTGCACGAAAGACAAGTTAGAGTTCTTGAATGTAAGTGGACGACCAAATGACTGACCTTAGACTTCGACGGATAACGTACTTAGACTGTATTTTATTTTGTTTTATTTTTTTTTTAAGTTTTTCATGTGTTGTGTTTTGGACAGTCATAAGATTGTGTTTGATGGATTTGTTTTATCAGTGTCCAAGATACATTTGATTTTCCAGTTTATGATCATTAACGTCCAGGTTTAAGTGCACAGGTGAACAAGTGTAAATACGCAATACGATCAATGGTCTTGGAAGTCAAGTTAATGGTCATATTAGGTTCAGTGTTCAAGTACGCATGTCCTGTTGGTAAGATAAGTGCGCATGCCAAGTCAAAGCTTTGTGAGCTAAGTACTCAGCCAAGTACTCACACAATGGACTGAGCACTTAGGTTAGTACGCAGGAACCTGATCAATGATACACGAGATCACAAGTGCGCAGGTCAATTAAGTCTCGGGCATGGTAACCCCTAGCCTTGCAGACCAATCTGCGTACTAACCAGGTACGCAGATACTTAAACTTTCGTTTAAGATTTAAATGCGCAGCACAAGTGCGCAAGATTCTAGGGTTTCAAAGGTTTGAACATAGATGAGACAAGTACGCAGTTTCTAAGAAACAAGTGCGCAATGTTCATCATCAAGTACGCAACCTTCAAAAATTCAAACCCATTGACAAAATAAAAAACCCATGACAAAATCCTTTAAACGTGCTTATAGTCCCTGTAATCACAAGCAAGAAACAATCAGTACATATAAACTACCTTAATCAGTGGTGAAGATCAACAAAATGAGAAGAATGAAACAGATTAAGGGTGATAAGGTGTGATTAGAGGGTGATAAGGGGTTAATTAGAGAAGATGAACGGTGATGATGAAGATGATGGGTGGGTAAAGAGAATTAGGGTTTATTTGACACTGTAACTGTTGTAAAAAAAATTTACATTTGTATATATACTAAAGCCATATGGGCCTGCACACTTGGGTTAAGTGCGCACGGCCCATCAAGTACGCAACAGTTCAGATTTCAGCCCAATAAGAGTTCAAAAGCCCAATTTCATTTTAATAAGTGGGGATTCACCAAATTTCACCTTCTGCATTCAAGATCATACTAACCATACCTGCCAGGTCACATTTCAACTTCCCGTTGGATAGCTGCAGCCTAAGAACAATTGTCGGTATGCTTGTCCACTTAAATCCATGCCTTTTTCTCTTTCAACATGTGTTTGGTGATGATGTTTATCATGTTTTCGGTAATATTTGACGAAAATTTTGTGGACCCCACTTGTGCTAGGTATGAGCCTACCGATCCTCAAGGTTTATAGAAATATAATGATGAGAGCTTCAGGTCTATGTTACCATAAGCAAAGAAGATGATCATTATCTTGATCAGATGATGAGAGCTTCAGGTCTATGTTACCATAAGCAGAGAAGATGATCATCTGATCATTTGGTGAGCTATCTAAATATGTTTGCACGTCACTAACATTGCGTGTCTTTTGCTGCTCATTTGATTAATTTTCCTAGCCCCGCATTGGTAGCTTGCACTCTTAGGTGTCTTTTGATTTACCTATGCACAAATTTTCTGTGTCTTTTGATTTCTCAACCTGTGTATGACCAGACTCGGCTTGTGCAGACTTATAGCATAGTGGGAATCCAGCTTTCCGTGTAGATCTTTACTGTTAATCACCTATTAGCAGTTTACTTGATTCCAGGCTGAATCTACCGACACATCGTTGCTTGAGGCCACAACATCCTCTGGGTCCTATTCACATGCTGACGAAATATGATTAGTTTCTATCATTTCTTGAATTAATTTTTTCGAAATTTTGCAGTATGGATGGACCGGTTTTACTTTCTCCCCCAAAAATCTTGTTTGAATCAAAAAGAAGATTTTTCTTTTATATATTATGCACAAGTAAATTTTTTTTTTAAATCATTCAAAATTTATCATCTCCAGCCATGTTACCAACTGATGAAAACGTGTATTGTCAAAAGCTTTTGTGAAGATATCTGCCTTTTGATCAGCAGTATCTATTGGCAACACCTGTATATATCCTTTGTCGTGAGCATCGCGAATGGAGTGAATCCGAATTTCAATATGTTTGGTTTTAGAATGCTCTATTGGATTCTTCACGATGTCACGACAAGCATCATTATCAATGAAAATAGGTGTGTGCATGACATTCAAACCGTAGTCCAAAAGTTGATTTTGGATCCATAACACTTGACAACAACAACTGGATGCTGCTGTGTATTCAGCTTGAGCAGTGGAGATGGACATTGTGGTCTGCTTCTTGCTCTGCCAAGACACCAGCCTATTACCCAGAAATTGACAACCACCAGAGACAGATTTTCTGTCAATCCTGCAACCTGCATGATCACTATCAGAGTAAGCGATTAAATCAAAGTTATCACTCTTAGGATACCATAAACCAAGTTTCGGTGTCCCTTTGAGGTAGTGGAAGACTCTTTTTACTGCACTTTCATGTGATTGCTTGGGATTTGACTGAAAGCGCGCGCAGCATCCAACTGCCCACATAATATCTGGTCTGCTGGCTATAAGATACATCAGTGAGCCAATCATTGATCGATATGTGTGAGGATTCACTGAAAGGCCTTGAAGATCTGGTACAAGTGTTGTTTGGGCCGCAAAGCGAGTGTTGGACGGCTTGCAATTAGTCATGTTGTATTTTGCCAGGATGTCTCTTGTGTATTTGGCCTGATGGATGAGGATTCCGTCTTCTTTCTGCTGAACTTCCAGGCCTAAGAAAAATGACAACTCTCCCATCATGCTCATTTCAAACTGAGACTTCATAATGCTTTCGAATTCCATGCACAAATTTTCATCAGTGGAGCCAAAGATAATATCGTCAACATATATTTGAACAAGAATAGAGTGTTTGTTGACTTCTTTGGTGAACAGAGTCATGTCGATCTTCCCTCTGGTATATCCATTTTGCAGCAAATACGAGTTTAAGGTCTCATACCAAGCTCGAGGAGCTTGATGAAGTCCATAGAGAGCCTTATCCAATTTGTAGTATTTGTTGGGATGATGAGGGTCTTCAAAGCCCGGCGGTTGACAGACGTAGACTTCTTCCTTGATTTCCCCGTACAAGAATGCACTCTTCACATCCATCTGAAAGACTTTGAAGTTCTTGTATGAGGCGTACGCCAAGAAGATACGGATGGCTTCAAGTCGAGCAACTGGAGCGAATACTTCCTCATAATCAATACCTTCCTGCTGACGAAAACCCTGAACCACCAGACGAGCTTTGTTCTTGATCACCCCACCGCGTTCATCCATTTTGTTGCGAAAAAACCCATCTAGTTCCTATAGGATACTTCCCCTCAGGTAGATCCACTAGCTCCCAAACCTTGAGCTTTCTAAATTGAGATAGCTCGTCCTGCATGGCTTCAACCCAGCTTGCATCTCTGACTGCATCCTCAATGCTGAAAGGTACTGTCTGAGATAAGAATGCTGAGAGTGCGATATTGAGCTTATCTGCCTGATTTCTAGTGAGAACACCCTCGGAGATTGGTCCGATGATGTTCTCAACAGGATGATTCCTAGATAATTTAAATCCCATGTTCGGCTCTTCTTGAACTTAGGAAGGCAGATTTGAAAGGTGATCTACAAGGATTGATGAGCTGGATGGATCATTTACAGACTATTGTGCTGAAGATGTTTCTTCTGAAATTGGAGTACTTTCAGAAGATTGTGTAGTTTCAATAGTTGCATCACCATTTGTGGATTGAAGAGGAACAATTGGATCAGCTACTAATGGAGAGAATCGGGTGGTGAAGGGTGCAACATCGTCTTCAGAAGAGTAAAGAGTATCTTCGAGAGGAGAAGGAGCGGCTGCTTGATTGTCAGATGTTTGTTCTTCAATGATACTGAAATTGATGAAAACAACATCCACGTCAAAGAACCAGTCAGGACCGGCTCCTGTGTTAGTGGAGTTGGATTCCTGCCAATCAACATAGAAAGATTCGAGAACCATCTTGGTGCGTTTGTTGTATACTTTATAAGCCTTTTGACTTGAAGAGTATCCCACAAAGAAGCACTCATCTCCAACTGCATCGAACTTCATTATGTTCTCATAGTTGTTTAGAAGAGTACATGAGCATCCGAACGGCCTGAAGTAATCAATCAGAGGTTTTCTTTTGAAAAGCAATTCATAGCCAGTTTTCCCGCGTGCCTTAACAATTAAGACTCTGTTAAGAACATAACAGGCGGTATTCACAGCTTCTGCCCAGAAGATGATCAGCAACTTGGAGTCGATTAGCATAGTTCTGGCAGCTTCAATAAGTGTACGATTCTTCCTTTCAGCAACTCCATTCTGTTGAGGAGTTCTCGTAGCACTGTACTGAAGATGAATTCCTTTGTTGTTGCAGAAAGTCACGAAGCTTTGATTTTTGAATTCAGTTCCGTGATCGCTTCTGATTGATCTAACTTTTGTCTTCACTATGTTTTCAATGAGAGAAACAAACAACATCAATATCTCGGCAGCTTCACTTTTGTATTCTAAGAAATACACCCATGTAAAACGAGAAAAGTCATCTGTTATCACCAAACAATAAAATTTTTTAGCTAAGCTTTTAACACTAATAGGACCGAAAAGATCCATATGCAATAGTTGAAGAGGTGAGTCAATAGAGTTCACTGTTTTGGACTTGTGCGATTTCTTGTGTTGTTTTCCTTTGGCACACGCTAAACATTTTTCAGAAAAAGGGAATTCCTTGGAAGGAAGACCTCTGACAAGATTTAGTTTAGAAAGTTTGTTAATGTTTTAAAGTTTACATGCCCCAATCGCCTATGCCATAACAGTGACTCAGACTCGGATGCCTTTGAAAGTAAACATGTCATTTGACATTCAGACTTGGCATCTCTCATATTTATCACATAAGTGTTATTCTGTCTAGGAGCTTTTAGCATAATCATATTGGTGGGCGGTATGAATCCAGGCTTCAGAAAGATGCACTCCATGTCATTGAATAACACCGAGATTCCTTTGTCACAGACTTGTGATACGCTCAAGAGATTGTAGCACAATTCTGGAACATAATTCACATCTTCTAAAGTCAGTGCGTCGGAGATCACATCTCCTATTCCAACTATCTTCCCGCCCTTTTCATTCCCGGCGAAGGCAACGAACTCTCCATCAATAACCTATAGTTCTTGAGGAATTCCTTTAGACCAGTCATGTGTCTTGAAGCCCCGCTATCAACAGGCCATAGATATCTCATGAGTGCGATCAACCATTTCTGTAACTTATTCTGAAATACAAAAGAAAACACAAGAAATACACATATAAATAACTCTATGTACAATCACGACTCAAACCATTACTTAATTAACTTTGGGAATCTAGGTCTTGTTTAGTTTTGATCTGTCGTGATTTTCACCCAAAATCGACTCTTGTCTTTTCAAAATTTTTGTGGTTTTAACTAAACTTTTTACTGTTTCTTGAAGGTTTTTAATCTGATCAGAAAAACAGTTTAGTGTTTCGACGTCATTAGATTTCAAATGACATTTTTTAACCACATGACCCTCATTTCCACATCTAAAGCATTTTGAGTGCTTTGGCTTGATCTTTGGAGAGGGTCTGGATGATGATGGTTGTGATGCTCTTTTCTTGATCTTGCTTGAGCATGAGCTTTCACTGGAACATGATTCATCAATGTTGTTGTTGCTTGATTCTTCGTTTGTGTTGCAGTCCGGCTCGCTGATGTCGCTTTCTGTATCACTCTGTGATTCTTCAGGAATTGAGTTATCTGTTTCACTTTGTGATTCTTCAGAACATGAAATATCTGTGGATGATGGAGTAACTCTGGAATTTCTTCAGTGAGAAATTTCCCAAACCTGTTTCTTTTTAGTTCTGGTACAAACACAGATGGTCTATATACATTTTCATTATCAGACAATGCAGCATTAAGATCAACACAAACTGGCATAACATTGTCAACACAAACATTTGAGCGTTGGATAGGATTCTTCCTATCATCAAGGGCCACAACGCCCTTTAAGTCAAGTTTCGAAGTTAATGTAGTACAGTCATCCGGCCTAGATAAACTATTACAGTTATCCATCCTAGACAAACTATTACAATCATCCAGCTTAGTTAAATTATTACATTCATCTGAATTCAAAATAGTTTTAGACTTATCATTACTCCAGATGAACCAATTCACTGTAGAGTAATTGGCACCCGGGTGACCTAACCCCATTGTTTGTCCACCACAACTCTCATCATCGTCCACCTAATCCTGTTGGGTCACATCTGCACTGCTTTTACTTATATTAGAGTTTGACTCAGATTCGACACATTCTTTTTCAAAAAGATCATTTTTTGGATGAGGTTTTGGAATGGGTATATATTCACTTTTGCTTAAAGGTAAAAACAGAGATTTTACAATTCCCTTTTCATCCTTATACCCAATTCCATCTTTGACGAATGATTGCCTTGAGCAATCTACGATATCTGTATGAGCATGCATGCTTACTTACATTCCATTTGTCCACAACAATTTGGAGATGATTTGTTTCATTTCTAGATTTTTCTAATTTTTCTGTTAAGTCATTTATTAAAAAATCTTTTCTCAGGACAAATTCTTTTAGAGTTTGCATTTCAGCTATAGTTGCATTTAACTTTCGCTGATATGCCAACTCATTTTCTTTCATTTCAGTGTTGATTTTTCGGATGTCATCCATCTCTCTTAAAATTCTCCTATTGTGAGACAAACAGTAAGCAACAGCTGTAACACACCTTGGTGAGCACAGCTTTGATTTTATTTCAAGAGGAATACTTACCAGATCTCTTTCCTCAACTGTCTTGGGCATGTTCTGCGGCTTCTCATCTGCTTTGCTGGTGGAAGTCTTCTCGGCTACGAGTGCTTCCTCAGAAGCAGCTTCTTTTCCCTTATCGGCCATCAGCACTCCTTTCAGACCCGCATTCTCTAGCATTCCACCCTTTGGCATTTCAGCCGACGACCCTTCCAGAGAATTCACACCGTGTGTGGATTTGGTACAGATTTTGGCCATCAATTCCTTGTTCACATCAGCTTCAACCGCAGCAGCCTCCTCTCCCCAATCAAAGTCCTCAACCACCAACGCCTTCTGTTGATTTGCTTCCCTTCCATAAGTTATCGCCACCATTCTTTTTGCCGGCTTGATCTCAGGTTGATTTAGAGTGGGGCACTCATACTTGAAGTGCCCAAGAGTCTTGCAGTTGTAGCATCTAATCTTTGACTTATCAAAGCCCGCTTTTCCCATTCCGACTCTTCGACCGGTTCTATCTTGAAATCTCTTCACCCTTAGAGTGATCATAGCCATCTGCCATTTCAGATCCATTTCCTCCATATCATCTGGGTCAACTTGATACATGTCTTCAGGATTCATCATCTCACTCTTAAGGTCACCAGTCTTCAAAGCCTCAAAGCTAGTCATGAATGTGTTGAAAAGTTCAACATGTTCGTTAGCGAGCTTTGTGAGCTGTGGGTTGAGTGTCTTTGCAGCTGTGTCAGAGTATGAGACTATCTTTCCCGAACTTGAACTACCACCACCCATTGCATCCACATATGCATGTGACGAGCTTGAACCCATGTTACCTACTGGAGTCATTAGTGCCAGATTCTTCATAGCAGTGCTGGGAATGACTTTCGGAGCAGTCTGGTTCATTTCTCTTTTGGTGATATCCATTTCGAATGACTTCAAAGTGTTGATGAGATCAGCCAAAGTAGATTGAGCATCTAGATACTCTTTTCTAATCAACATGCATTGTATGCTCCATTCTTTGGGCAGGGAGTCGAGCAGTTTCTTGATTGAGTTTCGGTTGTTGACGGGAATTCCTGCCTTCTTCATCTTGGTTAACATACTCATGAATCTTTCGATATGTGAGCTCAAGCTCTCACCACGAATGCTACCGAACATATCATTTTTCTTCTGCACCATATCTTGCTTATATTGGCGCATTTCTTCATTCCCTTCATAGTACTCATTTAATGCAAACCACAGGTCATGTGCAGTGCCGTATTCCTCAAA
The DNA here is from genome assembly GCA_030844895.1 of Ambrosia x helenae. Taxonomy (NCBI): domain Eukaryota; kingdom Viridiplantae; phylum Streptophyta; class Magnoliopsida; order Asterales; family Asteraceae; genus Ambrosia; species Ambrosia x helenae. The sequence goes on from CM061229.1 coordinate 2,637,126, forward strand.
CATGTTATAAACATCGTTTGAGAGGGCCATGGTAAGGGCACCATAGGCCTTATGGTCTCTCTGAAGTAGCTTTTGTCGACATCAGTGTAGGTAGACGGATCAGGGTTGAACTCTTCCCCTGTGGCAGTGGTTCTCATCGGAATATGTGGACCTAGCTGGATAGAAGTCCATTGAGTGAAGTCTGTGACATAGAAGAATGACCTCATTCAGTTTTTCCAAGTTCCATAATCTTCTACACCTTTTAACTTAGGAACTCTAGTCGTTGTTCCGGTTCAAGTTCTTGTTGGGTTATAGGATTACCGGCCATGATTTAAGTTAATTTCAAGAGTTTGGTTTTTCAGATTTTATAGGTAACAGTCCAGAAAATTGTCCGATGTCCTTAAGTGCGCAACGAAGTACGCAGTAAGCAAGATCAAGTGCGCAGCAGCCTGTAACAATATAAACAACCTTGTCAAGATGTTTGTCTTCTGATAAGTGCGCAGTTTTGCAAGATACACGAGTAGCTGTTGTTTCTTGATAAGTGCGCAGCTCAGTCAGCACTTAGGCATGGTAAGTGCTCAGTTTTGACTGATCAGTCTGCGTACTAAACGAAGTACGCAGACACTTAAACTCTCGTTTAAGATTTTAGTGCGCAGAAACCCTAGCCAAGTACTCAAAACTACACCTCTTCAGTAAGTGCGCACAACAACCAGAGATCTCTGTTTAAGTGCGCAGAAACCCTAGTTAAGTGCTCGTAGACAGTGAAAACAATAAGTACGCAGAAACCCTAGTTGTGTATTAACACAAAAAAAGATTTAAGTACTCAGAGAAGCACAAGTATGCAGTTTATGAGCTAAGTGCTCAAAACAAGAAATAAGTACTCAACGTATGAAATAAGTTCGCAACTCAAGAAACAAGTGCGCAAAAACAGGCTGTTGAAAAACACAAAAAACTCAGCTGAATCCTATCCAAAACTTTTTCATTCCATTCTGAAATGCTTGGATGAAATTTCTACTTAAACTGAACCACTTTTAATTCTCAGAAACACAATTTCCACGAAATTTTGACGCAAATATATAAGAAAAACACCCAAATTTTTTATAAACACAAAAGTTTATAAAAATCTTAATAATAAAAACTAACAAGATGAGGGTTTTGGTATCTTTAAATAGACACAATCTAGAGCACAAAGGCTCTGATACCAAATTGTAAGTCCCAAATACTAGATCTTGTTAAGTGCAAGAGATTGTTATCACTTAGAAACACCTATGGATTAGGTGTTTTAAGTGATTAATCTTCTACAATCAAAGAAACTAGATGAATATGATAAAAACCGACACACGAGATGAATAATAAGATGATTCCATTGCTGATTTGTTACTGAAGAACCATGGAATGACAATAAGTACGCACCTATTCAAAATGTGCTACAAAGATAATCCAAAACCCTAACCTTAGAGCTACACACAAGCCATCTATATATAGTAAGTCTGATGGGCCTGCGTAAGTGCGCAGCTGCTAGGGTTTCTTCTAAACTATGCCATAATTACATAAATAGCCCTTTAACTTACAAACTACATAATAAGCTATCAAAAGTCTTTGATCTGGTAACTATGGTCTCAATATAACCTAACATTTCTCGGCCATTTTTAAATACTCGTCGTTGATATCCATCGTGTTACCGTATGCGAGTATACGCAGTGCCGAGGTACACTTTTGAATAGTGGTAAATCCCATCGCCCCCCTAGCATCCGATTTTTGTTGAAAGTAAGGAAACGCGTTTTCTAACTCTCCGGTAATATGTAGAAATAAACGTTTGCTCATCCGGAAACGACGCCTAAACGTCTTTGGATCGGGGTAAATCGGGTTTTCATCAAAGTAATCCTTCATCAATCGAGCATTTTCCGATTCACGATCTCGTTCTTAATACTGTCTAGACAGTTTTGAACGTGTAGGCGCACTAGTTTGTTCCATATATCTCGACGCAAGCGAAAGCGCACTCATAACCGCATCTTGCTCCAACTCTTCGTCTGTCAACTCACCCTCATCGCATAGAAACTCTTTGTAATATTCTCTAGCAACGGATGATGACGCGGGGGAACCCATTTTTTTAAAATATTGGTGTGTTTTGATTGAATGTATATAGTTTGTGTTGTATATGGTTTGTGTTGGTTTGGGTTGTATATGTTTTGTTTCGTGTTGTGTTATGGTATATAAAAATAGTAAAGTTACCGTTGGTTTAAAAAAAAAAAAAAAAAAGTCGATCGTTTGAAAATAAACGTTGGAATTGGATGAGGTGTCAAGCATTGATTGGATGGTTCAATTCTCTTCAAGCGTTATCAATATAACGCCATCCATAATATTTACAACATGGCGCCCCCTGTAACAGTGTGGGGACGCTATGTTACTAAATCACGCTCAAAAAACGCCTCACTACATCCAGTCTAATAGTAGATACATACATAATGGCATAAAGCAATAGCCAAAAAAGAATAAAATTAAAAATTAAAAAAAAAATCGCATGATCACGGGAGGCTCAACCTATTAGCTTTATTTTCGTCCATCCAACATAATTTGTCTCCATTTTAACACTAAACATTTCATGTTACAAGAGATATATCCAATCCATAAAACTTTTCCTTAGTGATTTTATCTAAAATACAACTCATTTCATCGGTTAAATGGTTCGTCCAATCTCCAACTTTACCTTCCCTAAAAAACGCGTCATTAGGTATATCCTCGCGTAAGTTCCCATGCTTATTAACCTCGCTTAAATTCTCGAAACTGCAAAGTCTAATAATTCCTTGAATTGCACCTTTAACCTCTTCCTCTTCCGTGAAGGGGTAGCCCAAGTAGCTCGCAAGCCGCTTCACATTGTTCACGGTATCTATTTTCATATCCTCATATGTTAGGAATAAAACATTTTTTGGATATTCTAAACTTGCCTTATGGTACCCTTTCACATGGTCCCAATAAGGTCCGGTAGGCATGATGCCTTTACTAAATAAGTCAAATGTATCTTCAAATGTTAGTAGACCATGTGATTTGTCTCTCAACTTATTTGCAAAATGAAACATGGAGACCAAAACATCTTTAGGGTTTCTACATAAGTAAACTAAACGACAACCAAAATCAAGAACGGATCGAGGCAATGAAGTGTAAGGAATGTGGGTGGCAAAGAGGCGTGGCGAATGTTCATCAACATAAGTAGGCGTGCTTCTATAAACCTCGGTTTCAATGAAGGGTAAACAGTTATGGGGGCTAGTGACAAGTAGAGGGTGAGTTGAAAGACAGTTGCCTTTATAGCGGTTTCTGTTTACCAAAGCAAACACAAGTGCCTTGAGCCATGTTGTGCCAGATTTTGGCAATGTGGCCAAGTAGATATCGGTTGGATGAGCTTTGAACGTGTCTTGTAAAGCCATCACGGTTTCAACTGATATTCTACGACTCGACTGATGCCAAAAGCCTTGGTACATGTATAGGTTTTTAGTTATCCAGCCTTTCTCCTTTGGAAGCGTTGCAAGCCTATCTTTGTATCGATCGAAAATGAGGGCCATGTTTGCCATTTCTTGTTTACCCTCATTGCTACATTTAGTATGTATAGAAGGAAGAGAGAAAGCATGAAAAGCTATAGGCATTGCCATTGTAGGTTATTTGTATGGAATCAAACGCCGTTATTCATATTTTTTATACACCCAAATATTTTATTTTATTTTACTTTTCTGAATTTTAAAGTGTTCATACATGGATGACATAGACGTTTAGGGAATATTAAATCTTATAAAATCAAGCAAAATGATTATATGTGATTAAAATACATGTACCAAGAAATCTTGAATTTGATCACAAGTTTCGTTTAAGATTTGATCACAGCGTAATTTATAAAAAATTGTAATGCTACATATATAATTAACATAAATCTGTAACATATTATAACAAAAATGGATATTTCAGTTTTCTGAGTGGTAGAGGCTTTGTGTCTCTTGGGAAGAAATTAGGTGTAATTTGGTGTTAATTTTTTTTTTTTTTTTGAACGGCCAATAAAAATTCTTATTGTTCACCCAGGCTAGCGGGATACTAGCAATCGCCCATGTACAAGAAGCACAATATAGATCATCACCTAACTTTACATGTACACACTAGATTTGGTGTTAATTAGGAGTAAGGATTATGTAACATTCGCGTTGTTAAAAAAACGCGGAGTCAAATTCTTAGAAAGAATCCCAAAGATCCATAAAATGTGGTTCTTGTTTGGTGTGTCTCCAAAATTCTTGGGATGGAAGATTTGTGATTTCCTATGATATATACATGGGTTTGTTTAAAATAAAAAGAACGAAAATTTATATAAACATGTAAAAGTAAAGTTCACTTCATTCAAAACCGAAGAAACATGTAGGTTCACTTTTGGTAGATTTTTTTTAACAGCAAACAAAAGTAACTAGCAAAAGTGTACACCACAAAGGAGACAAAAGGCCCGAACAGAATGCAACGACAAGAAACAAAACTACGAGCACAAACACCTACTCAGCTTATTCGTAATGTGTCAAACCTTCGCCATGATTCCCAAGATAATTTCACAAATTTTGCTAGATTTTTAACCCATAGGTAGTTCGTTATCTTTATTTCCTCAATAGCCTTTTCAACGGAAGCTTGCTTCTAGCTAAAAATTACCTCGTTCCGCATTTTCCAGATGCTCCAAAAAACCATCAGTATCGCATTTACTCTTATTGGTGCTCATTGCCGTCGAATGAAGATACAACAAAGTCACTGATTCGGAATGCGTAAATGGCAGGAATTTTAGACCATTGTACCACAATTGCCAAATGGTTTTTGCGAATTGACACCCCATGAAGACTGGTTCAGTTTCCTCCCCCCCCCCCCCCCCCCGCGGGTTCGTGGCAAAACACACATTGGTTGCCAAGACCCCCAATATTACGCCTCTCGAGCGCAACGGTCGTGGGAAGCCGATCAAGATTGGCACGCCAAGCCACAATACACACTCTCTTTGGAACCCAACTCTTCCATAGGAAACGGACATGAGCCTTTGTACGGTTAGCTTCCCCAAGATGAAGTCGATCTTAAGACTTTTCACAGAAAACATGTTAAAAATAATGCCTTGTTACTAATTCATATGTTAAACTATTGTGGGCTTATTGAACTAATCATTGTGGGCTTATATTATAAGTTCATATGTTATAACTTATTGGGCTTATTATTCTTTCTAGTTTGTGGCTTTATTCTCAGGCTCATTCTCAGGCCCATGTGGTTGTATACGTGTGGAATTCTGATCGTTGGATTGCTGTGGAGATTATTAATCCTGATCGTTGGTTGAGCATCTCTGATGGATGGTTCTAGACTGAGCTATAAAAGCTCATTATTTGTGATATTTTTATTCATTCAGTATTATTTTTCTTTGTTGTCTTCTAGGGTTTCTCTCTGTATTTCACTTCGTTCATCTGCTTACATTTGTAAGTGTTTGTATCTTGTTTTGATCATCTGCTGATCTGAGTGATCAGCAGAAGACTCTGTATCATCTGGTTCATACAGTCTCAGAGATTTACTGAGACTGTTGGGTATCTTGGGGGGCACTATTTTTGGGTTGGTTAATATAGATTTTGGTCACCGTCTTTTGTCGCTATATCTTGTGTCTCTGTGTTTGATTCTTTTGTTGTTTGATTGTTATTGGTTGATTATTTTGAGAAACCCTAAATTTCTACATGGTATCAGAGCCTTAAGGCTCTTGATCTTGATTCTGGTTGTCGTCTTCCGCTGTTATATGTGTCTAGTATACAGGAATCTGATCCTTATAGATCTGGTTCTTGAGTGTCTGATCTTGAAGATCTGAGATCTGATCTCTGTAGATCTGGTCTATTATTACTCTCTTGTTGTTATTATCTTATTAGCACAGGTTGCTCTGGAGTCAACCATTGTTGGCTAAGGACTGTTCTTGGAATTTGGGAATATTATTTTAGCTTCAATTGCTCCTACAATTCAGCACCCTAAGTGAAGGTGTTGGTTGTAGGTTTGGCGAAACCCTAACTTGGGTTCCCCTCTCTGTGAGATCTTCCCTTTTATCCTTTTATTTTTTGCTGTGTCTAGTGGCACTGACCGGGTTAGGTGGACCGGTATTGGCCAAACAATTTTGTATTGTGTCTGCTTGTTCCTTGATTATTTGGATTATCTGTTTATATTCTTGATCTTACTTTCATAGTCTTATTAGTAAAAAGGGCTCCTGAGTTAAGAACTGGGTGGACACCATTGAGTGACGAATCCACTATCTGTATCACTGACTCAGCTTCGTCCTTCTAGGATTTCTGATTATATTGTTTACATTTGATTGATTTGTCTGTTCTTGTTCTCTTATCATGGATGGTGATAATGTTGCTGGTGGGGGAGCACTACCTAGTCCTCCTGGTACCCTCATTAGCAAGTTAGATATAGGTGATCCTCTGTACATTCACCCCAGTGATACTAGTTCATTGTCTATTATCACTGTGAAGTTGAAGGGTACAGAGAACTATTCTGTGTGGGCAAGCTCTATGAGACTTGCACTTGAAGCCAAAAATAAATTTGGCTTCATTGATGGTTCCACTGTTAAGTCTGTTGAAGATGAAGTATTAGGAAAACAGTGGGACAGATGTAATTCTGTGGTATTGTCTTGGTTGCTTAATTCTGTTAGTGAGGAACTGTTTCTTGGACAAGTGTTTTCTAAACTTGCTAGGGATGTATGGTTAGATTTAAAGGAGACATATGATAAGGTAGATGGGTCTGTTGTGTTTAACTTGCATCAAAAGATTAACTCCTTAACTCAAAGTGGTAACTCAGTTTCAGAATACTATCATAAACTTAATACAATGTGGAAGCAGTTGGACTCAATGGTTCAACTGCCTACATGTTCATGTGCTGCTTCAAACAAATTTAATGATTTTAATAGTTTGATAAAATTGATGCAGTTTCTAATGGGTTTGGATGAGGTATATCAACCTGTTAGAACTAATCTTCTGATGCAAGATCCTTTACCCTCTGTTAAGACTGCTTTCTCTGTTGTATCAAGAGAGGAGTCTCATAGGGGATCTAGTTCTGGTACAAGGGGAACAAATGTTTCCTTTGTTGCCAAAACTTCTCAGTCTTCTGACCCTAGGAAAAGGACTAATAGGGGTCCTAATCCTAATCTGAAGTGTAACCATTGTAATAAACTTGGTCACACTATTGATAGGTGTTATGAATTGGTTGGATATCCATCTAGTTTCAGAAGAGGTGTTGGTAGTCAACCAACAAGACCAAACACCTCTGGTGTTACTGGAGGGAGATCTAATCAATCTAATAATGTGTCTACTAATAATGCTTCTTCTAGTGCTACTGTTCCATTTACTTCTGAACAGATAAGCAAATTGATGAGCCTTATTGGTGATAAAGTTGGAACTGAAAATGCACAATCTAGTAATGTAGGAGGTAATACTGTTCATGGTTTCTCTAGTGCTTCTGTCTTAAATAAACTAAGTAATATGTTTGAAAATTTGTCTAATTGTTCCAACTTTCTTAAAACTGCACTACTTCTAAAGTGGATCATGGATTCAGGTGCTAATCAGCATATGGTTGGCACTGATGAATACATGATCAATTGGGTAGATGTTTCACAGTATGATGTTACTGTAAAACATCCCAATGGATCTAGTGCAAAGGTCATGAAGATAGGAGACATTAAGTTAGGGAATAATATCACTCTAACTGATGTATTCTATATTCCTGACTATTGTGTAAATCTTGTTTCTGTTAACAAGCTTGCTAAGGATAGCAAGTTAAGTGTTTTATTTGATGACCATGCCTGTTATGTCCAGGATTCCAAGTCCAAGAGAATCCTGGAGACTGGTAAAGAGCATGATGGTCTGTATTTCATAGGTTCAAACGTGAGTAATAGTTCTGTTTGCTTTAATAGTTCTAGTGGTGTAAATCTGTGGCATAATAGGTTAGGCCACCCATCTGATAATGTTCTAGCTGTGTTAAAAGAAAGTCTAGATGTTGATACAACTCATTCTAGTCCTTGTGAAGTATGTCATAGGGCTAAACAAGTAAGGGTTCCTTTTCCTTTAAGTGAACATAAAACAAGAGAAGTAGGAGAGTTAATACACCTTGATGTATGGGGTCCTTACAGGGTAACCAGTAAGGAAGGTTTTAAATACTTTTTAACCATTGTGGATGATTTTTCAAGGTCAGTCTGGGTCTATTTACTTAAAGGAAAAAATGAAGTTTTTGAAAGTGTTGTTATTTTTTATGAACTTGTTAAAACACAGTTTAAAAAATGTATTAAAACATTTAGGAGTGATAATGGTACAGAATTTGTTAATAAACAAATGTCTAGCTTTTGTAATTCTAAGGGAATTATGCATCAAACTTCCTGTGTGCATACTCCCCAACAGAATGGAGTTGTTGAAAGAAAACACAGACATCTTTTGAACATAGCTAGGGCTTTGTTGTTTCAAAGTAATATTCCTTTAAATTTTTGGTCTGAATGTGTATTGACTGCTGCATATTTGATTAACAGGCTTCCCTCCTCTGTTCTTAATGGTCTGAGTCCCTATCAGAAAATATATGGGTTCCCCCCAACTATTAGTCATCTTAGGAATTTTGGGTGCTTGTGTTTTAAAACCATTTTAGATGAAACTGATAAACTTTTAAGTAGAGCTGATAAGTGTATTCTGGTAGGATACTCTGTTTTTAAAAAAGGTTATAAACTTTGGAATTTAGATTTAAAACAGTTTGAGTTTTCCAGAGATGTCAAGTTTTATGAAAATATTTTTCCTTATAAGACTGATTCTGGAAAAATTGATTACAAAAGTTTAAACCATATAAATTTCTTTGATCTTTATGATGACACAAGCATTGAGAATTCTAATATTAATAATAATAATAATAATAATAATAATAATAATAATGGAGTAGATCCCGATGATGAAGGGGGAACCACAACTACTCATGAACACTCCCCTGAGAAGGGATTAGATGACTCTTCTAGGATAGCTAGTGAGGTAGATCAAGTTGATCAGCCACCTAGCGGTTCTGATCTGAGAGGGAATGATCCCTCCCTTAGGGTTGAGGGTTCAAATGATGAGTATCATACCCCTGAGGGACATAGGATTCAACCTAGAAGGTCTGATAGGAATTCTGTGTTACCTAGGAGGTTTGATGAATATGTTATTGAAGGGAAGGTGAAATATGGTGTTGAAAAAGTTGTTAACTATTCTGTGTTATCTTCTGAAAATTATTCTTTTGTGTCTAGTCTTAATAAAACTTTTGAACCTAGTAGTTATTCAGAAGCCTCTAAAGATCCTAGATGGATAGAGGCTATGAATGATGAAATGGAAGCCCTCCATAGCAACCAAACTTGGGTTTTAACTGACCTTCCCAAAGGCAGAAAACCAATTGGTTGTAAATGGGTTTATAAAGTTAAATATAAAGCCAATGGAGAGGTTGAAAGGTTTAAAGCTAGGTTAGTAGCCAAGGGCTATAACCAGAGAGAAGGTCTAGATTTTGGAGAGACTTTCTCTCCTGTGGTTAAGATGGTTACAGTTAGGTGTTTGATTAGCTTAGCAGTCCAGAATTCTTGGCCTTTATATCAATTAGATATAAACAATGCTTTTTTATATGGGTCAATAGATGAGGATGTTTACATGTCATTGCCTGAGGGTTATTACTCAGATAATGAAACTAAGGTGTGTAAACTTGTAAAGTCCTTATATGGCCTTAAGCAGGCTCCAAGAAAATGGAATGAAAAGTTAACAAAAGTGTTGATTGATATGGGTTTCAAACAAAGTGTTTGTGACTACTCTCTATTTGTTAAGTCTGTTGGTAGTGTTTTTGTTGCATTACTTGTCTATGTTGATGATATTGTCATTACTGGAAATAATGACAATGAAATTCTTAAATGTAAAACACTACTTAAGACTCATTTTAAGATTAAAGATTTAGGAAAGCTTAAATACTTCCTTGGTATTGAGGTATTGTATGATAAAGGTGATGTTTGTTTGACCCAAAGGAAGTATTGCCTGGAGTTACTTAATGAGTTTGGCTATTTAGGCTGCAAACCCATTAACACTCCTATTGAACAAAGTTACATAGTTTCAGCAAAGGACTCTAAGCAGAGTACCTTGCTTGAAAATGTAACAGGCTATCAAAAATTGATAGGTAAACTAATCTATCTATCTTTGACTAGGCCTGATATTAGTTATAGTGTTCAGTTTTTGAGTCAATTCATGCACAAGCCAACAAAGTGTCACCAGCAGATAGCTTTAAGGTTGTTAAGATACCTGAAGCTATCTCCTGGAAAAGGCATTGTGTTTAAAAGATCTCAAAACTTTAACTTAAAAGGTTTTGTAGATGCTGACTGGGCTAAGTGCTTAGTCACCAGAAAATCTGTAACTGGCTTTGGTATATTTCTGGGAGACTGTTTGGTTTCCTGGAAAAGTAAAAAACAAAATACCATAGCTAGATCTTCTGCAGAGGCTGAGTATAGAGCCATGTGCTCAGCCACTTGTGAGTTAATCTGGCTTAAGAATCTGCTTAGTGAGTTACAGGTCAACTGTAACATGCCAGTAGATCTTTATAGTGATAGTAAAGCTGCTATATCTATTGCAGCAAATCCTGTCTTTCATGACAAAACCAAACATTTTGAGATTGATCTTCATTTTATGAGAGAAAAAATCTCAGATGGTATTATAAAGACCATTAAAGTCTCTTCTGATCAGCAGCTAGCTGATATATTTACTAAAGGGTTGAGTGTTGCTCAACATAATTTTCTATGTTCAAAATTAGGCATGAAAGATATGTTTAACATTTGAATTATGGGAGGGTGTTAAAAATAATGCCTTGTTACTAATTCATATGTTAAACTATTGTGGGCTTATTGAACTAATCATTGTGGGCTTATATTATAAGTTCATATGTTATAACTTATTGGGCTTATTATTCTTTCTAGTTTGTGGCTTTATTCTCAGGCTCATTCTCAGGCCCATGTGGTTGTATACGTGTGGAATTCTGATCGTTGGATTGCTGTGGAGATTATTAATCCTGATCGTTGGTTGAGCATCTCTGATGGATGGTTCTAGACTGAGCTATAAAAGCTCATTATTTGTGATATTTTTATTCATTCAGTATTATTTTTCTTTGTTGTCTTCTAGGGTTTCTCTCTGTATTTCACTTCGTTCATCTGCTTACATTTGTAAGTGTTTGTATCTTGTTTTGATCATCTGCTGATCTGAGTGATCAGCAGAAGACTCTGTATCATCTGGTTCATACAGTCTCAGAGATTTACTGAGACTGTTGGGTATCTTGGGGGGCACTATTTTTGGGTTGGTTAATATAGATTTTGGTCACCGTCTTTTGTCGCTATATCTTGTGTCTCTGTGTTTGATTCTTTTGTTGTTTGATTGTTATTGGTTGATTATTTTGAGAAACCCTAAATTTCTACAAAACACATCCAGCCAGTTAATGCCCATGCATTGCCACCCGTCCGGAGTTACGGCTAAGGAAACATTACTAACCACACTTAAAGGTTATTAAACCCCATAGCCTCCACATGTGAGAAGCTTGATCTTCTCCATTCCCAGCTAAAGATAACCCCTTGCAGCCCCATGCGAACCCTGTCCGCAAACATGCAGCACCTAGACTTCTCAAGAGAAAATAGGCTCGGGAACCTTGTAGATAAAGACTCGTATCCAATCCATACATCATGCCAAAAAAGAATTGATGATCCACAGCCCAAAATACGTTTTGATAATAGAACATAAGTTCACATTTGCTCCTCCCATCGAATCGGAAATGCTACCATTTTTACCTTCTCTAAAGAACACGTTATTAGGCATATCATCACGTAATTATAAATTCCTGTGCTTGTTAACCTCACTTAGATTTTCAAAGCTACAAAAGCTAGTGTAACGATTTCTTGGACCACGCCTTCCGCCTCTTCCTCCTCATTTAAGGGGTAACCGAAGAACTTTGTGTTGACCCAGAACTTGATTTTGCAGCGGATAAACAGATAATGAACACGCAAATATGATAGATACTAACTAGAATGATTTATATTATAATTGAATGATTAGAGTTTTGTACAAGTGAACAAGATAACAAAGGAATTCTGGAATGTTTCGACAAGAGGATTGTGTGTTGTGAGACAATCTTGATAACTGATTTTGTGCCTTGTCTTTGATATATATATTTTTCGAATGTTGTGTCTTTAATGAACCGTTGTGATGATTGTTCCCACCGGTTTGATATAAGACTTGGCGCCAAAAATAACCACCATAACCGTAGGGGTATTTTAGTCTTTTCAGTCTTGTTGCAGTCTTCGAAACATTCTGTTTAGACCAATATTGCTGCTGCTTTGCCTCTGTTTCTTTGATGCGATTAGATGTAAGTATGCAGCCTTGATCTTGTCCCTTGCAGCCGGTTTGTTGACCCATATGTTTAGTCTCTATACTATTAACTAATCTAATGATCTTATAATCGTTTTACAAAATACACATACTACACACATTACATACATATACATAAGTTTAATATTGACAACATATAAACATAATAAAGTTATATTTACAAATCAACACTTTGCAAGTCGCTTCACATTGTTTGCTGTATCTACTGTCATCTCTTCGTATGTTAATAATAAAATTTTCTTAGGGTGTTATAAACTGAAATTATGATACCCTTTCACTTGGTCCCAATAAGACCCATTTTGCATGATACCTTTACTGAACATCTTAAACGCCTCTTCCATCGTCATTTGACCACGCGATTTGTCTCTCAGTTTATTTGCATAGTGGAATAGAGACACTAAAACATCTTTGGGGTTTCTATATATATAAACAAAACGACAATCGCAATTAAGAATGGATTGAGGCAATGACGAGTATGGAATTTGGGTAGCAAAAAGGCGTTGAGAATGTGAATCTACATAATTAGGTGTTTTTTCTAAATATTTCGACTTCAATAAAAAGGTAAACATTTATGGAGGTTATAAGAGACAAGAAGAGGGTGTTTTAAAAGCCTTGAGCCATGTTGTGCCAGATTTAGGCAGTGTAGCCAAGTGATATCAGTTGGACGAGCTTCGAAAGTGTATTGTAAGGCCATCACAGTTTCTACTGACTGGTACCAAAAAGCCTTGGTGCACGTACATGTTTTCGGTCTAAAAGTTTTGCCAACCGTTCCAGCTTTAAATCAATAACAAGCGAGTTAGACCGCTTAAGGTAACAAAGAACTTCTGTTGATTCTGAAAAATGGAAATATGTGTATTTGATGGTAAGAAAATGCAGCTTATCATGTGTTTGAACATTGAAGGATGTATGAGCTTGAAGATTAAAAACAACAAAAAAAACAAGTAGATTGATCATATGCGGGATCTTTAACGATGATCTAACAGACAGCCCATCTTCAAAAGTAGTCAAGTAGATAACAGATGGCATAACTCATATATAGCATACTACCAACTACTTTTAAACGGATTTAAAGAAAGGTTATTCTTAACGCGCGCAGACAAGTTTCATAGAATATATGATATATCTATGAACTAATGAGCGTTAATCATAAGCATGCAACTATGCAAGCATGTGGATTTGGTAAATAAGAGCGTCAATGCAAAAATTAAAATACAACTCTTTTCTGAAACCAATTAGAAAGGAATATTAAGATCTTGATTCCCTATCAATGGTATACTTTCATAGCCAAACCTTAACAACAGGATGTTGCAGCAGGGCTCATTCCTGCACAAAATTAAAGCATTTCTTGAGGATCAATTGATGCTGCCATATCCCAAAGCCGACGACATTACCCACCATTTCGCAAAGCCCTTCTATCGTCGGAAGTAAAGAAACATGACTAAAGTAGTAAGTAGTGATCGACATTACCCACGTTTAACTTTGACTGTAAGATGTCTATTTTACATGTAAACCATTTGATATCTATATTTATTATTGTTGGACTTGATCTTAATGGGCTACAAGCTTATTGGATTAATGATCGGGTCAAGTCCAGAATGTTGATTGAGAATAAAGGAAACGTGCAGGAGATGGATTCAAAGAAGCAGATAAGGATAGAGTTATCTTTGAGTTTATCTTAGTTTGAATTTTGTATTTCAATTAGGATAGGTGTCATTGTCTTGCATTCCAAGTTATTTTTCTAGTATAAATAGATTAGAGTATTTGATGTAATTCACAAGTTGAACAAGTTTAGTTTTTCAAGTTTAATAAAATAGAGTCGTGGAGTTCCCACAGATCGGTTGCGTGTTCGTGTGCTTTATATCAATTGTTTCCAACAATTGGTATCAGAGCGAAAGTTAAAGAAGGTCCAGGGAAGTATAGTCGATCGGGGTGAAGAACCGATCAAAGGCGAAGCATCCGAACTTCAGTGGTTCCGGAAGATCAAGGCAGAAATCGATTGGGGTGAATAACCAATCGAAGATCAGCACCGAATCAGACTTGTTATAAGGAAAACAAGACTGAATAGTTGGTCGCATAGGACTTGATTATTAATCACTTGAAGAAGCGATGGCCGATGGAGAACAACCAAATAACGCACTTGCAAACGTAAGGGATCACCAAAACGTGCATCTGCAATGCCCGAAACTAACCACTACCAACTACTCGTCATGGTCGGTTGTGGTCAGGACAGTTTTGGGTGCGTATGGATTAGTCGAGACGATTGATCCAGTGACCGGAGGGGCTGTAGAAGATCGAAAAAATCAGACGGCATTGGCGTTGTTGTTTCAATCCTTGCCCGAGGACATATTATTGCAAGTTGCAAAATATAGCAAAGCACATGAAGTATGGGAAGCTATTCGGGTAAGATTTTTGGGAGCCGATCGGGTGCAAAAGGCCCGATTACATGTTTTGCGATCCGAACTTGATGCTTTGAAGATGAAAGATAATGAGTCCGTAGATGAGTTTGCCGGACGTATTAGTGCAATTGAAGGTCGTTTCAATAATCTCGGATGTAACAACCGGCAAAATTAAGGTAATTCCGTACTAATTAATTAAACGCGATTAACGTAACTAACTGTAATTATGTGCTGAATATTTAATTGAGGCCTTAGAAAGATAGGAATTCCCAAATAATGCATAGGAATGCATGAGTTTAATAGCAAAGCATGATAGGATCGTGCGCAGACAAAACTATCCGGTATGGACACTGGCGATTACCCGGTAAAACTGAAATAAGCGAAACGAACACCGGACACCCGGAATATAAAATAAATAATATTTTCACAAAATATTATGAGTTTTGGAAACCCAAAGCCATACGTAAAAGCTTAAAGCACGAATCTCCCGATAACGAATAAAGTGCGCGTACCGCACCCGATACGCGCGTAACACGTAAATTCACCCGACGGAAACCGAAATAAATTATCAGTAATGTAACTGGACATAATTTTATAAATATTAACGGTATTTTAATATTGAGGATAAACGCGACGAAAATTTGAGAAATACCCGGGCGGTACCCGGAAGGAACTAACTTAAACTTAATATAGAGAGATAATTAGCAAAGTGGACCCCACCAAGTACCCCATAGGGGCCGGCCATGGGCCCACTTGGGTGAGAGATTGTGTGGGATAGCTTCTTAATCCTTCCATATTATTGTTAATCATGAGGATGCATGTAATAAGATTGGACAAGAGAATTAACCCAATCATTTCTCCTCTCTCTCTCTCTTAAACTCGGCCAAACACCCTCCTAAATCCCCCAAAGATTTCATTTGTAATCTTACTAAATCCTTCCATATCTTCCATAATCTAGCTAAGATATTGAGTGATCTTGGAGATTTGAAAGAAGATTATATAGATACATACATACACCCACTTGAAGCAAAACACAAAAATTTCTTCTCCTCTTTTCTTCTTGGCCGTGGGTTTACACCCCTACATTAACAATTCTCTTTCAATTTTTATACTTCCAAATCACCTCTAGATCATCATCCTTCAAAACCCCTTCTTGTGTGTTAAGAGCTTGGAGCATAACCCACTTGGAAGAACACACTAAACCACACCCAAAATCCAAGATTTTGTCTTCCCTAGCCTTGAGCTAGTTGTAAGTCTTGCATTGTTTTATTAATTTAAATATTTTGTTTTTGTGCTATGATGCAAGTTGTACATTATGGGTAATAAAAATGAGTTCTAAAGAAGTAATGGGTTTTATTAAAAATGAAGATGAGAGAATAATATTATGATGGAAACTTAGTTATTTTTAATAAAAGTAATATTTTGATGAAAGTATAATAATAAGAACATGTTTGGATGATTGAAGATGAGAAAAGCAATATTTTGAAAAGTAACTTGAATATGATGAAAAGTGGTTTTAATCATCTTAGGATGATATAATAAAGTCATAAAAATATTAAAATGGATTAGAAAGCCATAGATGGAAAAACTAGTTCTTCAAAGTCCACTCACTTAGATGAGTAGAAATTTGATGTTTTGGGTAAAGATATGAAATAAACATGTTATTGGTATCTAGAATGGATTAGAAGAACTTTAAAAGTAAAAAGGAGTAAAAACAACTAAACATGGTGAAAATGATTCTTCAAAGTCCACTAAAGTGGAAGAAAAATAATAACCATGAAAGATTTAGGGAAAAATGCTACAAGTGTAAATTAAAGGATTTAAAATGACAACCTTGGAAACCAATGGACTAAAATGAATATTTTAGAAGTTATTGGACCAAGAACACAATGATGGAAATATTAGTGTCAAAAAGTGTAAGTAACGTTTTACAAGGTTGAATTGGTAAATAATAATAGCCTACTTGGGCATTTTAAGTAAAAAGTATATTTTTATAAAATGGACGTTTTATAAAAAAATAAATGGAGTAACGCGAGTATTTTATAAAGTAAGATTTTATAAAATAAATACTTGGAAAGACTTGTACAAAAATAAGGTACTTTTATGTAAATGGGAATATAAAAGTATCGGAAACGTTTTTGGTAACAAGTTGGACGAGTCGGACTAAAACGTGCATAATATATTTTTGCGAGAGATAAACGTTCGGAATCGGAAGTTGGAACAATACTTCCATAAGAACACGCAACGGGAATAAATATGAAAAACGCTAACTAACGAACTTAGTTGCACGAACCAACGTAAACGGACTTATTACGTCGAGATAAAAATATACATATATATTTTACGGAAATAAAATATATATAACAAGGGTGAAACGTGCGTAACACTTTCCTAAGTGTAGTAACAATATTCGTGGGAAAAGAGGAACATAACAAATTAAAAACGCTAAACGACGCATGAACTTAACAAGTAGTAGCCACGCGACGATATATGTACATATACTCGTTTCCGACGAAATTCTAGTATACCTATTTAAATGGGAAAATAGATATACGAGAAGGAAAACCGAGACGAGTAGATGAGATATATCTACGAACGCGTGGATACCGACGAGATTCTAGTACATTTATTTAAATGGGAAAATAAATGTACGGTGTGGTAAGTCTAGTCGGGCGTTAAGATTATGTTTCCAAACAACAAAGACTTAGCATATTTATTTAAATGGGAAAATAAATATGTGGCAAAGTAAGTCGGGTCGACTAATAAGAAAACACTTTATATTGAGCGAAAAGATCCTAAGTATAATTATTTGAATGGGAAAATAATTATACGTTGGGTGGAGTCGTGTCAAGTAAAATGTTGTACAAGTCATAAAGAATAATTATAAGAATAATATATGACTTGTAAGGAAAGGGTAATCCATCGCCATTGAACTTAGGATACGAAACTATTAAACGGGAATTGGGATAAAGACGTGGTCGGGAAGTTGGGTGTACAACTTGCCAAGGCACATACACCATAGGTGTAAGTGACTTATACGCCTAGAACCTTTGTAGGTACGGGATCACAAACTTTACTATTTTCTTTGAGCCAAGCACAGTTACAGGTGAGTCTCACGGCCCCATTTCTAAACTATTTAACGTTTTTACGGGGGAAAGATATGTTGGGATTGTATGACGGGTTGGATACTTGAGTAAAGATCGCCACTCGGGGTTGAGACCTCCCCACTATAATCATTTATTCAGGAATGAGAAACCAAAGGGATATTTGGATAGTACTATTGGTGCCTGACAAGGCCCACCCCTAATCGATAGCGTCGATTATGCATCGGCGTATGCCTGGGGTGCACTTATTCTGAAATAAAGTCGTAGGAATACCGAGTAACGACTTTGGGCGGGGGCATTATTAATTGTCTTGGTTTGGTTATAGGCTCAAGTAAATTGTAGGACTTTGCAACTCCTATAAATGTCATAACAAGGATATTCCCACTTTATAAAGACTTATTAAATTAAAACCTGTGAACTCACCAATATTTATATATTGACGATTTTCAAAACATATCTTTCAGGTAATTGATTGATGGAAGTTAGCATGGCGAGCAGGGTCGGGGATGTCTCCAAATCGGGCGTTGGAAATGTCGTGACGGGGTCTTATCTCTTTATTCCATGGATTTAGGGATAAAGGGAGAAGCCTCTTTATCGTTTTTCGAAAACAATTTATGATTATGTATTAACAATTTGACATGATTATTAGCATTAAATAAATGCCCGTTTTCTAATTAATATTGTGCTTTGCATTAATCTTGGCTTAATACTTTTGAACCGTCGCGCCACGTGTTTCCGCCTTAGACGTGGTGTGACAGAAAGTGGTATCAGAGCCAAGGTTATAGCGAATTAGCATTTTAAAAATCTAAACTATAACCGGAGATGGTTCAAAATCTTTCAAAGTAAATGCGAAACGCAATAAAATAAATTTTTCCAACGACCATTTGGGTATATGGAGATTCCGACCAAGCTAGCCATGGTAAGTATACGTATTATTTTTGTTAGAAGGTTAGGAAGAGAACCGTAGATATGTGCCTTAACTACCTAACGAATAATACTTAAATAGTAGTACGGTTTCTTTTGCCAGGATGTCGAACGCAGGGAGCGTAGCACCGAGCTACGACAGTAGCCTCCAGATCATCCCAGCACCACCAGCGGAGCCGATCGAGGTGGTGATACTCGATCCCGAGGACGATGAGATGGACGTTGACGTCGCCATGGAGGGCGCCGACGGAGATAGCTCCGACGAGACGGACCCTAGCGAGGACCCAGCGTGGGCCCCCGCTGGAGACGACATGGCCGCCGTGGCCGACCTACCAATGGCCGAGGCCGACTTGCCTCTAGTGCCATTCCAGGCAGCACCACTGCCAGCACTACCTATCCGCGCCGTCAGGGACTTCCCTGTAGGTTGCGCAGGTCCTTCGAGACCTATCCCTACACAGTCGGAGACTGTCGAGTCTCCATACGACCGACGCGCACCAGTCGACCGTGAGCCTTTACCCACCCCACCTATCCCCGTTCCCTCCGGCATGAGACTCGTGCCTGTCTGCCGGGGACACAACGGGTGGATATCCGACGACTTTGACGATGAGTCAACTGCATCGGTGGAGCACATTGCTGTGCCTATTCCACCAGCAGGCCAGGAGGAGCACGTCGCTCCGATGACAGGGCATGCTACCACCACCCCAGCCACCTTACCTACCATGCCCGAGCCCATACCACAGGATGGGCCAGCTTCTACTGGGCACATCCTTGAGGGCAGCTCAGCCCGCAGTTCTGAGTTGCACCGAGCAGGACTGGCAGCTCATGCCACTGCTAGCCCTCCTACCCCTACCACTGTGATGTCTACTCTTGAGTGGGTCACTGTCACCCAGCCACTCATGGTTCCACTCGCCGAGCTTATAGTTCCCACACCCCTATCCATGACACTACCCATCACCACTTTTCCCACACTACCACCCCTACCCGAGATGCTCCATACCCCACCACCTGCACCATTCACTATGGATGCAGGAGCCCCATTTGTGACACCCCCATTTGCACCGTATACTCTAGGTGCAGGAGACCCATACCAGGTACCACCCTACTGCTTCACTGGATTACCGGGCTTTGCCCCACCCTTCACCCCACTACCCATACCCGATATCGTCGGCCCGTCTCAGCCGACATACACTGACATCCCCGGGCCGTCGCAGCCCCACGGGATGGCCCCACTGTCAGGACCCGCATGGTCCACGGTGATCTCACTGGAGAGAGATTTCCAGACCCTCACCGACACGGTGCAGCGCACCGTGAGTCAGATGGAGCAGCAGGCCCAGCTCATGTGGGCCAGGATCATCGATGCCAGGGATGCACTGGAACATTATGCTGAGGAGCTGCTGAGCATGGATGCTCATTGTGGCCTTACGGGCGACGCACACTTTGCGCATCGCCAATTCTTGTACGATCGCATTATGGCGATCAGTATGACCATCAGCATGTGCGCACCTCAGTACCAGTACCAGCACCCGCCGCCGCCACCGCCACAGTAGCATCAGGGACGTTTTGGGAGATCACTCGCGGACATAGCAGTAGTAGTAGTAGTATGATAGCACAGCATGGGTTATAGCACCCATCTGCATTTTTTTTGCCTAGCCGAGCGGGATTGTGCCGGCATATGACATTATATTTCTAGTGTATTTCAAAGAGCAATGTAAGAGGAAGGTATCCTCGGTTTTTGTTATTATGAACAAATCATTGTACTTGGTATTGAAATTAATGAAAGTTTTGTTATGGTAAAATATGTGTTGTGATTATCTACGATTATTATTACTTATTCTGTTTATGTTGTGATTGCGTGTTGTTGTTATGGTGATTATTGTGTTCATATGTTGTGTGGTTGTTTATACTATATATGTGATGATATTGTATGAATGATTGTTGGAAATTAACCTTTGATATTGGTTATTGAAGAAACATGGCACCAGCCACAAGAAGAAACAGTGGGAATGAAAGACTACCCACGACACCTGAAGAGCTTGAAACCCTAGTTTCGGGACGTATCGCTCAGGCTCTCGCAGAACACAATGCCACGCGCACCGAAAGGTCGCGAGACCGAACCGGGAGCGACAGACGCGAAACCTCCCCTACTGGTAAGAAGACGTCGGGTATATGCGACAGGAGTCTTCGTGAAAACTCCTACCTTATATTTAACATTGCTTTGTTATTGCAGAAACGGCCTCACGAGAACGTGGCTGCACGTTTAAAGCTTTCCTGGACTGCAAACCACTGAATTTCAGCGGCACTGAAGGTTCTGTCGGACTAGTCAAATGGTTCGAGAAAACCGAAGCTGTGATTCGTATTAGCAGCTGTACCCCGCGACAGGCTGTCATGTATGCCACCAACCTGTTTCTGGACCAAGTTCTGACCTGGTGGAACAACCAAGTGCAGACACTGGGAGATGATGCTGCTTACTCCTTATCATGGTTGGAGTTGAAAGAACTAATGATCGCCGAGTACTGTCCGGCAAGTGAAGTGCAGAAGCTAGAGACTGAGTTCTGGAACCTCACCATGGTTGGACCGGACGTAGCTGGATACACGTCCAGATTCCATGACCTCTCCCGGTTAGTGCCTCGCCTGGTCACCCCGGAAAGCAAAAAGGTGGAAAGATACCTCTTCGGACTGGCACCACAGATACGCGGCATGGTCACTGCCTCCAAGCCTACAACCATGCGTGAAGCTATCGACCTCGCTTTAAGCCTCACTGAAGACGCCATCCGAATGGGCACGCTAATCCGGAAAGTGTCAGGGTTGAAGCTTACTGAGTCCAGCAGTGTTGAGGGTAAGAATCTGGGTACAAGTTCAGTCGTTGGGTCAAGTGAACAGGGAAATAGGCCAAGGTTTGGGAAGCGTAAGCGCGATGAAAGGAAGAAGGATGGATCATCAGGTTCAGGGAAGAAAGGAAAAGGGTATGTAGCCACTGGACGCGGAAATAATGGAAAGCAAGGTTATCAGGGCAAGAACGAAGTAATCTGCGGTAAGTGCCGTCGTTCGGGGCACAAGACTGAAGACTGCAGATCAGGAGCGCCAAAGAACAGTGGAGCGAGGCCCTGTTTCTCATGTGGATCGCTCGATCATTGGAAGAGGGACTGCCCCAAACTTAACAACCAAGCCCGTGGGCGAGCGTTCGTGATTGGTGCCGGTGACGCACGACAAGACCCTAATGTGGTCACTGGTACGTTCCCTCTAAATGGTCATTATGCTTCAGTATTGTTTGATACTGGCGCTGATTTTAGCTTCGTATCTGTCGAATTTAAAAGATTACTTGGTTTAAAGACTAGTAAGCTAGACACACCATATTCTATCGAACTAGCTAACGGTAAGACTATAGAAACTCGAGAGGTAGCAAAGGATTGTAAGTTAGATCTCTGCGGTCACGAGTTTGACATTGATCTATTGCCAGTCGTACTGGGTAGCTTTGACATAGTCATTGGCATGGATTGGCTATCCGCACACCGCGCCACCGTCGTGTGCAATGACAAAGTAATTCAAGTTCCCCTCGCGAGCGGTGAAACCCTATCGATCCAAGGGGAAAGGCGTGGAACGCCATTGAGAATTATTACCAGCATGAAAGCCAGGAAGTGCCTAAGGAAAGGTCTCGTCGCATTCTTGGCGCACGTGGTAGACAAGAAGGCTGACGAGCGAAAACTAGAAGACATTCCGATAGCCAGGGACTTTCCAGATGTGTTCCCAGAAGATTTGCCGGGATTGCCACCACCCCGACAAGTCGAGTTTCGTATCGACCTTGTTCCAGGAGCAGCACCTGTAGCGCGATCGCCATATCGCCTAGCTCCTTCAGAAATGCAGGAATTGTCTGAACAACTGCAAGAGTTGTTGGACAAAGGTTTCATAAGACCAAGCTTCTCACCTTGGGGAGCTCCCGTCTTATTCGTGAAGAAGAAGGATGGCACTTTTCGAATGTGCATTGACTATCGGGAACTGAACAAGCTAACTATTAAAAATCGCTATCCTCTTCCCAGGATCGACGATTTGTTTGATCAGCTTCAAGGATCCAGTTTCTACTCCAAGATCGACCTAAGGTCCGGTTATCATCAGTTACGTATTCAAGAAGAAGACGTGCCAAAAACAGCATTCAGGACTCGTTATGGGCACTATGAGTTTCTGGTTATGCCTTTCGGTTTAACTAACGCACCAGCTGTTTTCATGGACTTGATGAACCGAGTGTGCAAACCATACTTGGACAAATTTGTTATTGTCTTCATTGATGACATCTTGATCTACTCACGCACGAAGGAGGAACACGAGGAACATCTCCGATTAATCCTCGAGGTACTTCGCAAAGAGAAGCTCTACGCTAAGTTTTCAAAATGTGATTTTTGGATTCGAGAGGTTCACTTTTTAGGCCACGTGGTGAACGAAAGGGGTATACATGTCGATCCCGCCAAGAGCGAAGCAATCAAGAATTGGGACGCCCCTAGGACGCCTACTGAAGTACGACAATTTCTTGGCCTTGCGGGTTACTACAGAAGGTTCATCGAGAACTTTTCTAAAATAGCACAGTCCTTAACCATGCTAACCCAAAAGGATAAGAAGTTTGAATGGACGGAAAAGCAGGAAGCAGCCTTTCAGTTGCTGAAGGATAAGTTATGTGGCGCACCAATACTATCACTCCCCGATGGTACAGAAGACTTCGTAGTTTACTGTGACGCCTCTCATCAGGGATTGGGTTGTGTATTGATGCAGCGAGAGAAGGTCATAGCCTATGCTTCCAGACAGCTAAAACTTCACGAGAAGAATTACACCACACATGATCTGGAACTAGGAGCCGTGGTTTTCGCACTCAAGATATGGAGACACTATCTGTACGGAACCAAATGTACGATCTTCACTGATCACAAAAGTTTACAGCACATCTTTGACCAGAAGGAATTGAACATGCGACAACGGCGATGGGTCGAATTATTGAACGATTACGATTGTGAGATAAAGTACCATCCCGGGAAGGCAAACGTCGTAGCCGATGCCTTGAGTCGCAAGGAACGGGTTAAGCCACTGCGTGTCCGAGCTTTGGGTCTAACCATTCACACGAACCTGACTGACCGGATTCGTGAAGCTCAAACTAACGCTCTTAAACCCGAGAATGTCAAGGGAGAAAGGTTGCGGAAGATGGTTGAGTCACTGGAGTCAAAAGCGGATCAAGCTCTGTATTTCATGAATAGAATTTGGGTACCAGTATACGGTGGATTGCGTGAACTGGTATTAGCCGAAGCCCACAGTTCACGATATTCAGTTCACCCCGGAGCAGACAAGATGTTCCATGACTTGAAGGAATTTTACTGGTGGCCAAATTTCAAGAGAGATATAGCGGCGTATGTTGCGCGATGTTTGACTTGCGCAAAGGTCAAGGCCGAGCACCAGAGACCATCCGGATTGCTCCAGCAACCGGAAATACCAGAATGGAAATGGGAAAGAATCACTATGGACTTCATCACCAAATTGCCCAAGACAACAAGCGGCCATGACATGATCTGGGTAATCGTTGATCGATTGACAAAATCTGCACACTTCCTCCCCATTCGCGAAACGGATAAGTTGGAGAAACTGACCCGTTTGTACATTAAGGAAGTTGTGTCAAAGCACGGTGTACCTATTTCTATCATCTCCGATCGAGATAGTCGTTTCACCTCAAGATTTTGGGAAAGTCTGAATAAAGCCCTAGGTACTCGCCTTGATATGAGTACCGCATATCATCCACAAACCGATGGTCAGAGTGAACGAACCATCCAGACCCTGGAGGATATGCTACGGGCATGCGCAATCGATTTCAGCGGAAATTGGGATACTCACTTGCCACTGGTAGAGTTTTCGTATAACAACAGCTACCACACGAGCATTCAAGCTGCACCTTTTGAAGCTCTATATGGACGCAAGTGCAGATCGCCTCTATGTTGGGCCGAAGTTGGCGAAAAGCAACTTACCGGGCCCGAAATTGTTCAAGAAACGACGGATAAGGTCTTTCTGATTAGAGAACGTCTCAAAGCGGCACGTGACCGACAGAAAAGCTACGCAGACATGAGGAGGAAGCCCTTGGAATTTCAAGTCGGAGACAGGGTCCTACTAAAGGTGTCACCTTGGAAAGGTGTCGCGCGTTTCGGGAAACGCGGAAAACTAAACCCACGATATGTTGGACCATTTGAAATCCTGTCCAGAGTAGGCCCCGTGGCATACAAGCTCAAGTTACCACAAGAACTTAACGGTGTACACGACACGTTCCACGTGTCGAACTTGAAAAAGTGCTTATCCGACGAAACCCTCATCATCCCCGCAGACGAAATCCACATTGACGACAAGTTACACTTCGTCGAAGAACCAGTCGAAGTAACCGATTGGAAGGTCCAAAAACTAAGACGCAGTAAGATCAGATTGGTCAAAGTGCGTTGGAATGCCAAGCGTGGACCGGAGTTCACATGGGAAAGGCTGGACCAGATGAAGCAAAAGTATCCCGCCCTATTTAAGAAGACCCCTATACCGGAGAGCTCAAAGTGAATTCCGGGACGGAATTCTCTTAACGGGGGGAGAATGTAACAACCGGCAAAATTAAGGTAATTCCGTACTAATTAATTAAACGCGATTAACGTAATTAACTGTAATTATGTGCTGAATATTTAATTGAGGCCTTAGAAAGATAGGAATTCCCAAATAATGCATAGGAATGCATGAGTTTAATAGCAAAGCATGATAGGATCGTGCGCAGACAAAACTATCCGGTATGGACACTGGCGATTACCCGGTAAAACTGAAATAAGCGAAACGAACACCGGACACCCGGAATATAAAATAAATAATATTTTCACAAAATATTATGAGTTTTGGAAACCCAAAGCCATACGTAAAAGCTTAAAGCACGAATCTCCCGATAACGAATAAAGTGCGCGTACCGCACCCGATACGCGCGTAACACGTAAATTCACCCGACGGAAACCGAAATAAATTATCAGTAATGTAACTGGACATAATTTTATAAATATTAACGGTATTTTAATATTGAGGATAAACGCGACGAAAATTTGAGAAATACCCGGGCGGTACCCGGAAGGAACTAACTTAAACTTAATATAGAGAGATAATTAGCAAAGTGGACCCCACCAAGTACCCCATAGGGGCCGGCCATGGGCCCACTTGGGTGAGAGATTGTGTGGGATAGCTTCTTAATCCTTCCATATTATTGTTAATCATGAGGATGCATGTAATAAGATTGGACAAGAGAATTAACCCAATCATTTCTCCTCTCTCTCTCTTAAACTCGGCCAAACACCCTCCTAAATCCCCCAAAGATTTCATTTGTAATCTTACTAAATCCTTCCATATCTTCCATAATCTAGCTAAGATATTGAGTGATCTTGGAGATTTGAAAGAAGATTATATAGATACATACATACACCCACTTGAAGCAAAACACAAAAATTTCTTCTCCTCTTTTCTTCTTGGCCGTGGGTTTACACCCCTACATTAACAATTCTCTTTCAATTTTTATACTTCCAAATCACCTCTAGATCATCATCCTTCAAAACCCCTTCTTGTGTGTTAAGAGCTTGGAGCATAACCCACTTGGAAGAACACACTAAACCACACCCAAAATCCAAGATTTTGTCTTCCCTAGCCTTGAGCTAGTTGTAAGTCTTGCATTGTTTTATTAATTTAAATATTTTGTTTTTGTGCTATGATGCAAGTTGTACATTATGGGTAATAAAAATGAGTTCTAAAGAAGTAATGGGTTTTATTAAAAATGAAGATGAGAGAATAATATTATGATGGAAACTTAGTTATTTTTAATAAAAGTAATATTTTGATGAAAGTATAATAATAAGAACATGTTTGGATGATTGAAGATGAGAAAAGCAATATTTTGAAAAGTAACTTGAATATGATGAAAAGTGGTTTTAATCATCTTAGGATGATATAATAAAGTCATAAAAATATTAAAATGGATTAGAAAGCCATAGATGGAAAAACTAGTTCTTCAAAGTCCACTCACTTAGATGAGTAGAAATTTGATGTTTTGGGTAAAGATATGAAATAAACATGTTATTGGTATCTAGAATGGATTAGAAGAACTTTAAAAGTAAAAAGGAGTAAAAACAACTAAACATGGTGAAAATGATTCTTCAAAGTCCACTAAAGTGGAAGAAAAATAATAACCATGAAAGATTTAGGGAAAAATGCTACAAGTGTAAATTAAAGGATTTAAAATGACAACCTTGGAAACCAATGGACTAAAATGAATATTTTAGAAGTTATTGGACCAAGAACACAATGATGGAAATATTAGTGTCAAAAAGTGTAAGTAACGTTTTACAAGGTTGAATTGGTAAATAATAATAGCCTACTTGGGCATTTTAAGTAAAAAGTATATTTTTATAAAATGGACGTTTTATAAAAAAATAAATGGAGTAACGCGAGTATTTTATAAAGTAAGATTTTATAAAATAAATACTTGGAAAGACTTGTACAAAAATAAGGTACTTTTATGTAAATGGGAATATAAAAGTATCGGAAACGTTTTTGGTAACAAGTTGGACGAGTCGGACTAAAACGTGCATAATATATTTTTGCGAGAGATAAACGTTCGGAATCGGAAGTTGGAACAATACTTCCATAAGAACACGCAACGGGAATAAATATGAAAAACGCTAACTAACGAACTTAGTTGCACGAACCAACGTAAACGGACTTATTACGTCGAGATAAAAATATACATATATATTTTACGGAAATAAAATATATATAACAAGGGTGAAACGTGCGTAACACTTTCCTAAGTGTAGTAACAATATTCGTGGGAAAAGAGGAACATAACAAATTAAAAACGCTAAACGACGCATGAACTTAACAAGTAGTAGCCACGCGACGATATATGTACATATACTCGTTTCCGACGAAATTCTAGTATACCTATTTAAATGGGAAAATAGATATACGAGAAGGAAAACCGAGACGAGTAGATGAGATATATCTACGAACGCGTGGATACCGACGAGATTCTAGTACATTTATTTAAATGGGAAAATAAATGTACGGTGTGGTAAGTCTAGTCGGGCGTTAAGATTATGTTTCCAAACAACAAAGACTTAGCATATTTATTTAAATGGGAAAATAAATATGTGGCAAAGTAAGTCGGGTCGACTAATAAGAAAACACTTTATATTGAGCGAAAAGATCCTAAGTATAATTATTTGAATGGGAAAATAATTATACGTTGGGTGGAGTCGTGTCAAGTAAAATGTTGTACAAGTCATAAAGAATAATTATAAGAATAATATATGACTTGTAAGGAAAGGGTAATCCATCGCCATTGAACCTAGGATACGAAACTATTAAACGGGAATTGGGATAAAGACGTGGTCGGGAAGTTGGGTGTACAACTTGCCAAGGCACATACACCATAGGTGTAAGTGACTTATACGCCTAGAACCTTTGTAGGTACGGGATCACAAACTTTACTATTTTCTTTGAGCCAAGCACAGTTACAGGTGAGTCTCACGGCCCCATTTCTAAACTATTTAACGTTTTTACGGGGGAAAGATATGTTGGGATTGTATGACGGGTTGGATACTTGAGTAAAGATCGCCACTCGGGGTTGAGACCTCCCCACTATAATCATTTATTCAGGAATGAGAAACCAAAGGGATATTTGGATAGTACTATTGGTGCCTGACAAGGCCCACCCCTAATCGATAGCGTCGATTATGCATCGGCGTATGCCTGGGGTGCACTTATTCTGAAATAAAGTCGTAGGAATACCGAGTAACGACTTTGGGCGGGGGCATTATTAATTGTCTTGGTTTGGTTATAGGCTCAAGTAAATTGTAGGACTTTGCAACTCCTATAAATGTCATAACAAGGATATTCCCACTTTATAAAGACTTATTAAATTAAAACCTGTGAACTCACCAATATTTATATATTGACGATTTTCAAACATATCTTTCAGGTAATTGATTGATGGAAGTTAGCATGGCGAGCAGGGTCGGGGATGTCTCCAAATCGGGCGTTGGAAATGTCGTGACGGGGTCTTATCTCTTTATTCCATGGATTTAGGGATAAAGGGAGAAGCCTCTTTATCGTTTTTCGAAAACAATTTATGATTATGTATTAACAATTTGACATGATTATTAGCATTAAATAAATGCCCGTTTTCTAATTAATATTGTGCTTTGCATTAATCTTGGCTTAATACTTTTGAACCGTCGCGCCACGTGTTTCCGCCTTAGACGTGGTGTGACATCGGATCAGTTCTAGAACCCGAAGTTCTAGTACGGAAACTATTTAACTCATTGCCAATCCGATTCCTACCGATTGTTGCCTGAATTGAGCAATCAGAGGACTTGGAAACCATGCCTTTTGAAGAAGCTATCGGGAGGTTAAAAGCTTTTGAAGATCGTGTTCGTCTCTATGCCGGTAATGAAGGCGATACTTATGGGAAGCTGTTGTTTTCAAGGACTGAAAGCCAAATCAAACAAAACCGGTTTGATAACCGAAAGACACAAGGGAGAGGTCGAGATGGTTCTAACTCAGACACGCGAGGCCGAGGACGAGGTCGCGGAAGAGGAAACGGTAAAGGAAGAGGTCAAGGAAATAACCCGAATAATAACAAAGGTTACAACAGCCATGGTCGTGACAAGAGTTCGGTTCGTTGTTACAATTGCAATGAATACGGGCATTTCGCATGGGAGTGTCCGAAGCCGAAGAACCAACAAGATAATCCAACTCAAGATGTTAAAGAAGGAGACGAGTTACTGATGGCCTCGGTTATTCTTGGAGATGAAGAAATTACTCTCAATGAAGAGAAGGTGCATCCAAAGTTGTATCTTAGTGATCATAAAACCGAAGAAACATGGTACCTTGACAACGGGGCTTCAAATCATATGACGGGCGACAAAACCCACTTCGCAGAGATTGACTACAACATAAATGGTTTAGTCAAGTTTGGAGACGGGTCCACGGTTCGCATTGAAGGCAAAGGAACCATAATTTTTTAGTGCAAGAATGGTGAACAAATAATTATGGAAGACGTTTATTACATCCCGAAGTTGAGCAGCAATATTCTTAGTCTCGGACAGTTGACTGAGATTGGTTGCAAAATCATTATGATGGATGAGTATCTTTGGTTATACGAGTATGACGGAGGTCGTCTTTTGATGAAGGTTCCTCGTTCTAAAAACCGCTTATACAAGAGAGAGCTCAAAACTGGTAAGGCTACATGTTTATTAAATGTTTTAACTAATGAAGCTTGGTTGTGGCATGCCCGATTAGGACATTTGAATTTTCAGTCAATAAGCCTAATGTCGAGAAAACAACTCGCAAAAGGTTTACCGTATATAAGGCAAGAATCAAAAATATGTGATGCTTGTATGCGTGGAAAACAAGCACGGCACCCATTCTCGAAGTCGAGTGATTACAGAGCTAAAAAGCCTCTTGAATTAGTTCATACGGATTTATGCGGTCCAATTACGCCCTCAACACGGGGAGGAAGTCGCTATATTATGCTATTGGTGGATGACTATAGCAGATTCATGTGGCTATATACCTTGAAACAAAAGAGCGATGCGTTGACTATGTTCAAGAAATTTAAAGCAGAAGCCGAGCTACAAAGCGGGTACAAGGTAAAGGCGTTAAGAAGCGATAGAGGGGGAGAGTTTCTCAATAAACTCTTCAATGAATTCTGCAGTGAAGCAGGCATAAAAAGATTATTTTCGGCTCCCTACACGCCTCAACAAAACGGTGTTGTAGAGAGACGAAATCGGACCATGTTGAACATGATGAGAAGCATGCTTAAGGCCATGAAGATGCCTCAAAATTTGTGGGGAGAAGCCGCAAGACATGTCGCTTACTTGATTAACCAGCAACCAACAAAAGCGGTGAAGGACGCAACTCCGTTCGAAGTGTGGATGGGAAAAAAACCCGACTTTAAGTATCTTCGTGTGTTTGGGTGTCGAGGATACATGACAACACCCCCGGTAGGTGTGACGAAGCTAGATGATCGAGGTCTTGAAGTTGTTTATTTCGGAAAAGAGCCCGGGAGTCCCTCGTACCGGGTATATGACCCGGTTAGTAAGAAAGTGTACGAAAATCGTAATGTCAATTTTGATGAAGATGTTGGTTATGATTGGTCCAAAACAACAAGTGATGTAACTGCTTGGATCGAATTTCAAATTTTAGAACAAGATTGTGTGGGACAAAATTCAACAGAACCAATACAAATGGGTAATATTAATCATGAAGGGCATATGCAAGCCTCATCAAGTGAGTCTAGTCAAGTTAGTCTCGATACTCCAATAGTTAATGAAGAAGATCACTTTGAGACAGAAACTGAAGAAAACGAGGAACCCGTATCAACTACGCCACTTCGAAGATCAACTCGACAACCGGTATTACCAAAGCACTTCAACGAGTTTGTCATGTTACAAGAAAAGATGCAAACTCTCTTGATGCTTGAAGGTGAACCAGCAAATTACATGGAGGCTAAAGATCACAAAGAATGGAAGGTTGCTATGGATGTTGAATTAATCTCTATAAATAAGAATAAGACTTGGCACCTCTGTTCGTTACCGAAGGGATGCAAAGCTATAGGGTTGAAATGGGTTTATAAAATAAAACGTGATGCAAACGGGTCAATCACGAAGCACAAGGCGAGGTTGGTAGCGAAGGGCTACGTATAGGAGCAAGGGGTGGACTTTGATGAAGTGTTCGCACCCGTCGCAAGGCTCGAAACCATTCGGTTAATACTAGCAGTGGCAGCTCAAAGATCTTGGCTCGTATACCATTTGGACGTCAAGTCGGCGTTTTTAAACGGGATCTAAAAGAAGAAGTATATGTGAAACAGCCGGATGGCTATGTAGTCGAAGGCAAGGAAGAGATGGTATATCGGCTATCTAAAGCATTATATGGGTTGCGACAAGCTCCACGTGCTTGGAACGAGAAACTTGACACAACGTTGAAAGAGTTAAAGTTTGCTCGATGTCCGCATGAGTCCGCTGTGTACAAGAGGTGTGATGGTGATTCATTAATTATAGTCGGAATCTATGTAGATGATTTGATAATCACCGGTTCAAGTCATAAGGAAATCGAAGCATTCAAAAGGCAAATGAAGAGCAAATTTGATATGCAAGACTTGGGTCTCTTAACCTATTACTTGGGTTTGGAAGTATGTCAAAAGAATGGTATGATCACAGTAAAGCAAGAGAGTTATGCTAAGAAGATTTTGAAGCTAGCTGGGATGGATGAATGCAATTCTTCTCGATATCCAATAGAAGCAAGATTGAATGTGACTAAAGACGAAGAAGGGGAGCCTGTTAATGCAACCGAGTACCGAAAGCTCATCAGGAGTTTGAGGTATTTGACCCACACGAGACCCGATCTAAGTTACGCGGTTGGTATTGCAAGTCGCTACATGCAAGAACCGAAAAAATCACATTTTCTAATTGTCAAGCAAATGTTAAGATATTTGAAGGGTACCATCGGGTTTGGATTATGTTATAGATCCGACAAAGAAGCTAAGTTGGTTGGATATTGCGACAGTAGTCATGGCACGGATCAAACCGATGGTAAGAGTACAACGGGTATGGCGTTTTATATTGGTAATTCGTTAATATCATGGAACTCGCAAAAACAACAAACGGTGGCGTTATCTTCGTGTGAAGCGGAGTTCATGGCAGCCACATCCGCGGCGTGTCAAGCTTTGTGGTTAAGAGGTTTGTTGAGCAATTTGACTGGTCGAGATGAAGAGGTGGTGAAGTTACGAGTCGATAACAAATCGGCAATTGCTTTAATGAAAAACCCCGTATTTCATGGACGTAGTAAGCGTATCAATACGAGGTATCACTTCATTCGTGAGTGTATAGAACGGGGAGAAATCGAAGTTGAGTATGTTAGTGGGAGCGAGCAAAAGGCGGACATTCTAACAAAGGTGTTGCCTAGAATGAAGTTCGAAGAAATGCGCGAGTTACTCGGCATGGTAGATCTTGGTGGCACGCATCAAGATTAAGGGGGAGATTGTTGGACTTAATCTTAATGGGCTACAAGCTTATTGGATTAATGATCGGGTCAAGTCCAGAATGTTGATTGAGAATAAAGGAAAGGTGCAGGAGATGGATTCAAAGAAGCAGATAAGGATAGAGTTATCTTTGAGTTTATCTTAGTTTGATTTTTGTATTTCAATTAGGATAGGTGTCATTGTCTTGCATTCCAAGTTATTTTTCTAGTATAAATAGATTAGAGTATTTGATGTAATTCACAAGTTGAACAAGTTTAGTTTTTCAAGTTTAATAAAATAGAGTCGTGGAGTTCCCACAGATCGGTTGCGTGTTCGTGTGCTTTATATCAATTGTTTCCAACAATTATCAGGTTTATCTATCAATTAAATTCCGTAATTCAAACAAACAATTTCATACTAAATAAATACACATGCGAGTTTTGCTCCCATGTTTCAAAGCTACATAAAAAAAGAGATAGTTTGATGACAATCCTTCCGAGAATGTCGGATCGCGATCGGTACAAGACGGATACTTGGTATGATGTTCCATTCAAGAAGGGAAAGGGTACGCAACGTCAACAGCAGTCTCGCGAGAAGGAAAAGGATACAGGCGTGAAGTTCTTCGTTTCTAATCTCCCAGAGGAGTGCTCTTCGTCCGATTTGGTTAGCGTCTTGAAGGGTTTTGGTGACGTGCAGGGTACATACATAGCACGTAAATACGATCGGTTGGGTAAACGTTTTGGCTTTGTTACGTTCAATAGAGGTCGGAATTGGGAAGATTTAGCGGCTGCATTGAAAGACGTCTGGATCGGATCGTACAAACTTTTTATAGCCCCGGCTAGATTCGTTGACGGGAAAGAGATTCCAAGAATAGAGGAAAAGGTTTGGCAACCAGTCAAGGGAAAGGAGGTTCGGGAGGAGGGTGAGGTGGACGTCAATGAACGACCAACGGTTACAGTTGATGCTCCTATGGGAGATAAAAGATCGTTTGTGGATACTCTGCTGAATAAGGAGTCGAAGCATGTTGATATTTTGGAAATAAAGGTTGAACCTTCTGCTGCCGTGTTCGGGGAATGGTATGATCGGGCTTTGGTGGTACATTTGAAGAACATGGAAGCTCTAACGAGTATGAGAGCCTGGTTTAAGAGTATTTGTGAAGAAAAAATAAAGATCAAGTATGTTGGTGGTCTTTGTGTATTACTGGTTTTTGCTAACAGAGAGGCTAAGATGGGGTTTGTGACTAAGAAGGATGCATGGGATGTGCATGTGGATATGATTGAAGAGTGGTATGGACAAACTTTCAAGGTGCCAAGGATTGCGTGGCTGAAAATTCGTGGCGTACCACTAAGTCTTTCCTGCACTAAGGTGTTTCATGAAGTTGCTTTATCCTTCGGTTCAATAGTACAACCGGCAATATTTCCAGAGGAGGATGGGGATTTGTCGGTTGCTTGCGTGGGTATTCTACGTGAACAAATGGACAGGGTGAATCAGAAGGTGAAAGTGTTATGGAAAGCAGCAAAATTTGAGGTGTTGGTTGAGGAAGAATTGGCCGACTGGATCCCGGATTGTTTGATGGATTTAGAGGAAGAGGAGACCATGGAAGAAGAGGTAAGCGCTCCTGTTAGTGACCCGATTATTGTAGAAGAATTTGATTTGAATGTGGCTCAAGATGACAACATGGTTAACTGTGAGTTGGAAAGCAATGATAAAGTCGTAGAAGCGAACGTTGATCAGACGCTTATAGGAGAAAAAAATACGACTTTTAAAAAAAGAAAAGGATTTAGTAGAAAGAAAGGGACCAGGAATAAATCGGCTTCTCCGGTTGCTAATGATAGACCGAAAAAACGACAACGTGATGGGGAGGATTTGTTCGATATTGATCGTTTCATCTATACAGTTAACAAAGGACAATCGGCATTGGAGAAGGATGCTGGTGATTCGGATACTAGAGTCCAACAACAGAAGTGTGGGGTGGATAATGTGGCAGTGGGTATGGAAGACAATGGTGATGTGGAGATGAATGATCTTGGTCCGGATCGGGTGTTGGAGGAATGTAGCGCGGTGAATAAAGAGACAATGATAACTGTTGATACGGCGAACTCCTTGGGAGTAAAAAATATGGAGTGTTTTTCTGATACGTTGGCTCAAGTTATTACTAAGGAAGGTTTTCAAGTCGTTGATCAATGAATTTTCTCTCCGTTAACATTCGTGGACTGGGGCATGATGACAAAGGTAAGTGGATTCGAAACTTGAGAATTGCTAACGATATTGGTTTTATTATGCTTCAAGAGACCCAATTTGCGTCTCTTGAGGGTATTGATCTAGGAAGGTTCTGGGGTAGAGGAAACTTTGATTTTGAGTGGGTTGGAGCCACTGGCAGGTCGGGTGGGTTACTCTCTCTATGGGATTCGAAGCGTTTTGTGGTTTCTAGGGTGGTGAAGAATCGATATTTCTTGTATCTTAATGGTATCTCTAAAGAAAATGGCAAGGCTTTTACGATTGTTAACGTGTACGCACCGCAAAAGCTTAGAGACAAAAGGTTATTGTGGGCTGATCTTGAAAGTATAATTGAGCTTGATAATGTTTATTGGGTGGTGGCCGGGGATTTTAATTGTGTACGGGATCGGTCTGAACGAAGGAATTCAAAATTTAACCCTTTGGTTGCTAATGAGTTTAATGATTTCATTGATAAGGTTCACTTACATGAATATGCATTAAAAGGGAGGAAGTTCACGTTTGTTTCAGGTAATAAATGTAGCAGAATTGATCGTTTATTTGTGTCATGGAATGTTATCAGCGAATGGCCTAATGCGGAGTACCGGGCTCTTGCGAGGGAGGAATCGGATCATTGCCCGTTAGTTCTGAAAGTTGAAGCGCGGAATTTCGGACCAAAACCGTTTAGGTTTTTTTGATTCATGGCTTCAAAGGGAAGGTTTAAATGATGTTGTGGAGAGGGTTTGCGCTGATGATATTTGGCGTCTTGGTAAGGGTTCGCTACAATTGGGTTTGCTGGCTAAGATGAAGCGCTTGAAAGCCAACATTCTTGAATGGAAAAATGGTTGGACGGTCAACGAGTTGGAGGAAGTAGAGAGTTTAAAAGCTGAATTAAGAGAGTTAGACGAGATTGTGGAGGTTAGGGATCTGACCGAAGCCGAGACATGGGTTTTTGATGAGTCAAAGCTTCGAATTCAGGAGCTGGGGAATATGATTAAGAGGGACACAAAACAAAAAGCTCGAGTTCGTTGGGCTCGGAAGGGGATGAGAACACAAGTTTTTTTCATGGATGTATTAATATGCGAAGGGTGGCTAATAACATACCGGGTTTGCACGTCGATGGTAAATGGATTTTCAAACCGACTGAAGTTAAAAAAGAGGTGTATAAATTTTTCAGGAGCCATTTTGTTGAGGAGTTGGTTGTTAGACCGACGTTGGAGTGTCAAGGGATTGGCAAATTGAGTTCTATAGAAGCCGATTCTTTGATATCTCCTTTTTCTGAAGCGGAGGTTAAAGAGGCTGTGTTCGAGTGTGGGAGTGACAAGGCTCCGGGTCCGGATGGTTTTAACTTCCGGTTTTTTAAGCGATTCTGGTCGCTTTTCGCTAATGATTTTTTTAAAGTGGTGCAGGAATTTTATGATACAGGTCAAATAAAGCGTGGAGTTGGATCTTCTTTTATTACACTTATTCCAAAAATTAAAGATCCGGTTGGCCTGAATGAGTACCGTCCTATCACCTTGATTAGTGCGATTAGTAAAGTTATTTCAAAAGTTCTGGCTAATAGGCTAAAAAAGGTGTTGGGAAGTGTCATCCATGAGACGCAGTCGGCTTTTCTTTCGGGAAGGTATATCCTAGACGGTCCGCTTATCATCAACGAGATTTATTCTTGGGCGAAAAAAATGGGGATAGAAATATTTTTGCTAAAGATTGATTTCGAGAAGGCATATGATAACGTTAACTGGGGGTTTCTGATCTCGATTATGAAGCAAATGAATTTTCCTGCGAGATGGTGTAAATGGATAGAGGGAGTACTCTCTTCAGCTAGGTCATCCGTGCTCGTGAATGGCTCGCCCACGTTTGAATTTAGTTGTGAAAAAGGGATAAGACAAGGTGACCCAATATCTCCGTTTTTATTTTTGATAGTCATGGAGGGGTTGTCTTCGTTGATCAGGTCGGCTTGTGATAATGGCTTCTTCCAAGGGGTTCGTGTAAGTAATGATGGCCCTATTTTGTCTCATCTTTTGTATGCCGACGATGCCTTGGTTATGGGCGAGTGGTCTCGATGTAATCTTCATGCGGTTAAGCGGATTTTACGTATCTTTCACATGTGTTCGGGTCTCCGAATAAACCTAAACAAATCTAATTTGTTTGGGGTTGGGAAGAGTACCGAGGAAATTGGGGATTTCGCTAACGCCTTGGGCTGCAAACCGGGAATTTTTCCTTTTAAATACTTGGGCATCACGGTGGGTGCCAATATGAATCGTATAAGCAATTGGGATTCTATTATTGATATTTTTAAGAAACGCTTATCTTCTTGGAAGGCTAGCGTCGTTTCGATGGCAGGTAGGGTAATCCTCATCAAGGCAGTGTTGGAGAGTCTTCCAACATACTATTTTTCATTGTATAAGGCCCCGGTGACGGTGATAAAAAAATTGGAGACGCTTATAAAAAGGTTTTTATGGGGCGGTTGTGATGAAAAAAATAAAATACATTGGGTGGCATGGGATAGGGTGACGAGGGCCGTTAAGGATGGAGGGTTGGGTTTATCCAAGTTGGAAGATAACAATTACGCAATGTTGCTAAAATGGTTGTGGAGATATCGTACAACTAAGGATGCGCTTTGGAGGAAAGTGATAGATGCTATTCATGGGTCCACAAGAAGATGGGAGACCATCCAATGTAATTCACGGTTCGCTGGAGCATGGTCTAGGCTGGTAAAAGTTGGATACAAGATTAAAGTGGATGGGAAATGTTTTTTATCTTTAATAAGAGGAGTGGTGGGCAATGGAACTCAGTTGAAATTTTGGATTGACCCATGGCTTTTTACCGAACCTTTGAAGATGAGATATCCTAGATTGTTTCGGCTGGATCAGAACAAAAGATGCACTGTCGCTGATCGTTTTTTTAGTGCTGATGGGGGCCGCGCGATTCGCTGGAATTGGAAACATTATCCGGTTTCTGATATGGAGGTACAAGATCTAATACAATGTCATCGGGAGTTATCTAGTGTTGTCCTATATGATTGTGAAGATCGGTGGGTTTGGAGGAATTTAACAGACGATGGTTATTCTGTCAAAGATGCACGGAACTGGCTGAAAGGGGATGATAATGCTGGTAACAATTCGTTTTTTCAATGGTGCAAGTGGATTCCGGGTAAGTGTAATATATTTATGTGGAGGGCGAGTATGAATCGAATTCCAACCAAAGATGCCCTGCTTCATCGTAATGTTCACGTGGAAAATTCGTTCTGTGGCCTTTGCGGTGAAGTAGAAGAGTCGGTGGATCATATGTTTTCCGGTTGTCGCATTTCGAATGGAGTGTGGGATGCTATTGCGACATGGTGCAGAATCCCGAAGTTTTTCGTCTTTTCGCTGCATGATGTGCTTCATATTATGGATAATCTCCCCTATTCGGTGAAGAAGAAGGAGATTATGTATGGTATTATTATTATCGTGTGTTGGCGTATTTGGAAGGCTAGGAACGACAAGATATTTAATGGGTTGGATCCGTCTATAGCCCATTTGATTGCGGACGTGAAATCCTTGGCGTTTCTTTGGTTTAATAGTAGATTCAAGGAGGGTTCTAGCGATTGGAGAAATTGGTGTAATTTTATGTTTCCGATGATGTAATCTTTCTCGTGTCTCGGTTCTCTCTGTCTTAGAGATTCCGGGCCGGGTCATTTTGTTTTAATGAAATTAGCCTTCCAAAAAAAAAAAAAAAAAAACATAACACACCCTCGTAAGTCAGTATTATGGAAAGTAAGTCGTAGCACACGCAATATAAGCCGGCCCGGCATTATGAAAATAAAGTCTGATACACATGTAACAACAAATCCTTAGGTAAGGTTTCATATATGCTAAGATTAGTGAAGGATTATAAAAGCATATAAGGGGAGACGGGGCGCTACTAGAATTGGTCACGGGTACCCCACTACCAGCACGGTAACACCACCGCCACCCATGCTGGTAGTGGTCCCGTGAACCAAACTCGGGTCGTAGTTACCGTGCTGGTAACGGACGTGAAGCACAAACTTTCACACCTTTCACACAATTCAATGAATAAAAATGATTAAAAAATGGGTTCTGTTATAAAAACATAACCATCACCACCGTTCTTCTTGTTCCCAACAACCACCACCTTTCTTCTTCTTCACAATAAGGGATTTCACGGGTGTGCGGTCAGATGATGTTGAAGAAAATGAAGAAGAAGATATTTTGGAGCATTTCTTTGACTTTGACCACCATCCTCACAAAAAATGGAGAAGAATCGTATGGAGAAGAAACACACTGTGTGAAAGATATTTTGGATTCTAGGAAAGATCATGACTTTTAACCACACCTACACATGTGAATGATATTTTGCCATGTGCCTGTGTATGCTAAACGTGGCAACAATGTAGCTACAACATGTATAGATTTAGTAAATGTGACAACAAAATAATAATATACTACTGTACAACAACTCAATGCATAGGGTATAAAAAGTAATGCACCACCAAGTTGCTAAATGTATTATATAATTATTATTATTATTATTATTATTATTATTATTATTATTATTATTATTATATGTGAAAATAATTGATTTTTGATAAATAGAGGTTATTAATACATTGTATAATAAGCATCTTTTATTAATCAAAATTTTTAATTAATTTTATTTAAAAATAGAAAAAAAAACATTTCAGTGAAGTGAATCAGTAGAGTGCTACCTTCAAAAAAGTGTTTCAGTAAAGAAAATTAGTAAAATGATGTGGCAGTGCAGGATTGGTAGAAATCAATTAAGTGAAAACTTCTTCAGTGGAGCGCCCCTTTCCCCCTAATATGATCCTCATAAAAAAAAAACCATAACGCTGTGTTCCCTAGTTTTCTAACGGAAAGAAAAGAAGAGAAAGGGGATTTAGGACAGAAAAGAACGGGAAGGAAAAGAAATATATAATTTTATTTTGTGTTCCCGAGTTCGAAGGAAATGAAAAGAGAATAAAAATTTTATGTGTTCCCAAGTTGAAAGGAAGTGAAAAGAAAGGTTTAATTTTACAATAATGCCCTTGTGGGGTGTTATATTATATTAAATAGAAGGATAAAATAGTAAATGACAAAACATTTTAATTGATAACTTTCCCCTCCTTCCATTTTGGAAGGAAGATTTTAAGCAATAATTTTCTCTCAACTTCCTCCCATTCTTTCCACTTTTTCTTTTAATGAAACTCTGGAACACACTTATTTTTCACTTTCCCTTTAATTCCTTCACTTTCTTTTCAGTTCCTTCATTTAATGAAACTGGAACACAGGGTAAAAGCACTGACCCATGTAATAATTTTGATGATTTTATCATATAACTTGTTAACAAATCATTTCATTATAGGCAACATTTTCCATACCCGTCCTGAAAAACCATTTTTATTATTTATTTAATACCTGCAACATTGGATAGAACTTTACAGTTAAGCCCTTAACAAGAAGTTGACAACATTTTATTAAAACTAACACATCACAAAAGGAATTCAAGGAAACATTAAAGCAAACAAAGACATCATTCTCATGGAAGAGCTAAAGTAGTTAAGCGATGAGGAAGGGCAAAACGGTCAACATGAATTCTTCATAAGTAAAGGTCGCATTCCCTGAGTATGTTTTGTCCTTCTCCTTGAACTTTTCAGTTAGCCCCTGAAATCACCATAAATCATATCTTTAGAAAAATTCAAAATTATATAATAACTTTTTCATTAACTTATTAATGGTTTCAATTGCTCTGATTGGGTTATAATTTACAAAATTTCTAACAAAAAGGGAAACATGTCAACTTGGTCGAGCAGAACAAAATGTGTGGGTTAACCCGAGCCGATCTAATCAGACCCGTTTTGACCTAGACCCACAACAGATTTAATGAAACAGGACGAAAAAGTATTTGTAGGTCAGCCAAATCCAATCTGATCAGACCAGTTATGACCCACAGCTGGATCCAAACCCGACACATCATTCTGCAACCTCTATAAAAAAAATAGTTATCGTTGTTTGACCAAAAGAATAGCGTTTGACGAATACACAACGGGTCTTTTAACACAATTTCAACAAGAAATGGGTCAAATGGGTTGAAAGCAAAAAAACTATTTACGAGTTGACCAAATCCAATCAGATAAGACCAGTTTTGACCCACAAAGGGTCTAATAACAATATTTCAACAAGAAAAAAAGGAAACGGGTCGACTGGGTTGAGCGCAAAAAAGATGTGTCTGGGTTAACTAGATCGAATCTGATCAGACCAATTTTGATCCACAAAGGGGCTAATGAACAGGGCAGATATATATTTGTTGGTTAATCAAATTTAATCTGATCAGACCAGTTTTGACCCACAATGTGTCTACTTACAAAATTACAACAAAAAATGAAGCGGGTCTAATGGGTTTGACCCAAAACAAATTGTGGGTTAACCAAATGCAATCTGATTAGATCCAAGCCCGACCAATCATTTTACAACATTTATAACAGATGTAGTTACTGCTCAAAAATTGACCAAAAGAATAGGGGTTTGCCAAATAAATAAATTTTGTTACATACCTTAACAGTCAAACAGCACCTGAAATCATCAAACATAAAACAAGAACATTGTTAGGGATGACTAATTTAAATCTAATGAACACTTAAAGAAAATATGATTATCACAAAAGCTTACTCAATGAAATTATCATATTCAATGGCCTTATTCTTTCCACCAGTTTTGTCAAACTTTGACACCAGTAAATCCAAAACCACAGGCGAAACTGCAAAGCCCAAACTCAAGAGAGCCTCTCGCAATTCATTGGCATCAATCTGGCCGCTACGATCACGGTCAAATTTCTCAAAATTTGCCTTCAAAAACAAGAAACACAAAAATTATTTGTTTGTTAGAAAATTAATTAATAAAAGATCTCAAAATGACGATAACAATTTGTGATAAAACTCACCCTCCAGTTTTGTAAACTGTAAAAAACTTGAGTGAATTCCTTTGGTCCTGATTGCATCAAGAACAATAAGTTAATACAAAGAATTAATCATAGATAACAAACATTTAGTGTATAAAAAAGATATCTTTTATCTCTATAAGGTTTTAAAAGGCTAAAACGGGCCTCGAGGCGTTGTCCGGTAGCCTCACGAGGCGTAAGCCTCGAGGCGGACCGAGGCGTAAGCCTCAAGATATTACTAAAAAAATAAAAAATATATATATATCTATCATAAAAATCACAATTTAATATAAAACAAACGACATAAATATTATAAAACCATCATTAAGCCCAAAAATTGCCCAGAAACCTAAAAAAACTTGCTGCTGCTGGCTGGCTTGCTACTGGCTGCTGCTAAAAGAATGAGTTAGAATGAGTTTTAACCTAAAAACTCATTCTTTCAACCTAAAAAACTCATTCTGTTGGGGCCACCAATAGTATGCTTTTCTGTTGGGCCCACCAATTAAGCCCAAAAATTGCCCAGAAACTAAAATAAACATGCTTTGCCGAGGCTTAAGCCTCACCGCCCCGCCTCAAAGCCTCGAACCGCCTCGAACCGCCTCGACTTCACTGAGGCTTACGTTTCAAAATTACCCAGTGAGGCTAAGCCTCAGAGGCTATTTCTTACCGCCTCAGCCGAGGCGTAAGCCTCGAGGCGCGCCTCGGAACGCCTTTTTAAACCATGCTCTATAGTAATGAAATTCATGAAATTATTTTAAATCATAGTAAACGTCTGATATTAAAATAATCAAACCAACTTTTTTAATTTCCATCAAATTATATACCCTTTCTCACATATCTAATCTGTTTTCGTGTATCAACTTTAGTTTCTTAAAAAGATGGTCAAAATTCATACATTATAAGACATTTTGCACGAATATAAAGTGTATACACGATATATGTTTGATGTATTTTATTTATATAAGCATATAATTAAGGTCGTGAAAACCAGACCGCTATCAAACAAATTCAACGGTGAGAAAGGTCGAACCAGTTGCCTAGGACAAAAAAAAACAGATAACATCATAATTACTTTAAATATATTTATATATCATATAGCTATGTTGGCTATCCTCTAAAGAACAATACAAATATATTGTTTCTTAAAAAGAGCAGAAACAAAATTAGTGATTAGATTTATGAAAGTGATACCATTTAATGTAGCTTTCTAGATATACATCAATGTCTTTCTAGAGTAGTAACCAAACATCTTTATACGTCTACAAGTGATCTAAACTTCAAACCCTTATAATTCAAATATATTTGTCTTTTCATAAAGGCTATGCAAAAGCGGCTATTCAAAAACCGGCTGATCCAACCAGTAACGGTATGTCAACCGAACCGGCTAAGGGTTTGGTTACATGTCCAAGTCCAGTCAAGTTTTAACAGCTTTGCATCTTTATAGAACATTTCATTTATGAAAATATGAAAATTGCATTTATCAGTTGTTATCTAATAAAAACTAGTATGTTACCAGCGGCGCGTTGCGCCGGCGTCTGAATATACAGTAACTCGAATTTATACCGTCAAAACGTAAACTGAAATTTATACTAATTTGAAACTGGACAAAAGTTACGTCAAAACGTAGGTTTCGTTTGTTGTGTTACCTGGTATGGTAACGGCATTCCATATGACTATATGTTAACATCGTTTGTACTAACAGTTATGCCCTTAGTAGTAACTTAAGCCGTTAGTAATAACGCTATTAGTACTAATGGCGTTATCGTTGAGTTGTTAAAAAACGAAAAAGTTAACACCGTTAGTACTAACAACTTTACCATTAGTACTATTCAGAATTTATACCGTCAAAACGTAAACTGAAATTTATACCAAATCGAATCTGGACAGAAGTTACGTCAAACCGTACCTGGTATGATAGCGGCATTCAATATGATTATACGGTAACGCCGTTAGTACTAATGGTGTAATCGTTGAGTTGTTAAAAAAATGGAAAAAAAAAACAAGAAGTTAACGTTGTTACTATTTACACCATAATCATTAATACTAACGGCGTTGCCGTCACTACTATTCATTTTAAAGTTTATAAAGATATAGTATAATTACTTTTAAATAAACTAATAATATATATTATATTTTCACATTCGTAATGTTTTAACTCAAGTTTTTTTTTATATAAATTGTATTACCTTGACATTAAGTTAACATTTTTGTTTTTATTTAATATTTATATTTGAATATACTTTTTTGGTTATTCATATGAACTCTTTTAATCATGTCTTTTATCTCGAGAAATAAATTTTGTTTTCTATGAGGAAAGAAAATATAGTGGACAAAATGCAAAAGGAAAAAGTATACTATTGTTCGATATGT
This sequence comes from Ambrosia x helenae, assembly GCA_030844895.1. NCBI lineage: Eukaryota > Viridiplantae > Streptophyta > Magnoliopsida > Asterales > Asteraceae > Ambrosia > Ambrosia x helenae. The sequence continues at coordinate 2,681,524 of CM061229.1, forward strand.
TGTGAATTAATATATATATAATTTATCCATTAAAAGAAAATCGAGTTAATAGTCAAAATCATCCCTGAGGTTTGGTCACTTTTGCCACTTCAGTCCAAAACCCAAACCTTTTACATCTGGGTCCTTCAGTTTTATTTTTTTTTTGCCAAATTCGTCCCTGAAAAGGTTTGGGTTTTGCTAAATTCGTCCCGGAGGTTTGGTCACTTTTGTCACTTCAGTCCAAAACTCAAACCTTGTCAGGGACGAATTTGGCAAGAAAAATAAAACTGAAGGAGCCAGATGTAAAAGGTTTGGGTTTTGGACTGAAGCGCAAAAGTGACCAAACCTAAAGGACGATTTTGGCTATTAACTCAAGAAAATCACACACAAATGCTAGGTATGGTATGGGTATTTGAAGGTTAAAATCGATAAAATACGAGTATGATACTTTCGGTACCAATCCCAAAAATCATCAAAACTGGTATCCGGCACTGAAAATTCTCGGTATGGTATGGTATTTTAAAATAAAAATCGGTAAAAATACCAGTACCGATCCAAAAAACGTCAAAAAGTGGGTAACCAAACCGGTACATAAAAGGATTCGTTACCAGTTCGATTTACGTATTCGGTACCATTAGCTCATCCCAATAACAACCCAAACCCATACCGAACAAAACCAAATTCCACCACATAAATTCACTTATAATAATAATACACATGTCACCATCTACGGAGTACTAAACATGCAAAATCATTTAACCAAAACCCGTCCCACCTAATCCACATGTACCACAACAAGTGGGCCCATCCAACGCGTCTACGCACACGTCAGCATTTTAAAAACACACAACCACCACAACACGCGTCAACTGCCACGTGTCCAATCTCACACGCTTCAATCGCTAATCGGAATCAGCAAAAATAAAAGTTTTAGAGAGAGAAAATAAAAGTTTTAGAGAGAGAAAAAAAAAGCAGTTACCGATCCTTCTAGCGTTGGTGTTAGTAAACAGATACATAAGCAGATGAACAGTACGGATACTAAAGCTCTGATTGTAAGAAGATAACGCTCTCTGCAGCTCCTTATCATCAATTATTCCACTTCCATCCTGATCAGCCACTTGAAAGCACGCGATAACATTGGGATCTGTACCAGGAGGGAACGTCGACGGCAGCAGCGCAGCAAACGGACTGCCGTACGGTTGTGCGGGTGCACCGTAAGGTGAGGACGAGGGGTTGTTATGGTCCTTTGGTGGTTTAGTTTGTGGGGGTGCACCGTAAGGTTGTGCGGGTGCACCGTAAGGTTGGGCTGGGGGAGCGTTGTAGGGTTGGGATGGGGCGCCATAGGGTTGGGCTGGAGGTGCGTTGTAGGGTTGTGAGGGTGCACCGTAAGGTTGGGATGGGGGTGCGCCGTAGGGTTGGGATGGGGGTGCACCGTAAGGTTGTGCGGGTGCAGCGTAAGGGGCGGAGGAGTAGGGTTGTGATGGCGGTGGTGCGCCGTAGCCGGAGGGATTATGTGGGTATCCTGACATGGTTTTGGGTGAGGAAAGTGTTGTAATGTTGATTATTGTAGAAAGAGGATATAATCTTTTATATACGGACTTTAACGTAATATTACCAAATTGCCATCAACATATATTCAAATTTTCAAATCGGAAAATTTATTATGGATTTCGTGGATTTTAACTAAAACGGTAAGTCAAACCGTTAGTAAACGGTTTTTGATTATTGGAAACCAAAATAGAACCGAACTGTCTGGTTCGGTTTTATTAAAAAACACCTCTAGCTATTATTTAGGGGGCTTTTTCGTCACATTTGTGTCAGTTAGTGATGACTTATTAAGAAGTCCGATTGGGTTGAGATTATGTATCAATAAGAGCAGTCACATTTGGGCCCTCCGCCCTCATAATTTTATAAGAGAAAACCTCATATTTTTTATGTGGTACATTTGAGGATATTTGGGAATATTAAAGGGAAGATAATTTTCTTGTATTTATTTTTAATATTTGTTGAAAGGGGTTATGAATGTAGGAGAGATAAACTGTAATTAGTTTTAATGTAATACAGTATGTGGTTTTGAGTGGATTCAAGATGGAGAACCTATTGTGAATGCTATAAGAGTTCTGATTTAGCTTTGTCTAATTAGTTGGTGGCGGGTCGTGGTCAGGAGGTGATGGGTGAGTGGTCAGTTAAGGGCTATGAACAAATATGAATGGATAAAAACATAAATTTTTAATTCTAACATCATTTTGAAATGTAATAAATAAGAGAGTTACTAAGTGATTCAAATATGTGATATCAGTGAACCAAAAATACTATTGAATAATTAAAATAGAATCATTAAAAGCTACAAAGCAAGTCTTTATTTTGGTTTTGGTGTTTTAGTTTTGAGATTGTAATTTAGTCTTATATCAGCAATGTGTTTTGTTTTTTGTTTTTTTGAAAGATGAGTGAAAAATAACTTGTTATTATTATTAGATGATTAAATTGTTTCAGCCTTTCAATGATTTTCAGCCTAGCTGGTTTGAATTAAGGTAGGTTTTCCTTTAGGGTTCTCATCTTGGGGTAAGATCACATGTTGGATCCATTCACACCACGAAAAATTTCTTCGTAACAGTTTGAGCTTAGGCAAGGAGGACACGGGTATGTTGGTAGGGATTCGAACTTAAGACCGTTATGTTAAGGTTATACAAGGATTTCCACTGAACTAAACCTTTCAAAAAAAAAATTGTTTCAGCCCACATTTATTAATTTACGTGTTTTGTTTTTTTTTTTTTTTTGTTTCAAAGATGAATGAAAAATTAATTTGTTGTTATTATTAGATGATATTTGAATAACATGTATATTCCTTTTTTATATGTATATTCATCTTTATGAATAACATATATATTCCAGCATACCGTGAGAGCTCTCTTTTAATATATACTAGGTGCAATCCCATGTGAAAACGCGGGAAGTCTATATCATTTTTTAAGACATGTAGTTCGCAATTATAGAGAACGTAAATAGACTTTACTAAGGTTTGTTTACTAAACACCAAATTAAGAAGTCAATCATCTATTTGCAAGCAAAGTCCGTTTACTAAGATCTGTTCCAAAGCAGTGAGTCTGTTAAGAAGATCTGTCTTAAATAATTGTTTAGTTGTTTGAAGCAATAGTTGTATCAGACATATCTTTTTAACAGACTCACTTCTCTGAACCAGACCTTGGTAAACAGACTTTGCTTACAACAAATGATTTACTTTGTTAATTCTATTAAAAAATAATTTAGACACGTGCATCTAATCTAGTATACATATCATGACAATTGACACGGTTTCTAAAAATTTGAATTCTAAAGGTAAATGCAAAGAAGTTTACGTCGAATAAAGTTCTCTAAAATAACACTTTTAAAAGTTTGAGTTCTCAAAGAAACTATACACTAAAATGGACATCGAATAAAGCTCTCTTAGCAGACAAAAATATACTGATGAACACTAGGTTCCTTGTTTACCTCATTCTAAAATATTATTCACTCAAAAAATTATGAGTGATATAACGTGAACGCTCTAAAATTTGGCCATTAGGAATGATTATTCTAAAAGTGTTATCAAATGGGGAATATCAAATAATGAATTACGCGTATACATTTGATATTTGAAATGTTTTGGTTATATATATCACATCATCAACGATCAAATTGGTCGAACATTTCTCTATTAAGAAACTAGTCTTTTTATATCAATGGATGTTTTGATGAACAATCAATTTTTTCATAAAAATGTAATAATCACTTTATCATCGAAGATAAATATTTATAATTGAAATTACTTGAAATTGACTGGAGGTGAGAAACGCACCAAATGAAAACCTGTTGCCAACACGCAATTACTATGTAACAAAACATAATTCAATTAAACATTATAATGTGATTTTATTGAGAAGTAATCATAAATATCCTATAAATTTATTTCATGTGACAGTTATTTAAAAAACCAAAACTTTATTTGTGGGTCTCAAAAAACATAATGTTCAGTTGAAATCGAACTTATGTTATAGTCTTTGTGAAGAAGCGCCTGAATCATCTTCCCACCTTCTTACCTCATGTTATTTTGCCTCAGGCAAACAATTTCTTCTTGGTGTTGGGTTTCACCTATTTATGCTTTTAGCCTTTTACAATGGAAGAATTATTGGGATTTCAGAAAACGTATGATATGGGAAAGAAAAAAAGGTAGAGTTTTTCAAGAAATCATTATGACAGCATGTTAGTGTATTTGGATTGCCAGAAATGGATTGATCTTCTTTAACACTAAGCCTGTGGTGGTCAAGACAATGGAGCAAATAAAGTATATCCGGTACACAGACAGCCCTCCCCCCCCCCCCTCCCCGTCCCCCTTGACACCAAACGGACGCACCAATGGCTAAATCCTTTTATTTATTTTTTTGCTTGTTTCAGACATGTACACCGCCCCTTGCACTTTTTTGCTTGTCTCGAACATAGAGTGTTGGTGTCTCCACACCCCACTTAAGTCTCAAAATGTTTGAGACTAAACATATCCTATGTGGCATCCTAGTGGCATTAGGACTAAACCTTGTTTTAGTCTCCATACCCACTAACCTTACTTTCTTATGGATTAAAAATAGGTCATTGTTTAAGTCGATTACTTGGACCCAGTGGTGTTCTTTTTCTTATTAAGTTTGTGTACTTTGATTGGCTCGGCGACGGAAAATCCCGATCTCCGAGAACATCAAAGGGCGTATCACTAAACTGTTTGTTTCTAATCTGCCAGAAGGCTGCAGTGGGAATGATTTGGCAACACAGGTAAGGCCATTCGGGCAGATATTCGATCTTTATATTGCCAGAAAACGTGATAAGAATGGCAATCGTTTTGGTTTTATCTCAATGTTAGACGTGAAACATAGTACTGAATTATTGAGTAACCTTCGTGGGATTCGTATTGGTGATAATAAGCTTTGGTTTAATATCGCCCGTTTCGTTTTAGAAGAAGGAGAGATCGATGATCACAGAGAGAGATACCACTATAATTCTAATAATGATAATAATATATACACAAAAAATGGTGAGAGACAATCTTATGATACTTATAATGATAATAGCTTTACAAATAAAAAAGAGAGTGAGGGTAGAATCAACATGGATTCTTTCGTTTCAGGATCGAAGTCGTTCAGAGATCTTTTGGTAGGAAGATCAGTTACCATTGACAGTAATGTCAAGGCTTTTCTAGTTTATATGGAAAAGCTTTTATTGCAAAGATGGTGAATGTTGATGCTTTGAAGGAAATTTACGTTACTTTAAACACTATCTGTCCTGGTATGGGGTATGTTCAGTATCTTGGTGGATTGGAGGTGATAGTATCTTTTGATGATAAAGAGAAGGCGACAATGGTGTATGAAGAGGCAATTCATATGAAAGATCGATTCTCTTCCATTTCCATCTGGGAAGGACAATCCTTTGGGTTTGAAAGGATTGCATGGTTAAACATTAAGGGGATTCCTTTGCATCTATGTACCAATTCAGTTTTCGATTTGATTGGAGGCCTGTTTGGTCCAATTGTTCATAAAGCAAATATCATCGAAAAGGAAAAGGATTTGTCTTTTGAATACGTTGGTGTCTTACGTGGGGATGGTACTAGGGTCTCCGAAGAAATAACTCTTAATTGGAATAACAGGAAGTATAGAATATGGGTTATGGAAGAACAAGGAAACTGGGTGCCGGAATTTGTGGAAGCTATACGTGATCAAGAGGGTAGTAATTCAGGCTCGACGATGGATGCAAATTCCGATACAATTCCTATGGACGTGATGGCTTCGCCGGTTCCCACGCCGGAAAAAGCTAATTCAGTCAACGGGGAGGCTAGTAAGGCAAGTATTAATGTGGAGGAGAATTGTTTGGAAACTCCCATTAATTCTTTTGATACTCCATCCCAACTTAATGGTAGTAATGATTCAGAGGAAATTCCGGTGGTCAAAGGAGGTATGAATGGCAAGTTCATGAAGAAAGGAGATATATTAGGAGAAGGGACTGCATGTGCCCATCGAAAAAAGAACAGGGAGTTTGTTTGTAACTTATCAAAAAAAAAAATCATTCGCTTTAAGATATCTGGTAGTGGATCTGGACAATCCTCAGGCCCACAAAAGAAGAAAAATCGGCCCAAGTCTACTAGTGGTGATCCGTTCGACCTTACTTCTCTTATCGGCCCAATGGATACCCAGGAGGTTTTGGCCCAAACTCGTGCCCCAGACCCCACTTTGGCCCAGCATAATGTTACACAGGATCATGAATCTTCTGGGTGTGTGAATACTGAAAGGCATTCGTTGACTCCTATACAATCCTTTGAGCAATTATTGGATAGTATGGAGGGTGAGCGAAGTCTTCATGATACGACCGATGTTGAGGATAACAGTGATTTGGTCAAGGTTCTGCAACAAAATGAAGTTCTTGCTACAAAATTAGTGGGAGACAAGTTGGGTGTTAACCTTGAAATGCAAGACGATCTCATCAGGTAGTCGATTAACGAAGAAGGATTACAATCAGGTATTAAATGAATTGTTTATCTATTAACGTTAGGGGTTTGGGTACTGGGAACAAACCAAGTTGGATTAGTAGGTTAAAGTCAGATTTGGGTGTTTCGTTTATTGGGATTCAAGAGACTATGTCTTGTCAGGTTGATTGTAGTATGGTTTCCAAAGTTTGGGGTGGTTCGGGTTTTGAGTTTAATAAGGTGGATTCTGTTGGAAATTCTGGGGGTATTCTAAGTATTTGGGATCCGAAATTTTTTAAGAAAGATATGGTTTCGAAAGACAAAAATTTCTTGTATGTTTCTGGTCTTTTATCGGATGGTAGGACTCGATTGAATGTTATCAACTGTGACATCCGTCACTTTTCGTTTTATTATATATTTTTTTAATAATAATAATAAATAATAATAATAATAGTAATAATAGTAATAATAATAATAATAATAATAAAGTTGGTTTTAAACATTAAACTAAATAAACCATTTATCCTAATCCATTAACCTAACCAAATCTACCCATAACCCAACCTACGACTAGCCCACATCAACAGGCCCAAACATCCGGACCAAATTTCTGTTTCTTCTTCCCCTACCTGCAGTGATACACAAAAAAAAAAAAAAAAAAAAAGGTTTGAGGCTGCTTGGACTCGAACCCGAGTAAAAGCTTGGTACACGTCCACTCGAACCAGCTGAGCTATATTATCTTTGTGTAAGATTATCCAACACACACGAATATAAACCATCATTGATCGCGCACAGTTGACTTGTGAAAGTCAACCTACGAGACCCTTTCCAAATCATAATCTAACCGCGTTTTTTTTTAAATCATAAGTAATTAGGGAATGTTTTAATCAGTGACCAGCTTGTCCTACACGCATAATCACCAATTAAAACTTACCAATTTCATGGTGAAAACGCGTATACATTAACATACGGGTCAACTTTCCAATTATTTCAATTCGCGAGTAATAGTATAAATTGACACTTCCCATTCAAGCTCTTAGCACCGATAAAACAAACCCCATACTCAAAATACCCTAAAACTCTTGCAAATCTAAGTATTTTTGCCTCAGTTAGTTTTCCATTGACCAATTCGTTTGAAGCCTTTCACGCGTTGTAAGTATCAATCCGTTTGTTGTTTTTGTTAGTCGGCCATAAACGAACAATATCCCTAACAATTCAGAGGCTATTGTTTGTTATTGGGCGTGATTAGTTAGCTAGGGTTCTTATCCTTTCGAATTGGGGAAGACAACATAAGAACGATTCTGTATAAATTTCTTTTTATTCAAATTTCAACACCAAAACTGATGTAGATCAGTTGGTGGTAGTGCAGTATGGAAACGCGTCTGGTCTTGGGTTCGATCCCAGTCCCAAGCGCTTTACATCTCCTTTTCTTTTGAAATATAAAACTAAGCATCAAACACCCTCTATATGATAATTGAACCTGATTGAAAACGTCCTCAGGGTCTAGCCCAGTTGGGGCTGGGCTTGTGAATAAACACGCGAACCGGCCCAGACTCGGGTTCGAAAACGTCCTTCAACAACAAACATTTTTTTTCAAACCCTTTAATTATATATTTAACCTATTATCTTTTAAAATAGTTTTTAAATACTAAAAGTGGTTTATAAATTCTATAAAAATTATTTTATGTTATTATGATGACAAAGTTTATTATACAATTTTTAGTTTTTCAAAAATCATTTATTTAATAAATATAAAATATATTACAAGTTTATTCATTTATAATAGTAAAATTCTATAAAAATATCTAAACATTCTTATAAATTTCCACAAAAATTATTCTAAACTTGTAGATCAATAGGCATTTCAGAAATAATTTTTATTTCAGAAAAATCGTTCGTTTCATATTTTTAATCGATTTTTGTTATTTTAAATCATAAATAAATCATAATAAATTCATTTTCCAATATTTTTATACCAAAATTTTACATAAATTATTTTTATTCATTTAGAACAGAAATATAAATTTTAATTTGAAATTTCTTTAATTTTAATATTTTTATATATTAAAATTATATCTTTGACAAATAAGAATAAATATACTAAATATTTAATTCTTGAGGAAATGATTATATAAAAATTATTTTTATACTTAAAACCCTATAATATGATCATCCTAAATCAAAAACCTACAATAGTCTTTTATTTAATTATTTACCGAATTTCTTTTTTATTAAACAATTTACCTAGTTAATAAAACAATTACTTATCCCCAAATTAAGAACCCTAGAAATACTTGTAGACTAGAAAGACTTAAACTCATTTATTACCTTAAACATAGGGTGATACTTGGCAACGTTGGATTACACTTATTCAATTCCACAAGACTTAACACCTTGCTAAGGTGAGTATTACTTATCCCTTTTTTCGTTTTTACACTTTCGGGGTGATTCATGCACAAGTATACAAAACTTGCACATTCACTTACACATACATTTTTCTTCATTTACAATTCATATACGTGTCTTGTGTATCTTTGTGCTTTATGTTTGAACATGAATGTAACTTACGTACAAAATCATACATCTAGACATAACTTATGTTATGGTGCTCTTTACATATAGACGTAACTTATGTTACGGTGCTCATTTAGACATAACTTATGTTATGGTGCTCTTTTAGACTTGACACGTGTTAGGGTGCTCATTATCAATTTTTACCTTATCAATTTTACATTTGATCTTGTCTTGTTTGATTACTTATGTATCTACATAATGCCTTGGTGATGCTAGACACATGAATTGTATCATTTTTCAATTTATACTATATGTACAAAGCTAGGTAATATTCACCAACATCGTATGTTGACAAAATTTATTTCCGTGCATGTTTCAGTATATGCTGCTTGACGCTTCACGTAAGACTTTGGACTTAGATTACATAAATCAACTATCTCTATTTTTGTTGTCGTGTATTTATTTTCACATGTTGTAAAACAATATTCAATAATCAAATATTTACATTTTAGTACCATGAGATTTTGAGCAATCGTCACTACGTGACACCTCGATGATTCCGCCATCGGTTGGGGTGTTACATCAACGTTTATGCTCCTCAAGTTAATGGGGAGAAAAAGGCTCTATGGAATAAAATTAATCTGGTGATACAAAGGGGTCAAGGGTGGTGGATTGTTTTCGGGGATTTTAATGCTGTTAGAGACCCGGGAGAAAGAAAAAATTCACTTTTTGATTCAGGTTGTGCTAGAGACTTCAATGAATTTATTGACGAGGCGGGTGTAACACCCCAACCGATGGCGGAAACATCGAGGTGTCACGTATGAATGATTGTTCAGTAGCTCATGGTAATACATATGTTTAAATAATCCTTTATTTCATTACAAAGTTGAATTACATTAAAGTCTACATCAAATAATCAAACAAAGCTTAAAACTTCAAATATCTCCTCATGCTAGCTCTAGACTTCAAGCATCAGTATTTCCTGTTGAGTTTGGAAAAATGGGGGGGGGGGGTCAACTAGAAGTTGGTGAGAATACATAAGCCATGTCAAGCAATTAAGTTTAAGAATAAAAGTTTAGCAATTCATATGTCTATCGTAAGTTTAAGTCTGCATGAATAAACATGAAGTATAGTATGCACATAATCAAACCTCCGACAAGTTTAGGTCCATCCCGTCATCCTTGGTTCACCTTAATATCACGTTGGAACGATAACAATCACCCGCGCTCCCCATAAAAGATGGTCAACGAATCTAGGTGGGATTGTCAATCCAATAGATCTATTATTGAGTATCGCCGGCTTGGCCATAGCTAATGATTATGTATGTTGAGGTTTAAGTCTAACATTAGTTGTCTAAGTCATGAGGCATTAAAGTTTACAACTAGATATGTATGTAGAATTGCTTAAGTATAATGTTGCAAGTATAAAGAATTGCATAAACATGGTTACGTAAACTCACCTTAGCAAAGTATTAAGTCTCGAGAAATAGAATTTGTGTAGCCCAAAGTTGCCAAGTATTACCCTATGTATAAGGTAACAAATAAGTCTAAGTCTTTCTAGTCTACAAGTATTTTCTAGGGTTTCGAATTTGGGGATAAGTATTCGTTTGATTAATAATTAAATTGTTTATTAAATAAAAGAAATTCGATAAATAAATAAACAAAAGTCTTTTTGTAAACTTTAGATTAAAGATGGTCACATTATAAAGTTTTAAGTATGAAAATAATTTTTATAAAATTATTTTCTTAAAAATAGAATATTTAATCTATTTATTTCAATTTGTCAAAATATAACTTTAATATCTAAAAATATTAAAATTAAAGAATTTTTAACTTAAAATTTTTATTTCTGTTCTAAATGGACAGAAATAATTTATATAAAATTTTGGTGCAAAAATATTGAAAAATGATTTTATTATGATTTATTTAAGATTAAAAATAACAAAAATTGATTAAAAATATTAAATAAATGATTTTTCAGAAATAAAAATCATTTCAGAAATGTTTAATGTTTTATAAACTCGGAATAATTTTTGTGGAAATTTATATAATTGTTTTGATATTTTTATAGAATTTTATAATTATAATAGAATAAACTTGAAATATTTATTATATATATTAAATAAATAATTTTTGGAAAACTAAAAATTGTATGTTATACTTTTCTATTAGAATAACATAAAATAATTTTTGTAGAATTTATAAAGGAGTTTCAGTATTTTAAAACCATTTTTAAAAATAATAGAGAATATATAAAAGTAAAGGTTTTTTTTTAAAAAAAGAGTTGTGTATGCCAAGGCTCGAACCCGGGTCTGAGACCGGGTGGGGTTTTTATCACAAGCCCAGCCACCAACTGGGCTGGACCCTGAGAACGAATAATCTTGGTTTAAAATAATATATATATTATAACTTGAAACTCATTTATAATCCTTATAAAAGAAAAGAATAAAAGGCCGTGTAATGTGGGACTCGAACCCGCGTTCTCAGGTTTACAAACAGACAGACACAACCACTTGATCTAGATCAGTGGTTGTGTTTGTCTTGTCTCTGTTATAATTAAGTAATCATGTCTGCAGAAAGGTTTCTTCCCAAAAAAAAAAAATGTTCGAACCCTAGATTAATCAATAATCAGATTTGAACAACAATAACCCGATTAAAAATAGGGTTATTGTTGTATGAATGCCGATGAACAAAACCATGTAAAAACATTAGAACTTACAATGCTTAATCGTGATTTAAGAACGGTCAAACAGAAAAGTGAACACACGAGCAAAGAAGCTTGAAAGGATGTTTTTATCAGAAATTGAAGGTGAGGAAAGATACATCGGCGAGTTTAGCTTGCTATGAGGTGTTCAATTTATAGTGGGAGGGATCGGGTGATGCGAATTGGTAAGTTGACCCTATTAAAGCTCATTACGCGTGATTGGACACAATTAGGAAGGTATTGAAGATGATTCAGCGTGTTTCACACGCGTTTTAGTCAAACATCATCGTAGTTTACCATATAGAGCTTAATTACATGGATTGATACGTTAATTTTGGTTAATTGGTTCGCAGGTTGACTCTTTGAGTCAACTGATACAATTCAGCATCACTTTATAATTAATAACGTGGGATGTTAAAACAGATATGATGTGTGGACCAAGTGGTGGGGCTGTTTTGTGTAAAAGAACCGGCCATGGGCTCGGGTTCGAACCCCGGCCCATGCCATTATTTTTTTGATCATTTAAACAATAATATATTGATATAATATGAATATAGTATGGTACAAGGGGTCCAAATGCGTCACGAAATATTTTTAAAAGGACGATAAATGATGAAATTCGACGTTTTATTAATAATCAACGTAACGTACAAAGAATTTAATGCGAAATGTTACAGCGGGTCTTCGTGAATATGACTTGAAAGGTTTGAGATTTACCTACATGGCAAATCGGTGTGGTGTTTGCAAGCTGAGTAGAATTGACAGGGTACTCGTCTGCGATAATATCTTCAATAAATGGCCTAATGCTTGCGTTAGAGCTTTGAAAAGAGAGCATTCCGATCATGCCCCAGTGTGCTTAACCTTGATTGATACTAATTTTGGGCCCAAACCTTTCCGGTGGTTTGATTCTTGGTTGGATAGACCCGGGTGTCATGACGTTGTTAAGAGTGCTCTAGTTGGATGGGATGATAACGGCCCGGCTGATTTGAATTTTATGTACAAGTTGGCAGCCATTCGTGTGAAATTAAAACCGTGGGTTCATGAGGTCCGTTCGAATGAAAATGAGGATGCTAATCGGCTAAAAATAGAACAGGAAGAAATTGAGCTCTTAATGGAACAAAAATATCTAGATGAAGAGGAACTATGGGTTTGGACGGAATGTAAAAAAAGTTTGGAAGAAATTGAAATGTTTAGAAACCGGGATATGCGACAAAAATCTCAGGCGAAATGGGCCTCTCTCGGTGATGAAAATACTAGTTTTTTTCATAGTCTTGTCAATGGCCGAAAAGCGAGAAATTCTATTCCGGGCTTGGAAATTAATGGTGAATGGATCTCAAAGCCGGTTGTTATTAAACAAGAAATTTTGAGATTTTTTCGATCACACTTTAAAGAGGAAAAGGTATATCGGCCGTGCATTTCTTGTGAAGGCTTGCGCCAACTCGAAGATCAGGATGGTTCGTTTTTTACTAGTATGTTCTCTAGACAGGAGATTAAAGATGCGGTTTTCGAATGCGGCTCTACGAAAGCTCCAGGCCCTGATGGGTTTAATTTTCGGTTTATTAAACATTTTTGGGAGTTGTTTGAAGAAGACTTTTTTCGGATTATGATGGAATTCTATAAGACGGGCATTATTAACAAGGGGTGTGGTTTGGCGTTTATTACTTTGATCCCAAAGGTAAAATCGCCAATTGGACTCAAAGATTATAGACCCATTACGTTGATTGGGGTGATTAGCAAGGTTATTTCCAAAATCCTTGCTAACCGCCTTAAGAAGGTTTTGGGTAAATTAATATCGGAGACTCAATCGGCTTTCTTATCGGATCGTTTTATTTTGGATGGGCCTCTTGTGGTTAATGAAGTGTTGGAATGGCTTAAAAGAAGAAAGAAAAAAGCGTTCTTGTTGAAAATTGATTTTGAAAAAGCATATGATAATGTTAATTGGTGCTTTTTATTGTCAATTATGTCTCAAATGGGTTTTCCTCCGGTGTGGTGTAAATGGATCAAGGGTATTCTGGAGTCGGCTTACGCGTCAGTGCTCGTAAATGGTTCTCCTACTTTTCAATTTAAGAGTGGAAAAGGCCTTCGTCAAGGTGACCCAATCTCCCCGTTTCTTTTTCTTATTGTTATGGAATGCCTATCTTGTTTGTTAGTTAAAGCGAATAATTTGGGAATTATCAAAGGGATTAATTTTTTGTGGGGCAATACGAATATTAATCACCTTTTCTTTGCGGATGATGCATTAATCATGGGGGAGTGGTCTAGAGATAACATTCAAAATATGGCTCGTGTTCTTAGAATTTTCTATTTATGTTCGGGCCTTCGTATAAACATTCACAAGTCCAATCTTTTTGGGGTTGGTACAGAAGAGGGTGAAGAGGGTGAGGTTGATAGTGTGATGGAAATCTTGGGGTGTAGGCGTGGGGATTTTCCATTTGTGTACTTGGGAGTTAAAGTGGGAGCTAAGATGACCCGTATTAAAAATTGGAAGGTGGTCATAGATGTTCTTAATAACCGGCTTGCTAGCTGGAAGGCGAAGCACCTTTCTATTGGTGGTCGATTAGTCTTAGTGAAAGCGGTGCTTGAGAATTTACCCATTTATTACCTTTCTCTTTATAAAGCGCCTAAGGCAGTTTTAGAGAATATGGAAGCGATTATGAGGAAATTCTTATGGGCGGGTTGTAGTACGGAAAAAAAGATTAATTGGGTGGCTTGGGACATCGTTACTAAACCGAAGAAGTTGGGAGGTTTAGGGGTGTCTAAATTGGAAGATGTTAAGGATGCGCTTCTTCTTAAATGGGCGTGGCGATTTAAAATAGGGGTTAATTGTTTGTGGAAGAAAGTGATTTTTGGATGTCATGGGATGAGTAGATCATGGTCTTTTCTTCCGTGTTCGGCTTCCGCTAGCGGGTGTTGGAAACAAATCGTAAAAATTGGTACAAAAACGATATGGAATGGTCAAACCCTTGGTAGCTATTTCAGCGGCTTCGTAGGGGACGGCTCTACCATTAGTTTTTGGATGGATTCTTGGATTAGAGAAGAACCTCTCCGCTTGACCTACCCTAATCTATTTAGATTGGAGAATAAAAAATGGGCTACAGTTTCGGATAGGGTCTCGGTTGTAAATAATGTCAAGCACTTAGAGTGGGGTTGGAGATCGAGTCCGACGTCCAGCGAGGAGATTTCAGAACTATTCAGTCTTATGTCAGACATCTATGAGGTCGAATGGAAGGGTGGGGATGATACTTGGATTTGGAATGCCGATTCATCTAAAAATTTCTCTGTAAAAAAGGTCCGACTTTTGTTAGCTGCTGAGCCGCATAGTCCTATTTGTGTGAATGTGAAATGGAAAGGTTGGGTCCCTCTGAAATGTAAGATCCTGGTTTGGAGAGCCGCGTTAAATCGTCTGCCGTCTAAAGTCAATATGGTTAATCGAGGTGTTAATATTATTAGTCAACATTGTGACCTTTGCGAGGTGGACGCCGAGTCGGTATTGCATTTGTTTACGGGTTGTTGGATTGCCATGGAGGTTTTGAGTCGAGTGGATGCTTGGTGCAGGTTAAGCCCTTCTATTATCTTTGATGTTTCCGATGTTTTGTTAATTCCCAGCCGGCAGCCGATTACAAAACAAGCAAAGTATATATTGAGAGGCATAGTCTTCACCACTATGTGGACTATTTGGATGGAACGCAACGACCGGATTTTTCAAGGAAAACGTCGTCGTGCCCCGGAAGTTTTTGAAAGCATAAAAGTTACGTCTTATTTTTGGTTTAAAAATAGATCTAGATTGAATGTTTTAGACTGGAAGGATTGGTGTAAATACCCGCTTGTGGTGATGTAACGTTTGTTTGCCCGGAAGTCCTTATTTTGAGAACCGTTCGTGGCCGTTTTTTGAATGAAGTTAACCTTTAAAAAAAAAAAAAAAGCTCCTTGCTAGTTTGCCGTTTTTATAAAAGTTGGTTGTTCGAAAAGAAAGAAGATTATAAAATCAAAACGAAAATAAAGAAGGTATTCTTCAAGTCAACATAACGCGATTTATTTTAATAAAAAAAATAATAATAATTCAACCGTATCTGGGATCTGTAAACTGTAAACATAATACAAGCGTATTATAAACTTCATTTGAAATTGAATTGTGAAGCATTTTTATTCTACAATCCACTTGTCACGTTCACTTTACTGTTTATCTATTTAGTTTTCCAACTTGTATAATTTATAATATAAACAAAATCAAGTTAATTGACTTTTATTTTCGATAATCTCAACTGTATGGTACTAAAAATTCATATCTAAATTATTTCTCTCTTCAGCTTTATTTTTTATTATCCGTCACAAATATCGTATCTTTTAAGTATTATGCATCCATCATTAGTCTCCATGCCACTCTCATCTATTAGATTAACATATCATTAACATATATGTACTTTTTATTTATGACGGTATTGTCAGCTCGCTAAAAGTTTGAATCAAGCTGAGTTTAGATGAGTATATGCATGAGCCTAAAATTAAGTTAGTTTAATATACAAATCCAAACTCAAGCTTTACTAATCAACCTCAAGTAGTATTGCGAGTCTAAACGGGCCTATTAATTATATGTTTTTAAAGATCGAAAATAAGAATAATTTATTTATTACACGTACTCCTGGATTATTTAGTGGTCTTCATACATCCTTTCTATATGTGTATTTGTGTTTATTTTTATTTACGTATCAACAAAGACAGAATATCGACCAAATTAATCAGTTCATGAAACGCTATCTAAATCAGGCTCCATTTCGAGGAACTTCAAGTACGAATGGAACATGTGGCTGCCCTCCAAGGTCAACATTTTTTTTGTTGGAGAGCATATATGAATCGGTTGCCAACTCTTCATGTGTTGTAACAAAGAAGAATAAATTGTGAGCTCCCTCATGTGCCCTTTGCCCCTTTATGTGAACAAGTCCCAACGTCACTGGAACACATTTTCATTTTTGTTATATCGCAACGGTTATATGGCCGATTATTAGCAGCTGATGTCAAATTCCTCTGATTATTGTTGCTTATTGGTGTCTCTAAAAAGCTAGAAACAATTGGGTATGTTTTAAGAAGGTCATCTCTATTGCAAGCCTAGTCAAAGAAATCAAGATCAATGATAATTTGAAATGGAATCATTGGTGTAGTTTATAACTTTGCAAACAATTAGTGTTATTTATGTTTTTTCTGGTGTATTCGGATATGTTTGGCAATGAGCTTTTAGAAGCTTCAAACTTTAAGCTTTTAAGAAAAAACTCCTACTCAATAAAAAACTTTGTTTGGTTGAAGGAGCTGGAAACTTTTAGGTTAGAAGAAAAAGCTCTACTAGCTACAAGCTTTTAATTAGTAATGACACAAATACCCTTTCTATTTTAAAAATAAAATAAAACCTTCCTTACAAGCTATTAATTATGCCCATTTTGGTCATTTTATACATTTTATTAAAAGTTCAAACTACTCTGCTAAACACCAAAATATATTTAAAAATCTTCCAGCTACCAGCCACTAGCTAGTTTTGTCAAACATACCCTTCATGTTTCTAGCTCCTAACTAACACATGTTTTATTTGTTTATAGAAGTTTTGCTGCCATTCAAAGAAAAAAAATATTCATTGACGATTAAGATATGGATGCTTAACGCGTAAAGCCGAAAAAAAATAGTCGCATCCCAACCAGGTTGACTAATAGAAAAAAGTCAGCGATTATTTAGCCTCATCGCACCAACCCAATGATCCAGAGAATAACTTTGACTAAGTAAAATAAAATAAAAAACTTATCTATACATATAATAAACCAAAGCTATTTTGATGACATGTCATGATATTATGCAATCTCTCTTTTGAGAGATGCCACATAGGATGTGATGTGGCAACTCTAGACCAATTAAAAAAAAAGGAATAAATATGGTTTAAATATTATTTAACATAATCTATTAAATACCTAATCTACTAAATTTAAATATTAAAACTTTATTATTTTCTCTCCCATGTTTCCTCTCATAACTTTTAAACTTTAATATCTTTCATAAACGAGATTTTTTAAAGAAAAAAATTACACTAAATTAACGAGCGTTTTATTATCTTTTCAACAAATATCATAGTGCTATATAAAAACGGAGAAAAAAACGACTATTTTTTGTAACCCGACAGGTATTGTGTCAGGTTTGGAATTCGTTTAAAAAAAATTGTGGGTTTGGTTCGGGCCTGGGATTAGGTGATACCCGGCCCAATTACCTTTTTTTATATGATATTTCAACCCGGGATGCTCTCCAACAGGTAATTGCTATATAGATGTCATTTTTATAGTGTTTGGGATTGAGTTGAAAAATGACTTATTGACTTATTAGCTTTTCCAAAAAGCTAATAAGTCAATAAGTCATTTGGAAAAGCACCAAATCCTGGTTTTTCAAAATGACTTATTGATTTATTGGCTTTTTCAAAAAGTTAATAAGTCAATAAGTTGTTTCTAAACTCAATCCCAAACATGATACTTCTAATTTTATTCATTTTACTTAGATTTCTCAACCCGGGACGCTCCCGGGGTATAAGCTAGTATTGAATAAACAGAATTAAAATTCATCAAACATTGAATTTTAGACATATTTACACCCTTAGGACAGCATAGTTTAACAAATAATTCAATAATAAATAAGAGTCGAGCTTAAATTTATAATATTATTAATGATCTTAGCTTGACTTTTAGACATATTTACATCCTTGGGACTAATAACTAATATGTTTTGAGATTCATAATTGTAAATTGTGTTTTTTTTTTAAAGTCTTATTTCAGTGGAAATTCTTGTACACCCCTAACTTAGCGGTTCCAAGTTCGAATCTCTACCCACACACCTGTGTCCTCCTTGCGCAAGCTCAAACCGTCACGGGGAATTTTTTTGTGGTGTGCATGGATCGAACATGTGACCTACCCCCAAGATGAGAACCCCTAAGGAAAAACTCACCCTACCTCAAACCCGTTTGGCTGAAGATCACTGACAATTGTAAATTGTTGTTAGAGCGTTTATAAAAACACTATTTTGCAATATATTTGTTACATAGTTTTAAATATCTTTTATGTGATGGATACATAGTTGTATTATAGGATCAAATACACACTGAAAGAAAAATAGGAGGTCGTAGGAAGGGTATCAAACGAACTCCGATTGAACTCATTCAAGCGGCATTGGAATCGTCTTATCGAAGCCCACGACGCTAGTTTTTTAGGTCTTCGTTTGTTGGGGGTTAGCTTGTAGTTTTTAGAATATGTTTTATATTATTGTGTTTTTTATGTACTATTGTGTCTTTTTCTTATTTTCATCATTTTGTCATTTTTTCAATTCATTGTGTCTTTTTCTTCAGTATTGTGTTATATTTTTTGGCATTGTGTTATATTTTATAGTTCATTGTGCCATATTTCATGATCTATTGTGTTTTTTGTATCCTTTTCACCATTCTCGTTTTTTATAGCTTTTATAGAATAACTCACTCTGTATATAATTGTAGAAATTTTACTTGAAAGTAAAACTCTTATTGGAAGAACAATGACTGAATGACATGTTTGTAAGAGAAAAGAGTTGACTAAACGTATTTTTTATTGCTAACTATTTTTTTGCCGGCTTATTACGATAACAGACGATCGGTTCACACTGCCATGACAGCAGCCCAGACCAAGATCTTCCCCTCGGAACTTACGTTGTCTGAACCAGGCCCGCGTCCTCGGAGTATCAGACTTGGTCTCATGACGGCCTCCCGGAAACCGTACCGCCTCCACACGAACCGATCGCTAGAGTAACGGCCGGATTAAAACCGGAGGTGGCTCAGGATCAGACCAGGACCCAAATAGGCCGAGATCTATCACCATCATTGCCTTGTCCCTCCAAGTAGTTGCAATGGGGTTCAAACCCGGGTCTCACGAGAGGATCCCGGGCGCCTACCACTACACCACAAGTGAATGACTAGGGCTGTCCAAAAAGCTCGTGGCTCGGAGCTCGCTCGAAGCTCGCTCGGATTTAGCTCGAAAAAAGCTCGCTCGATATGACTCGGTTTGAAACTGAGCCGAGCCGGCTCGGATCGGTTGGAAAGTGAGCCTAGCTCGGCTCGGTTTGGCTCGGATATTTCTAATTTTGAATATATTTTGTTATACATATAATATACTATAAAAATGTTAAAAAAAGTTGGGGAATATGTTACATGTTTAATATTTGGTAATAGCAGCATGGAGATTGTGTGCTTGGGATTGAAGTTACAACTAATCAAGTTATTTAAGTAAACCATAGCATAATGATAATTGTCAAAGTTATCAAACTCAATACTGGTTTTTGATTTCAAATAGGTCAGTATTTAGGAGTTCAATCAGACATATATTGCATATTTAGGGGGTTAGTTCGTATACTGATGAACTTATACTTTATTTCTTTGAAATTTAAGACTTATTTTGTATTTTTTGAACTTGGTTATAGCTTATAATGTATTAGGTTGATCTTATTTTAATTGTTATTGTTAACTATTGAATAATATTTTAGATTATTGAATTTTGAAAGCCAATTTTTCTTTTTTCTTTTTAAATTCGAGCCAAACAAAGCCGAGCCGAGCCGGCTCGGTTTAAAACCAAGCCGAGCTTGAGCTTTGATTTTCAGCTCGGTTTTAAATCCGAGCCGAGCGAGCCGGCTCGGTTTAAAACCAAGCCGAGCGCGAGCTTGACCTAGCTCGGCTTGGTTCGGCTCATGAACAGCCCTATGAATGACTATTGCTAACTATTTAGTTGTACAAAAGACCATTTGCAGATGCTCAGCAAGGCTGTCACTTTCTTCTAAGAGAAAAGAGTTGACTATTGTATTTTTTATTTATTTATGCTGGACAAAAATAATAATAATAATAATAATAATAATAATAATAATAATAATAATAATAATAATAATAATAATAAGATTGTATTGTTTTTTTAACTATATGAATAGAAATTAGTCATTTATTTATATTCTTCACAAAAATGTATTAGTTTTTTTTTTTTGAATAGTCAAACGGGGCTTTTTATTTCATTATCACCTTATCGCCGAAAACATTACACCCAAAACCCATTAAGCGAGAGTACTACCTGGTACAAGTCTTAACCCATAACTACAAAACACTTCAAAAAACCATAGCATAATCGCCCAGCCCACCTATACATTACTATTACCCATTGTCAAACAAGGAAAATTACAAAAATGTATTAGTTATGGTTAACAAAATATTAGCTAACTAAACGTTACAATAAATCAAACGTTAAAACGCTCTTCGGGTTGTTTTCCGGTTGTTGAGTTTTAAATTGTTGGGTTGAATTATTCAACCCGAACACAACTCATTCTTTCTGAATATTTATTCGGTTTGGTGGAGCATCTTAAGACTTGCACAGCTCCGCAAGGACCTTGGATGACCATGTTATGCGGGAAAGGACTTTCTAAAACATAAAATGGTACCTCGTTCAAAATATTTTGTAACTTTATAAAAAGGTTTGTAAACTAAAAAATATATAAATTCTTTAAAGCTTTTAATAAAATAAACATATTACTTTGCGAAAAAATAAATGTATACTTAAATTTTGTTGATAAAACTTAATTTCGTATTTAATGGATATCACTCCGAACTTTCACTTTGGCAAATAGCACTCACAACTTTCAACTTAGTTTGTTTCATCACCCCAAACTAACGGAGGTCTAACCTGGTTAGTCTTCGTGGCCAAAATGTAAAAACTAAAACTTTTATGTGGCCAAAATATAAAAACAAAAACTTAAGGGCATTTTTGAAACTTATTATTATTATTATTATTATTATTATTATTATTATTTTAAATTCTATAAATCCCCCCCCCCCCCAGCAAGTCCCATCCGTCTGAGCAATTGCAACCGTCGTTCATCAACAGAAGATGGGCGTGAGATCCAAACATCATAAATCATAATTATCAACAACACCCGTAGGAAACTTAGGTATAGCAAACACAATTCGAATCAATTAAACCTCCATCATCATCATCAACATCGTAGTTCGAGCATTCTCATAAAATTGAAACACTCTCTGTCATGGCGGAGCGCCGACCACCCCTTTCACTGTCCACCACCTTCAAAACAGCACCACCATCACCATCAAAACTTTATCTCCATCCTCACCACCACCACCATCAAAACTTCATCTCCATCCAAATGAAGTTTGGGGCAAACACATAACAAGTTAGTTACAACCACTAACTTTACAATAAAATATCAACCGAAGACAATTCAAGGTATAAAATCTAGAAGCTTGAAGAACTAGAACAATACCACACCCTGCACCCGCTCAAAGACGATATATATATATAGTTTTGTGAGCTAGGGTTTTGATTAGCAGTCCTATTCACCTTCTTCTTTCCAAATTTATGAATTAGGTGAAAAGGGGGAGGGGTGGGTCTGTTACCAGAAGGAAGAAGGAGGGGGGGGTTATAAACTTTTAAAAATAATAATAATTAAAAGTTTCAAAATTGTCCGAAAGTTTTGGTTTTTACATTTTGGCCATGAAGACTAACCAGGTTAGACCTTCGTTAGTTTGGGGGTGATGGAACAAACTAAGTTGAAAATTAGGAGTGCTACTGGCCAAAGTGAAAGTTTAGAGTGATATCCGCCAACATGCGATAGTTATGAGTATTAAAATCCATTTTCCCTTTAATATATTTATTTATACGATATTAAAACTCAACTGTTATTAAAAAGACTAAAGTGCTTGCCAATGATCTCCACCCTAGTTTGTTTGAGGTGGGAAGTTTTACCTCCTTGGAGGGTTCCTGCCCGGGTTTGGTCTCAGGTTCGAATCCCACACTCCACCGAAAAAATAACCGCTTGGGTTTGAAAGGAGAAACCCGTGTGGTGCTATGGGATTTGATCCTGGGCAGTGGTCACTTTGCAACACAAGATTTACTGCTGAAACACTACTCTCCAAACAAATGTTAAATCTTCTCATGGGTAGGTATATGGGGGCAACAGGTTTAACTTTATCAGATTAGATAACACATGTTATCCCTTTTTATGACCAACTAACACATGTTACCCTCGTATGCAACATTAACACATTATTTGCACTTGCCCCATTATAATAATATTTTCTTAAGACAAAAAGTATGAGAGAGGGTGTGACATGAACCATTATAATAATATTTTCTTAAACAAAAAGTAGGATAGAGGAGAGAGATGGTGTGACATGACCCATTATAATAATATTTTCTTTATCAGATTAGATTAACACATGTTAGCCCTTTATGACCAACTAACACATGTTAACCTTCCATGCAGTTCAATAGTTTGTAATGATACTTTGTAATAACATGTGTTAATAGTTTGTGTGCTTTATTTTCTTAGTAAACTTAAGAAGTGAAAACTATAGGGGTATATGGGGGCAACAGGTTTAACATACGTTACCATACCATACATACTAACAAATGTTAGATCTTCTCATGAGTATACGGGGGCAACAGGTTTAACTTTTATCAAATTAGATTAACACATGTTAGCCATCTCTCTCCTCCCTCCTACTTTTTGTTTAAGAAAATATTATTAAGGTTGTTTCTAGGCGGTTTACTAATGTTTTGAAAAGGCTGGTAACATATGTTAATTAACACATGTTAATAGGTTTAATATCTCTACTAAGGTTTTTCTCTTTTTTTTTTTTCAATAAGGCTGGTAAGATATGTTAACACATGTTAACACTTTTAATATATCAAACTTTGGTGTTTTGTTTTTAGCACAAACTATCTGATGATTTGAGCCACAGTCAACATCATTAGATAACACATGTTAACACTCAACTATGATTTCTTGTTTTTTAGCACCAACTATCTGATGATTTCAGTAACAGTCAACACCTTTAGATTTTTCGAATTAACATGCGTTAAAGCAGACAACAGCTGATCATCTTAGTAACAGTGATAGATTGTTTAGTCAGTAACACATGTTAACAATTTTTTTTTCTGCAGCTGTTAATGAAGACCCTCCCCCGCACTTTGTGTCTGACCATATCCACCCGCTGCAGATTCCCCCTCGGTAATAACAATGGGATCTTCATTCACCTTCCCAACCTTGTTATTGCTATCGTTTATGACTATAATACTAGGGTTTTCAGCCGTAGACCCAACTGTAACACGATCCACTGACCTTTGCGCCTTCCTGTTGCACAACACACAACAGAAAGCATTTAAACTTCACTTCCCAAAACGTTTTTTTAACACTATACGTACGATATTCACGTTCACCCCCAAAACATATAAACAGTAGACACAACAATGAAGGGGCCTGTAACCACCCCAAAAACAAATAAATATAACAAAAAAAACAATAATTCCAACAACAACAACAACAACAACAACAACAACAACAATAATAATAATAATAATAATAATAATAATAACAACAACACAACCCCTCCTTGTAAAAAAAACCCTATTAACTACCGGAATAGATAAATGCAACCGATTACCTCTTAAATCGTCGCCGCCGCCGACTACCTGACGTTATCGTCTTGAAGGACAACCGCATGCCTCGTCGTTTTCGAACCAATACACCAACGAACTGGAACGTTTCGTTATCGTTAAAAATATGGAACCCTAACCGTGGACGTCAGACTCTTGAACAACCGCCGCCTCCTGGACGTTATTGTCTTGAAGGACTACCGCCGCCTCTCCCTCTCTCACACCTCTCTTTCTTTCTCATCTTCTCGGTCTCTCTCTCTAGCTCAGAT
The DNA here is from genome assembly GCA_030844895.1 of Ambrosia x helenae. NCBI lineage: Eukaryota > Viridiplantae > Streptophyta > Magnoliopsida > Asterales > Asteraceae > Ambrosia > Ambrosia x helenae. The sequence continues at coordinate 2,705,940 of CM061229.1, forward strand.
CTGTACACGTGATGATGGTGATGTATCATTTAGAGGACAAACGACGGTGACTGGTTTTATTGTTATTATGATAGATTGGGTCAAGGTTTGCTCATGGAGAAGATGAAGAGTGGGTTGAATGGAGTTGGAGAAGATAGAGAGGAAAGAGGAGAGAGGGATGATGGTGTTGGGATTATGAATCTGACAAGAAAGGGGGAAAAGAAAGTGTTTTACTTTCCTATTTTACCCTTCCATCTAACTTTAAAGAATATAATACTATTATATCTCACCCAAAGTACACAGCTTTAATCTCAACCAATGATCTAGGGTAATGGATGGTTAGGATTAGGTTTCCAAGGTTTACTATATAACAAAGAGTTTTCACAATATCCCTACCCTATATATATATATATATATATATATATATATATGGTAGGGTTAGCATACAAAAGAGGTGTTTTGTAAGAAGGGTGAGAAAGAATTTTAACCATTGGATCAACTTGATGGAGGGATAAGATGATAGTAGTGGCAATTTTGTAATATGTGTTATAATTATATTATATAAATTAAGGCTGTAGGGGTAGTTGGGTAATATTACACCTCTTAATTAATAAAACCCATTTAATTCACATAACTATAACCGAATATTGTGCTTGAATATCGGATAATTATCAATTCACTCTTCACCCAAAATAAGGAAACAAACACAACCGAAAATCACTGCACAAATGATAAGAGATTCTCACAAAAATAGGCCACCCGATTGTATATAAGATTTTCTTCATTGTGTTTTCTGGCATCAATATAGTGTTTTTCTACTTTCTATTAAAACTAAAAATGGCAGGGAAGAGGAAGGGTTCACCGGCGACGGAGAAGAAGAACATAAAACAGGATCAGAAGTTGGTTTTTCTACCGGCTAGGTTCGGATTAGGTATGTTTTAAGATGTGTTAAGAGATATAGTTGTGTATCTGTTATGTGTTAACAAATTCTGATGGGTGTTTTTTTTGAGAAACCAAATTCGACTTATACATGCAAACGGTTTTGTGATGATAGAAGTGTTTTACCAGATTTGTGTTTTATGGTGGTCTGTTTTTTTACCAGGCGTGTTTTGCATAAGTGTTTATCATATGTGTTATTTGATTGTGTTTAATAAGTGGTGTTTAATTTAAATTGTGTTTAATAAGTGGTGTTTTATGGGGTTTAATTTAAATTGTGTTTAAGAAGTGGTGTTTTTTTTACCAGACGTGTTTCGCATAAGTGTTTATCATATGTGTTATTGGATTGTGTTTAATAAGTGTTGTTTAGTTTAAATTGTGTTTAATAAGTGGTGTTTTATGGTTTTTTTTAAAAATAGTTTAGTGCTTATTAAAATGTGTTTTCGTATTAAAATATAGTTATGTTTTTTTTGGTGTTTTAACATAAGTGTTTAAATAAAAGGTGTTTAGTTAAGGGGATTTTAAAATTTTTTTGTTAAGTAGCCGTCACAAGTATACAATATAAAACATTTAGGTTAACTGAATTTACTTATTTAAGTTTTGTTTATCGTTTCTGACTAACGGATGAATAACATGTCAGGAAAACAAGATGTGAACAAATCGGAAAAACAACTTAAAACAGAAGCATGAACAAGTCGCTGCTGCGCGTCTGCGCTTCGCTGCTGCACGTCGCTGATGCGCTTCTCTGCTGCGGGTTTTCTGTTGCGCTTCGATGTTGCGCATTCCAGGCATGTTAAGCTTTTGAATGTGGGTCGACTTTATGTTTAAGACTTGGCAGTCCAGACCAGACTCGAGAATGTCCCTGGAAACATTTTAACTTCTTAGGTGGTATAACAAACCACATAATCTCGGATATCAACTACACGAAGCCTTGTGTTGATAGCATGCATCAATGATAAAATTGTGCATTCGTCTAAGCCAACACTTGACCCACAAAGCAAGTCAACAGTCTCAAGGGCATTCGAGTCACTTTGAGCAGAAAAATATCGATGAAGGGATACAAATCAGCATGTTTAAGTTGGTCCAGTGAAATCACTATTGTACATTTTTGGCATTTTGACTTTCTGAATCATGGCCTAATAAGATGGACAAGAAAAATGTTAGGCATATGTAAGCTTTAATAGTACGCAATAGGTCGTCAATGTGGGAAAGTATATGTGACCTTCTGCAACCATTTTACTATCATTGTATGAATCGTAAGCACTATCAATCAAAATGAGTGTTTTTAAACAAGTGGCCATATTGTTTTGAACAAGTGACTCATTACCACATATTTATGTAGCTTCTGTCCCTTTGTTAGGATCTTTAAAAAAAAACCTTATAACACATATTTCGGACATGATTCCCTTATAACACATAGCGACTAACAAGTAGTTCTTATATTGCTATACGCTTAATCGTTTACTTTAATTTAAAACACATATCGGCTAACACGTATTTCTTATAATGTTAAACGCTTATAACACATAGCGACTAACAAAGTAGTTCTATACGCTTAAGCGTTTACTTTAATTTAAAACACATATCGAGTAACACGTATTTTTTATAATGTTATACGATTTGAGCAAAAATGGATGGACCAAGTGGGTTGGGTCACAGAGAAAGACTATGAGATTTGAAAAATTGTATAACACAAAGACAAAACAAACGAATGATATTAAGTGGTTTGAGTATTTTAGGATGAAAAATTAATAACAAAAATCCTACAATCATTCTATAATTAAAAAAAAAAGTTGACTAAGATATTCAAATTGAATCCCTATAATTACTCTTAAATTAAAAAAAGATTTAAATTTACACAAATAATTATTTTGTAAATTTACTTATTTATCCTTGACCTTGGTGCCATGTGTCACTATGAGATTCCTTCTCACCCTTCTCACAATATAAGGTTTTTGTATGGGAACCCTTATCTATATATATCTATACATCTAATAAACTAAAGTCCATGAGGACACTTGGCACTCCCACATTCATCCTCAATTGTGTAGCCAATCATATTGTGCCAAGTGTCTCATTGTGGGAATTTATAAAATTTTTCATTAAAAAAAAACAGAAAAATATAAATACCCAAATAAAATACACGGACATAACATTCTTCATTATCATCGCCTCCTCAAACAAACCCTTCCAAACCCTAATCAGAGCGATAAACGGCGATTGAACCTTACATTCATCTCCAATCTAAGGTAATCTCTATTTCATTCTTATTTCATTCAATCCATCTTTATCCCTCATTTTCACTGTGTTTTTTTTCGTTTTTTCTAATATCTTTGTCGATTGAAGGTTTCTTTTTCCCTGTTTTCATTCTATTTGATTATTTATGTTTCGATTTGTGTGTTATGTTACGAATAAGAAAACCTTGGTTTGCCCTTAATTAGGGTTCTTGATTGTTTGATTAGGTTTCTTGATTGTTTGATTATGGTTCTTGAATGGATATGGATGGACTCAGACAGTGTTTTTTTTAATTTGGCATTGATATTGTTAGGTCAAACTTAGGTTTTCAGAAGATTATATTGATGTTGTTTTAATGCAAGTTTTTATGAACATTGTGAATATGACTCGATTATATAAAGATCAATTTGGGATTTTCATACAAAGTTTTTCACTAAATATACTTTCAGTGACATTAATCTTTTTTAAAAAATTAATAGGTTTTAAGATTTTTCAGATTTGTCATTTATGTATTCATCTAATGATGCAATTTTAGTTATATGATATCATGTTTTAATTTGTTTTTACTGATAATACAGGTGTTTTAAAGGTCGTCGCAGAATGGTTTCTGGATTTTGGGTTAAATCAGAGGGCAGAGAACGTGTATGTATGGTAAGCGACCTTTCTTATGCGTTAAAAATCCGTTGGTTGTTAATATATGTTCATTGATCACTGCACAGTATTCGGATGGATAATCTTTATTAACTGAAAATCCAATACATTAATTTATAATCAACTGTTTTTGGTATTGATTTGTAGGCCTTGCCCGGCGATTATAAGGAATGGATTACTAAGTATGGATTCCCTACTGGCATGACCAGAATTCATACTTTGGATGAGAGATCATTCGAAGTTAAAGTGATGAATATCGCTGGGAAATGGTTTTTTTACAACGGGTGGAAGCATATGATTACCACGCTAAACTACCCAAGTGGTTGTCACTTTGTTTTTGAGTTCGAAGAAATGCTCAACTGTTTTAATATGTATACTTTTCATCAGGATGCCATAGCTGCACCGGGCAAGTATTTCTACTGCAAACTTGATGACCCACTCAGTGATCTGAATCGCCTGGTATGTTTTTTAAATGATGTGTAGAACCATGACATAACGCCTTAAATACATTAATATGTAGTAATGTTTCAACATTGTTTTTCAACTTTCCAGCATATAAGTGCCTTCGTTCATCATGGTTTGTACAATCGAAACCCTCCTATGGAACCGATTATGGTTAGCTCATTTCCAGGTAATCTCATGTATATAATTATTTGTTAGATAATAAGACTTTTTTAAATCTTGATGTTCATAATGATAACAGTGGTTAGATATTCATCTCCTTTGCAGGGCATGTTTTCCAGATCCAACTTGAATACGATGGTGATGAGATTTTCATTACCCAGGGATGGCCGTACATGAAACAGAGGTTTAAGATAACAGCAGATCATCTGATGGTGTTTGAAATTTACAACGAGGTTTGTTTGTCGATTCTAAATTTCAATAAATATCATTAATTTTGTTTGAGATTTAGATCATTAATTTGTACACTTTTCATGTGTTTCATTTTAAAATTAACAGAAAACATTGGAGTTGTCCATCTTTGAGAAAAACAAGCTGACCCTGCCTCCGGAGTTGTGGGAGGACGTTGAACAGCCCGAGGATGATCACCATAATCAGGAGGAAATAGTTGTGGTTTCTGATGATGATGGAGAAGAGTATTCAGATGAAGATGATATGGAAACTGATGATGATGAATCTGGATCGGATGAAGATGTATCCGATATAGAAGATTGGGCCGTTCCAGTTGTGTTTGTTGTTGACAAGCATTTTGTAAGTATTATATGTTAAAGCAATATATTATAATCATTTTGATGCTAAATAAACCTTTTTATAACAAATTTCATGTATGGTTATTTGTTTTAGCGGATGAAGACACAATGGGCGAAGGCCAATGGCTTGAACAGGCCGCGCTCATTGACAATTAAGGATGCTGAGCAAAATAGCTGGGGTGTTTCTGTAGGTATTGAAGACAAGGGATCGAGTAAGCGTTTTTACATCAAAGGCATGTCTGTGTTTGTTGCTGACAATGATTTGCAGGCTGGTGATCAGGTGCATTTCCGTTGGTTTGAAAAACGAGGTCTGTTCAAGCTCTCTAAAGTAGTTAGGGTTGATGGTAATTAGGACGGGAGGCAGTGGGTAGTTTTTTGGATATAAATCACATACTTTTGGTCCTAAGTCGTGGTGGTTTTTGGTTCAATATAGTGGTTGTGGGTAACTCTTAACACGATGGTTATGGTCGTTTTTGGGATGATGATTAATGTTAGTGGTCACATACATTGATTTGTTTTTTGGGTTGATATGTGTTTTGAAAAATATATTTGTGTTATGGTTTGTATTTACGACATATGATCTTCTATGGTTTAATAGTTGTTAGCAATAATGTGGGAAATATGTTTTTTTAGAATTAGGTAAATATGCTTAATATGATGTGTTTGCTATAATGAGAATTAAAATTTAGACAACTTTAGATTTTACAAATTGACTTTGTTAATATTGTTGATTAAAACTTAAATTTGGTAAATTAAATTACATTAACATTAAACATTCTGATTATTAACATACTTAAATTTCGTAACTTTGACTTTTTATTTGAAAAATTCCCAACTTTTAATATCTTCCATTTTAAAAGAAATATAGATGTTTTATAATATTTTAAAGTCAAAAGTAATTAATAATTTTCAAATTCAAACCGTTTTATGTTAAGAAACAAGATTTTTGGAAAGACAATCAATTAACGATGTGTAATTGACTACTTTTTATGGTTTCAATCAACCTATAATTTGTCTTTTTGACATCCTAATTTATGGCGTTGACTTTTTTCTGTTAAAATAGTGTTGCTGTGTAACTGTTACCACCTTGGTATGGTTGTTTTTGGGATTGTGATTAACTGTTATTGGTTACCAACATTGGTGTGTTATACCTGTTGATATGTCTTTTGAGAAATAGATTTATGATATTCTTTTTTTTTAATACATATGAATGCTTATTAACAAAGTCAACCGTTTTATTTGAAAATGTTAAATTTTTCGAATAACATTTTAAAAAAAAATAAAACGTTTTTTAATATTTTAAACTCACAAGTAATTAATAATTTTCAAATTCAAACCGTTCTATGTTGAGAAACAAGATTTTTGGAAAGACAATCAATTAACAATGTGTAATTGACTACAACTATTTTAGGTTTCAATCAACCTATAATTTATCTTTTTGACATCCTAATTTATGCCGTTGACTTTTTCCTGTTAAAATAGTGTTGCTGTGTAACTGTTACCACCTTGGTATGGTTGTTTTTGGGATTGTTATTAACTGTTAGTGGTTACATACATTGGTGTGTTTTACCTGTTGATATGTCGTTTGAGAAATAGATTTATGATATTCTTTTTTTTAAATACATATGAATGCTTATTAACAAAGTCAACCGTTTTATTTGAAAATGTTAAATTTATCCAATACCATTTAAAAAAAAATAAAACGTTTTCTTTTTATTTTAAACTCACAAGTAATTAATAATTTACAAATTAAAAAAGTTTTAATTTGACAAACAAGATTTTTGGAAAGACAAAAAATTAGTCTTTGACTTTTTTACAATAAGATTTAAGAAACAACAATTATTTTCATAATTTCGGAAACTTTGACCACTTAATTTGATTGAAAATGTATTATGGAAACCTTTAAACTTAATCAATTAGATTGCCATTTCATATTTTGTTTCTATTTATATAATCTATACTAAAAATACAACATTTCTTCCTTATTTATAATAGGTATACGAAATTATATATACATGTACAATTCAATCGATTATAATTCAATTTTTTTCTTCTACATTTCGCAGGTAGCATATACTACTTTAGGTTCTTACATTGTTTATTTATATATCACACGAGTACTAACATTTTTTAGTTCGCGGTTATTTGTGATAAATATTACACACGTGCAGGCAGATGGATCCAAATAATGTAACATTTTTGAATGACATAACATGGCGGCTGAGTAATTACACAATCAAAGTTAAGGTACTTAGGCTTTGGAAGAGAGCAAATCGAAAGATACCAGGTGAAACTCTTGCCATTGATATGGTTGTTATGGATGAACAGGTTAGATTTGATATCATCAATTCCTTTGTCACATATATGTTACACAACTCGATTTAATATTTTCTGGTCAAACTATGTCTTCTAATTACATATTTTTACGCAGGGTTCTAAAATGCAAGCGATTGTGTGGAATAGATACATGAAGAAGCATGAAAAATTTCTACGTGAAAATGAAGCATATTATATCTATAGACCACAACTAGCGGATAACAAATCTGTTAAACACTTTTCTAAAAATGACATAATATCGTTTACTTTTGAAACAAATCTTACAAAGTGTAACAGATTTGATGGTAGCCAATATGGTTTTAATTTCTCTTCTTTTGAGTCTATTAAGTCTGGTAACCTTTCTCAGGAACAAAGGATTGGTAGTTTTCGAAACCTTAATCTTTTATATATTTTTATTCTTTTAATTTGTCTTCTTATTTATTAGTTGAAGTAACATTTTAAATATTTTAGATTTCATTGGGTTTGTTGAAGAATGGAGTCCACCCGAGCCTATCGAAACAAAAGTTGGATTGAAAATGAAAATGAACCTACTCTTGATTGATCTAGAGTATGTGTTTCATTTTTCCTATTCATAATTTATTATCTCATAATCTTTCATGTTATATTCATTTCTCATTTGTACGATTAATACTTAGGAAGAAATGTTTGAAATTTATGCATGATCTAATAAAAAATGTATTGTATGTAGTGGGGTAAAAATGTCATGTTCTTTGTGGGATGAATATAGTGAGCAGATGTTTGAGTACATCAAGCAGAACGAAGCTGAAGTCCATGTTGTTCTTATTGTTCAATTTGGTAGCTTTACCAATTATAAAGGTTTGTCATTTCTTGCAATTTGTATTACATTTGACATTTTTATTACTTTTTTTTAAAAAATAACGCTTGCTTTTTTTTTTTTTTTTTAAGGTAATATAAGTTTGCAAAATGGGTTCAATATAACTCGCCTGTTTATCAACGAAGATATTGACGATATTCGTGCTTTTAAGAAAAGGTGATATGTTTAAATTATCCTGTAATTATTTACATATATCTAAATATTTGAGTTATTATATATATGTTATATTAATTTTTTTATTTTTACAGTTATATTGAAAAGTTTTTTTCTACGGAATCATCGTCTGTACAACGATCTCTTGGATCGTCTGGTAGTATGAATATTAATGATGAATTCTTGAATAAAACCCCTTTCAGCACTATTCGTGATCTTCCTTTGATAACAGAGGTAAGACTCAATTGATTTATCATATCATTATATACAAGTTTTATTTAAAATTCATTTTTAACCGATTCCTGTTTCTTTTGTAGGTGAACAAACAGGTCATTGTTCTTGGAGCCATTAAGGGTGTCGATGATAAAGATGAGTGGTATTATTTGGGATGTGAGCACTGTAATCACAAGGTGGAGCCGACCTTAAGTTTACCTGATGATAATGAAGAAACAGATGTTACTTCGTTTAAACAGGTGTTAGTTTGCCCCAATAGAGAATGTCCAAAGCACATCGTCTCTGCTGATCCAGTGTATGCTTTATCTTAAATATGTACATCTTAAAGTAAAACACTATTAAATTTGTTTAATAATATTTTGTAATTTGTAAATGTAGGTTCAGAGTACCTTTAAGGGTTCAGGATTTTACTGGTATTACATCCCTTACTTTGTTTGATCGTGAAGCAAAGAAATTGCTGGGAATGTCAGCAATGCAACTTTTAGAAAAATCTAAGCAGGTAAGTTGTTTATACTCAGTCCAAAACAAATTACTTATGTTGCTTTATATTATGTATGTCATTTGTTATTAAGGTTTCTGGTGAAGAAAAAACAACTCCAACTGAGTTTCATGCTCTTGAAGACAAAAAGTTTGCGTTCAAAATTAAAGTGGGTCAATTCAATATTGACAAGCACCTAGACGGATATAGTATACGCAAGTTTACGAATGAGTCATCGATACTTTCTTCACTAGAACAAAAGTTCTCCGATATTCAGGTTTTTTATTCCCGTCCTATATTCCTTTATAGGTTGATTTTATAAAAATTTATTATTGTTTTACTATATAATCTGACACATACAAATCCTTTAATGTTTTTAGGTGGATCAACCTGGATTTGAAAGCTTGGATGGAGTTGAATCGTCTACACAAAATGCAGTCTCTCTTAAGGTTCTTTTCACCTATTAAATCACTCCCGCAATTAAATTTAAATTGCTACTATTATCAAACTTTTTACCTTTCATTTACTTTTGTAGGATTCTGTTGGAGATAACAACACTCCAGAATCATCTTGCAGAGTTAGTCTGGTCCATGACGAGCAGGAAGTGAAGCGTAGCCTCGACAAAGTTTACGGTCTAGAAGATGATGCAAGTGAGTCTACTACCAAAGTGCGTAAGGGTGATAAGAAAGTTTGCACGGACAAATCAGTTGAGATCCCCTGTTGATCCCAAAGCTTGAAAAATAAGAACATTTATCGGTTTATTTGCTATTTTTTTGGGGATTTTTTCTGAATGTTTGTTTATGGTTTGAGACAATTTATTTTTTATTATGGTTTGTTTGATGTTTGCTACTATTTTTCATTTGAATTAATTGTTGGTTTGAACATTTATGTTTTTTTCCTTACCTTTGGCAAATAATTGTTGCGTTGTTGAATAAATTTTAATTATTTATACGTTATGTTGAATTGTCTATAAGAATCATAACATTATTTATAGGCCCACCTATATATAATTAACATTTTTTTATCATATTTATATTTTTACAAACAATTTATCAAACATAAAGTTCTAATACATTCAATAACATTATTCAACAAAATATGACTAATATTTAATTATATTCCATTTTTACAAACAAATTTTTTAAAAAAAATTTTTTAAGTTACTTTAATATAAAATTCTAAGTACTATAACGAAAGATTATGTTAAAATTACAAAGTTGCTATAGTACAATTAATTTAAACAAGTGTATTGTGATTACATACTTAATAAAAAAAACATAAAAAATACTAAATATAATTAAGTTGACTTTTTCGTTTACTTTAAAATTCAAATAGTATTTCTTTAATAATGGTAAGTATTTAACCTTATTAATAAACATTTTTAATTAAAAATTCTTTGTAATTACACACTTGCTAAAAATAAAAAACGTTACATATCCATAAATTCAAATTTTCAAAAAATTTGAATTGTAATTACACCAAAAAATTCAAATCCTGAAATTCCTTTAATCATGGTAAGTAATTAACCATATTAAATAAGTTTCGACTAGAAATTTAATTTTTAAAAATCTATAAAACCCTACTACTATAAATCAAAGCAACACGTTTCATATAAAGGAATCCATTCAGTCTTACAGACAAATCAGAAGACTCAAATATTCAAGAGTTCATCTTTGCTTTTTTCTGTTTTCTCTACTTTCTATCAAACAAGTTGAAGGTAAGTAATTCTTTTATTTCAATATTACATGTTTTCGCATAACATGATTATCTACATGTTTTTTCTCTACTGTTCCATCAAAGAAGTTGAATGTATGTAATTCTTTAATTTCAATATTACATATTTTCGCATAACATGATTATCTACATGTTTTGTTTAGTTCGCATAACTTGATTATTTGTACTTTATGTTGATTTATAATATATTGTTAGTTAAGTATTATGTATCGTTGAATGTTTACATATATATAAACCTATCATCCATAATTTTAAGTTTGTTTATATTTTGTTAAACTCTTATAATGCATTTTATGTAGAATTGCATCCTTTTAGTTGAAATGGGACGTAAAAGACTATCTAACAGTTCGAATGGTAATTTTTTTGGCATAAATATACAATGTATTTCTATTTGTATTATTTTTGATTTGTCATCTAATTTTGCGATTTTTTATAAGGTGATGAAAAACGAACGCCATTATCTAATATCTCAAACGGTACACTTATTTCGTACTTATATATGTCTTTATTTATATTATCGTTTACTTATGTAACTAATACATAATTCTTCATAGTTATCTCCCATGAAGAAAAAGTTAAGCACGCGGCCGAGTGTCGTAAATATAGAAAATTACAACTGGATGCAAAGAGATGCAAGGTGAACAATCATAATAATGGAATTCAAAATGTGCCGCCAACTACAATATTTAATCGTTACTCCATTGAACGTTCCAACCATTATATTCAGCAAAGCTCATCTTTCCAAAGTACATTGAATGTTTCTACACCCGGTAAACCAACGAATAACACTTTTTACTTTTAAGTCTTTCTATACAGTCTGAACTACCATTCCACATTTATAATTTAAGTCAATTTTATTTGTTCGTCTATTTTTATAGGACAATTGCAACAAAATCCTTTGTTTAATTTATCAAATGGTATTTTTATTTATTTAAACTACATGTTTTACTGTATACGAATATCCTATTTTCTTATTGATTTCATTATAAAAACTAATACTATTTCATACGTTGTTTCTACGCTTGAAGTCAATAAAAATATTGCAACGGAGTGTCCAAAATCCAGAAAACTACAAATGGATTCTAAGAGAGTCAATGCTAATCAATGTCAAAATTCAAACTCATCAACATCCAGAAGTACTTTAGTTTCAATCGATATGCCATCCTTTAGATCAACCTTCAACAACCCATTTAACGCATCCTTTTCTGGTAATAAATTTGTATGACATTTAAATATTCGATAGCTTTACTTTTTAAATTGATGACAAATTTTTTACTCTAACACTGTTTCTTTGTTATTTCATTATGTATTATCAGGTTCCACACAAAGAACTCCTTTGTCCAATATTACAAACGGTATCATAATTCTATGTTATACAAGTTTTATTTTTTACATTAGTCCTTTATTTTAACATTAAACGTTCATTGAATATACAAACTGATATTATTTTTATCCATAGTTTCCGTGCCTGAAGTCCAAAGACAAAAATCTGCAGAGTTACGAAACGTTAGAAAAGCACAACTTGATTCAAAAAGACGTAAAGTTGGTTCTGTTAGTAGACCTCGAAAACAACCCACTGTTGCACATGAGTGTTCAAATGATGACACGCTAAGAACTCCTACTTATCCAACCCCATCTGGTGCAATTTGCTTTGTGTCGATTAATGTAATGAATTTCTGAATCTTATTAATACTAACTTTTAAATGTTATTCTTAATTACAGGTGGACTTACTGATGTTAATACGATCTCACTTGCATCATCTTCTGCTCAAAGAGAACCGATTAATACATCAAGGAATAATCGACGTTGCATCTCACCTGTCCGAATGGTTAGTTTGTCTGACGAAGAAAATGTGGAACCTCAAACAATTGAAGGCTTGCAATTTAAGGGTGTCTCTAAAGGTAAATATTAAATTTACAAAACATTTAAAAGCCTTTTTTTTTCTTTTATAAGTTAATTTTATTTTATTTATTCTGTTTGCAAGATTATCTGGATCATGGTGATCAAACGGTTGTATGTCAAATGTGTAATGCAAAATTGTGGAGGTCAGAAGTTATTAGAAGCGTAAATGTTGGTGGAAGAACAAGCTATATGCTATGTTGTGGTTATGGAAAGGTACAACTTCCATATTTCAAAGAGAGCAATTTAGATTATCAGAACCTTTTCAAGAACATAGAATTAAAGAGCAAATATTTCTTAAAGCACATTCGCCGCTTCAATTCTATGTTTTGTTTTACTTCAATGGGAGGGAAGGTTGATTCAAATATCAATAGTGGAAAGGCTCCCTTCATATACAGAATAAGTGGTGAGATTTATCACACGATGGGTGGTCTTCTTCCTTATGATGGTTCGAAACCGAAGTTTTCGCAGTTATATATATATGACACTGAAAATGAAGTTTCAAACCGAAAAAACATTTATAGGTAATATTCTAAAAATTTTATTCTACTTTTTTTTAGCCCTGTATATAAATTTTAATGTATTAAATTTTTTTTTTCATTCATTTCAGTAAGGAAAAGTGTAAGGATATTTCTGACCTCCTTGACATTGAAATCATTCAGTACCTGAAGTCGATGTTAGACTCAAATAATGAGCTTGTGAAAAGTTATAGGAGTGTACGGGATCGATTTCATGAAAATCCTGAAGTTACCCTTAAGTTGCGTCTTATTGGTAGGAGAACTAAAGATGGCCGAACATACAACCTACCAACTTCGTCAGAAATCGCTGCTCTTATTTTTTCAGACAATGATGAGCAGCTTGACAATAGAGATATTGTCGTGGAATCAAGATCAGAGGGACTTCAGCGTATATCTGAACTTCATCCGTCGTATCTAGCCCTGCAGTATCCATTGCTTATTCCGTTTGGAGAAGATTGTTATAGGGTTGATATACCACATAGGGAAGAGAGGAAATCTAAAAAGAAGGTCGATTCAAAGTGTTCAATGAGAGAGTATTTTGCATATCATATTCAGGACAGAGTTGGTAAGTTCTCATTGATTTTGAATGCAAGGCGGCTTCTTCAACAGTTTTTGGTTGACGTTTATACAATGATTGAGAGTGAGCGCTTATTTTATGTCCGTTTCCAGCAAAGTAAACTTAGGTGTGAAACTTATACTAATCTTCAAACGTTGAACCAAAATGGACCTACTGACTTGGCAAAAGTAGGGACACCTGTGATTTTACCCTCTTCTTTTACTGGTGGTGCACGCTACATGAGGGAAAATTATCTTGATGCAATGGCTATTTGTAAAAGGCATGGATACCCTGATTTTTTTATTACAATCACATGCAATCCAAAATGGCCTGAAATTAGACGGTTTCTTAAAGACAAGAAGACAAATCCAGAAGACAGGCCAGATATTTTAGCTAGACTATTCAAAGTTAAGCTAGACTCAATCATGAAAGATTTACGTGAAAAAGCACTATTGGGCAAAACTTCAGCAGATAAAATTCATTACCAAAAAAAAAACTTCCAATATATATTCATATATTAGCATCTTTATTCACTTATACTAATACAATTTTTATTTGTTGTTTCTAAATAGTAACGTGTTTTATTAACTAACTTTCTAACTATATTGTTTTACTTTATGTTTCAGCGGTCTATACTATAGAGTTCCAAAAACGTGGACTGCCCCATGCTCATATCTGTTTGTTTCTTAAAGAAGCCAGTAAGCTACCCACAATTGAACACGTTGATCGTTTTGTTTCGGCTGAAATCCCTGATAAGAATCTTGATCCGGAGTTGTTTAGTCTTGTGAGTGACTTTATGATGCATGGACCATGTGGACGTGAATATCCGAACTGTCCGTGCATGCTTGACGGTAAGTGCTCCAAGAAATTTCCAAAGAAGTTTTCTCCTGCTTCAACGTTAGATTCAAATGGATATCCGGTTTATAGAAGAAGAGAGTCAGGGATATTTGTTGAAAAAGGAACTGCTACGTTAGACAATAGACATGTGGTCCCTTATAATGCAAAACTTTTAAGGCGTTACCAAGCTCATATCAATGTTGAATGGTGTAACCAGGCTGCTTCAATTAAGTATTTATTTAAATACATTAATAAAGGACCTGATATGGCTAAAGTTGCTTTTGTAGAAGATAATGGAGAAGGTGAAGAAGTGATGCAAAAAGATGAAATCAAAAAACATTTTGATTGTAGGTTCCTTTCAGCATGTGAAGCTTCGTGGAGAATATTTAAAAATGAAGTGCATTATAGATACCCTCCAGTTATAAGGCTTCCATTTCATCTGCCCGGTGAGCAAAGTGTTGTATATGGTCCAAAAGAAAATATTCAAAATGTGCTCGACAAACCAACGGTGGCTGCAACAATGTTTCTAAAATGGATGGAACTGAACCGAAACGAAGCTGTGGCACGTGAACTAAGTTACATTGAAATCCCAAGTAAATTTGTCTGGAAAGAGGAAGAAAAAAAATGGGACTTTCGAAAGATGGGTAAGGCAATTGGTCGTGTTCACATGGTTAATCCATCTATGGGCGAGGCGTATTTTTTGAGAGTGCTTCTAAATAAAGTAAAAGGCCCTAGATCATTTGAGGAGATAAGAACGGTCAATGGAGAAATCTTACCAACATTTCGTGATGCATGTTATGCTCTTGGCCTCTTAGACGATGACAAAGAATATGTAGAAGCTATTGAAGAGGCTCATTATACAGGTTTTGGATATTCTCTTCGTAATTTGTTTGCGATGATGTTGCTGTCTAATACCTTATCTAGGCCTGAGCATGTTTGGGAAAAATCATGGAAGTATCTGTCAGATGGTATTATGCGTAGACACGAAGACGTATTCCAAATTGAAGGTAACAAATTTTAATTTCGAAATTTAATGAATTTATTTTTTTTAATTTCCCTTTTATTTTAAATTGAATGTTCCAAACTTTTTCGTTTTTAGGTTTGTCTCTTCCTGATGAACAAATAAAGAACCTTACGTTGCTTGAAATTGAGAAACAGTTGCTTCGGAATAACTCAAGCCTGCGTAGGTTTCCTTCTATGCCTTATCTGGATAATGATTCGATATCATCTGCAAATAACCGTTTGATTCTTGATGAGCTGAATTATCAAGTAAGTACGTTGGCTGAGGAATTTCATACCTATTCACGTTCTTTAACTGATGAGCAACGTTCAATTTTTAATCAAATCATTCATGCGGTTGATGGTAACAAAGGTGGGCTATTCTTTGTTTATGGTTTTGGAGGAACTGGTAAAACCTTTTTATGGAAAACGTTGTCTGCTGCCATAAGATCTAAAGGACAAATTGTTTTGAACGTTGCATCCAGTGGTATTGCTTCTCTGCTGTTATCTGGTGGAAGGACAGCGCATTCTAGGTTTCGTATACCTTTGAATGTTACTGAACAATCATTGTGCGGTATAAAGCCCAATAGTGATATTGCTGATTTATTGAAGCAAACTAAGTTAATTATTTGGGATGAAGCTCCAATGATTCACAAGCATGCTTTTGAGGCACTTGATCGTACAATGAAAGACGTCCTGCAGTCAAATTCTTCACCTAATTCTGATTTGCCTTTTGGTGGTAAGGTTATGGTTTTGGGTGGTGATTTTAGACAGATCCTTCCGGTTGTTCCAAACGGTAGTAGAAGAGATATTTTAAATGCATCAATAACTTCTTCTCCTATTTGGAATAGTTGCAAAGTCCTCACTTTAACAAAAAACATGAGGTTAACTTTAGGTAACAACACGTCTAAATCCGATGAAACAAAGGCATTTGCAAACTGGCTTCTTGAATTAGGTGAGGGTAAAGTTGGTGAGTCAATTCATGATGATGAGTTTGATGTGGACATTCCAGATGATCTTCTTATTAAGGGTACATCAGATCCGATTTCTAGATTAATTGACTTCGTCTACCCTTCACTTATCCAACTTTACAAAGATAAGGATTACTTTGGAGAACGAGCAATACTTGCACCTACAAATGAAGTCGTACATGATATAAATGAAAGGCTTCTTGCATTGTTTCCTGGAGATGAAGTCGAGTATCTGAGCTCTGATAGTATATGTCAGATTGAGAATGGTAATAACCGTTCACAGGAAGACTTATACTCTCCTGATGTCCTTAATGGTTTAAAAATTTCTGGGTTACCTAACCATCGTTTAGCACTTAAAGTTGGTGTACCCGTCATGTTGTTGCGAAACATAGATCAACAAAATGGTTTGTGCAATGGAACGAGATTACGAATCACCAGACTTGCAAAGCGTGTTATTGAAGCCGAGATCATATCAGGTGGAAACATTGGTACCAAAACTCTTATTCCAAGAATAAATTTGATACCATCTGATATCAAGATTCCAGTAAAGTTCCAAAGGCGTCAATTCCCGATAAGCGTATGTTTTGCAATGACCATCAATAAAAGCCAAGGACAGTCTTTATCAAAGGTTAGATTGTATTTAAGAAACCCTGTATTCTCACACGGCCAGCTTTATGTCGCATTATCAAGAGTTAAAAGCAGGGCAGGCGTGAAGTTACTTATACTGGATGCTGATGGGAAAGTGATGACTAAAACAAAAAATGTTGTTTATAAGGAAATTTTTAGCGATATTTGAATAACTGTGTATTCGTTGCTTTTAAATTTTAATAAAATGTTTCTACTTTATTTTTCGTATACGTTATACTACTCCAAATAATCGTACGTTGGTAAACTGCGTGTCAATGCGGGCAAATATCTAGTATATATATATATATATAGAGAGAGGATAACTATAATAATAGAACAAATCGTGAAAAGGGTTCATACTTGGAATCCTCATTTCATGCATTGGGCCTTGAGGAAACCATTTATTTTTTAACGAGGGCACATGAAACAGATCCTAACAAGTTGCATGTACATTAGTGATCATTAAACTATAAGAACCTAAAATATTGATAAACAAAAACACATAACCTGTACAAGACTATCATATAATCATATAATTTGGCCATCAATGTGTATCCCATCCTCGTTCGCCCGCCTAATAACATAATAGCAATTTTATAGCCACTTACTCAAGTCACTTGAGATGGTTTTTTAATATATAAATGTAGTGGATTATATATAAAATTAGCATTCCTTTTGAATCTTCAGGCAGAACTGTTGATGTTGTAAATGCAGGTTCAAGATTCACATTTACAATCCTTGTTGGTCATTTGGTTCGTTGGGGTGTTGGTACATCGAGACATCAGATTCTGCTATCGTATTGGATGCCGAAGAATCAGGGTTTTTAGGACCTTTTATAGGCCTTGATTTTGGTGTCCCTTTTTCGGTTGTAGCTTTTCTCTGCAAATGAAACAGGTTTTAGTTATCGCTAACAAAGAAATGTCAGAAAATATATAAATGCTAATGTATCCCATAGACAGTTGTAGTCACTGTGAAAATGCAAAGCTTGATTTTATTTTGTGAAGCTTGCTTTTTTTAATCATTTAATATGTCAAAAGTCGAATATGATTACAAAAGTTATATTACTACAATAAAACTATTAGTAATTTAAGTTGGGTGATATAGGATGCATAAAACCATTTTTCAGCGACTTTCATTCAACCCGTTACCCGGTTTCATACCTTCTTACTGGACATTGGTTTATCAGCAGGAGAGGCTGTGTTTGCATCTGGTGGAGGTTCAAGAGCTGTAAGATCTTCAAATCGTGCATCACCTTCATCGTCTATCCTTATAGCTTTTGTCCCACCTTTTCTCTTGTGCCTATCCTTGACCTAAAATTTATACAATTGAATGCATGATAATCAGATATAATAAACTATATATCAATTTATTTAAACGTTCCCACATACAAATTTAATAAAATCTACGACAGAGTTTTCGAGTCAGACCCAACCCGAAAGATCCATTACCCAATGGCAGGTTATCATACCTGTGGGATTTCTTTTAGCTTTTGCTCCATTTGTGCATCATCAATGAGTAAAGAAATAACATCTTCAGGAGCCAATATGTCACCCTGTATGTGACCACCAGTCATTACAAGATGCTGGACTGTACTTTTTTGGCTAGCTCTTTGTAATATCTTTTCTTCAACTGTTTCTTTGCAAATTAACCTATAAACTGTAACCTGCGTCATGAAAAACATAAGTCAATTATTAATCCCAAAACCATTTAGATTTGATTAAAACAAGATCATAAATATATAAAATTTGCAAAAGACACAACATGGAGATTATTATAAAGGTTCACAGCGGATAAAAGCCAAGTAGCTGTTGGAAG
This sequence comes from Ambrosia x helenae, assembly GCA_030844895.1. NCBI lineage: Eukaryota > Viridiplantae > Streptophyta > Magnoliopsida > Asterales > Asteraceae > Ambrosia > Ambrosia x helenae. The sequence goes on from CM061229.1 coordinate 2,724,946, forward strand.
TGTTATTGTCCCATATTGCATTAATAATCAGCATTCAGTAGTAGTATGATAAATAGCTAATGGAATCAATAATCATCAGAGGCGGGTGTCGGGTCATGGGTCCAAACGCAGGGTTTTTGTACCCGGGTTGAAGTAATCAGGAGAGGTTGGCTTGTCCTTAAAACACCTTGTCCAAAAAATAAGTCGTCTTTTATGTGTAACTAGACTATGAATATGATTATAAAAATTATATTATTTCAGTAGCGGTAATTTTTTTCAAGAAGACAATTCCGGAGCCTCTATGCATATAAAGTACACAATGAGAGACTTGCAACCAATTTCCTTCTTAGCTAACATTTTTCTTTAATTTACGTGTTTGACCCATTATAGATAAAACATAACCCGGACAACCCATTTACATGTTTCTTTTTAGCTACTTTTTGTATGATTGTATTTTATCTGATTTGACTCATTAAAGATAAAATATATAACCGGACAACCCATTTGACTTGTTATCTTTTTACCTATCTTTTCCATTTTACTGTCCCGTTTTGAGATAAAACATAACCCAAAGGATCCATACATAAGTAGATGCCTCATCAAGACACATGGGCTTAAACTTTATGTGAAAAGAAAAGGTTAATGATGAGAAAACTAACATCTTTAGTCTGACCCAAACGGTGAGCCCTATCCATGGCTTGTAAATCCAGTGTTGGATTCCAATCACTTTCATAAAATATGACTGTGTCAGCAGCGGTCAAATTGATACCGACCCCACCAGCTCTTGTGCTCAATAAAAACACAAAAATATCATTTCTGCAACAAGAAAACAAGTGTTAGCCAAAGAACAAGTGTATCTTTTAGGACTCAGGAACTAAAATTTAAAAAGTAGGCAACTGTCACAAAATAGCAATATACTATTGGGCTATTGGCATAGTGGTAATTATAACCATCTCTATCTGTTTTGGAGATTACAAGCTTTTAAAAGGCCTGCTTTAGTATTGATAGCACAAATATGTAAAATTAACAACCAGATAGGGGTAATGAAACTCAGTTTGTTACCAGATAGGGGCAAAAAAAAAAAAGTTAAATTAACAATGTAGAGCGTTCAAAAAACTTATGATTAATTGATTACAAAAAGGATGGAAGAAAATGTTATCACCATAAGTAACTGCTATTTTTTTTTACATTAACTCTAAAATACCCCCTCCATATGAGAAATATTAAGCTCTGTGGATTGGGATTCAACGATTACGATGCTCATTAAATTGCCGGTAATGTGTATTATGATTATAGTGAAATAACAAGATAGATAGTCTACATGTAAACTCACATTCGTGGGCAATTATCTTGGTGATTGAATGACGATCATTTGGGTCTAGAAGTTTGTTTAAAAAGAACCTTCAGCAATAAAATACCCAAAAAGAAGGGGAAGCAGGCTTGTAATAGAAGCAAACTATAAACTCTTCCTGCTTATTAAATGCAAATTAGAAACCAACTTACACATTATAACAAATCTTAACAATTAAGCAACAGTTTATTACCAACTGCATTGGTTGAATTTTCAAGATTGCTGACATGGCATCCTAGGTGCTAAAATCGGGAAAAATATGTGAAGTTGTTTCTATTTATGCAGTTTGCCCTAATAATGTTGCAACAAAATTGGGGAGACATGACAAAATAAGTAAAGCAATAGGAAATCATAAAATAAGAATGATATACTATTCTCACCTTAGTTGGAAGTCTTTGACCATATCCCTACGGTCCGTTATGGTAGATGATCCATCAAGCCTTAAGTATCTGTACTTCCTATAGTTCATATAGTCCTGAAGATTGAAGAGCAATTATCAAGAAATTATTTCCACAATAGTTCCTCAAGAGAATAGGAAATAGATGAGTTTACCTCAATAATATTCAACATCTTGGTCATTTGTGCAAACAGGAGAACACGATGATTTCCTGCACGCAAGCGCTTCAAGAGTATATCCAATGTTTGAAGCTTCCCTGAATCCTAAAGGATTAATCAAAAGCAATGCAGGTTAGCAAAAGACTAGAAACAGACAGTATACAGTTTACAGGTGACAATTTTGACCCATGTAGAATGGGTCGATTTGGTTGTGTTCTATCTCTAACAGGTTTAACCAACTAACTTAAAAAAAAAATTAACTAAAAAGAAAGCGGATAGAAAATCCTCCAAAGTGTATCAAATGCATTTAACCTCCGAGGTTTTATAAAAGCATGCAAAAATTATTGTCCGATACATGGTTTAAAAAAACGGGTGAGGCATACGCCTCGAGGTGCGCCTCAAGGCGAAACTCTAAGAAAACGAGTCTGAGGCGCGCCTCATGGGGTTTAGACTGTACATACGCTTCTAAGGGCTGAGGCGCTTGCGCCTCAGGTGGTTTACTGGTTTAGGGTGTTTTTGATTTGTTTTTTTTTTTGGTGTTTTACTGTTTTAGACTTTTTAGGTCAATTATTTTATTTTTTTGATGTGCGTTTTTGATGTTTTAGACTTTTCTAGGTCAAGTATTTTATTTTTTTATAGATACATAATTTTTATATTTATTTTTTGAGTGCGCCTCAAGCTTACGCCTCGGTTCGCCTCGAGGCTTACGCCTCATGAGGCGAAGGGAAAACGCCTCGAGGCTTGTTTCCGTTCTTTTAAACTTTGGTCCGATAACAAAAAGATCCCATTTAAGATATGAACACTTAAATGCATATTTTACTTATCAGAATGTCAATTTTACCCTTAATGCATTTAAGGCACCATTTGACTTGAAAAAACTTGAAAGATTTATACAAAAAAAAAAAATCAAAAACAATAAATGGAAATTAGCAAATTATAACTCTCCGTTTGTGACACTGGACAACTACTTTGGGACAAATAAAATTGAAATGTGGGCAACATTTGACATTTTACAAAAAAAAAATTAATAACAATCTTTTGCGGGTCGTCCCAACTTGCTTTAGACACGCTAAAAAAGTAATCTATTATTCTATTTTTAGGCGAACCCATTACCCAACTGCATCTCCGACCCATTCTCTACTTCTGATAAGAGATGTATAAAAGCATGCAACAAAAGTTATATTTTCATACTGTTAGCATCTTGGCAGGATCAAAACTCTGCATAGGTGGACATGAACCAAAGATCTTGTGAGTGAGCTGAAGAGCAGGTTGCACAACAGGTAGTTCTTCATTGATTTCTTGTATCAAAGGGTGAGGAGCACCATCTGGTTTTCTAGGTCCATTCGAGTCAGACGTGCGTGCAAACCCAAGCAATAATCTCTTAATCCAAGGATTATGCAATTCCTCAACTTTTCTGTAAGCAAAATCTCTATCTGGACAGTCTGCATCAATCTACCAACCACATAATGTACAATGTCAATAACAGATATAATTATAAGACGGATGATATATTAATGATTAAAATACCACGCTATACCGTCCCTCAATAGGACTAAGAAAACTTAACGAGCACAATTCAACCTATCTTTGTCTTCAAGATTTATACAGAGTGATTTCATGAGAAGGCCAAAAGCTATTTTGACATTAGCTCTGTCTAGACCAGGCAATTTTAACTCATTTGCTTATGAAGGAGTCAGTCCGGGTTATTTTATTTAACTCTAAATAAGTCAAATGGATAAAATAAACGAACAGCTTAAAAAGAAACAGGCTAAATAGGGTCAAACATTGACAAAGTGTGTTTCCGCATAAAACTTAGAAATCATTTTATTCAAGAAAAACTATATTATTATTGAAAAGTATTACTATTTGTAAAAACTCATATCTTAGGGTCAAAAGGTGTTTTGGGTCAACCTGCCCACTTTGACCAGTTAATGTTTTAAAACTCTAGCATAAATAGTCCAATATCTGTTCGGTCCAGTCCAACAACTGGTTTTGTCTTACAACAAACAAAGACATGGTAAATAAAAAGAGGGGGATAGCAGAAAAGATTTAAGCATGTATACATATAATTCAATGATAACACTTACAGGAGGTGCTCTTGTTGGCGGAATGAAAGAGAAAGCTGAATGAAGTAATCGAACATCAGATGCAAGTCTATCTTCATGTGAGAGTGCCAAAGCCTCAAACGGAGCATCCATGGGTCCCGTTGCAAGTCTCCGTTTAAAAATATTTATTTCCGACTTCGATGGTAACAATAACATTTTTGTTACTGCCCTAACTTTTTCCTTACCAATATTACACACAACACCACTACTATCCGCCCTTTCCATTATCAAGTCCACGGCCCCATCCAAAATACGTGAATCACATCTAGAAATTGAAAACAATAATCTCTCCATTAAAGAAGCATTTGCTATGAATGATGTTTCAGCTGGTGAGAGATCAATCAATCGGGTAAATCCAAATGCTCCATTTTTATTGAAGGGCCTGTATTTGTCTTGGATAAATATGGATTGATAAATATTTAGTGGGGAGAATATGTTAAAATGTTTCTCAAAAAACTCTCTCTTGATACCATATTTTCCAACTGATGAAAAAATGTCTAAACTTCGTACAACTTCTTGGTATATTAATTTCGGAATCTGCAAACAAAATTAGTGATTAAGAATTTAATTGTGGCTTCCTATGTCTGACTGGATTTAGTCAACTGGTTTTCAACAGAATTTGTTTTTGGGAAAAAAAAAAAAGCCTCATATTCAAGTAATTACCTTATATGTAATAGGATTCTTAATCCCAGAGTAGTACACATCCTCCAACTCCCCAAACGGAGGTGGAAGAAGTGGATTTGGGATATCTCCAAAATAGAAGTATGAACTTCCTTCGTTTCTCTCAAATAACTCAGGATGGTTACAAACCTGTCATCACAAGGAAACATAATAATTCAAACAGAAGTTGGAAATGTTGATGAATGTGTTTTAAAAAGGGTATGAAGAAAAAAGAAGAAAAGAGAGTAAGGAAAATTGCCTTTCTCAATTGGATGACAATATTCATCAAGTTCATAAACTTTTTCTCATTAAGTTGACCACGGTTACTGTCAAACAACTCAGCAAGAGATATTTTATTTTTTATAGCTTGGTAAAACGCTTGTTGCCGTGAACTCAATTTGCAATGCACTGTAACTTCAGTCTTCCGAGTCAACTCGGAAACCACATCCTTCTTAACACGCCGCAGCATGAAAGGCTTCAAAATGGCATGCTGGTAAAAATTAAACAAACAAACAAAATTAAGGTACTTACCTTTCATCTCAAGTAAATTAAAAAAAAGAACCAAATCTAAAGGACTACCAACTAAGTACTTACCAGTCTGCTAAGTTGGTGCTCATTTAAAGTCCCACCATGTTCAGCATGGTTTTCAATACTGATGCAAACACAGCGAATCATGATCAGGATTCAGGGAAGGCAATTCTCGTTTCTTAATACTGTTGGAATATATAAGGAATACAAGTTATAAATATAAAGTCTTACCCTTTAGAAAACCACTCATTAAATTGCTCATGGCTGTCAAATAGAGTTGGCATGATGAAATGAAGGAGGGCCCACAACTCAGCCATATTGTTTTGAACAGGTGTCCCAGTTAATAACAGACGGTTTCTACAATTGAAACTGAGTAGTGTCTTCCATCTTATACTGTTAGCACAATTAAAAAAATTACAATGAGAAGTAGTACCCAGAAAAAAACTTGAATAAAATGAACAAGCACGTTTCACTTCAAATAATTAGAGGTCAACCAGCTGGCAACTATGACCCAGTTAATTATGAATGGGTAGATATGGGCTGTGCTTCATCTCAAACAGGTTAAATAAAAAAAAGCACCCAAAAATGGAATGGGTGGAGAGTGCCCAAGTATATTTCTAATTCATAGAACGGCCTAAATATTTTTAGTTAAAGATTTAGCTTACTGTTGTAGTAAATTCATCATATATCACACATTAGTTAGCTATATAAAAATTAAAATGGCTAAAAAATGAAACTTGTTTGCAGATCAACTCAACGGGACTGGGTCTGTTTTAAACTGTTACCTGGTTGAACTTTTGATTGCCTGAGCTTCATCCAAGACCATATACTGCCATTTCACACGTCTGAAATATTTTTCATCAGATACTAGCAGTTGGTAGCTGGTAATAAGAATATGAAATCCAGCATCCCTGTTGAGTTCAAATTAAGTGAATCAGCATATCAGGAAAATAACAAAACATATAACAATCAGAAAACTTGCATTTATATAGTTTTTCTTTTATATATTATCCATAAACCTTTAAATTAAATAATTACTTAAACTAGATATCAAAATTTTTTAAAAAAAAAAGGATAAAAAGACAGGAAAAAAATCACTCATTAGTGTCATCTTACGATTCTTACTATTTGGCTTCGAAGTGCACATTTAGAAGACAATATAAAGTGTTTGACTATCAATCTTTCCGTAGTTTAAAATTTATCTTTCTTAACTGCACTTCATAATTGTCTACCAGTGGTTTAATCAGTTTGCTCATACGCAAAGAGCACGTATAGAAAATAAGCACCCTAACAATCAATCAGAAAATATAGCTGACTGGATTGCATTAGCAATTCACTTGTATATGTTGATTCAAAAGTGAACTTTATAATAGGAAAGCATAGGCATTTGCTATGTTGAGAAAGCCTAAAGGTTCATGATTTTTAAGAGAAATCATATTTTTAGCATAGTTTATATAAGTTACCATAAAGAAATACAAAGTAAAAAGATTGATGCAAATACAGAAAAAAGAACCATGGTGACAGATGAGTACCTACGGTAAAGTCGCTTTGGGTTTATGTTTTTCCTAAGTACTGTCCGTTCCTGAATACCACCCCAATAAGGAAGTGTTTTTAGGTCAGGGCAGAATCGACCTATTTCATCAGCCCAGTTGTTCAAGACAGAAGTAGGTGCAACAACCAGAAACGGGCCCCATATATTTTTTTCCTGCAAGAAGCCAAGCATTGCATGTTATTGCAACGGAAAACAGTAGATATCAGAGGTAAGTTGACAATTTCCACCCATTTACTTATGAATGGGTCAATCTGAGTTGTTTTAACTGAAACAGGTTAAATAGAGAGCTTTAGCTAAAAGAGGAGCATGTCAAATGGATGAAAATCACCCAAAGTTTAAATTTTATGCATACAACCTCCTATATTGTTTTTATTCAGAGATTCCAACTAATCAACTATTATAGTAAAATGTTTTTTTTTTTTTTTTTTTTGTGGTCATAATTAACACATTAACCATTTATTAGGAAAAAAAACATCTTTTTAAAAAAGACAAAAAATGTAGTTGGTCAACCAACCCAGCCCGTTTCAAACAAAATGCCCTGTTAACCAACCTGCCCAGCTTGCAACCAATAATAAAAGTCACGGGTAGTTTACTCACTTCAGCCAAATGAGCCAAGAACGCCATTGCTTGAATAGTCTTCCCAAGGCCCATCTCATCAGCAAGGATACCATTTAGACCCTTTTAAGAAAACAGTCAAAATGACAATAGGAAAAAAGAACAATAACGAAAAAAAACGTCCATTTGAGGCTACTTATGTACCTGCTCATAACAATTAACCAGCCACTGGAGACCTTTCAGCTGATACTCTTTCAGAGAACCTTTAAATAATTCTGGTGTTTGTACCGAAGATGCTACCGGCATAGTTGACCTGAAAGAAATTAAAACATGTACACATTTTAGTAAATACTACTATAAGTCACAATGAGTACAGGTTTAATAATAGGATGAAACAGAAATAGGAACAGATTTCTAGACCCAAACCCCTTGGTGGGTTTAGTATCAAACCAAAACACATTAACTGACCACTTCTATTAGGAATTAAAATCATTCCTTCATTCCCATACCCAGAAACCAAACACTACCTTACAGCATGTACCCACTAAAAATTGGAAGGAAAAAAAAACATACGGGTGCAATAAATCCATGTTGCTAGATCCAGCAACTGAAGAATCAGGTTGTTCAAAGTCCGCAACACCTGAAGCTTGGCGCAGTTTTAAACATTCATCATCGAATGCGCTTGTGATCTTTTTCTGTTTGGAAACTGCATCTTGGGCTGCTTTCAGGGCCTCCATTCTCATTTGGGCCTCCTCAGGATCTTCATCAATTGCTACAGCATCTGAAGAGCTCACCATTGCTTCTTGATCATTGGTTTTATCATTTTCGAGTAACGTTTCAGTGGGCTGGGAAGATGACTTGTTCTGCATGAAGTGACCATAGAGTTCTGTTTGGGATAATAAAAAGTTCAATCTCTGTTGTTGGCGTCTGGCTTCACGAAGCTCCTGTTCACGTTTCAAAGCTTCAGCAGCTTCTTTTTCTTCTCTTTTCCTAATTTCAGCCTGATAAAGGATTGAATATGAGTGGAATCATTCCCCAAGCAAAAAAAAAATCATTACAAAACTGCTTTTCTAAGTATGTTATATGTAAACATCATGGGTATAAGCAAGCTGCAGATTACTGTCAGTCTATAAAAACCAAATACAAAGACAAAAACAAAACAAAAAAAACTGCATAGATGAATCTTAAGATAAACAACAATTCTTGGAAGATCGTTCTTTGGTCTCATATTCATAAAGTTATTCACTTGCCAACAATAATGATCAAAGAAGTAGCAGCTAGCAAGCAAGCAATGCAAAGATCGAACCATTAATTCAAGCTAACAATTGTAAGTCAATGAACAGTGAAAAGGAGTAACCTTTTCTTTTACATTGGATGAAAAGACATTATTTATGTCTTTTAAGTGAATACCATTGTATAAAAGGTGACAAATCAGCAAAAGTGTTAGAACTACTTGATGGACTTCCTTGTAAACACATATAATGAACTTTTCTTGACACTAATGTACACAGTATTGTCCAAGAAAATTAAAGTAAAAAATATTACCATCTCTTTATCCACTCTTTTCCAAAACACCAACATATCGCGTGCCAGTTTCCGTGTGCGAATTGAAGCACCCCTCATCAACTTAAGTGATCTGCTCACCTTCATTTTTACCTGCAATAAAGAACAAAATTTAAGCATGCAACATGAAACAATATCCAGATTCTAAAAGGCCAGAACTTGAAACTATATTACTGAATTTTGACTAATACAGTAATGCTGGTAGATACAATAAAATATGAGTGACATAAAATACCTCTCTTTGACAGTTCTCAGAAAACTTCTTTGCATCAGTTAATTGCTTTCTATGAAAGCTGATAAAGAGTCTGTGCTGTTTTGGTATGTCTTTTCTGACCATATTCACCCAATATTTATCAACTCTATCCATCTCCTCCTTCTCAACTTCAGATGGATCTTTCTCCCCATTTTGTTTCTTAGGTAGACTGCGTTCAATAATCTGGAAGTCAAAAAACTCAAGACACATAAGTCAACAAATTCTAATGAACTGTAAAAGTCAACATCGAGACAAAATACAAACCTCATACGTGTCACCTTTCTCCAACACCTTCACGTAGTGCACCTGCAGCACACCACTTTCTGACATGATAAATCGCCTAAAACCACCAGCCGCACCCTCAGGAGCAGAATATGAATCCAATGCAGCATCACTGACTTTAAGACTGAACTTTTGCGTGGAGTTATTTGATGTTTGGGAACTTAACCTTGCCCAAAGGGATTCATATTGCGGTTTAGGCTCACCCATTCCTGATCCACTTTTCGGCCCAAACCTCTTGTCAGCAGACATTATTGAAGCTAACGAGCCCAAATCAAGGGTGCCTGTAAGGTAAAACTCCTCCACTCGGATATCTGATGGTTTAGGTAAGTTCAATGAGCCGGCAAGCCTTTCATAAGTAGGAGGAATCTTGTAACTGACACCGTCCCCAATATCCAGATAAGCAGGTTCATAAACTGACCTGCACGTATAACGTAAAAATAACTTAGAAAGTGTTTCAATGCATGTTTTGAAAGCAACTATGTGATATCTCCAAAACCAAATTCAAACAGCACAAACCTATCTAAGCCATACTCCGGAGAAAAATCCATCTCTTTGTAATGCCCGACATATTGAGGTACCATTTCAACCTTGTGTACTCCCGGGCGCCCATTCCCCACTTTATAATCCTTCGACCCAGCACCGCCCTTGTTGCTAAACATCCCATTCCGTACGGAACCAGAAGCCGGCAAACTATTATGTTTATGCCTTCTTTTATACTTATGAACATGCTCACCAAGCATCGCTCTATACCTCTCCTCAGACACATACTCATCATAACTCCCATCCTGGTCCTCATCACTAGCATACACACTCCTCCTCTTCCTATTCTCCAACACCATTCCGTTACTCCGGTCGGTCACTGTCACACCTGCCAAAACCTAAACCGTTAACTTCAACCTTCAATAGTTTATAGTTCAATCACTAGATACAAAACAATAAACTCAATCAACAGATACATCACTAGTTCCGAAGACACGAACAAACGTTTAAAACCGGTAATTGAGAAAATCTACCTCGATTACCTCGGCTCTCACCCTGACTACTACTATTCGCATAATAATAATCAAAGTCGTCACCTTGTGGCAGTTGAAATTTCGTCAGAGACTACACGTATACAAAACTATATAAGATAATCACACATATACATGAACAAAACCTAAACCTAACTTCCAGTCAAGTAAATTCAAAATTCAATCAATTAAACGAAGAAAATAACAGATATAATATGTATAACGATGATAATAATAATAATAATAATATAGATACCTGGAGATTGAAGAGATTGGAATAGTTATTGGAGTTTCTGTTGTGGCGATCTGAGTCCATACGATGATAATAATAATAATAATAATAATATTAATATGAAGAAGGAAGGAATAGAGTGAAAGAGTAAATAATAATAATAAGTGGGGAGAATGAAGGATATTATTATTATGTGAGGGTAGATGAGGGGGAGAATAAGAAGCCCTAATAGGTATGATGGAGGAGAAGGCGGAGGTGCGCAGGATAACAAGTAACAGGCGTAGAAGGGAATAGACATGGTTGTTTGATTAAAGGGGTGGTGCTAATGTGAGCGGGTGAGGGTTGATAACGTGCGCCGGGGTGATGAGATCAAGTTATCGGCCTGTTTCTGTTGTACAGAAGGGAGTTTGGAAAATCAGAGATTGTTGAGATTGGTTAAGGTGTGGCCAGGTCCACTGTAAACGTTTTGCAGTAAATTGCAAGTTTTAATCTATATATATATATATATATATATATATAGGGGATGGATAGATAGGAAACCTCATCTTCATGAAAAACCTTAGAAACTCTATTGTGGCCATTGATCAAGTTTGATCAATGGTCCATGATTAATTTCTATATAATAATCAAAAGCAAGTGGGCCACTATAATATAAAATTGGATAAAGGGCAATATGGTAATCTTACTAAAGCAAGTGGGCCAATTTAATTTTCTGAATCCTAGGTTTAAAAAGGTTGATTTGACACTTGTCAAGTCACCTCTCTCCTACTTTATGGCACTTTTTTCAGCACAAAAAATTACATACGTTAGTGTTGTGATGCAAAATTCTGACCTCGTGTGAGACATTGCTAACATGTGTTACCAGGCATATACTAAAAGAACATAATAAAAGATCACATAAATTGTGTATTTATTTAATAAATGATAAAAACGATCATTACATTCAATACTAAAAATGTATCAAAAAAGTTTTCATACATACATAATTATTTGTGAATGATAAAAAACTATTATAACAACATAAAAAATATCTAGCTATGCTTCGTTCTTGATACCCATCTTCATCTTTAAACACAAAACATCTCTTCACCTACAAAAAAAAAAGATAACACGTGTTAGTTGGACATATAATGAGACATCACTAACATGTGTAGTGTACTCTAAACATATGTTTTACTGAAAATAACGTATGTCATATGAACCCTAACACACGTTAGTTATGCATATACTACGTATGTCATATGAACCCTAACACCTGTTAGTTAGGTATATACATGTGTTAGCATCACTAACATGTGTATAAACAAATACCAAATCTGCAAATTTCATGTGTATCGTACTCAATTTGAAGTACCAAGTGTATAATACTCAAACATGTGTATGAACAACACTAAACGCGATTTTTACAACTATGTTAATTCTAAAACATATGTTTTACTGAAATAACGTATGTCATATGAACCCTAACACACGTTAGTTATGCATATACTACGTATGTCATATGAACCCTAACACCTGTTAGTTAGGTATATACATGTGTTAGCATCACTAACATGTGTATAAACAAATACCAAATCTGCAAATTTCATGTGTATCGTACTCAATTTGAAGTGCCAAGTGTATAATACTCAAACATGTGTATGAACAACACTAAACACGATTTTTACAACTATGTTAATTCTAAAACATATGTTTTACTGAATTAACATATGTCATATGAACCCTAACACACGTTAGTTGGGCATATACTACGTATGTCATATGAACCCTAACATCTGTTAGTTAGGTATATACTAGCATGTGTTAGCATCACTAACATGTGTATAAATAATACCGTACGTCATATGGACCCTAACAACTGTTAGTTGGGTAAATACTAGCATGTGTTAGCATCACTAACGTGTGTGAGCATATAAGACTCGGACCGCAAAAAAATAGACATGTACCCTATACGAGTTCATAACAATTTCACTTGCCAAAAATTTATTAAACAGAATACAAAAATTATTTAAACACCCTATTCACCAAAAGATTAAAAATTTATAATCTTTATAAAAAAAACACCACTTACCACATCCACATCACCAACGCCGCCTTGTTCCAATAGCCTACTCGTGAAAACTAATACTGGAACACATACACATGTTAGTTTGGGATCCTCAAACACATAATGGGGCGTCACTAACCCGTGTTAGCATATACTAACATAAAAAAGACTACAAATTTATTCATCAATCACATGTGATCTATCAACCTCATGTACTCAATCTAATAAAAATCTAACATAAACAAAATAATAATAATAAAAAAATAAAAAAAAGCTTAACATAAGTTTTTTTTTTCATTCAAGCATTTGATCGAACACTTGGTATGCGAACAAAAACTATCCCCAAAACTGTTATTATTATTTTTCTAACAAAACTCAAAACCTAACAAAATCAAAACGTAACACAAAACTCACAAATCAAGCTGTTAGAAAAAATCTAGTCCCTTTAATAAAAAAAAAAAACTATCCCCAAAACTATCCCCAAAACGTAACACAAAACTATCCCCAAAACTTTATTTGTATTTGACCCGTATTTAAAAGAATCATTGTTTTAGACTCGGATAGACTTATGATTTAAACTGAAATTTTAGAAAAAGAATATATCAGTTAAGTTAGTATCCTCTTAAAGACACCATTTTTTCCTTCACAATAATATATAAAAAATATATGGATTCGGCATTTACCTAATACATTGTCAAAAATAAAAAGAACCCTTAAAACTTACATGGTGTGAGCTTTTCAGTGCCAACAATAACATTCAGCGTTCTTCGGAGGGAGTATGTTTTCACCATCACATGTATTGTTTATGGATTCTTGCTCGGTTCTCTTCCCATCATAGTCTCGCCATCGTCAGATCTGTTTCCCTCGCCATCTCCCCTGTCGTCGTCTTCTTTGTTCAGCCCAGAGAGAGAGAGAGGGAGAGAGAGGGGAAGGTAGAGACTCGTTTTTTTCGATCTGCTCGTTTTTTTGGATCTGCTCGTTTTTTGGATCTGGTCGGAACTCGGAAGGGGAGGCTGATGGTGGCGGTGGCGTTGGTTGTTGTGGTGGTGGTGGTGGTGGTGGTGCTTCTAGAGAGAGACAGAGAAGGGGAGGGTAGAGAGAGAGAGGGCATCTTCAAATAAATTGAATTTGAAAAAAATGAAGAGAGAGAGAGGGGGGAAAATAATTTATATAGTGAGAGAGAGAAGAGGGTGATGGAAAATGACCAAACTAACCCTCATAATATAATAAAGATTAATGGTTGGTGGGATGATGTGGAAGCATGTGGACCAAGTAATGGGTTTACTTGGGTTTTTCATCTAATATGGGTTTTTCACATATACTTCCCCTATATATATATATATATATATATATATATATAGGGGAGGGTTATCTTTTTTTTTTTTTTGAAAATTAACTTCATTTCAAAAAAACAGGGGAAAGATCTCAAAACGAGAGCCCCCCAACAAACCGATTACAACATATACATGGGATAAGAACCCCAACCTTTCCAATCAATTGTATTACAATTCGATCTATTTTTTAGCCAACTAAAAGACATAGACTTAATCAACGCCACGACCTCCACAACCTTCGGCTCTTCATTTTGAAACACCATCTTGTTCCGAGCATTCCAAATAGCCCATAAAGAGATTAAAAAAATATTGTGAGAACCGTGAGAACAAGTAAAAAAATCAATCAAAATCAATTTTTTTTAATACAAACCTCATTATAATCAAAATACAACATTAATAAATGAATTTTCTTTCCAAATAATTCATCTTTTCTTGCAAAAACACTTTCAAATTAACTTTTTACACATGTGTAAATGAAACAGTTTACACATGTATAAACAGTAAATTTACACATGTGTAAAAACAAATTATTTTCGTATACGTTTGAATTTTTACGCGTAATTTGTGTTTTTGAGATGGAATTTTAGTAATAAAGACAAGTGTAAAAAGAAATTTTGAATTTGAATGGTTTTAGATGCCGTTCTCACGGTTCGCACGAAATATAGGTGTTCTCAAATTAACTAATAATTTGAGAACACCTATATTTCGTGCGAACCGTGAGAACGGCATCTAAAACCATTCAAATTCAAAATTTCTTTTTACACTTGTCTTTATTACTAAAATTCCATCTCAAAAACACAAATTACGCGTAAAAATTCAAACGTATACGAAAATAATTTGTTTTTACACATGTGTAAATTTACTGTTTATACATGTGTAAACTGTTTCATTTACACATGTGTAAAAAGTTAATTTGAAAGTGTTTTTGCAAGAAAAGATGAATTATTTGGAAAGAAAATTCATTTATTAATGTTATATTTTAATTATAATTAGGTTTGTATTGAAAAAAAATGATTTTGATTAGTTTTCTCACTTGTTCTCACGGTTCTCGCGATATTTAGCGTTCTCAAGATAACCCTCCCCTATATATATATATATATATATATATATATATATATATATATATATATAGGGTTGGGTTATTCTACAAAGGCTACAAAAAATGAGAAGGGTGAGAAGGATACAAAAAACACAATAGATCATCAAATATGACACAATGAGCCACAAAATATAACACAGTGCCAAAAAATATAACACAATGCTGAAGAAAAAAAACACAATGAATTGAAAAAATGACACAACGATGAAAATAAGAAAAAGACACAATGGTACATAAAAGACACAATGATATAACGCATATTCTAAAAACTACAAGCTAAAACCCCAAAAAAACGAAGACCTAAAAACTAACGACGTAGGGTTCGATAAGACGATTCCAATGCCGCTTGAATGAGTTCAATCGGAGTCCGTTTGATACCCTTCCTACGACTTCCTATTTTTCTTTCACTGTGTATTTGATCCTAACCCTATATATATATATATATATATATATATATATATAGGGGAAGGATAAATTGAAAACCCTCTTGAGTTGAGAAAACCTCGGAAACCCATGTAAAAAATCAATTTTTTTTTTTGAAAAAAATAACCAATGTAAAATACATGTTTTTAAGCATTTTGGGCCAAAAAAATATAAAAAGCGCCGAAGGGATTTTTTTTAAAAAAATAAACAAAGTTGCTAAAAAAACATATGTTTTCAGCTATTTGCTGTTTTTTATCAGGTGTAAACATGTGTTTTCGCAGCTTTGTTTATTTTTTTTAAAAAAACCCCTTCGACGCTTTTTTTATTTTTTTGGCCCAAAACACTTAAAAACATGTATTTTACATTGGTTATTTTTTTCAAAAAAAAATAATGATTTTTTACATGGGTTTCCAAGGTTTTCTCAACTCAAGAGGGTTTTCATTTTATAATTGCCCTATATATATATATATATATTGCAAATGGATTAATCCTACATGTCATACTCTTATGCAATCTCTCCTTTGAGAGATGCCACATAAGATGTGATGTGGCAACTTTAAGCCAATTAAATAAAAGAAATAAATATGATTTAACCTAATCTATTATAATCTTTAACCTAATCTATTAAATGGGTTAGGATCAAATACACAAGACACTTTTTCTAGGAAGGGTGAGAAGGATTGTGATCCATTGATCATATATTTGAAGGGGTGAGATTAGTTTGTTTGAAAAAAATAAATAATGAATTAGAGGAAGGGCATAAAAGGAAAACCACATTTGTTGACTTTCTCTCTCCACATGCAATGCACATGTCAATTCCCCCCATCATTTTAAAACGTCTATAACTTTTTCATACGACATTTTTTTTTCAAAAAAATTTCACCATATTAACGAGCGTTTTTTTATCTTTAATATGAGTACCACATTGCTATATTAAAACTGAAAAAAAAAATCATGCTAAATGGGTTTTCGTCTCCGTTGTGTCTTCTGCTCGTTCATTGTGTTATAGTATGCATGTGTGCTTTATAAATATGTTATTTATGTTTTTTTAGTGTACACATGATTTAACTTTGTCCATTGTGTTTTTAGTATGCTTTTCATTGTGTTTTACGCAAATGAGGTTTGTATTTAGGTGTACATTGTGTTTTACTATGTTGTTCATTGTGTTTAAGTCTATTATTCATTGTGTTTTAGTCTGCTGTTCATTGTGTCTTTTATATGTCGTCCATTGTGTTTTATTAGACTGTTCATTGTGTTTTATACCCTATTGTTCATTGCATATTTAATTGGTACTCATTGTGTTTTACGTTATCTCCATTGTGTCTTACGCAACTGGGTTTTCAACTTTTTTCCAAAAGTATTCATTGTGTTTTAATCTTCTGTTCATTGTGTCCTTATTATGTCGTCCATTGTGTTTTACACGATTGGGTTTTTAACTTTTTTTTTTCAAAAGTATTCATTGTGTTTTAGTCTTCTGTTCATTGTGTCTTTCGTATGTCATCCATTGTGTCTTACGCAACTGGGTTTTCAACTTTTTTTTTCAAAAGTATTCATTGTGTTTTAGTCTTCTATTCATTGTGTCTTTAGTATGTCGTCCATTGTGTTTTACTAGACTCTTGATTGTGTTTTATACCTTATATTTAATTGGTGTTCATTGTGTTTTACACTCCATTGTGTCTTACGCAAGTGGGTTTTGAATTTTTTTTTTCAAAAGTATAACAATATGGTACTCATATTTAAGATAAAAAGACGCTCAATTTTATGGTGTAATTTTTTTTAAAAAAGGATGACGTATAAAAAAGTTACGGGCATTTAAAAATGAAGGTGGAAATGGCATGTGACTTGCATGTGCATATGTTTTTGACAAAATTACCCCTCCCACTTGTTAATCCTTTGGACACATGTCATTTTCTAGTGGCTTCTCACCCTTCTCATTTTTTGTAGCCTTTGTAGAATAACCCAACCCTCTATTAAATACCTAATATACTAAATATAAATATTAAACCTTTATTATTTTATCTCTTGTGTTTTCGCCCATAACTTTTAAACGTTAATATCTTTTATATACGAGATTTTTTAAAGAAAAAAATTACACCAAATTAACGAGCGTTTTATTATCTTTTCAACGAGTACCATAGTGCTATATAAAAATCAGAGAAAAAAATGACTATTTTTTGTAACCCGACAGGTTTTGTGTCGGGTTTGGGATTAGTTTAAAAAAAATGTAGGTTTGGGTCGGGTCTGGGATTAGGTGATACCCGACCTGATTACCCGAAACAACATACCCAAATACCCGAACTACATACCCGATCATATACCCATAAATCTTTTAACGCATCACATAACCCTTAGACTAATGCGTTCGATATTTCAATAATTAACTTTTTTTTCTTATTTCATGTTAGTTCTTTTTAAAATGATCGATTACAAACTTCTAAATTCATTTGTAATGACACTAGATTTATACCCCGGCGCAGAGATTAGTTTTTTTTTTTATTTGAATATGGTAACTTATGGCAGAGATTTGTTTATAATAATAATAATAATAATAATAATAATAATAATAATATATTTTATTATGTTATATTAGATATTTCAACCCGGGACGCTCTCGGGATAAAAACTAGTTTTAATAATATTTTAATTTTTTTTAAGATTAAGATTAAATTCCTTTTTAATTCCCTGAGTTTTTTTTATTTTAACTACTTGAGTCCAATATTTTTATTTTTAACATTCTAAGTGCTTGTGTTTTATTTTTGTTATGGTTTGAGTCCAATTTTCTAACGTCGTTAACCAAGTCAGTTAACTATAAGGGTATCTCAGTCATTTTACACATAGGTACAACTCTGTAATGCATAAGGTATAACGTTTAATGCATAAATAAAATATAATATATAATAATAATAATAATAATAATAATAATAATAATAAAGGTCTTTCTCTCTCTCTCTCACACACGCACACTTTCTTCTCCACCCCTCCACCACACCATAAACCACCACCACCACACCACAACAACCTCCACCGCATTCCTACCTCACCACCACTATCCACCACCACTGCCCTTCCTTCAACCATCCACCACCTCACCACCGCATCCCCACTCAAAAACCCTAGCCACTCTCTCTCTCTCTAACAAGACTCGTCACTCTCTCTCTCTCTCTAAACCTCTCTCTCTCCCCGCTCGTCTCTCTCTCCCTCACCCCTCTTTAACAGCGGCCGACGGTGGAGATGACCCAAATAGGCTGTGAAGGGATTTTCAGACCCAAATATGGCTGTAAAGGGATTTTCAGACCCAAATAGGGATGTGAAGGGATTTTCAGACCACCACCGTCGGAGTGGAGATGACCGGTTTTAGCTCTGATGGTGAGGGATTTTGGGTGGTCATTGTGGTTCGGTAAGGGTGTTGGTGTTGTGGTCTGCAGTGGTGGTGGTTTGGGCGAGTTTGGATCTGGTCGTTGGGTCTGGGTCTGGGTCAAGTCTGGTTATGGTTTGGGTTCGGGTCATGTAGAGTGGTGGTTGTGTTGATGGTGGTTCAACCATCGGTGGAGATTGATGGTGGTGGTGGTTGCTGAAGATGTATGGTGGTGGTGGATTTGGTACTTAGAGGGAGAGATGAGAGAGAGAAGTGAGAGAGAGAGAGAGAGAGAGTTGAGATCTGTGTGTGTGCAGATGTAGTGTGTGTGTATATATTTAATAATTATTTATTTTTAATGGTAGGGGTATTTTGGTCATTTCATAAATATTAACAGAAAAAATCTAACAGAGTTAGAAAATTGGACTCAAACCATAACAAAAATAAAACACAAGCACTCAGAATGTTAAAAATGAAAATGTTGGACTCAAGTAGTTAAAATCAAGAAAACTCAGGGACTCAAAAAGGAATTTACTCTAAGATTAATTTACCATTACATCATTAAATTAAAATCAACACATTACAAGTGGACGGCTAGTAAGCGAGCAACAAGCTGTCCCGCCACCTCTTTTTTTATAGCAAAACATACTCTATTAAAAATGAAACTTTGGTCTCTGGCTGTCGAGCAATTACTATGCATCACCTTTGCACCCTATTCAGAAACAAGATGGTTTCGGGGGCAAGGCCCCCAAAGGTATCAAAAGCAAAGGGTACGAAGACATGTTGATTTTCCATGCAGGCATTTTCATGTTTAACGACTTTCTTAGATTTAGCTTTCAAGACTGCTTGCCCTGCTACAAACCCCCGAATCCCGAAGCCACACCAGAGGGGACACCCCAGTGAGGTCAACACACGCATGCTTACCTTGCACCCACCCGAACACAAGGACATCCGTTAGTCGTAAGGTGGACCGTCCGTCTAGCGGGTCCGTCAGAAAATTAACTGGGGCTTCTTTCTTAGCTGAGATCCCAGCCTTTCGTAAAACATCCCACAAGACATCCCTGACTAAGTCATGTCGATATTTAAAGCCCGGCATTTCCTTACAATGTAGGGCGTGATCCCCAAATTTATCCAAACAAGCTTTCTTTATCTTTAAAGAGCAGTAAAATCCCTTAACCTATATGGTTTATTGTACATCCAAACCTTAATTAATTTTAATAATAATAATAATAATAATAAGACAAATTTACAAAAAAAAAAAAACAACCGTTATGTATTACCCAAACTACACATTTCGCCTTTACCTTTAAAAAGCAGTAAAATCAACCTTAACCTATATGGTTTATTGTACATCCAAACCTTTACCACTAAATGAGTTATTTTTCTCTGTTAACTCCCTCACATGCCTTGCATGTGAGGGCATTTTAGTCATTTTATGTTCTTTTATTTAAATGTTTATTTTAAACAAAAAAAAAATCCTTCTTATAAACACCCTCGTTTATCATATCAAACCAAAACCAGACCCAACTTTACCCCCAAACCCTTTCCAAAACCCTCCCATGTTATCATGGATCTAGAGTTTATACACGCAAGGCGAGCTGAAGATGATTTACCATTGGGGGAAATTTACGGTATTGCTTCGTTTTCTATGTTAGGACAAAGAGGATTGGTGAAACCACTTTTGTAAACCTTAGTCTAATTCACTTCTGTCATTTTGGCTAAGTATAGAAGTACTGAAGAGAAGACAAGAAATTGCTGATTAGAAGATATGAGAAGTGCTGAAGTTGCAGAAGTTCTGAAGTCCAAACCAGACAAGTTCACTTCAGAAGTACTGAAGACAAAACTACTCTTCAGTAGTTTGTCCTTCATCAGCACTTAGCATCAGATATTTCCCACCGCCTTTTTGCATCAGTAGTTTATTGTTTATTATTACTTTTAGCTTTATTTGATTGATTCAATGTTGCAACTTGTGCAACTTGTTTCTGCTGTTTCTGTACTTGCTTTTTGGCAAGATACATGCATGTAAACGTCTATAAATAGGAGGCTTCAACCTTCTATTTTAGACATTGATTTTAATAGAAAAATCCTTCAAACACTCTCACTGTTCTATTCCATTTCTGTATTTATTGTGAATCTGTCTAAGTATCTAATTCTCATTTACAGCTTAGATTCATAATAAATACTTTGTCATTTATTAGTTTCAAACATCAAGGGGGAGTAATAACTCTGCCTTAGTGTAAAAAGTGTTGCTTTAACTTATAACATTCCGCTGTGCTTATAATCTGATTTACAAGGACTTGCTAAACACTTAAGTGTCAAGATAGCAAGTTCTTACTTAGCAAAAAGAGCAAACTGATCAAACATTCTATGAAATGCATGTTTTAATTTTAGTTTATTATGATTGATTTCGATTTTATTTATGAAATATAGAAACATATCCGAAGTTATTCTCCATTCGTCTATGTCATGGAGGTTATTTCACTGATCCTCCTGACCGGATATATCTTAATGAGGAGCTTGATTTCTTCGACCTGATGAATATTGACAACTTTGGAATGCAAGAATTAGAGGTTATTAAGAGTATGCTAGGTTATACTGATCAAGTTCCTCATTTTTTTCACTTTTGTGATCCTCATAGTGATTTAGATACTGGCCTTTATCGATTATCTTGTGATGAAGATTTGCTCAAACTTGCTGAATTTGTCAGAACTGGTGATAGGTTTATTGATGTTTACATGGAACATGGTTGTTCAAATGTTGGAGGTACTCTCAATCACAATGCAGTGAAGTTCTTTCATTATGTTGGTATGAAAATGGAGAAACAAAGGGTAATGATGATGAATCAGCAAAAGCCAATGAAGAAAGTAAGGTTAATGAGGAAGAATCAGGATACCATGTGACATTAGACAACCAAACAGGGGAACACAATGCAAACTCGGTTGATCCTAGTATGGAACATAGTAAGTTGTTTGATAGTTTGGATGATTTTGAGCCTTTTATGGATGCTTATAGTGGTTCTAAAGAGAAACACAATGAGAAACATAGTCAGAAACATAGTGAGAAACACAATGTGGAACACAATGAAAAGAATGTAGACAATGATGAACCTGATGGTGAATATGATAGTGAAGAAGATAGTGAGTTTTTTGTAGATGAAAACAATGAGATTAATGAAGATGAAGTGGACATGAGAGATTTTAAATTCAATGTTGATTTGGAGGTGGAGGAAGAAAGGAATGATTTTGATAATGACTTAGATGTGTTGGACAATGATAATTTTGATACTTGTAGTGAATACGAGGAAAACCTTGGCAACATTAGGACAAAAAACTAAAGCAGGTTAGAAGGGCTTATGGGAATGAAAATAACTTTTATTTAGGGAAAATGTTTGGCACTAATACTGTGTTCTAGAGATTGACTTAAGGATGGAAGAGAAAGGACTTCCCTCCTTTTCCTTTCTCTCCAATTCCTTTCAAATTGGAAAGATTGAAAATCACCCCGAAAAGCTCTATATTATCCCTCTCATTCCCCCCCTTTCCCTCCTATAAAAAACTCTGGAACACATTTTTCCCCCACTTCCTTCCCAATCCTTTCTCTTCCATCCTTAAATGAAACTCTGGAACATAGCGTAATGATGAGGTTAAGAAGATGCTCAAAAGAAATACAGTTGAGAATAAGAGGCAGTTAAAACTTGTGAAGGATGAGAAGGATAGGATCAGGGTACATTGTTTTGGTGATTTGGGGACAAATGAGTTTGGTCACAAGCTAGTGGGGAGACCAAAAAAGAAAAGAAAGAAGTCTGCTTTTGAGGATGAAGATGTGCAGAGAAGTGGGAAACTATCTAGGAAGAATGCATTTGGAACTTGTAGCAAGTGCAAATGGAAAGGACACAATAGTAGGACATGCACTAGTGTACCATTTGAGTAACAGAAGACAACATATGCCAAGGGAAAAAAGGTTAGGGGTAAATCAATCAAGTCCACTGGTCAAACATCCAAGTCACCATCAAAGTCCAAATGTAAACCATCCATTAGTCAACCATCCAAGTCACCATCAAAGTCCAAATGTAAAGCATCCACTAGTCAACCATCCAAGTCACCATCAAAGTCACAGAAGAATGCTCATGATGTGTCTGGTTTTAGTAATTATAAAGATGTCATTTTTCCCAGTGCCAAAAACTTGATGCGTAAATTTCAAAACATTGGGTTTGGGAAAAAGACTGATTTTACTAAACCTTTTTTTAAACAAGTTTTAAATTTATAAGTAAACGACAAACACTTAGAAACTAAAACCAACACATAGGCAGAGAACTTGACGTGTATAGTATAGTTTTCTAGGGTAAATACCGAGTATCGTATTCCTAGAGAACACACTTTCCCCTACTCAACATTTCATCAAATAACTAATCAGGTTTGAAAAGAAAATAAAATGGAGGGGTTCTAAGAAAAATAGGTTTTGAAAAAGATAAAATAATAGAGATAGTAAACATGCACATCTCGGGGCCCTCCGTATAAGTAGTAAATTTTATTATTAGAAACAATATTAAGTTTAATTATCGGTGAGGAGGTCAGGAGTGAACTTGAAGTGTTTGGCTCTACGAGCCGAGAAGCGGTGAATGATATAACTTCCAAATGCACATCACCACATAATTGTGAAGGTTCACCGAATGAGCCCTGCATTTACAGGTGCTTCCCAAACCGCGGTCAAGCCACCGGTCCTCTAACTTATCTTCTTAATTTAAAATGGAGGCTTGACTTCCGACAAGGAACACTGTACACCTCCTTTAGCTCTCGCGTTCCGTACCGAAGGATCTCTTCTTAGAGTCAGCCCTAGCAACATCATATCCCCTAAGTAGGTTAGCGGCTTTGAACACCAAAGGATCTCTCTTATAGTCAGCCTAGGCAACATATATCCGCCATTAGTTAACGGTTTTCTACTAACGAGAACTAGATATAATATTCTTGTTTTGTTTAACTTAAAAGGTGACAACTTAAATGTTTATTGCATCCAATAAAGATAAATTTGGTTTAGTGATTATGTGACCTAACAAACCCAACCCATAACCTCCCAAGATGAATGAAATCCTTAACAAAGGTGGAACATAATCCTAAAGGTGTGCAATCCAAAGATCACTGGTGCACCCGTACGGAATCCGTCCTTTGCCAAGAAAGTCACTCATTCATCTGGTAAGAACCAATAATGTGTCACTCAGATCTGGTCCACTTCAGAAGCCATTGCTTAGAACCCGGTTTGGATATCAGAAGCCCAAAGGATCTGTCTCACTACCAGTTTCCTTGCCTTGGATCTAGCTCAGGACTACCAGAAGCTGATCAAACCCCGTGATAGTTTATTTTATTAATTAAGTTAGGGTTGATTTTGAAGGTTTATCAAGTTAATCACCAATTGAACTTGTCACAAATAAACAAACAAGAATTAGTCAAGAAGATAACACACCAACTAACTAAAAATAAACTACTACTAATAATAAAAGTCTACAAATCGAAGTGGGTTCGGATATAATAGAAAGATACAACCATAATGAATGATCAACACAAGAATCATGGTTGCTCATAGACAAGCCTTTCATCTTCTTGATGCTATGTATCTAATGCAATCCTCACGACCCTCAATGTTTATTGCATAAACTACTCCTACGATCCCATTCTCGGCCAAGATAATCAAGGTAGGACGAGGCCTAACCTTGGTAGGATGTTAGGATGGCCCTAAGGACTCCCACAAGACCCCAAGATCTCTGAAAGAAGCTTGGAAGGCGACCCAAGAAAGCACAAGAAAGGATGCCAAATGATTGAGTTTAGCTTGTTATTTATAAGCAAACCAGCCAGTGCACGACCATGCCAGAAGAGTGGCACGGGCGTGCCAACAGTCAGGTACGTCAAATCAGTATTGTCTATATGTTTTGTCATGCATGGGCGTGCTAGGGTTTTGGCACAGGCGTGCAAGTGTCAGAATTTGTTTTCTTGCTCCCCAAGTTTGTTGCTTTGTCTTCTAGTGTGCAGGGCCTTCATACAAGTGTGTCTGGGCGTGCTGGGTCAATCCCGGACTGATTTTATCATCGTTTAAGTCCCGAAAAGGTCTTTACACATACGGGAAACATGCTGCGAGTCTCGTATCCTCAGGAATGTCTGGTTTTTCCCTGTTTTTGCCCGAAAATCGTTCCTTTTCGGTTTGGAGCTCCAATTTCCTGGAAAAAAAAAACAAATAGGAACGATTAAGTAGCTTTAATTATCAATTTAAGCCCAATTTTGCTCTATTGTGAGATTAATTATGCATGTTTTATATGTGTAAATTACGACACATCATACTACCCCACACTTTTTTTGTGAGTATAAACGGGTTACACTTGATGCTTTGCTGGGTGATTCTTGACACTTGGTATGCTCTTTGATGGCTCTTCTTTTGTAGCCATTTTCACGATCGAGATCCGAGATTCTTGATGTGCGGCTTATGCTTCTAAGTCCCAAAATTGCCGAAGAGCTTCCTTAACACCTTGACACCTCCTTGGTTTCGTCATGGCGGGGGCTAAGTGGATTAAAGGAAACGAAAAAGGCTAAGGCTCAAAATGGGTGGCTACGAGTGGGGAAAATATGTAACATCGCAAAATTTTCCCCAAAATTTTAATACATAAAAAGCCCTTATATATATATATTTTTTTTATTACACCTTTATCATTAATATTATACAAATGTGCCTAAGTCTTTATTTATCCTAACTCACAACTTATATACATACATAAATGTATATAAATAATAATAATAATAATATGATTCTAAATTCTTTTTTTTTCACATACAAGATTTTTTATTTTTTTTTAAATAAAGCCTTGAGTCAAATAGTCAAAGTCCTAGTCAAAGTCTTAGTCAAACAGTCAAAGTCTTAGTCAAATAGTCAATTCATCATAAAACCTTACTTTATGGTGTTGACCAATTTTAATGGCTAATTGACTCCAAAACTAGTATAAAAACCCACCTATGACCCATTATACTTTGCACCTCTAAATCGATTGTTTCAATCCGATTAAACTTTCCCTCATACCTTTCTTCTATAGTCTATTACTTCTACAATTGAAGCTTTGATTATAAGCTCTTGTAATTGGCGAATTGGAAGCTTGATATTCTTTCTTTTTCGTTTTCTTCAATTTGGACTAGCTACGTTGTTGAGTCTTTGGGATTCGCCTCGCATACATTCACAACACATTATTCTATTTTTTTTACGAGACATAACATTTTGCTAAGGTGAGTTTTACATAGCCCCTTTTCTATTTATCACCATTTTTGGGGTGAAACATGTTACAACATTATTCATGCAATTCAATCATCAATGTGTCTATGTGTATTTTCTATGTTGCATTATGTCTTGAACATGACTAGGGTAAGCACAATTCTAGCATAAACATTCATCAGCCAAACGGTATACATTGATAGATCTATTGGACTGACAATCCCACCCGGATACGTGCCTCCTACAAAGGTTGCGTGGGTGTTTGTTACTGCAATATAAACGAGTGAACCATGAGCGTATGGGATGTACCACAATACAACAGTCAACAAGGTTGATTATGCACTCGATTTACTTCTAGTATGTTTTCGCATATGGACTAGATTGCCATGACACATGAATTGCACAACAATTTTATTCAATTATCAAAACCTATGTAATTCTCACCAACTTTTGTTGACCCAAAATATTTTCAACTTAACATGTTTCAGGTTCTACTTGCTTGAAGATTTGAATTGATGCTTGAAGATGTTTGCATAGTTTTATTTAATTTGATGTACAAATTCTTAGAACAATTGTATGTAACTTATTTAAATTATTTAATGAAATTTATTATTCACCATGAGCTACTGAACAATCATCAATACGTGACATCCCGATGTTTCCGCCATCGGTTGGGGTGTTACAGATTGGTATCAGAGCCATGGTTATAGGGAATTAGGTTATTAGAAAAATAATCTAGTCTATAACCATAGGATTTAACCAGTACTTGCTTCTTTTACTTGCTATACTCTATGTCCCTCCTACTTCTTATCCCTACTTTCATCCTTACAAGAAGGTTGCTTTCCATCACTGGGTCTACTCTTAGACTAATAGGACAAAACCCTCAGGTTTAACCTGAACCACCTTGAGATCTCGTCGAAGTTCTAGATTTTAATAACAAACACGTGCAATCTGGAAGGGTGAACGCCTGTATTCTGCGTCTTCTGTCTAGGCTGGCATTGCGCATATATCCCAATCAGACGAGGGACCCGGATGCCTACCTGGGAATTCTCGGGATGAGTGTTCACTTATAGGCTAAAGCATGTCTTCATATGTTATTAGAATTTAGAATCTTTGATACGTCAACGTTTTCGTTTATTCGTTTTAATTAATGAATAAATGATTACACTCTTTATATAATCTCATTCATTTCATTGTGTCTCTTTCAGATCATGCCTCCGCGTCGCAGTGCTCGTCTTAACAGTGGTGACAATCATGATGAAGGAAGTAGCAATCACAACCACAATAACAACAACAACAATAATGGTGTCGATGCTCAACTGGCTGCAATCATTTCTCAACAAATGGCGCAGCAAATCGCAACTCTGGTTCCCAACTTACTAGCTCAAGTCATCCAGTTGAACGGCAACGGCAACGGCAACGGCAACGGGAATGGAAATGGAAACCACAACGGGAATGGGAATGGACTTCCAGCCTGTACCCTTAAACACTTTAATTCTTGTAATCCCCCAAAGTTCAGTGGAGAAGAAGGAGCTACAGGACTCCTACAATGGTTTGAGGGTATTGAGAATATCTTCATCAACAGTGAATGCCCTGACAACTTTAAAGTCCGTTATGCCATGAGTGTTCTTCACAAACGAGCACTCACTTGGTGGAATGAAGAAAAACGCACTCGCGGAGCTGAAGCTGCACTAGCCTTAACTTGGGATCAAGCTAAAGACATTATGAAGGCAGAGTTCTGTCCTCGTAATGAAATTAAGAAGCTGGAAGATGAATTCCATGATCTTGCTCAAGACAGTGGGGAAAACCTTGCTTACAACACTCGTTTTCACGAACTTAGCTTACTACTACCCCACAAAGTCACCCCTTTGCCCATTGCTATCGAAAAATACATTGGTGGTTTACCGATGCAGATTCAAGACACGGTGTGGGGAAGGAACCCTGCTACTTTGGAGGAAGCAAAGCGTTTGGCTGCCACCCTAACAGATAACCATGTGAAGGCAGGAACCCTGACTCGGAAAGGGGAAAAGAAAACCGTTGCAAAGGATACTCCCCAACCTGCCGTTGAAATCAAAACCGAGGCCTCAACCAACGGGAAGTGTAAGGTCAGGAATTTTGCAATAGACACCACTGCCCCACCCAACAAGAAACAATACAACGGGAAGCTACCTAAGTGTGACACCTGCCAGTATCACCATCCAACCCAAGTGCCCTGCCGTCAGTGTACTAATTGTCAAAGATATGGGCATCTTGCAGATGCTTGTCGTATCCCTGCTACAAACGCTCTTGATGCTCCAAATAACCCCGCTTGAGACCCTCCAGCTACTTAACAGCAAACCCCACCATTTGAATGATGTCTACTTTTTAATTCTATGTATTGACACTTTTTGATTCACGTAATAAATTCAAGTATTATCATAACATCTGAGTGCATGCTTGTTTGAATGTGAACTAATTGCTATATCTATAATCATACTTGCTTACTTGTACAACAATTAGTTGACTACCAAACAACCTACTCAACGATTGGTAGAGGTCATCATGTCTTTCCAACAGTCGGGAGAGGCCCTACAACCTGCTCAACGACTGGTGGAGACTATCGAACCTGCTCAACAATCGGTAGAGTGATAAAAGGACGCAAAACCCTAATGTAAGGTAAATTGATAATTACGGTCCGGAACGTAATCATGAATTTACATGTACGTTAAGGTAGTGAGAAATTTTATCAAGGTTTTCGGTAGTCGACCAATTGAATACCTGGTGTTTTTCTTTTAACTTCGGGATGAAGTTCCTAAAAGTAGGGGAGACTGTAACATCGCAAAATTTTCCCCAAAATTTTAATACATAAAAAGCCCTTATATATATATTTTTTTTTATTACACCTTTATCATTAATATTATACAAATGTGCCTAAGTCTTTATTTATCCTAACTCACAACTTATATACATACATAAATGTATATAAATAATAATAATAATAATAATAATAATATGATTCTAAATTCTTGTTTTTTCACATACAAGATTTTTTTTTTTTTTAAATAAAGCCTTGAGTCAAATAGTCAAAGTCCTAGTCAAAGTCTTAGTCAAACAGTCAAAGTCTTAGTCAAATAGTCAATTCATCATAAAACCTTACTTTATGGTGTTGACCAATTTTAATGGCTAATTGACTCCAAAACTAGTATAAAAACCCACCTATGACCCATTATACTTTGCACCTCTAAATCGATTGTTTCAATCCGATTAAACTTTCCCTCATACCTTTCTTCTATAGTCTATTACTTCTACAATTGAAGCTTTGATTATAAGCTCTTGTAATTGGCGAATTGGAAGCTTGATATTCTTTCTTTTTCGTTTTCTTCAATTTGGACTAGCTACGTTGTTGAGTCTTTGGGATTCGCCTCGCATACATTCACAACACATTATTCTATTTTTTTTACGAGACATAACATTTTGCTAAGGTGAGTTTTACATAGCCCCTTTTCTATTTATCACCATTTTTGGGGTGAAACATGTTACAACATTATTCATGCAATTCAATCATCAATGTGTCTATGTGTATTTTCTATGTTGCATTATGTCTTGAACATGACTAGGGTAAGCACAATTCTAGCATAAACATTCATCAGCCAAACGGTATACATTGATAGATCTATTGGACTGACAATCCCACCCGGATACGTGCCTCCTACAAAGGTTGCGTGGGTGTTTGTTACTGCAATATAAACGAGTGAACCATGAGCGTATGGGATGTACCACAATACATCAGTCAACAAGGTTGATTATGCACTCGATTTACTTCTAGTATGTTTTCGCATATGGACTAGATTGCCATGACACATGAATTGCACAACAATTTTATTCAATTATCAAAACCTATGTAATTCTCACCAACTTTTGTTGACCCAAAATATTTTCAACTTAACATGTTTCAGGTTCTACTTGCTTGAAGATTTGAATTGATGCTTGAAGATGTTTGCATAGTTTTATTTAATTTGATGTACAAATTCTTAGAACAATTGTATGTAACTTATTTAAATTATTTAATGAAATTTATTATTCACCATGAGCTACTGAACAATCATCAATACGTGACATCCCGATGTTTCCGCCATCGGTTGGGGTGTTACAAAATATATGGAAGGCCAATGATAACGGAATGGGTAAGTCCTAAATGCCTAAATCATTTTCACACACTCACCTCTAATGTGGTCTTGTAATGCATAAGACACACAAGTTCTAAATGTGTCATACCAATCCGGGTTGCCTCCTGGTAGTGCCACGTTTCACGTCTTTGGCTGGACAAGACACGTGGTGCTCAGACTACTTCCTTCCCGGCCTCCGGGACAGTGGTGGTGTTTTTCTTCCGTCCGCCTCTTTTTCTCCAGCTACCCTTCTAACGGTTGTCCCAGTACTCATCGATCCACTTAGTGTTGTCAAGCCCCACTGCAGATTCTTCTGGTGGTATTACTACTGCACCTTTAGCTTTCTTTAATTGATAATCCAATTGCTTATCAATAAAGTTGGCCAAGTCGAATGGATCGTCGGGCACACATTCTTTTACACTGTGCAACTTGTGGCTCCCAACCTGAAGCGTAAGAACTCCTTTGCTCATATCTGTAGTAGCTCGAGCGGTGGCTAAGAACGGTTGGCAGAGAATAATAGGAACATTACTCTCGCCCATGTTGACGATGACAAAGTCAACAGGGAAAACGGATTTTCCTATATTGATAAGTAGGTTTTCGACAACCCCCTCGGGTTTCTTTATGGTACCATCCGCCAACTCGATCGTAGCTATGAACGATCGTGGGTAGCCCAAGTTGAGTTTATTGTAGTTATAAGTGGGCATAACGTTCACACTTGCACCAAGATCAGCTAAGGCATAATTCGTCGACAAGTTACCTATAGAGCAAGGTAGAGAAAACTTTCCTGGATCGGTCAGCTTTGGCGGGATGCTTTGCTGGGAGTGTCGCGCACTCCAATGCGTTACCCTTGAGTGCTGCATCGAGGTTCCTTTTGTTGCTCAAGAAGTCCTTCAAAAATTTGTCGTATTTGTTGGATGACTTCTATGAAGGGTAAGTTGACGTGGATCTGACTTAGGAGTTTGGTGAACTTCTGATATTGCTCGTCCGTTTGCTGCCTCATCAAACATCCGGGGTAAGGTATGTTAGGCCGATATTCCCTCCGTACCGTTTTTTTACGGTGGTTCTTGTGGCGGAGCAACTGGAGGATTCTGGTTGGTTGCGGTACCTTCATTAACCGGCATTGGTGAATCGGCGGCCGAGTTTGTCTCTGGTGCGACAACATTGGGAACAATTATGGTTGGTGCGGGTTCATTTGCGGGGTGGGTTGGGTGGTGTAACTCCTTCGTTAGTATGCATAGCTAGTTCGGGATAAACGCAACTGCTACGAAGAGTTATGGCACTCACATTGGCCTTTGGGTTGGTTTCAATGTTGCTTGGAAGACTTCCGGCGGGTCTCTCTGCGAGTGACTTGGACATCACGCCCATTTGTATCTCCAGGTTCCTGATGGTGGACTCGAGTCCTTGAAGCCTTTTGTCGGTGTTGTTTAACTTCTCGTTCATCCGGGCTGTTGATCAGGCTTCGGTTTTGCGAGCTTTTCATCCACGGATGGGTAACCGTTGTTTGAGGGGCGTTGTTTGTTGTTTTGTTGACTAAAGCCGGGTGGTTGCATGGTATTGTTATTGTTTTTCCACCCGAAGTTTGGAAGATCACACCAGCCAGGATTATAGGTATTGCTGTAAGGATTGTTTGGAGGGCTTTTCGTACCAATGAAGTCAACTTGATACACATTGGTCTGAGAAGGAAGACTACCGTCTTACGACTGCAACTCTGCTGTGGTGATGGCGTTGACTTGTGCTTTGCTCAGTTGGTTGAGTCGAGTCGATAGTGCCTTGATTTGAGCTTGCAACGAGGTGGTGGAATCAACTTGATAGAGGCCGGTCTTCGATGGCCGACTTCGAGGGTTGTACCACTGATAACTGTTTACTGCGATTTCTTCGATGAGATCATAGGCTTCCTGCGGTCTCTTGTTCCCAAAAATTCTTCCTACGGTCATGTCAAGTGTTAGCCTTGCTTGGTTTGTCAACCCATTGTAGAAGAATGAAACTTGTAGCCAAATTTCGAGTCCATGATAGGGCATTTCCTCAGCATATCCTTGAATCTATCCCAAGCCTCATAGAGTGATTCTCCGTCTTCTTGGCAAAAGGTGGTGATGTCATTTCTTAGTTTTGCGGTTTTGGTTGGGGGAAAGTATTTTGAGAGAAACTTTGGGCAAGGTCGGCCCATGTGACAATGGAGCATGCGGGATGTGAGTTCAGCTATGCTTTGGCACGATCCTTTAGTGAGAAAGAAAATATGCGAAGTCGGATAGCGTTAGGAGTGACGTTATGCAACTTAAAAGTATCACAAATTTCGAGGAAATTTACGATATGAGCATGGGGATCTTCATCGGGTAAACCGTGAAAAGTGCAGTTTTGTTATATCATGTGGATGACATGGGACTTAATTTCGAAGTGGTCAGCATCAACGGCAGGTCTAGCGATGCTACGGCCCAAGGCATTGATGGAAGGTCTAGCAAAGTCCGAGATGGTTCTATGAACTTGTGCCATTTTTAATTTTTGTTCTTTTCTTCTGGCTCGAAAATATCTTCCGGGTTCTTTAAGAGGAGGTATGAGTATGGGTGAGGGACGCAAGTTCATACACTACTCGAGAACCTTTGAGATAATATTTTTAAAAAACACTAAGAAAAAGAAAATAAGTAATTTTTAAGAAAACCTTTCTCTAAAACAGTCGTGTCCCCGGCAACGGTGCCAAAAACTTGGTCTGCGTGGGTTTTAACTAGACTTAAACTTCTTTTCTTTTAAAATCGGAAAATTCCCGGGGTAAGTGCCAAAAGTGGGTGAAAAGGGAATTAAGTCAAAAAACAGTGGGACGCTCTCAAGTTTTAAATTTATAATCTAAAACGATAGTTGCTTAACGTTCTAAACCCCACACAACATGCAAGTGTACCTATCGTGAGTGGTATAGAAATGAACAAGTACCAAGTATCGAATCCAAGGACACAATTTTTACTACTCAGTTTCCTAAAAATTACTAAAAGAGTTTTAAAATGCAAGAAGAAAAGTAAAAGAGAGATGTAAATTGTAGGAGAAATCAATAGGAAAACAAAGGTGTTGCTCCGGGATCAGATGTTGCCTGGTATGAAACAATAGTAGACTCTTGTAAAAGTGGCGTGTTTAAGTTGCGCACTTTTTCTTAACTTTGAGATGCGCATTACCGCATACTCTAGAGGTGCATGTTATCGCATAACTATATAAACGGTTTGTGTTCTTAAGATTTTTATGAGGGTCTCCCAAACTGGTAAGCTCACCTCTCAACAATGAGGGGAGGATGACCCGAGACTGTGACGTCCCAACCCCGAAGTACCCACCTCCCAGTGTTGCGATATAGACACCTAACGACTCTAAGCTTTTATGAATAACTTATCAGTGGCCGGAGCATGACCGAACAAGCTACCACTTAACATCATAGGGGAGTCGTGGCCAACCAGCTCACGCTTATCCCCTACTTGAATTAATTAATCTTTCAAAAAGTGATTGGCCTATTACTAATTGTGCGACAATATAGTAATGAAATAAAATAAAGACCGTTTTCTTCCAACACGGTTCACTAGTTCTTGATTTGCGCCAAAGCTATCACATAGACAATGAAGCTAGGTCGCACTATCAAGTCTTGGCTTATCACTAGGACCAAGTATAAAGACCGTACCGACCCTAAGTGAGATTTTGATGGTAGAGGATTAAGCCACAAAGTGTAGTCCACAAATGGGCTAATCACTACTCGTGGAATTAGGTTAGCTTGCAAGTGCGCGGGTTGTTACGCACCGCGGTACACTCACAAGTCCATCCACTTCCTATCAAAACACCCAAGAGACCAAATACTAAGTGATTAATTAGTTAATTCGTTAAACAAATTAGAGTAGAAAGAATTATTAAGAACACAAAACACCACTTTGAACAAAAGATAAATTATTTATTTCATACCAAGTTCCATCCTCACCCTAGAAACACCAAGAGAAATCTAGCCTAGCATGGTTGATACAACAAGCTTACAAGGTTGGTTTTGTGTACAAAAAATGGTGAGGATTGTATACAAATTTCTAGTGGTTTTGGGTGATTTCGGGTTGTTTCTCTCTCGAATGTAGTGTTTATGGAGTGATCCCAGGCTCCAAAAGACACTCACAAGCCCAAAGAAGACTGAAACTTCATGGAGAAGTGTTGGTTTTTGAGGTAGGATGGGATGATCAAAGTGTGGAGTGGAGGCCTCTATTTATAGGCAAAGCAGGCCATGCACGCCCGTACAGCTTGACATAGCACGTCCTTGCTCGACAGCTGGTACTGTTGCAGAGTCCTTTCGCGCATAATCTGTTGGATGTCAGGTA
Organism: Ambrosia x helenae; assembly: GCA_030844895.1. Classification (NCBI taxonomy): domain Eukaryota; kingdom Viridiplantae; phylum Streptophyta; class Magnoliopsida; order Asterales; family Asteraceae; genus Ambrosia; species Ambrosia x helenae. The sequence goes on from CM061229.1 coordinate 2,759,532, forward strand.
GTGCACGCTCGTGCCAATTGAGTGGCCCGCCCATGCAGGTTAGTAATGCACGAATGTGTGGCAGTCTTGGTCTGCTGGAGTCTTGGGGAGCACGTTTTAAATGGCACGGCCGTGCACAAGGCTTGGCACGCCCCATGCAACCCTGTGAGGTTGACTTTTTGCCTTTTGCCGTCTTGGAAATGTTGACTTGTTGAGTTGGGACAGGTACACGGGCATAAGCACAGCCGTGCTGCATCTGGCACAACTTCAACGTCTTCAATTCCTTGCCTTTTTGTGCCATTTTTCACTTCTTTTCACTTTTCGACCTCAAATCCTGCAATTATCAACAAAGAAAGATAAATCACGATAAAACTAAGATAAAAGCATGATGTGGTCAAAATCAGTCATAATCTACACATTAAACTGCCCATTACACTTCTTATATTACTTTGATGGCCAATATCAGTACAGGTCATAATCTACACGTTACATTTGTTATTTAACTTTTGTGGTCAAAATCAGTACATAAACTGCATTACAAAGGCCATAAACTGCACACTACACATTTTGGTCATAAACTCAGTTTTAACTGCATAACATGATTAATTAAAATAAAAGTGCATTACATAACTGCATTACAAAGGTGCATTACATAACACCATAAAGTGCATTACATATGTGCAATTCTAAACAAACTTAAAAACAAACACAACAACAAAAAAGACCCAACTTAAAACCAAATATTCTCCTTCTCCTTGATTCATTCTCTTTGGCTTTCAGTTTGTCCACCAACACTTCATTAACAGCTTCAAGTTCAGTAATTAAACCCTCAAGTTCATTTTTTGACCTTAGTAACCCAGCTATGACATTATCAGGCTCAACCCATCCAAGGAAACCTCCATATTGTGAACCCTACATGATGAAATGAAATTAGGTCAAACTAGATTTGAGGGAACCAATCACATACGAAATTACTTAGGTCAAACCTTCACTGGGCATGAATAAAACCGACAACCTAGAGTTTTGCTGGTCCTTGACGTCCTGACTATTGATAAGGGTTTGAACATTTGGAAGATGATTAGGGTGTTTGGTGTTTATAAGTTTTTATGTTTTCTTATTTAAAATAAACATTTAAATAAAAGAACATAAAATGACTAAAATGCCCTCACATGTAAGGCATGTAAGGGAAGTTAACAGAGAAAAATAACTCAGTTAGTGGTAATGGTTTGGATGTGCAATAAACCATATAGGTTAAGGTTGATTTTAGTGCCTTTTAAAGATAAAGGTGAAAGGTGTATTTTGGGTAATACATAAATGTTGTTTTCTGTAATTTGTCTAATAATAATAAAATGGCTTATATAAATCTATTAAATAAAATTTTTGAGTAAAGGGCTCATATGGTCCTTGTGGTTTGCATGAATTGAGAATTTGGTCATTGGCTTTCTAAAATTGCAACGATGGTGCTTAATGTTTGATTTTCATAAAGTATGTGACTCTGACTTGGAGGTATGTTAAGTTTTTCAGTTAAGTTCATGTAAAATCACATATTTACCCATCTCTTTAAAATATAATAATAACTATAAAATGTGAGGCCCACAAACCCTTTGTCTTCAACAAAGCAATTGGTCACCCAACTCTTCTTGTAACCAGTAACCACCGAAAACCGTCATCGTTACTGATCACCACCTGAACCATCATAAACTTCAACAACAACCATAGCCCTTAGCCGGACCACCATCATCACCCATGTTATTAACAACACCATCAATGTCAACTTTACCCTTAACCCTTGTCGTCACCTTCGACCACAACTGCCTCTGTCATCACCTTCTATTTTCTTCACCATAATAAGGAGGAGGTAGATCACGAAGGCCATGGCCAGATGCTCTTCTTGTCACTCTACTTTTTCTCTCTCCACTCTCTCTTAACCAAATTCTCTCTCTATATCACTTTCTCTTTAGATATTTCTTAAAAAGGCAAAGTGCGTGTGGGTTTCTTAGATGGTGGTGCTAATAAGGGTGTACTTCGGGTTTTTCCTTGGGTTTCGGGTTGTTTAGGCTTTTGATTGGGAAAAAGTGACCTGATAACCAAATCATTTAAAGTTTGGGTTGGTTTGTCTGGTTCGAGTTAGTTCGGGTCAGGTTACTTGGTTTCGGGTTTGGATGTAATTTCATGAAACTCATCATGCTATTTAATATGTATCATTAAAATTCAAACAGTAATTGACAATATGATATGATAATGTTCAAAAGTCCTAAAGCTAAAGGTTTTAGATACCACAGACTCTAAACCAAAAGGCAATAATAAAAAAAAAATACATTATTTGTTCACATTTTTTACGAGTTTAGGATTTCGGGTCTATAGGGTCGGGTTTTTGGTTAGGAAAAGGTGACCCGATAACAAACCATTTAAGGTCCAGGTTGGTCGGGTTCGGTTTTTTTTGTTATTCTCTAATTTGAGTTCGAGTGGCTTCGAATTCAGGTCGGGTTTCGGATTTCGGATAAAAAAGAACAGCCCTAGGTGCTAATATGATGGTGGTGGTGACATATTTATCCATTCATGGTGGTGGTTTCGGGAGGTGGTGTTGTGAGGATGTGGTGGCGGTTGGAGGATGAGGAGCTGGTGGTGTTGGTGGGTTCGGGAGGTGGTGGTTTGAGGAGAAGGAAGGGGGGTGGTGGTGGTTGTGGTTTGAGAAGGCAGTGATGGTTGTTTGAGGAGATGGTGGTGGTTCAAGATTATATATATAAAAAAGTAAAGTGCTCGGATGGTACATGTGGGTAGTTTGGTCATTTTACATGGCTTAACTGAAAATTTAAAAGAAGTTAGTTGACGAGGACCATAAGACTTATGGAGTGTCAATGATAGGGATTGAGGCCATAGGTGATAAATGAGAGCATCTTTGAAATTTGTGCAAACCACGTAGACTATCCGAGCACTTTACTCTAAAAAATTTAAATAATGTAGTGGAGACTTGTCTTTAAGATATGCTTGATTTATATAATACAAAAGTTACCTTCATGACTGCAGTAATCTTTCAGTTAGTTTAAAATTGTTACTATAACATTTAGTGAAGCCCTTACCTACAGTAAGGGCATTTTTGGAATTTTACTATCTTTTCACTTTTTATTTTTCTAAAGAGTTAATTGCCAATTTAGTCCCTGAGGTTTGTCAAAAATTGCCGCTTTCATCCAAATCTTTATTTATTGTCAATTTAGTCCCTGTGGTTTCATTTTTTTTTGTCATTTTAGTCCCTAAGGTTTGTCAAAAATTGTCACTTTCATCCAAATTGTGTTAGTCCACAGGGACTAAAATGACAAAAAAAAAATGAAACCACAGGGACTAAATTGGCGAAAAAAAAAGATTTGGATGAAAGTGGCAATTTTTGACAAACCTCAGGGACTAAATTGGCATTTAACTCTTTTTCTAAATATCGTCGGCCCACCAGAAGACCACCAACACCATTTTCATTTTCATTTCCTAATCTCAACACCACCATCATCGGGCCTAAGTCACCTCCTTAAGAATCGTCACGTCACCGGTGAGAAAATGGGTGGTGGTAGAAAGCAGCGACAAATAGAGGGAGGGGATCAAGCCGAGGGTGAACGGGTGGATTAACCTAAAGGTAGGGAACGATGATGGGTTGCTAAGGTTTTTCATTTCTTGGTAAGAGCGATGGGTTAACCGAAAAACAATCATGGTGGAGGCAGGGCAAGAAGACAATGTTGTTGTCTATTCAGGTAATGGTGGCCACTGGAAATACCATGGCGGTAACCGAAGGTGGGGAAAGAAAGAGAGAAAGTTTGTGTGTGTGTTCTGACCTCTGACTTTATTCACCAGGGTTGATATGAGAAAGTAGGCATAAATGGAGGGTTTAAATAGAAAAGTAACCAATCAGGTCATTTTCCTAACTTTTTTTTCCTTTTTTTCATTCCATTTTCCATTTAATTTTAGCGATGGCCATCGTAAATATATCTATTAGAAACTTCATTAATTGTGTTACAATAAAGATAAAGAAATATAACCAGGGGTCATTTTTGTAATATTTTAATAGTTAAAGGCCTAGTTGGTTTGGCGGAAAATAGTTTGTAACAAATGGTAGTTGATGGTGGTAGTTAAATACCGTTGACGGTAAATTGAATGAGATAACTTCGTTTTGGTCTGACTCTCTCTATCTCTCTCTCTCTTTTGTTTCTCTCACTAAACAAAGCTCATCAATTGGTATTAGAGCTATTTGATTCTAGCTCTGGTGACCTGATTCCACCATTAATGGCGAACACCCGCTAACAGGAAAAGGACAAATTGGAGAAGACGTTGAAGGAACATGCACAATCCATTAAGAACTCTCAAACCTTGCAAGAAAATAATGCTTCTGCCATAGCGCAATTAAACCTAAACCTTCAATCCATGTTCGATACCCTTAAATAACAACTCACTGATTTGCAGTACACTAATCAAAACCGTCATAATGATAATAATAATCACCTACAAAATAATAACAATCTTAACAATCATAATGATAATAGTAATCACCTACAAATTCATAACCAAGATCAAAGATTAGTACGATTGGGAAGGTTAGATTTTCCAAATTTAATGGTGAAGATGTTGATGGGTGGGTCTATTAAGTGTAACCACTTTTTCCTAGTGGACAAGACTCCTGATCATCTGAAAGTGCAGTATGCAATCATTAACCTGGAAGGAATTGCCTTGAAATAGCATCAGGGTTATCTGTACAGTCAAAATTGACCCATTGAACAAATTTCATGGACTGATTATGTGAGATCCATAACAACAAGTTTCCCTGAAAATCTATTTGAAAATGCAATGGAAGACTGGTTCTTTGGAAGAGTATTGTAATTCGTTTGATTCATTAATGACTAAAGTGACCCTGTTTAAAGAAAATGCAGCAAGTCTGTTTGTTGGTGGTCTCAAACACGAGATAAGGTGTTTAGACAAGGTTTTCAAGCCAAGAACCTTTATGGAGGCCATAGCCATGGCCAGACAACAAGATAAGGTTCATACTACCTTATTTGGAGGGAAAGATGTGAAGAAAAACAATTGGTTTGGTACAACTTCTACCAGTAACAATGGAAGATTCAATGCTGGTTTAAAATCGTCTAGTGTAAGTGCTGCTAATCCACCACTTTTGCCTACACCTAATAATAATATGGGAAAAACAGTTAGAAGATTATCTAACAAAGAAGCAGATGAGAAAAGAGCCAAGGATGAGTGTTTTTTCTACCCTAAAAAGTATTCCTCTACTCATAAGTGTAAGAATTGGCAGTTATTCATTATTAAAATTAATAATGATGACTGTAAGGAAGAAGAATTAGTGACAGAAGTGGCTAAATTGGCTAATATGTTGGGTTAACCCCAGATCTCTATTCATGTTATGAATGGTATTCCATCATATTCAACAATGAAATAGTTGGGTCAATTGGTACAAGAAGATTATACATTTTAGTGAATTTAGGATCCACTCACAATTTCATAAGTGAAAAATTGGTCATGTTACAACGTGTAACTCAAGATGTACCCACTTTAAAAGTTTCTGTGGCTAATGGATATCAGATTGACTGTGTCCGAATATGTAGAGGGTTCAAATGGATGATGCAGGGAATGTGGTTTGAAGCAAATGTCATGGTTATTCATTTAGAAAGCTATGATATGGTGCTAGGTATACAATGGCTCTCACCTTTGGGGGACATCATATAGAATTTCAAACAGTTGACCATGGAATTTCAAATCAATAGGAAGAAATAGTTGTTGAGGGGAATTGGTAACAATGGAATAAGTTTATGTTCCATTCAGAAAATGGATCATATGTTAACTCACCCTAATCAACTGAAGAAGACTCAAATGTATGGAGTTCAGTTGGTATCACTAGAAGGGCAAATTGGTCAAAGTGCTAATGTATCCCAAGAAGTGATGGATCCAAGAATGACTGAATTATTGGAAAGGTACAAGGAAGTATTTAAGGAACCCAAGGGTTTACCCCACCATCAAGAGAATGTGACCATAGAATTGTCTTGAAGAATGAATATGAGGTTGTTAATCTGAAACCTTACAAATATCAGTCACTGCAAAAGATGCTATAGAACAGATGACAAAAGAATTATTGCAATCAGGGGTAATAAGGGATAGTTCTAGTTCATTTGTTGCTCTTGTGGTTTTGGTTAAAAAGAAAGATGGAACATGGAGGATGTGTGTTGATTATAGACAACTGAACAATGCTATCATTAATTGATGAATTGCTTGAAGAATTGTAATATTGTAATAGTTGTAATAAGTCTGTAATAAGAGTAAGGACCAAAGTTGTAATAAGTCAATAGTTAAAGGTCTAGTTGGTTAGGCGGGAAATAGTTTGTAATAGATGGTAGTTAAATACTATTGACGGCTAATTGAATGAGATAGCTTCGTTTTGGCCTGACTCTATCTCTCTCTCTCTCTCTCTCTCTCTCTCTCTCTCTCTTGTTTCTCTCACTAAACAAAGCTCATCAAATTGTCATAGAGGGGACAGGTTCGAATCCTGATGGCAACCCCGGTTTTCTATTACCGTGCATTTACTCCAGAGAGGCTTGTCTCTTGTGGAGGGTGCAACATCTGTCAAGTGGCATGTAGCGGGAAATTTTCCGCGGGGAGGGGGGAGCCTTATGCCTACCACCACCCCAGCGTGGAACCGGTTCCGACAACATAGTACTCTGCCACCTCCGAATGAGACCTTCACCTTCCAAAAAAAAGACAATTTCCGTTTTTCATTCCATTTGGTATCAGTGACAAGCCATTGAAAACTGTGACGAACCGTAACATCACGCGAGTTTTCGCCATGTTCCTGGCTTCCTGCCTCATCACGCGGGTGAATTTACTAGTCTTATAATAAATATGGAATGCATTTAATCTCTTTTACTTAGTTTTACTGTATTATTTTGTTCAAGTATAACTAAGATAAATTGCTTTTACATAGGAGCCTCTCACCTAAGGTAAATTTCACAGTATTATTTTGTATTATGTATTTCAAATAACTAAAGAACCCCCAAATTTATATTTAACCTAGGGGTGTGAATTTCTAACACGATCCGAACCTAACATGAAATTAGCGGTTTTGGGTTTAGTCTAAACGGGTTCAGGTCAACCCGGGCAGGTTGGTGGGTTGACCCGTTCAACCCATTTATACTATATTGTACTTTTTCGATCAATAAATGTTTTATGTTATAAATTAAACTGGGTATTTTATGCTATACTTCTAACTTAAAATAAAAATTGGTATAAGATTTTGTAATTAACACGTAAATGTTTTATATACGTTTGTGTTTTTTTTAGTAAAATGTTAATTTTAATATATCAATTTACGAAAAAAATTAAAAATTCTAGGTTGAATGGGTCTTGTTCGGGTCAACCCACGAATATTCGGGTCGGGTTCAGATTCATATATATGACTCAGTTTTCGAGTTTGGGTCGGGTCTGGGTTCATGTTTGTGTAAAATTTCTGGGTTCAGGTTGGGTTGAACCCGTCAACCCACGAACACGACCTGTTTAGCACCCTAATTTGACCCAACCCGAATAAAACTTTTTAGCTTTTTGTTATGAGAAATTCAACCACCGAAAAAAGATGAACCAATAAGAAAAAAAAAATCATGGATTTACCACTATTCTTTCCGTGGTTAACCCCTATATTAAAATAAACCAAATGAATACAAATTGTTTAATCAATAATTGCAAGTAAAATTGCTAGCTATTTGAATAAAGTTTGTTTGCGGTTAAAAAAGGGATACGTACTCCAGATTTTGCCATTGGAGTTGGTAGCCCAATGGTAGAAGCAAAGCTTCTAGGAACACCTAGGGGGCGTCATGGGTTCAAGTCCCACAAGAAGTGAAATTTGCCGTTCAGAAAAAAAAAAAAAAAACCTACTCCGGATTTTCTTGTGAAAACTATAAATGAAGTTAGAAAACTGTTTTCAGTTTACGTTGAGATTTATTATTATAGTTTAGAAAATAATATCATTTTTGTTGCAACCTATTCGTAGGTAGATGAGTCTTCTTTGGGCTCTCCTTAAACTGCTTGGGCTAATAATCGGGTTACTCTTCTAAATAGATGTTATATTAGGTCCATTGGGTTTGTGTACCTTATATCTCCCAACTCCCAAGTGTAGACCTATGATGAATAGGATGTTCAACTCATGGTTTGCAATCAATTTAGTAAAAGCTTGTTCCTAGTCGATCTCGAGCTAATTCGGAACGAGCTAGTTAAGTGAAGCCTGAAGAGGACATTTGTTCACTCGAATAGATGTAATTCCTTGATTTCCCTTGTAAAATACATACAAAATTATCAAAATAAAAGCAGTCTCACTAAGCCACAAGTTGCTCAAGTTGAATAAGAGTCGAATATGAGATCAACTTTTATCTTGAATTGAAGTTTATGAGCTGAGTTGCATCATCTATATCTATATCTATATTTATACTATATTATAAAGCATTTCTCAAGGACTTCTTAAAAAATAAGAAGTACAAGTATACTTGCTTATCATACAATACATAATGCACATCTTAACTAATTTTTAGGGGCAAATTTGTCTTTTAAAATTGTCTTTAATTTCACCACATTATAGTTAATGAAACATAGTAATATCAAAGACTTTACATTAGTCTTGTATAATTAATCCATTAGTAATATTAAATGGTTGTACATGATAATATTAATATTTTTATAAGTAAATATTATTTAAATTTAGTATCATTTTATTTAGACATAGTAGTGGTGGTGGTACCCAAATATAATCAGTGGCGGATCCCCGGATCCAGTTGGTTCCTGGGTTCCCATGAACCCCTTCAGTTTGCAAAAAAAAAATGAAAATTTTAATGGAAAAAGTTGAAAATTAGTGAAAACCAGTAAAAATCTATGAAATGAACCCCCTGGAAATCATTCCTTAATTCGCCACTGAATATAATAAGTGTTTAAGACAGATCAACTTAGAAAACACTTTCTAAAAGAGACTCGGCGACACCCGCCGCATTGCGCGGGCTAACCCATTAGTATTGCTATGTGCTTGAGCCCAAGTTAATTAATGATGATTTGACTCAGCTTTCTCGTCGAATGACTGTACTTATAATTTTGACCTCGCACTAATGGTCCTCGAGGCTCCGACCTCAAGACTCCTTTAAACAATTTTCTTGATGTTTTTATGCTAGTTCAAAACGCGAGATGACAATGAATGACTTAAACAAACAATTAAAACTATGTCAGTGGGTTTATGCTTCAACACAACCATTATAACTACCATAATTCAGAATTTACCATTTTATATCATATGTTATCCGTTGTTACAACTGACCTAGTGGAATCACAAAATGTTATTAATTAATATGTACAATATGTACAATGTAATCAGTTAATAGCTTTCTATGGCTTCGTTTCATACAAGATATATATGTTGTCATAAAAAATCAATTGCTTTTTGAAATATCCTCTGGCCAGGAGTTAATATTGCCAAAGGGTCATACGTAAATTTCTTTCTAGCAAAAACTTCCCATTGACTACCAAAATGTTTTTTCCACTCTTCTTGGGTGTTGTAATGTGGCAAATACTGTTTAGTTTCAAGATTAGCCGTTTCGCATACTTCTAAAATCTTTTTGTTTTGGCTTAGGATGTTTTCTAAGCTGTCTTTTCCCGTTGAAGATGGCATTGCTGATGATAAAAGGGCTACTAAATAGAACACATTCTCTTTTGGTGTCACCATTGATGTTTTAGTGTTCCACCTGCAACGAAGTACACAAACGACCAAGATTAAACACCAAAATAAAGGGGAAATGAAGTCCATAAGTGTTGACCACAAGTTTCATAATTATATTAATCATTGGTTGGGTTGACATGTTAACTTGTTTTGCTAAATGGATCATGTTCAAGTTGCCCCGTTCACAAGTTGATTTGTCAACTTGTTTGCGACACATTTATTACAACCCTCTTAATCTATATGACTCATTTAGATAAATGGAAAAAATGGTTATTATACATTTTTCAAAACTTTTTTTTTCTATTATCTGATCAGTGATCGCGTATTACCTTGACTTGTCAACAGGGTAGATGAGTATCGGTCCATTGCTAGTATCAGTTAGGATTTTCCCAAAAACTTCATTAGCAAATTGATGTATTTTGCTTTTGGGAACAAGAAGATTTAACCATGGATGGGGTACATCCCACAATCCTTTTTCTTGAAGTTTCAACTCAGAAACATGAACTCTATCCAAAAATTCCACATATGACACTTCTGATATGAAGAGTGTGAATTCATTGTAGTTCAATTTTGATAACAAGCTTTCAACTTTCTGCATATAATCAATATAGAGCATATTAGCTTTGACCCATTTTGATTACTCGGAGATAGGCTCGCGTTATTTTAAGTTTTAACAGGTAAAGCACGTATAATGATAAAAATAGATAAAAGGAGACTTGGTATACTGGCTTAAAATTACCCGAAGTGTATTTAAAATACATAAAACCTCGTAAAATCATTATTATTAAGAAAAAAAGATATTTATCAAAATAGCATTATTATGTAATCATATTTGAGTTTTTTTATTATTATTATTATCGTTGTTGTTGTTATTTACAAAAGATTTTGATTTTGGACAAAAGGTGTATGTTATCAATCAACTCAATGTGTCCCGATTTGATTGACAAAAATATAATTTTTAATTATTTAAAACATATCTGAGGGTGTATATGGCTATTCTATGATAGTTTCCATATGAAAAAAAAAAACGTAAATCATAATTACTAAAGACTAAACTCTATGGGTATCATTATAGGCAGCAATTTCGACCCATTTACTTATTAATTGGTTGACTCGGAATGTTTTATTCCTAGCGAGTCAAAATGATAGAATGAAAAATGACCTATATGAAAACGGGCCAAATGGGTTGAAAGTTCCCAAAAGTGATTTTACATGTGCTAAAAATTTGCACAAAAAGTGTTCCCTATTATCAACTCAATAGGATTAGGACCCGATAGGTACTAAAAATATCCATTTGATCCGTGACCCAACTAGCCCGACTAGTCCATCGACATTGTCATCTATATCTATCTATCTATCTATCTATCTATCTATCTATCTATCTATCTATCTATCTATCTATCTATCTATCTATCTATCTATAAAGTTACCTGATCAATGGTATGAATATCTTCCTTCTTAAAATACTTGGCAATTTCGAGGCAGAATATCGTTTTTCCTTCAGAAACAAACCGTCTAGCTTGAACCGGATCTTTATTTTTAAAAGATGATCTCCAATTATTTAGGAGCCCGGTTCTGTTGATCAAAACAAACCCTTCAACATAATCAAATGAATTGTTGGATGCTATTAGTTGTTCTTGATCCTTTGTAAATGTAGCAAAATCCAAGTAAAGAACTTTAATCCATTTGACCTAGTCAAATTTCGCAAAATCAAGATTTACACAAACCAATTTATATATTGACATCAAAATAAAAAATTTATAATCTTTTTTTTTACCATTTCAGGGGCGGGTTCAAGCGAAATATGAGCGCGCGTAATGATCCCGAATTGCCCAAGCCCTCCTAGAACACCATGAAACAAGTCGGAATTCATATCTTCTCTACATGTTACTACTTCTCCTGTCCCTGAAAAAATCAAGCTAAAAAATAATTACATAAATCTATTTTTAATGATTTTATATTGAATTTACCATTATGCCCTTCAAGAATAGTCTATAGTCTTTATCAAATAATAGTTATTCGTTCCAAAAAACTATACTTGTACTTTCTCTTTAGTTGGTCCCATAAGTGAAGTATATAATAATATACAAAAAAAAAAAAATTAAAAAAAAATGACAATGTTGTTAGTTTGTCATCATGGCATTGCCAATTGCCACATCTTTCCAAACTTTTTAGCAAAATCTTTATAAAAGAATAGAAAAATATCAACTCATGACATAAGTGTAACATTTTGTGGAAGTACCTGTAACAACTTGTAGCTGGTGGACATTATTGATCTGAGGTCCATGTCGAAAAGCTTGACCACTAATTCCAGCATTTGATAAAGTGCCACCAACGGTTAAGTGAAGATAATCTGTCCAAGATTTTGGGGCATACCCGCGTTTTAAACCCTCGCGCAAAATATTAATCCAAAGTTCACCACCCGAAACATCAACAAATGGTGTATTCGTGTTGTCATTAACATGGAATTTCATTTCTTGAGATTTCGCTAGCGATTCCATGTTTATGACCACCCCTTGATGCGCTTGGGCTTGACCTTCTAGTGAGTGACCATGACCACGTGGTGCAACGGTTAATTGGGACGTGGGTCCCATTTGGAATATGTTGTTGATGAGATTTGAAATATCGGATACTGATTTCGGGTATAGAACCGCTAGAGGGAGGAAATTGTAGCGGTTGCCAAAATCTTTGGATGCATGGTGGATGTTGTCGAAACTAAGATCACCATCAAGTTTTAGTTCTTTTATTATTAGTGAAGTGATTGTTTCATGGTTGGGAAGATATGTTGTAGAAGAGATTTTGTTTTTGTCAAAAGTGTAGCATAATATGAGGGCTATGAGAATCTTGAAAACAAGATTTGAACGTTTTAGCATGTTGGCGGTTGGTGCGCGGTTGCGGCTCGAGTGGTGGTGGTGGTTATAAAGAAAGGGATCGGAGGTCGTTGGGCTTGTGTTATGAAAGGAGATGGTGTTTGGAACCAATGAAAAAAGATGGGAGTTTGAGGGCTTTATAAAGAGGAATGAGACGTGATGCATGATGCATATTTGCATGATGCATATTGCATGATGCACTAGTCAATGTTGTCTTTATATGCATAGTATTTCACCATGCAAACCTAACAAATTTGGACCCCAATTAACGTTTTTATAATTGATGGGTATTTAGATGCGTGTTTTGACTATCATATTGATAAGATGAGTAATCTTTATTATGATTGTTTAATATGCAATAACCATTTTAAGACAACTTAAAAAGTTTGAATACACTCGTTTACCCGAAATATGACTTCTATATGAGTGTCTGGAGGTCTATTTTGCTATGTCAAATGGGAGTCAGATGCGTATATAACACATGTAAATAAGTACCAATTGCTACCCCACTTGTAGGTCAGTTGGGAGAGGCTCAACCTTTTATTTGGAAGGCTTGAGTTCGATCCTTGCTGCCTGTATTTGGGGAGACCCAATGATGGATAGTTACTACCAAGGCATGGTTCGATCCGGAGGGCAACCCGGTTTTACCCAGTTGTTACCCCAACGAATTTCTCGTGTGAGGGCAGTATGGTTTCCGGGTGAAGGTCAGTTTGCGCGGCGGCCGGGGCCCGATAGAACTTCGCGTTCCCGGACGGAGCTGACGGGTACCGTCTTAGACGAAACCTGGTGACCAGTTCGGTCCAGTACATAGAAAGTCACCCTTAAAAAAAATAATAATAATAACATATAATTTTTTTTGTTGGTGTCACACGACATTGAAATTGAGCTATTGACTACAAATTTACAAAGAAAATTCCAACAAATTGCATGGATCCCAATTCAATTTTCATAAGATACAATTTTATATCTGTTTTTAAGTATTGAGTATGTCGGATTAGTTTTGTCGCAAAAGGTTGTGTTAGTTGTCAAAACCAACTTTTCACATAATATATGTTTAAAAAGTGATTTTGTATCAACAAGCAATACCAAAAGGTTTGGCAAGTCCTTGTTCACTTATTTTTTAGTTGCCAACCTTTTGAAAACTTTTCCGGTTTTTACGTGTCTTCTATGGACAATATGTATGATGACTCATTTTCTTTTGGTTAATACTCATTGGTTAAAATAATAATTAATGGTCACAATTTCAATTCTTTAATTCAGTATCAAAATCCTAAGTCAGGATTAGGAGACAAGATACCTATAGTGTCCGGAAAATCTTATTAGATCGGTCCTATGCTTTCCTTTTCCGTATCACATGTAATTTTTATGGTGAAGACTATAAGACTGTCTGTTGTGGCGTGTGATTGGTTCTGCGCGAACGAGCTTGTCAGCCATGTGGATCGCCGGAACCACAACACATACACGAGAATGACTGTGTGAGCGAGCGAAGGCGACCCAGATCGCGTGGGCTAGCAAGGTGAAATTAGGTTTGTTTGTGTGTGTATTGTGGTTTTTTTTTTGGTGTTGAAGATTGCAAAGTGAAGAAGATGAGTGCGGATTTTATTTTTTTTTTTTTAATCCAAAAGTAAAAATTTAGTTAAAGTGACATAACATATTTAAATATAATAAAACTTAATTTTTTTATTTTATATTTTTTTTTACTTTTTCTTTCTACTGTATTTTTTTATTTACCTATTTTTCTAAATAATATTTATTCCATTATTTTTAATTTTATGTAATAATATGTTTTTTATATTTTTCATTAATGTTAAAAAATGGATAAAGTTATCGTTCACCTTAAACCACAACGGGATCAAGTGAGCAGTTTGCGGTCGCGAGCCAGTGATACGTGGGCACCCACTTGACACAATATTATAGGATCAAGTTGTGGCTCACCTCTAGCCACAACACATAGTCTAAATAAGCGGATTTTCTGGACAGTGGCGAAGCTTAAAGATAAAATCGGCAAGGGCCGGACTCAATTTTTCCGTATCGGGCCGTAAGATCAAATTGGTGGGGGCCGGACTCCATCCATATAAAAATTACCTACGAAAATCGTAAACTTTCACCACTGAGCCAAACAGTGGGGGCCACGACACCCCCTGTCCCTCACTAACATTCGCCCTTGTTTCTGGATGAAATTCATTGATTATCCGATGACGAAGATACAAACCGTAGATAATCAGTCGATAAAATGATTTCTCTGTGAAAGACTATTTTTTAGTAGTAGAACAAGGGTTTTAGCTTTTAACTTTTAAGTTTAAACGAAAATTTTATTAAGATTGTTGTTTTTTTTAAGGCTTAATTCAGTGGAAATCGTTATACAACCCTAACCTAACGGTTTCAAGTTCGACTCTCTACCCATACACTGGTGTCCTCCTTACCTAAGCTCGAACCGTCACGGGCAATTTTTTTGTGGTGTGCATGGATCGAACCTGCGACCTACCCCCATAATAAGAACCCCTAAGAAAAAACTCATCCTACCTCAAACTAGTTGGGCTGAAGATCATTGACAATAACATAGTTGTTAGGGGTATATTTTATATTTTCATGTGAAGTAAAATTTAGTAACGATTTAATCGAAGTGGGCTTGATCAATCTCACCAATCATCTTTTAACAATTGTGTGTTATAAAAAAAAGGAATGAGTCACAATTACATATTGCCCATTAAAATCATAAAATCTGAGAGTTTTCAAAAAGTTGGCAAATAATATATGCAACTATTTTAGTTATTCGTCAAATACAAATAATCACAACGTAATGTATACCGATATAAACTAGTAAATAGACCCGCGCGCGTTGCGGCGCAGGTACATTCCAAGCATCGAACGTATTAGTTCAGGCGTTATGTAACGCGTTAACCATATGAAAACCCGCGTTTTGACATATGTGTTTTCCCCTCACGTTGTGAAGGAAACACAAATTTTTGTTGTCCTTAACTTTGTGAGAACATTAATCTGTTTCTAAAAGGAAAAAAGGCAAATGACAGGAAGGAGAAAAGAAAAAGCCACAGACAAAAACCTCCGTTTTAGCTAGAAGTTCGTGTATAAGCTTGGACATTGTTACAAGCTCAAGTTCTCTACCATTCCATCATCTTCATGAACACTCCACAATCAAACCGCCTACGGCTTGACCACCGGCTAAGTGTTTATTATATATACTTGTGCTAGCAAGTAGTTGGTATCAAGATAAACAAAAGTTCACATTTTTTACATATATTACAAGTTATGTTGATGAATATGAAAAGCCACCACCACCTAACCGACTGGTGGGGGCGGTCATCCAGCATGTAGCAGTAGCACCAATTATGTCTTCATCTGCCTACTGTTTACACGCCGTTCAAAACAGAGAGAGGTGAGTGTTCTATGGTTCTCCGGCGACGTCCACAACTACCGGGCTGATGTCGGTGACTGCAATATTTGTCCGGCTCCGACTCCTTCGCTCGTCTTCCAACGATTAGACATGGTCGGGGTTTAGTCTACAGGTTGTCGTCGCTGTCTTTGGAGCGACATATCGAAATGAAACTATGGCGACTGATAATGATTGTAGACAACCCCACGGGACCGCCACCGTGAGCAGTGGCGAAGCTTGAGCGAAAATTTCGGGGGATCGGAAGTCACCGGTTACGAATAGTGGCGGTCCGATTTGAGGGCCAGGTCGGGTCACATAGCAAAAAAAAAAAAAAAAAAAAAACTAAATTGCAGTTAAAAAAGGTTATACAAATGTGTCAACCTTTGACGAGGTATGTCCCGGCTCGGTCAAACCGGTCAACACCCGACGTTATTTATACTAATATATATTATTTGTTATTAACCCAATAGCGAGGCCCATCGCGATGTAGCTTGTATTAAGCTTACTGGGCTGAGGGTTTTATGGAGGCAACCCCCTAACTGGGCTTGGTGCCAATGGGCTATGTGCCCATATAGTTAGGGGTCTGTGATGGTGGCCCATTAGTTCTCTATTTAAGAGGTTCACCTCTAACCCTAGGGGACAGGTTGGAGCCTGTCACACTTTTTGTGTCTGTGATGGGAGGAAACTCCTGGCAGTCGCCTCCATCCCTCTTTCTTTTCCTTTTTTCTTGTTGTTGCAGATCTGGATCTTGGAGACGGAGAAGACGCTGTGTGGTCACGTTCATTTTCATCATCGTTGGAATATCTACTTGTATGGGTACATGTTTCTTCAACCTTCATTCGAAATGTATTTTAGAAATGTAATATCTATAGTCACTTTTTATTGGTTTCCATTTTCTTGAAAGCCATTACATTTGGAAACAAATGGATAGTCGTAATAACGTTTGCTAGCATTAGTTGGTTGTTTTTTTTTACAAACAATTTCGTCTTCTCATAATTTAATCCTCGGAACCAAGGATTAGCTTTTAGGATGATAGGATTTGCAATTCAAAAGGGGATAGCGGGACATCTTGTTGCTTACTTACCCACTATCCAAATGTAACTGGTTCTGATTACTTTGAATGAAACAATTGCAAATTCTTATGCAATATTTTTATTATTACTGTGGTTGCTAATTAAGGGATCTAATAAACATAGACATTTAGTTTAAGTTATTTTTTAATCAGGCATTTTTTAAGACATTTTATATGATATGTGTGTGTATATATACACACTCTAAAATTACCTAATAAGTGTACCTAAGAAACTATGATCCAATAAAATAAATGATTTTTTGATTTATTATTATTATTATTGAATATCAAAATAAATTAGAAACCACTAAATATCAAATAAAGAGGTTAGTAAAATAGCTAATGTTACTTTCTTACAAATTAGAATGATGTATAAGAGTCGATGCTCTAATTAAATTACAACTACATTTAAACAAATGGACATCTTTTTATATTCTTAAATATATGTCAATTTCCAATAAAATAAAAGAGTAAAAGAAAGTCAAATTTTGAGACTTTCAAAAGAAAGATGCACGTGGGAGTCGTACTATTTTTATGCATCTTGTTATTTACCGAAGTACCCCTTATTTTAGTACCCGTCTTCTTCAAAACTTCAACATTTCCTACAATTTGAAGGCCCTGTTTTCCGATCAGCACCAATTTTTATTAGTTGAGATACTCTTTGCTTCGACTCTTTACTAAGGTCCGCACTTGGTTTAGTGGGGTCGAAACCGTATATACCAAAAAAAATCTATACGGATACTATATAATCGGAACTTCTGAGCGAAAATTTCACGGGGTCGGCCGCCCCTCCCCGCCCCAACAAAGCTGCGCCCTGACCGTGAGGACCGTGGGAACGGCGGAGGCGATGGAGTCGGCAAAGTCTTCAAGAGAGGAAACGGTTTAATAAACGTTGAAGGAAAGAATCGAACTAAGACATCTTTAAAATAATGGAAACACACAAACCAAGTTACAAGTGTCGGCACCGACGTTTGTGTTTAGTATCTCTACTACATTATAAAGAGTGAGCAATTGGCAAACATGTCCAACTTGGTGAAGTTAAGATGAGATGTGAAAAGTCATGTGTTTCAACCCTCAAATATCATATAAATCTTTCCAAATTACCCTTCAATGCATTAAGATACTTGTACCATGTAGTAAAGATAAATAAAGGTTTATTTTCTAGATAACTAAGTTTCTATATTTCTCGCAAAAATCCGTTCAAATTGTTATATATAATATCATGTGATGTGGTATGACCACAAGCTTCAAATAATTATATTCAACAAATATTAATTTTACATTTTCTTTCTTTCTTTAAAATTGCATATGCTTATATAAATATATAGTGTCGTTCATCATGAGAATTGTTGAAACAAATTACTTTATCTTTATCTTTAGAGAGTTAATGGTGATACGAAGTGACGCACACACAACACCAAGTAGTACGGTACGTTTTGATTTTCTGTTGATAAGTTTTTTTTTTATTTTAATTATTTAATAAGAACGACAAGGTGCGACCAAGGACGCTGAAAAGAGTAATCATGTTGTAACGAATATGGCAAAATGTCGACACAATCCGAAAGTGGATTGTATCTGCAAGTTCATCTTCCAGGTAAAACTTGATTTGTTTATTAAAATAAATGTCTTGTTGATACTTCTCTTACTTCTCTGTTTACTTGTTTATACTGATATCGAATGGTTGTGTTTTGGTTTATCTACTCTGTTTTGGTTTCTATGCTCATATTTGGTTTTGAGTTCATGCTTGACAATATGTATCCATATGGTGGTTTGGTCTAAATTTGTGAAAAATTATATAGAAAGGTTTAGGAATAAAAATTATCTATGCTCATATTTGGTTTTGAGAACAGTGTTGATGACTGAATTTTGATGGTCAAAGAAGTTCATTTTCATATATAGTGAAATCTTTTTTTATACTTGGGTGTCCTGTGTACACACCATCTCTTGGATGTTGGAAGTTAAGGACATATGGCTGGACAATTTACATAGTGTGGTATGAAAAGGTATAAGAAATTAGATGTTGGATATAAAAAAAAATATAGTTTCTTTTCAAAGTTTAAACAGTGGAGAGAAATTGATTAATTTCAATACATCGTTTCATTCAAAAACAATTACGTTTTTACACTTTTCTTATAGCTTGGTGGGCTAACATGGCTACGCTTGTGCATTGTTCAAAAAAAATATATCTATCTTAACCGTCTCGTAGCAACGCGCGGGTTTCCCACTGGTATATATAAATGTTTGTGTTTTTTGTGTTTTTATTATTAAAATATAGAAATGAAGTTTATATAATATATAATTATTTTATATTTTTCATGTCAAGTAAAATTTAGTAACGATTTAATCGTAGTGGGCTTGATCAATCTCACCAATCATCTTTTAACAATTGTGTGTTATAAAAAAACGGAATGAGTCACAATTACATTTTGCCCATTAAAAGGATCATAAAATCTGAGAAAGTTTTCAAAAAGTTGGCAAATAATATATGCAACTATTTTAGACTTTTAGTTATTGGTCAAATCCACATAATCACAACGTAATGTATACCGATATTTCATAGGTAATGTTTGTGTTTTTATTATTAAAATATAGAAATGAAGTTTATATAATATATAATTATTGTATGTACTAACAAAATGTACTACAACATGTTAGTCTGGTTTTATTTCATTACTGAATAATATAAAATAATTAGAGTATCAACCAAATACTATGTTTTGGTTAAACAAATCGAGTAATGTGCTCACACATAAAAAGGCACCAAATGTATTCCAAAATTTGTATATTTCTACAAAACTATATGAAGAATGTATATTTAAATAATAATAATAATAATAATAATAATAATAATAATAATAATAATAAATAATGTACCCTATAACCCTAATATATATATATACATAGGGGAGGGTTATCTTGAGAACGCTAAATATTGTGAGAACAAGTAAAAAAATTAATCAAAATCAAAAATTTTTAATACAAACTTCATTATAATCAAAATACAATATTAATAAATGAGTTTTCTTTCCAAATAATTCATCTTTTCTTGCAAAAACACTTTCAAATTAACTTTTTACACATGTGTAAATGAAACAGTTTACACATGTATAAACAGTAAATTTACACATGTGTAAAAACAAATTATTTTCGTATACGTTTGAATTTTTACACGTAAATTGTGTTTTTGAGATTGTATTTTAGTAATAAAGACAAGTGTAAAAAGAAATTTTGAATTTGAATGGTTTTAGATGCCGTTCTCGCGGTTCGCACGAAATATAGGTGTTCTCAAATTAACTTTCCCCTATATATATAGGTAGAGGATCCGGTAAGAAAATTGTTTTGTGTAGGAAGTGTAGGAAGAGTTTTCAACCGTTGGATCAAATCTGATTAAATATTTAGATCCAGGGCATAATAGACTTTTTAGTCATTTTATTAATTATCAAACCCACAAATTTAGCAACAAAATTATGGATTTTAATGAGATTCAATTATCTAAAATAACTAATTCTTCCACACAATATTCAATCCCTTAACAATCAATCGGTTCTTCATTTTTTTACAATTAATCGATGATGGCAGAAGTTTTTCAAGATCTTTCGAATGGTAAGTCTTGTTTTATTTCTTTAGATCATTTTGATTTGTATGAGGTTTATTCAGATTTGATAAAAAGTCTACATTTTTTTTATTATAATCAGATTTGAAGTCGTATAGATCGATTCCATCTGTATAGGAAGTTTTTTATGTTTTTTTGATTTTATTTAAAACACTACAATAAAAACACCATCTACAAAATTATCTAAAACCAAAAACTTAGATGTTCTAACGAGTAAACACTGAATAAAACACTATTTTAAAACACTACTATAAAAACACCATCTACAAAATTATCTAAAACCCAAAACTTAGTTGTTTTAACGTGGAAACAAACGTATAATGTTTCATATTATATAAACACTGCATAAAACACTATTATAAAACACTATTATAAAAGAACACTATAGATATTAGGTTTATTTGATTTGTTGTTAGTGATAAGAAAGAAGAAGATAGTAAAAGACATTCGTTGATATTGACAGAGAGATAGAGAGAGGGGTGAGTAAAAATAGGATATATTTATTAATTATGCTTGAATTAAGGAGTGGTTAGTAGATATATAAATTAAAATGACTTTTCTACCCTCTTTTAAAACACTAATTAGACCATCCTACCCCCTAACCATTAATTTATAATTAGTATAATATTAACTAACCTAAACTTTTAATCTAAACCATCAATTTCTAGATCAAACGGTTGAAAACACTTCCTACTCTTCCTACACAAAACAATTTTCTTACCGGAACCCTACCCTATATATATGGGTAAGGATATATTGGAAACCCTTGTTATAGTGAAAACTTTGGAAACTCTAACTTCCCGAGCTTTTTTTTATATGAAAATTTTAGGGTATGTAATATACATGATTTTAAGCATTTTGAGCCAAAAAAATCAAAAAAACGCCGAACACTTTTTTTTTTTAAAAAAAAAAAAGTTTTCGGGTAACACATTGTTAACACATGTTAATTTCGCTTAACATGTGTTACCCGAAAACTTATTATTATTTTTTTTTTAAAGAAAGTGCTCGGCGCTTTTTTGATTTTTTTGGCTCAAAATGCTTAAAATCATGTATATTACATGCCCTAAAATTTTCAGGCCCTAAAAAGCTCGGGAAGTCAGAGTTTCCAGAGTTTTCTAGATAAGGAGGGTTTTCTATGGATCCCTAACCATATATATATATATATATATATATATATATATATATATATATATAGTATGAGTATATACAAGAAACCTTAGTTAGATGGTAAACTCTAGAAACCCAACATGTGGCTACAATCAAGCCACATCATCACACTCAAAAACCAATTTAATAATGTCATAAGGGTAGTGAGGTAATTTTACCATTCCAATTAATTCAACCACCTATCAATCTTCACACCTCCCAATAATAATATCAAGTACAATCTCTCTCTCTTTCCCTTTCTTTCTCTGATTTAATTTCATCTCTTTGTAGTTTCAAACTCAAATTCCATTTTGAATTTATATTACTTCAATTTCATCTTCATTTTTTATCATTCTTCTCTCCATCATTTTTTACAACCCACTTCAAACGCCGATGAAGAATGAAAATACGAACCTTATCAACAGTTTTTTTACACGCCGTTCACCGGAAATCGAAGTCTTCCCCAACACCACAATCACCACCATTCCCCACCGTGAACCACCATGTCACCACCGTCTGGAAACCCCTTCAATTTACTGAGAGCAGCCGCCACCACCATAAGCCTTTGAACCCATCACCCTAATCATCATCAAGCACCACTGTCGCCTGCCTTCCTGACCTCCGTCGTCTGTCTTTACGTTTGGAATAGATCTGTCCCGATTGGAATAGATCTGTCCCGATTGGTAGTAGGAGAGAGTGGGTGTGGTTGGTGTCTTGGTGGGGGGGGGGGGGGGGGGGCTTGGCCGGAGCATCGCCGGAGAAGGAGGAGGAGGAGGGACCACCGTCATCAACGCCTCCGTCTTCCACCGGCAACCGCATCATTAATTCCGGGGAGTGGTAACAAAGGTTAGATGAAACAAAAAGTCTTTTCTTCTTGGATTTGAGTAATGAGATAAACAAATGGTCTGATACTTTCATTCAATTTCATTAATAAGTAATTAAAATATTGATTATTATTTATTATTAAAGTATTAACAAGCAATAAAGTACACATAAAAAGAGCAGAAAAAAATATATGAAAAATAAATAAATTAAAGAAAAAAGGATGAAGAAAGTGAAGGTTCGATATCGATTCAATGTAAAAGAAAGTGGGTTTGGTCAAGATTCAAGAAAGGAATTATCTTTTTTTTTTTTAATCTGAATCACGGAAAGTTGTAAGTTTATTTTATTTTGTTTAATGTATATTTAATTATTAAAACACTCCGACATTGATTTTTTTTAGTAAGTCAGATCTGACCATGGCAAGTGATAGGAAAGGCGGCATTGGTCAAGTGTTTGAGTCATGAAGAAAGTTTACACGATAGGTTTTGATCGTAACAATTGTGTTTGTTAACACATTTTCACATTTGGGCCCTGACTAACACATGTTACTCCTGTTTAGCATGTTAGATGATGAGTTGATCACACCGGTTAATATCTCATCTATTGTTTCGCAGTTGATAACGAAGACCCCACTGGTTAACATATGTTAACAAACGAAGTCGAAGGAAGCCGAGAAAAATATGTAGAAAAACTTTTTAGTAACGTTTTCTTTTTTGTACTCAATGTATAGAGTTACTAGATTTATTTTGTTAAAGTGGTTAATAGTTTGTAATGATACTTTGTAATAACGTGTGTTAATAGTTTGTGTGCTTTATTTCTCAGTAAACTTATGATGTGAAAACTATAGAGGTAAGCAAGACAACAAAAAGGCTGACAAAATAAACACAAGTTTAACATATGTTACCAAATAACACATGTTAACCTGTTATGCAACATTAACACATGTTAACCATCCATGCAGTTCATTTGAATGTCATGGGTAAATTTTTGTGGGGTTCAATAGTTTGTTACTAAAATAACACATGCAACATTAACACATGTTACCCTTTACATGCAGTTCATATGAATGTCTTGGGGTAGGTTTATCTCTTGTTCAATAGTTTTTAATGATAGTTTGTAATAATATGTGTTACCAAATAACATGTGTTAACCTAATGTGTGTTAATAGTTTGTATGCTATGTTTACTTATTTCTTTTGTAAACTTATGAAGTGAAAACAGGAGTTGTAAGAAAGACAAAAAGGTTGACAAATGATACAGGTTAGATAACACATGTTAGCCCTTTATGACCAACTAACACATGTTAACCTTCCATGTAGTTCATTTGAATGTCATCGGTAGGTTTTTGTGTGGTTCAATAGTTTGTAATGATACTTTGTAATAACGTGTGTTAATAGTTTGTGTGCTTTATTTTCTCAGTAAACTTATGAAGTGAAAACTATAGGGGTATATGGGGGCAACAGGTTTAACATATGTTACCACACCACTCATACTAAGAAATGTTAGATCTTCTCATGGGTATATGGGGGCAACATGTTTAACTTTTATCAGATTAGATTAACACATGTTAGTCCTTTATGACCAGCTAACACATGTTACCCTCGTATGCAACATTACCACATTATTTGTACTTGCCCCATTATAATAATATTTCTTAAAAGAAAAAGTAGGAGAGAGGAGAGAGAATGGTGATGTTTGAAACATTATAATAATATGTTACAGGTTTAACATATGTTACCACACCACTCATACTAACAAATGTTAGATATTCTCATGGGTATATGGGGGCAATAACTAGGTTTAACTTTATCATATTAGATAACACATGTTAGCCCTTTATGACCAACTAACACATGTTACCCTCGTTTGCAACATTAACACGTTATTTGTACTTGCCCCATTATAATAATATTTTCTTAAACAAAAAGTAGGACAGAGGGTGTGACATGATCCATTATAATAATATTTTCTTAAACAAAAAGTAGGAGAGATGAGAGAGATGGTGTGACATGACCCATTATAATAATATTTTCTTTATCAGATTAGATAACACATGTTAGTCCTTTATGACCAACTAACACATGTTACCCTCGTATGCAACATTAACACATTATTTGTACTTGCCCCATTATAATAATATTTTCTTAAACTAAAAGTAGGAGAGAGAGTGTGACATGACCTATTATAATAATATTTTATTAAACAAAAAGTAGGAGAGATGAGAGAGATTGTGTGACATGACCTATTATAATAATATTATAAATGTGAAAAGAAAGAGGAGGGAGGAGAGAGGAGAGAGAATGTGTCATAACTTTTCTGAAAAATGTGCCAAGACTTGTGATATGATAGAGAAAGAGTGTGTCTTACACACATATTTCTCTTCCCAAACTACCCTTGCATGTCCTTTTGAGCATTAAAATAATATTATATCTAACATCAAGTACAAAGAATGAATCCTATCCATTGATCTAAAGATATGGATGGTCTAGATGGAGTTTCCAAGGTTTACCATCTAAGGGTGGGTTTCCATTATATCCTTTCCCTATATATATATATATATATATAGGGGAAAGTTAATTTGAGAACACCTATATTTCGTGCGAACTGTGAGAACGGCATCTAAAACCATTCAAATTCAAAATTTCTTTTTACATTTATCTTTATTACTAAAATACAATCCCAAAAACACATTTTACGTGGAAAAATTCAAACGTATACGGAAATAAATTGTTTTTACACATGTGTAAATTTACTGTTTATACATGTGTAATACATGTGTAAACTGCTTCATTTACACATATGTAAAAAGTTATTTTGAAAGTGTTTTTCAAGAAAAGATGAATTATTTGGAAAGAAAATTCATTTATTAATGTTGTATTTTGATTATAATGAGGTTTGTATTAAAAAAAAAATGATTTTGATTGATTTTCTCATTTGTTCTCACGGTTCTCGCGATATTTAGCGTTCTTAAGATAACCCTCCCCTATATATATATATATATATATATATATATATATAGGGGAAAATTAATTTGAGAACACCTATATTTCGTGCGAACCACGAGAACGCCATCTAAAACCATTCAAATCAAAAATTTCTTTTTACACTTATTTTTATTACTAAAATACAATCCCAAAAACACAATTTACGCGTAAAAATTCAAACGTATACGGAAATAAATTGTTTTTACACATGTGTAAATTTACTGTTTGTACATGTGTAAACTGTTTCATTTACACATGTGTAAAAAGTTAATTTGAAGGTGTTTTTGTCACACCCTCAAATTCCACTTGCGGGGTTTTACCGCGAGGCGCATGACAAACCAGGATTCAAGTCAACGGTCACAATAAACAACACTATATGCATATCACAATACTCAAAAGATATAGTTATAAAAACATAAACTGTAGCGGAAGCTTTAAATGTTTACAACCCAAAAGACACAGTTCAAATGTTTAATGAAGACCGTGCTCTAAACCCTAGACGCCCGTGCCGACTCGTGCGCCTAGATCCAGTTGTTGCTACCTTAGCGACCTGAGAAAAACATGCCAAAGAGACGTCAACATATAATGCTGGTGAGTTCACAGGTTTGTTCAAAAAGAGTTACCAAGTGTTACCATGTCCATACTATATCAATGTTACCAAGTACGCTAGCTAGGCGTCTGTTTTGTTACTACTACGATTGGAAACCATTACTGGACACGTTTAGCAATGTTTAGCATGTTTAGCAGCCCGTAATGTTCAGCACGATAATGTTCCTGTTCGAGACAATATGCACCCGCCCGGCCCTCCAAGCCGACGAGTGGGGCAGGTCACGCCCAATAGATCTATCCACATTTCCCCCGTTGTGCAACCCCGCACATTCATGGTTTCCCCCGGGACTTTCAAAAGATCGCATAGTACACAAGTTCAAAACCATAGTATGACATATATTACCAAAACAGTTTAGCGTATGTTTTCTCCCCCAAAAGTTAAAGCAGTAAAAGTGGGGCCGTGAACTCACCTTAGATAGCGTTCCTCAAATATATGTAAAGATGTTTAGCCCTTGATAATCCCTCTACCGGAGATCTATCAAAATGTTCACATAAGTGTTCCGACTAATAACCATAAGGTTATCTAGTCCCCGATTGTCCACATCACAACCAAGTATGTTTTAAAACGTGTTTAAATGTTTAGCCGACACACTAGACCGACCCGACATCCCGTTGGTGACCCATTACCCTAACTAATCAAGTACACATAGATTACATGCAAGGTTCAAGCATAAAACACTTAGTTTGTATCAAAAATCTCATTTCTGCTAACATAGGGTCGAATGTGGCTTTAGGGTGGTCGAAGGTGGCCTTAACTGGTCGAATGTGGCTTTGAACCTCCACCTTCGCCCCTTTTCCTCCACCTTCGCCCATTTTAGTTCGTTCGCCCCTTTTTGATTCCAGGTTCGACCCCTGGAACCCACCTTCGCCCGTTTGACTGGCCGAAGGTGTTCCAGGTTCGACCCTGCTGTGTTGTTTACTCAAAAACGCGTCCAAAAACATCCGGAAACATCACGAAACATCATGAGTTACAGCAGTCAAGCATCATTAATATATTCCTACGAAACCCTACCAATTTTACCCCAAAATCTATCCGTTTTACAAGTTTCCTAAAATAGTAAATTATGGAGATGTCACATCATCATGCATGAAAATATTACCCAATTAGGAAACTTTCTGAAATCAATTAATAATCAGCTCATCATACTTGATTCATCATGAACAAGAAACCCTTATCATAACCAGGGCCGGCTCAACGGTATTAGGGGCCTAAAGCGAAATAAAAATCTGAGGCCTCTATTCATTAAAAAAAATATGGCTAAAAAATCTAATTCCTGGGATTCGAACCCAAACATATGCTATACACAGGAAAGGAGACCAACTTTACCACCAGACTACAATCAAATTATTGTTATTGTTGCTGAAAGTAAATATTATATACATATTATCTGCTTCTTTTTATTTTTAAATTGGGCCCTAAAATTTTGGGGGCCCAAAGCCCTAGCTTGTTTTCACTTATGCTTGGGCCGGCCCTGATCATAACCTTATCATAACTATCCAAAACAAGCCCTAAATCTAACTAAAAACCCCTTTAATCGTCAAAACACCATCAACAATCAAAGGTAACATGTTTCAATCATAACCCATCATTAATAACAGCCCTAGGTTGTTGTCATATCATCTATACAACAAGTAATCATCAAACAATGCATAATATCATATTAACACATGTTTAGTTTGCATAAAAACTCATTGTTTATGAATAGGTTTTATTTAGAAAGATATTAGGAAGGTTTTTACCCATAAAACATGTTGATATCAGATCTGGACCCTTGGGGTTTAGATGAAAACAAGTCAAAATTGTTTAAAAAGGATTTGGAATGAAGAACACACCTTAGATTTTCACTTGTAATGATTTAGAGAGTTAGGTTATGAAAAACAAGCTCAAAAACTCCTTCCCCAATGATAATAGCTGATAGAGAGTGTTTGGAGGCGTTTAGGGTTTGTGAAATGGTGAAAAATGGCTAAGGATGGTATTTATACCAGGTCCAGGTTCGCCCATTTTATGTGGTCGAATGTGGAACTTTTCCACATTCGCCCATTTGTAATGGTCGAATGTGGAATCTTTCCACATTCGCCCACTTTGTTTCTACATTCGCCCATTTCTCAAGTTCCATTTCCACATTCGCCCACTATTTCCACATTCAGGTCATCAGCACTTTTTAACACATGTTAACAGCACTCTTTAACACATGTTAACCTTTTTCCAGTTTGTCGTGTTTAACGCATTCTAACACATCTTAACACGTAAGCATGCATCCATAGTCTATACTTAGCATGTTTAGGCACGTATAATCATTTGTACATCGTTTAAGCAAGTATAAGTATACAATCCACCACACGACCCATAATCTACACATATACTTAATTAGTTCATGTAATGTCACCAACAACGGAACCCGGTACTAATGTATTCCCAAAACGACTCCCAATGATCCTCCAGATCATTGAACCCTGGACAATCCTAATTTGACCCGACTCAACTAACCCAGTTAAGTTTGTTTATAAACGTTTCTCGCTAAGGTAGACTTAGATGTTACTATTATGTTTAAGCCGAACATGCCGGGTGTCACATCATCCCCACGTTGAAAGAATTTTCGTCCCGAAAATTGCACGAAGCCCAAAAATGAAAAAGACGAAAAGGAAGAAAACGAAAAGAAGGTTACCGGTTGTCACATCATCCCCACGTTGAAAGGGAATCTCGCCCCGAGATTCACTCTGCTTCAGCAGTAACATGCCTGGTTTCGAACGCGCGCTTTGGAAAGAGATGAGGGTACTTAGCCTTCATCTGGTCATCTCGTTCCCACGTGAACTCCGGTCCACGATCCGAGTTCCAACGAACTTTAACGATGCGGATTTTACTCCGCCGAAGGCTACGAATCTTGTAATCCAGAATCTCCACGGGTTCCTCCACAATGCGAAGACGATCATCAACCTTGATCTCTTCCAGTGGTACAACAAGAGATTCGTCAGCCAAACACTTCCTTAAGTTAGACACATGGAAGACGTTATGAACATTACCGAGCTCCGTCGGTAAATCAAGTCTGTACGCCACCGGCCCAATCCGTTCCAGGATTGCGAACGGTCCGACGTAACGAGGGTTAAGCTTGCCACGCTTTCCAAAGCGTATGACGCCCTTCCATGGTGAAACTTTCAGAAGCACCTTGTCCCCAACCTGAAACTCTAGCGGTTTGCGACGGCGATCGGCATAGCTCTTCTGACGATCCCGCGCAGCTGCCAAACGGTTACGGATCTGTACGATTTTCTCCGAAGTTTCGTACACCAGTTCCGGGCCAGTGAGCTGACTCTCGCCCACCTCGGCCCAACACAAGGGAGATCGGCATTTCCGTCCATACAGAGCTTCGAACGGAGCTGCCCCGATACTGGAGTGGTAGCTGTTGTTGTAGGAGAACTCCACCAACGGCAGGTGAGTCTCCCAACCCTTGCCAAAATCGATGACACATGCCCGCAGCATGTCCTCCAGTGTTTGTATCGTCCGCTCACTCTGCCCGTCAGTTTGCGGATGATAAGCCGTACTCATATCCAGCTGAGTACCCAAGGCCTTATGAAGAGCCTTCCAGAACCGCGAAGCAAAGCGGGAATCACGATCAGAAATGATAGAAACAGGCACCCCGTTCCGAGAGACCACCTCCTTAAGGTAGAGTCGAGCCAACCGCTCGAGTCCATCCGTTTCCTTAATAGGTATGAAGTGTGCCGATTTCGTCAACCGGTCGACGATCACCCAAATCATGTCGCAACCACTTGGTGATCTCGGTAGTTTGGTGACGAAATCCATCGTGATCCGCTCCCACTTCCATTCTGGAATCTCAGGTTGCTGTAGGAGACCAGACGGCTTCTGATACTCCACCTTGACCTTAGCACAGGTCAAGCATTTGCTCACATAGGAGGCTATATCAGCCTTCATGTTCGGCCACCAATAAAGTATCTTCAGATCCTGATACATCTTATCGGAGCCTGGATGAATAGAATACCGGGATTTGTGAGCCTCGTCCAAGACAAGCTCCCGTAATCCCCCGAGTAAAGGAACCCAAACACGCCCAGCGAAGTAGTGTAGGCCATCAGGCCTAAGCTCAAGGTGTTTGTCCGCACTGTGCATCGTTTCGGCCTTAAGGTTTTCCTCCTTTAAGGCATCCGCCTGAGCCGAACGGATCCGGTCAGGAAAGGAGGAATGAATGGTAAGCTGCAAGGCTCGGACACGCCGAGGCTTCGCCGACTCCTTCCTGCTCAAGGCATCCGCCACAACGTTTGCCTTGCCAGGATGGTACTTAATCGCACAGTCGTAATCGTTCAAGAGTTCAACCCAACGACGCTGCCGCATGTTTAACACCTTCTGGTCGAAAATATGCTGGAGACTCTTGTGATCGGTGTAAACTTCACACTTGGTACCGTACAAGTAATGTCTCCAGATTTTCAACGCAAAGACTACTGCACCCAGCTCCAAGTCATGAGTAGTATAGTTCTTCTCGTGAACCTTGAGTTGACGAGAAGCATAAGCGATAACCTTCCCGCGTTGCATCAACACGCAACCGAGACCCCGAATCGAAGCATCACAGTACACAACGAAATCATCCGTACCATCCGGCAGGGATAAGATAGGAGCAGAACAAAGTTTAAGCTTCAGCATCTGAAATGCTGATTCCTGTGGTTCGTCCCAGTCGAACTTTCGATCCTTCTGGGTGAGAGCGGTGAGGGGTTGAGCGATCTTCGAAAATCCCTCAATAAAACGCCGGTAGTAACCTGCAAGACCTAGGAATTGCCGCACCTCAGATGGCGTCTTTGGTGCTTCCCAATCTTTAATAGCTTCGATCTTAGCCGGATCGACATGAATTCCCAGTTCATTCACCACATGCCCTAGGAATTGAACTTCCCGCAACCAAAAATCACACTTTGAGAACTTAGCATACAACTGCTCCCGTCTCAAAAGTTCCAAGACCAACCGCAGATGTTCCTCATGATCTGCCTTGTTCTTGGAATAAATCAGAATGTCATCGATGAACACGATGACGAACTTATCGAGGTACGGTTTACAAACACGGTTCATCAAATCCATGAACACTGCCGGTGCGTTAGTGAGACCGAAAGGCATGACCAAGAACTCAAAATGGCCATAACGAGTGCGAAAAGCAGTCTTCTGTATGTCAGCTTCCCTGACGCGCAGTTGGTGGTAACCGGACCGCAAGTCAATCTTCGAGTAGTAGCTGGAGCCCTGAAGCTTGTCAAAGAGATCATCAATGCGAGGGAGAGGATAACGATTCTTGATGGTCACTTTGTTCAGCTCACGGTAATCAATACACATACGAAGGCTCCCATCCTTCTTCTTCACAAACAAAATAGGAGCTCCCCACGGGGACGAGCTCGGTCGAATGAAACCCTTTTCCAAGAGTTCCTGTAACTGGCTGGATAACTCTTGCATCTCGGGTGGTGCAAGACGATACGGGGCTCGGGCAATAGGAGCTGCGCCCGGAGCACGGTCAATACCAAACTCAACCTGACGATGGGGAGGAAGACCAGGCAAATCATCAGGAAACACATCAGAAAAGTCACGAACCACCGGAATATCCTCAATCTTCTTCTCATCGTCAGTAGAAACGTTAACAAGTGCCAGAATGGCCGAACAGCCCTTTCGAAGATACCTACGGGCTTTCATGCTAGAAATGATACTCAGCGGAGCACCGCTTTTCTCGCCATGAACCGAAAGAATCTCTCCATCGGGGAGAGGGATCCGAATAACCTTGTCAAAGCAAACAATCTCCGCACGATACAACGATAACCAATCCATGCCCACAACGACATCGAAACTACCCAAAGGTACAGGCATAAGGTCAATGGGGAATGACAGACCCGAC
Organism: Ambrosia x helenae; assembly: GCA_030844895.1. Taxonomy (NCBI): domain Eukaryota; kingdom Viridiplantae; phylum Streptophyta; class Magnoliopsida; order Asterales; family Asteraceae; genus Ambrosia; species Ambrosia x helenae. The sequence goes on from CM061229.1 coordinate 2,791,611, forward strand.
AGTTCCAAGTGACACTCCCTAAGGATATGAGTCGCCTCGATGTTCTTACCGTTAGCCAATTCTATCAAATACTTAGCCTCTAAAGGTGTGGGTATTATATCTAGCAACTGACTAACATCCACAGATACGAAGCTCTTATCGGCACCAGAATCAAATAAAACAGAAACATAGCGATTGTTGAGAAGGAACGTACCGGTAACTGTGTCTGGATCCTGCCTAGCCTCCGCAGACCCAATGACGAAAGCACGCGCAGTCCTGCCTCCGCCGCCATTCCCGTTACCGTTACCGTTTCCGCCCCTCCCATTATCGCCCTGCTTCAGCTTGGGACAATCACGCTTGAAGTGTCCCGTGTCACCACAGTTGTAACACCCCTGCCTCCCCTGAGTCCCCTGAGCAGCAGGAGCAGGAGTAGCCGCAGGAGTCTGGGTTGGGGTGAGCGCCACCTTGCAATCCTTAGCATGGTGCCCCAACTGATGGCACCGATGACAACGAGCCCGATCACAATTCCCAGAATGGTGAAAGCCACACTTGTTACACTTGGGATGCTTCCCAACGTATCCACCTGTCTTCTGCGCTGAAGACGACCCAGATCCATCAAACTTCTTGGCCGGTTGAGACGGCGCCGGCACTGCACTCTTACCCACGTTCTCCCATTTCCTCTTATTGCCTTCAGAACCCTTCATAGTCGAACCCTTGGGAGGTAAAACACCCTCCAAAATCTTCATGTTGGTCATCTTGTGTGCAGAACGGACGACCTCAGCCAGTGTAGGGAGGTTCCCAGCAGCCACTAACCCAGCAATCTCCGGCACCAACCCAGAGATGTAGTGCTCAATCCTACGGTACTCAGGTGTGTGCATGTCAGGACACAACACCGCCAGCTCATTGCGTCGCACAGTATACTCTTCAATCTCGGACCCCACCATCTTGTAGTTCCAGACTTCATGTTCCAACTTCTGCACTTCCTCCCTGGGACAGTACTCGCTCTTCAATAACTGAACAAAATCCGCCCAAAGCATAGCATGAGCTTCCCCCAAGCCCATGTTCTGCGTAGTAGCATTCCACCATGACAAAGCAGGACCCTCAAATGTCGCAGTGGCATACTTGACCCGATCCTCAACAGGACAGTTACACATCAAGAAAACAGATTCAACCTTCTCCAACCATCGGAGCAGTCCCACTGCCCCTTCAGTTCCAGCGAAGTTGTGGGGCTGGCAGTCCCTAAACTTCTTGTAAGAACACTGAGGTGGAGGCGAGTTGACAGCAGCACCTGAAACACGACACAAAGATAAACCACAAAGGAAACATGACACCCAAGAACGAAACAAGGCAGGTAAGAACCAACTTACCACCCATAGCATTGTGCCCAGCCTGGAAAGCAGCCAAGGCTATGTTCACTTGCTGTTGAAGCAAGTTGTTCAGCTCTGCCTGGGTCATGTTGATGTTACCACGACCGCCACCACGGCCACCGCCGCCACGACCACCACCACGACGTCCACCACCACGTGCGCCCGACATGATCTGACAATTCAAAAATCGAGAGATTCAGATTCACTGCTAGTGTCAACCACTAGTAGCTAGAAAAGTTATGCCTAGACCCAATCCGGGACTATGCATCCAAGTTCAGAGTCCACTTGAATTCTCATGCATTTCAGTTTATGATTTCGTGTGCACCCGAAATGATAAACTGCTCTACATGGTCCTCCAAGCTTTCCCTCGGCTTGAACTCAAGTCGCCGAATGTCGGCATCTAGCATCATGCTATCACAAGCATAAGTGCACAAGATAATGTGTAAGCAAGTGCGTCTATTGGGGTACGAAAGGGAGACGTCCGAATCCTGGACAGACCTCGAGAGTACGCAAGACTACCCCAATACACGACACTGCCGTGCAAAAACCAACGAGTCAACTCCTTCTCCTTCAAACCCCGAAGAAGAACATAAGAGTGTGTAAAGCCAAGAGTAAGATCGGATGATGTAACAGAGAAGTGCGATGATGATGTAAGGACACCCCGACAAAGTTAGTACATGTTCCAAACCGACTCAAGTATGTGACCGTCTAGTGTGTGCGACTCGGCTATAGACTAGACTCTAAATGCAGTCCTAGTTCACTATAACCATTGGCTCTGATACCAATCTGTCACACCCTCAAATTCCACTTGCGGGGTTTTACCGCGAGGCGCATGACAAACCAGGATTCAAGTCAACGGTCACAATAAACAACACTATATGCATATCACAATACTCAAAAGATATAGTTATAAAAACATAAACTGTAGCGGAAGCTTTAAATGTTTACAACCCAAAAGACACAGTTCAAATGTTTAATGAAGACCGTGCTCTAAACCCTAGACGCCCGTGCCGACTCGTGCGCCTAGATCCAGTTGTTGCTACCTTAGCGACCTGAGAAAAACATGCCAAAGAGACGTCAACATATAATGCTGGTGAGTTCACAGGTTTGTTCAAAAAGAGTTACCAAGTGTTACCATGTCCATACTATATCAATGTTACCAAGTACGCTAGCTAGGCGTCTGTTTTGTTACTACTACGATTGGAAACCATTACTGGACACGTTTAGCAATGTTTAGCATGTTTAGCAGCCCGTAATGTTCAGCACGATAATGTTCCTGTTCGAGACAATATGCACCCGCCCGGCCCTCCAAGCCGACGAGTGGGGCAGGTCACGCCCAATAGATCTATCCACATTTCCCCCGCTGTGCAACCCCGCACATTCATGGTTTCCCCCGGGACTTTCAAAAGATCGCATAGTACACAAGTTCAAAACCATAGTATGACATATATTACCAAAACAGTTTAGCGTATGTTTTCTCCCCCAAAAGTTAAAGCAGTAAAAGTGGGGCCGTGAACTCACCTTAGATAGCGTTCCTCAAATATATGTAAAGATGTTTAGCCCTTGATAATCCCTCTACCGGAGATCTATCAAAATGTTCACATAAGTGTTCCGACTAATAACCATAAGGTTATCTAGTCCCCGATTGTCCACATCACAACCAAGTATGTTTTAAAACGTGTTTAAATGTTTAGCCGACACACTAGACCGACCCGACATCCCGTTGGTGACCCATTACCCTAACTAATCAAGTACACATAGATTACATGCAAGGTTCAAGCATAAAACACTTAGTTTGTATCAAAAATCTCATTTCTGCTAACATAGGGTCGAATGTGGCTTTGGGGTGGTCGAAGGTGGCCTTAACTGGTCGAATGTGGCTTTGAACCTCCACCTTCGCCCCTTTTCCTCCCACCTTCGCCCATTTTAGTTCGTTCGCCCCTTTTTGATTCCAGGTTCGACCCCTGGAACCCACCTTCGCCCGTTTGACTGGCCGAAGGTGTTCCAGGTTCGACCCTGCTGTGTTGTTTACTCAAAAACGCGTCCAAAAACATCCGAAAACATCACGAAACATCATGAGTTACAGCAGTCAAGCATCATTAATATATTCCTACGAAACCCTACCAATTTTACCCCAAAATCTATCCGTTTTACAAGTTTCCTAAAATAGTAAATTATGGAGATGTCACATCATCATGCATGAAAATATTACCCAATTAGGAAACTTTCTGAAATCAATTAATAATCAGCTCATCATACTTGATTCATCATGAACAAGAAACCCTTATCATAACCTTATCATAACTATCCAAAACAAGCCCTAAATCTAACTAAAAACCCCTTTAATCGTCAAAACACCATCAACAATCAAAGGTAACATGTTTCAATCATAACCCATCATTAATAACAGCCCTAGGTTGTTGTCATATCATCTATACAACAAGTAATCATCAAACAATGCATAATATCATATTAACACATGTTTAGTTTGCATAAAAACTCATTGTTTATGAATAGGTTTTATTTAGAAAGATATTAGGAAGGTTTTTACCCATAAAACATGTTGATATCAGATCTGGACCCTTGGGGTTTAGATGAAAACAAGTCAAAATTGTTTAAAAAGGATTTGGAATGAAGAACACACCTTAGATTTTCACTTGTAATGATTTAGAGAGTTAGGTTATGAAAAACAAGCTCAAAAACTCCTTCCCCAATGATAATAGCTGATAGAGAGTGTTTGGAGGCGTTTAGGGTTTGTGAAATGGTGAAAAATGGCTAAGGATGGTATTTATACCAGGTCCAGGTTCGCCCATTTTATGTGGTCGAATGTGGAACTTTTCCACATTCGCCCATTTGTAATGGTCGAATGTGGAATCTTTCCACATTCGCCCACTTTGTTTCTACATTCGCCCATTTCTCAAGTTCCATTTCCACATTCGCCCACTATTTCCACATTCAGGTCATCAGCACTTTTTAACACATGTTAACAGCACTCTTTAACACATGTTAACCTTTTTCCAGTTTGTCGTGTTTAACGCATTCTAACACATCTTAACACATAAGCATGCATCCATAGTCTATACTTAGTATGTTTAGGCACGTATAATCATTTGTACATCGTTTAAGCAAGTATAAGTATACAATCCACCACACGACCCATAATCTACACATATACTTAATTAGTTCATGTAATGTCACCAACAACGGAACCCGGTACTAATGTATTCCCAAAACGACTCCCAATGATCCTCCAGATCATTGAACCCTGGACAATCCTAATTTGACCCGACTCAACTAACCCAGTTAAGTTTGTTTATAAACGTTTCTCGCTAAGGTAGACTTAGATGTTACTATTATGTTTAAGCCGAACATGCCGGGTGTCACATCATCCCCACGTTGAAAGAATTTTCGTCCCGAAAATTGCACGAAGCCCAAAAATGAAAAAGACGAAAAGGAAGAAAACGAAAAGAAGGTTACCGGTTGTCACATCATCCCCACGTTGAAAGGGAATCTCGCCCCGAGATTCACTCTGCTTCAGCAGTAACATGCCTGGTTTCGAACGCGCGCTTTGGAAAGAGATGAGGGTACTTAGCCTTCATCTGGTCATCTCGTTCCCACGTGAACTCCGGTCCACGATCCGAGTTCCAACGAACTTTAACGATGCGGATTTTACTCCGCCGAAGGCTACGAATCTTGTAATCCAGAATCTCCACGGGTTCCTCCACAATGCGAAGACGATCATCAACCTTGATCTCTTCCAGTGGTACAACAAGAGATTCGTCAGCCAAACACTTCCTTAAGTTAGACACATGGAAGACGTTATGAACATTACCGAGCTCCGTCGGTAAATCAAGTCTGTACGCCACCGGCCCAATCCGTTCCAGGATTGCGAACGGTCCGACGTAACGAGGGTTAAGCTTGCCACGCTTTCCAAAGCGTATGACGCCCTTCCATGGTGAAACTTTCAGAAGCACCTTGTCCCCAACCTGAAACTCTAGCGGTTTGCGACGGCGATCGGCATAGCTCTTCTGACGATCCCGCGCAGCTGCCAAACGGTTACGGATCTGTACGATTTTCTCCGAAGTTTCGTACACCAGTTCCGGGCCAGTGAGCTGACTCTCGCCCACCTCGGCCCAACACAAGGGAGATCGGCATTTCCGTCCATACAGAGCTTCGAACGGAGCTGCCCCGATACTGGAGTGGTAGCTGTTGTTGTAGGAGAACTCCACCAACGGCAGGTGAGTCTCCCAACCCTTGCCAAAATCGATGACACATGCCCGCAGCATGTCCTCCAGTGTTTGTATCGTCCGCTCACTCTGCCCGTCAGTTTGCGGATGATAAGCCGTACTCATATCCAGCTGAGTACCCAAGGCCTTATGAAGAGCCTTCCAGAACCGCGAAGCAAAGCGGGAATCACGATCAGAAATGATAGAAACAGGCACCCCGTTCCGAGAGACCACCTCCTTAAGGTAGAGTCGAGCCAACCGCTCGAGTCCATCCGTTTCCTTAATAGGTATGAAGTGTGCCGATTTCGTCAACCGGTCGACGATCACCCAAATCATGTCGCAACCACTTGGTGATCTCGGTAGTTTGGTGACGAAATCCATCGTGATCCGCTCCCACTTCCATTCTGGAATCTCAGGTTGCTGTAGGAGACCAGACGGCTTCTGATACTCCACCTTGACCTTAGCACAGGTCAAGCATTTGCTCACATAGGAGGCTATATCAGCCTTCATGTTCGGCCACCAATAAAGTATCTTCAGATCCTGATACATCTTATCGGAGCCTGGATGAATAGAATACCGGGATTTGTGAGCCTCGTCCAAGACAAGCTCCCGTAATCCCCCGAGTAAAGGAACCCAAACACGCCCAGCGAAGTAGTGTAGGCCATCAGACCTAAGCTCAAGGTGTTTGTCCGCACTGTGCATCGTTTCGGCCTTAAGGTTTTCCTCCTTTAAGGCATCCGCCTGAGCCGAACGGATCCGGTCAGGAAAGGAGGAATGAATGGTAAGCTGCAAGGCTCGGACACGCCGAGGCTTCGCCGACTCCTTCCTGCTCAAGGCATCCGCCACAACGTTTGCCTTGCCAGGATGGTACTTAATCGCACAGTCGTAATCGTTCAAGAGTTCAACCCAACGACGCTGCCGCATGTTTAACACCTTCTGGTCGAAAATATGCTGGAGACTCTTGTGATCGGTGTAAACTTCACACTTGGTACCGTACAAGTAATGTCTCCAGATTTTCAACGCAAAGACTACTGCACCCAGCTCCAAGTCATGAGTAGTATAGTTCTTCTCGTGAACCTTGAGTTGACGAGAAGCATAAGCGATAACCTTCCCGCGTTGCATCAACACGCAACCGAGACCCCGAATCGAAGCATCACAGTACACAACGAAATCATCCGTACCATCCGGCAGGGATAAGATAGGAGCAGAACAAAGTTTAAGCTTCAGCATCTGAAATGCTGATTCCTGTGGTTCGTCCCAGTCGAACTTTCGATCCTTCTGGGTGAGAGCGGTGAGGGGTTGAGCGATCTTCGAAAATCCCTCAATAAAACGCCGGTAGTAACCTGCAAGACCTAGGAATTGCCGCACCTCAGATGGCGTCTTTGGTGCTTCCCAATCTTTAATAGCTTCGATCTTAGCCGGATCGACATGAATTCCCAGTTCATTCACCACATGCCCTAGGAATTGAACTTCCCGCAACCAAAAATCACACTTTGAGAACTTAGCATACAACTGCTCCCGTCTCAAAAGTTCCAAGACCAACCGCAGATGTTCCTCATGATCTGCCTTGTTCTTGGAATAAATCAGAATGTCATCGATGAACACGATGACGAACTTATCGAGGTACGGTTTACAAACACGGTTCATCAAATCCATGAACACTGCCGGTGCGTTAGTGAGACCGAAAGGCATGACCAAGAACTCAAAATGGCCATAACGAGTGCGAAAAGCAGTCTTCTGTATGTCAGCTTCCCTGACGCGCAGTTGGTGGTAACCGGACCGCAAGTCAATCTTCGAGTAGTAGCTGGAGCCCTGAAGCTTGTCAAAGAGATCATCAATGCGAGGAGAGGATAACGATTCTTGATGGTCACTTTGTTCAGCTCACGGTAATCAATACACATACGAAGGCTCCCATCCTTCTTCTTCACAAACAAAATAGGAGCTCCCCACGGGGACGAGCTCGGTCGAATGAAACCCTTTTCCAAGAGTTCCTGTAACTGGCTGGATAACTCTTGCATCTCGGGTGGTGCAAGACGATACGGGGCTCGGGCAATAGGAGCTGCGCCCGGAGCACGGTCAATACCAAACTCAACCTGACGATGGGGAGGAAGACCAGGCAAATCATCAGGAAACACATCAGAAAAGTCACGAACCACCGGAATATCCTCAATCTTCTTCTCATCGTCAGTAGAAACGTTAACAAGTGCCAGAATGGCCGAACAGCCCTTTCGAAGATACCTACGGGCTTTCATGCTAGAAATGATACTCAGCGGAGCACCGCTTTTCTCGCCATGAACCGAAAGAATCTCTCCATCGGGAGAGGGATCCGAATAACCTTGTCAAAGCAAACAATCTCCGCACGATACAACGATAACCAATCCATGCCCACAACGACATCGAAACTACCCAAAGGTACAGGCATAAGGTCAATGGGGAATGACAGACCCGACAGTTCCAAGTGACACTCCCTAAGGATATGAGTCGCCTCGATGTTCTTACCGTTAGCCAATTCTATCAAATACTTAGCCTCTAAAGGTGTGGGTATTATATCTAGCAACTGACTAACATCCACAGATACGAAGCTCTTATCGGCACCAGAATCAAATAAAACAGAAACATAGCGATTGTTGAGAAGGAACGTACCGGTAACTGTGTCTGGATCCTGCCTAGCCTCCGCAGACCCAATGACGAAAGCACGCGCAGTCCTGCCTCCGCCGCCATTCCCGTTACCGTTACCGTTTCCGCCCCTCCCATTATCGCCCTGCTTCAGCTTGGGACAATCACGCTTGAAGTGTCCCGTGTCACCACAGTTGTAACACCCCTGCCTCCCCTGAGTCCCCTGAGCAGCAGGAGCAGGAGTAGCCGCAGGAGTCTGGGTTGGGGTGAGCGCCACCTTGCAATCCTTAGCATGGTGCCCCAACTGATGGCACCGATGACAACGAGCCCGATCACAATTCCCAGAATGGTGAAAGCCACACTTGTTACACTTGGGATGCTTCCCAACGTATCCACCTATCTTCTGCGCTGAAGACGACCCAGATCCATCAAACTTCTTGGCCGGTTGAGACGGCGCCGGCACTGCACTCTTACCCACGTTCTCCCATTTCCTCTTATTGCCTTCAGAACCCTTCATAGTCGAACCCTTGGGAGGTAAAACACCCTCCAAAATCTTCATGTTGGTCATCTTGTGTGCAGAACGGACGACCTCAGCCAGTGTAGGGAGGTTCCCAGCAGCCACTAACCCAGCAATCTCCGGCACCAACCCAGAGATGTAGTGCTCAATCCTACGGTACTCAGGTGTGTGCATGTCAGGACACAACACCGCCAGCTCATTGCGTCGCACAGTATACTCTTCAATCTCGGACCCCACCATCTTGTAGTTCCAGACTTCATGTTCCAACTTCTGCACTTCCTCCCTGGGACAGTACTCGCTCTTCAATAACTGAACAAAATCCGCCCAAAGCATAGCATGAGCTTCCCCCAAGCCCATGTTCTGCGTAGTAGCATTCCACCATGACAAAGCAGGACCCTCAAATGTCGCAGTGGCATACTTGACCCGATCCTCAACAGGACAGTTACACATCAAGAAAACAGATTCAACCTTCTCCAACCATCGGAGCAGTCCCACTGCCCCTTCAGTTCCAGCGAAGTTGTGGGGCTGGCAGTCCCTAAACTTCTTGTAAGAACACTGAGGTGGAGGCGAGTTGACAGCAGCACCTGAAACACGACACAAAGATAAACCACAAAGGAAACATGACACCCAAGAACGAAACAAGGCAGGTAAGAACCAACTTACCACCCATAGCATTGTGCCCAGCCTGGAAAGCAGCCAAGGCTATGTTCACTTGCTGTTGAAGCAAGTTGTTCAGCTCTGCCTGGGTCATGTTGATGTTACCACGACCGCCACCACGGCCACCGCCGCCACGACCACCACCACGACGTCCACCACCACGTGCGCCCGACATGATCTGACAATTCAAAAATCGAGAGATTCAGATTCACTGCTAGTGTCAACCACTAGTAGCTAGAAAAGTTATGCCTAGACCCAATCCGGGACTATGCATCCAAGTTCAGAGTCCACTTGAATTCTCATGCATTTCAGTTTATGATTTCGTGTGCACCCGAAATGATAAACTGCTCTACATGGTCCTCCAAGCTTTCCCTCGGCTTGAACTCAAGTCGCCGAATGTCGGCATCTAGCATCATGCTATCACAAGCATAAGTGCACAAGATAATGTGTAAGCAAGTGCGTCTATTGGGGTACGAAAGGGAGACGTCCGAATCCTGGACAGACCTCGAGAGTACGCAAGACTACCCCAATACACGACACTGCCGTGCAAAAACCAACGAGTCAACTCCTTCTCCTTCAAACCCCGAAGAAGAACATAAGAGTGTGTAAAGCCAAGAGTAAGATCGGATGATGTAACAGAGAAGTGCGATGATGATGTAAGGACACCCCGACAAAGTTAGTACATGTTCCAAACCGACTCAAGTATGTGACCGTCTAGTGTGTGCGACTCGGCTATAGACTAGACTCTAAATGCAGTCCTAGTTCACTATAACCATTGGCTCTGATACCAATCTGTCACACCCTCAAATTCCACTTGCGGGGTTTTACCGCGAGGCGCATGACAAACCAGGATTCAAGTCAACGGTCACAATAAACAACACTATATGCATATCACAATACTCAAAAGATATAGTTATAAAAACATAAACTGTAGCGGAAGCTTTAAATGTTTACAACCCAAAAGACACAGTTCAAATGTTTAATGAAGACCGTGCTCTAAACCCTAGACGCCCGTGCCGACTCGTGCGCCTAGATCCAGTTGTTGCTACCTTAGCGACCTGAGAAAAACATGCCAAAGAGACGTCAACATATAATGCTGGTGAGTTCACAGGTTTGTTCAAAAAGAGTTACCAAGTGTTACCATGTCCATACTATATCAATGTTACCAAGTACGCTAGCTAGGCGTCTGTTTTGTTACTACTACGATTGGAAACCATTACTGGACACGTTTAGCAATGTTTAGCATGTTTAGCAGCCCGTAATGTTCAGCACGATAATGTTCCTGTTTGAGACAATATGCACCCGCCCGGCCCTCCAAGCCGACGAGTGGGGCAGGTCACGCCCAATAGATCTATCCACATTTCCCCCGCTGTGCAACCCCGCACATTCATGGTTTCCCCCGGGACTTTCAAAAGATCGCATAGTACACAAGTTCAAAACCATAGTATGACATATATTACCAAAACAGTTTAGCGTATGTTTTCTCCCCCAAAAGTTAAAGCAGTAAAAGTGGGGCCGTGAACTCACCTTAGATAGCGTTCCTCAAATATATGTAAAGATGTTTAGCCCTTGATAATCCCTCTACCGGAGATCTATCAAAATGTTCACATAAGTGTTCCGACTAATAACCATAAGGTTATCTAGTCCCCGATTGTCCACATCACAACCAAGTATGTTTTAAAACGTGTTTAAATGTTTAGCCGACACACTAGACCGACCCGACATCCCGTTGGTGACCCATTACCCTAACTAATCAAGTACACATAGATTACATGCAAGGTTCAAGCATAAAACACTTAGTTTGTATCAAAAATCTCATTTCTGCTAACATAGGGTCGAATGTGGCTTGGGGTGGTCGAAGGTGGCCTTAACTGGTCGAATGTGGCTTTGAACCTCCACCTTCGCCCCTTTTCCTCCCACCTTCGCCCATTTTAGTTCGTTCGCCCCTTTTTGATTCCAGGTTCGACCCCTGGAACCCACCTTCGCCCGTTTGACTGGCCGAAGGTGTTCCAGGTTCGACCCTGCTGTGTTGTTTACTCAAAAACGCGTCCAAAAACATCCGAAAACATCACGAAACATCATGAGTTACAGCAGTCAAGCATCATTAATATATTCCTACGAAACCCTACCAATTTTACCCCAAAATCTATCCGTTTTACAAGTTTCCTAAAATAGTAAATTATGGAGATGTCACATCATCATGCATGAAAATATTACCCAATTAGGAAACTTTCTGAAATCAATTAATAATCAGCTCATCATACTTGATTCATCATGAACAAGAAACCCTTATCATAACCTTATCATAACTATCCAAAACAAGCCCTAAATCTAACTAAAAACCCCTTTAATCGTCAAAACACCATCAACAATCAAAGGTAACATGTTTCAATCATAACCCATCATTAATAACAGCCCTAGGTTGTTGTCATATCATCTATACAACAAGTAATCATCAAACAATGCATAATATCATATTAACACATGTTTAGTTTGCATAAAAACTCATTGTTTATGAATAGGTTTTATTTAGAAAGATATTAGGAAGGTTTTTACCCATAAAACATGTTGATATCAGATCTGGACCCTTGGGGTTTAGATGAAAACAAGTCAAAATTGTTTAAAAAGGATTTGGAATGAAGAACACACCTTAGATTTTCACTTGTAATGATTTAGAGAGTTAGGTTATGAAAAACAAGCTCAAAAACTCCTTCCCCAATGATAATAGCTGATAGAGAGTGTTTGGAGGCGTTTAGGGTTTGTGAAATGGTGAAAAATGGCTAAGGATGGTATTTATACCAGGTCCAGGTTCGCCCATTTTATGTGGTCGAATGTGGAACTTTTCCACATTCGCCCATTTGTAATGGTCGAATGTGGAATCTTTCCACATTCGCCCACTTTGTTTCTACATTCGCCCATTTCTCAAGTTCCATTTCCACATTCGCCCACTATTTCCACATTCAGGTCATCAGCACTTTTTAACACATGTTAACAACACTCTTTAACACATGTTAACCTTTTTCCAGTTTGTCGTGTTTAACGCATTCTAACACATCTTAACACGTAAGCATGCATCCATAGTCTATACTTAGTATGTTTAGGCACGTATAATCATTTGTACATCGTTTAAGCAAGTATAAGTATACAATCCACCACACGACCCATAATCTACACATATACTTAATTAGTTCATGTAATGTCACCAACAACGGAACCCGGTACTAATGTATTCCCAAAACGACTCCCAATGATCCTCCAGATCATTGAACCCTGGACAATCCTAATTTGACCCGACTCAACTAACCCAGTTAAGTTTGTTTATAAACGTTTCTCGCTAAGGTAGACTTAGATGTTACTATTATGTTTAAGCCGAACATGCCGGGTGTCACAGTTTTTGCAAGAAAAGATGAATTATTTGAAAAAGAAAATTCATTTATTAATGTTGTATTTTGATTATAATGAGACTTGTATTAAAAAAATTGATTTTGATTGATTTTTTTACTTGTTCTCACAGTTCTCGCGATATTTAGCGTTCTCAAGATAACCCTCCCCTATATATATATATATATAGGTTTAGGATCCTGTACAAAGGACATATTTCGTGAGAAGTGTGAGAAGGACTAAGAATTGACATGTAGACATCATGTTTTGGATTTAGGAATGATGTTTTAGGTTGTTTTATTTTGAAAAACACCAAACACAACAATCTAAAACACAATACAATGTATTATAGTCATTAAATTTAAAAAACAGTTAAAACACACTACTTGACGCTTAAAACACACTGGTAATGTTCTTAGCATGGTGTTTTAAGTTTTAAGCCTAAAATACATTGTTTTCGGGTTTTAATTGTTATGTTTGGTGTTTTATAGGCAAAACAATCCAAAACATCACGACTAAGTTCAAAAAATGATGCCTAAGTATCAATTTTTAATCCTTCTCACACTTCTCACAAAAAAAAAAAAACACTTTGTACACGATCTTGACCCTATATATATATATATATATATATATATATATATATATATATATATATATATAGGTAAAGTATATGGAGGAAACCCTCCTTATTTGGTAAACTCTGGAAACTCTGACTTCTCAACATTTTTTTTTTTTTGAAAAAAATAGGGTATGTAATATACATTTTTTAAGCATTTCGGGCCAAAAAAATCGAAAAAGCGCCGAACGGTTTTTTTTTTAAAATAAAAAACGTCTACTGTTTACATATAGTTAACACATTGTTAACACCTGTTATTAGCGCTTAACATGTGTTAGTCAAAATTTTATTTTATTTTTTTTAAAAAAAAGTACTCGGCGCTTTTTTAATTTTTTTGGCTCAAAATGCTTAAAATCATGTATATTACTTGCCCTATTTTTTTCAAAAAAAAAAAAAAATATTGGGAAGTCAGAGTTTCCAGAGTTTACCAAATAAGGAGGGTTTTCTCTATAACCATTCCCTATATATATATATATATATATATATAGGGTGTGGATAATGTGGAAACCCATTGTTAGATGGTAAACCTTGGAAACCATATCCTAGCCATCCATTGTATTTGATCAAGGGCTAAGATTAAATGTGAAAACTTTTTTATTAAGAAAATGTTATTATAATGGGGCAAGTACAAATAAGGGCAGTTTAGTAAGGTTTCTTTAGGGTCATGTCAGACCCTCTCGCCTACTTTTTCAAAGTCATGTCACACAATCTCTCTCATACTTTTTGTTTAAGAAAATATTATTATAATTGTAACATCACACAATTTTTTTTTTATATATATATATAGAACTCCCTCGTTTATTCATCCGATTCATGTTTACATTATCTTTCCCATCCATTTTATTAATTTTTTTTGTTTAAATAATGACTTATAATCAATATTAAATTGGATTTTATTAAAAATTCTGATTTAAAAATGTTTGCCTGAGCCAGGATTCGAACCCGAGTCCCTGGCAGGCTAAACCTTAACCACACCACACAAACCACTACACCATTTGGTGTTTTGTGATGTTAATTAAAACCAATTAAACTTAAACCCTTTCAAGGTCCTTTAGTCGTGATGTTTTGTGATGTTAATTAAAACCAAGTAACGTTTCCCAGAATGTAAACGAAAGGATAACAGCGAACGAAGAATGATAGCAACGGTTACTCTATGCCGGGGAACCGCCTTTCCCAAAGTGAATACAAAACAGTGAATCCTCCTGATCGAAGGCCTACCAGAGACTACTGTGATCGGTATAAATGATACACCGGTACCGTCCAAGTAGCATCTCTAAAGGACCCACATCAGACCGATGAATGCAAAACGATGATCAAATACCACTAAATGCACACAATGAATACGAATCGCCAAGCAATGTGAATGAAAATGAATACAAGTATAACGAGAATCAAGAAAAGAATACTCACCAGTAACAGTATCAGGATCCTCCTGGTTCTCCCTAGCACCGATGACATAAGCACGAGCCGGAGCAGTTCGACCGCCACCCTCGCCTTGCTTCGCCTTGGGACAGTCTCGCCTGAAGTGCCCCGTGTCGCCACAGTGATAACATCCCTGATTTCCCCTGGGTGCAGCAGTGGTAGTAGTAGCAGTAGTAGGGGCAACCACCTGTTGTTGAGCCTGAAGATTCACCCTGCAGCTCTGGGCCTGATGCCCGTTCCTATTACATCGGGTACAATAACTACAATCCCCAAGATGATGGTACCCACAACGATCACACCTAGGCAGCCTCCCAGTATACCCACTCTGCCTCTGCTCAGAAGATGCACCCGTAGCCTCAAATTTCTTCGGCTGCTGCTGCTGAGGCTGAACTGTACCCTTTCCCACGCTCTCCCATTTTCTCTTGTTGCCATCAGAGGTCTTCACCACAGTACCCTTAGGAGGCAAAACACCCTCCTGAACCTTCTGCTTAGTCAGCCTATGAGCCAACCGAATGGTATCCCGAAGTGTAGTAGCATCATTCGCGGTCACCAACCCGCGCACCTCAGGCACCAACCCACTAATGTAGAACTCAATAGCCTTATATTCAGGCGTCACAGAATCCGGGCACAAAAGTGCCAACTCATGGTAGCGAGTGGTATACTCCTCTATCTCAGATCCCACCATCTGATGATTCCACAGCTCGTGCTCCAAACTCTTGATCTCATCCCTGGGACAATACTCCCTCTTCAAACGAAACACAAACTCGGTCCATGGCAACGCATGGGCCTCCAGTAAACCAATAGTCTGCACCGTCGAATTCCACCAAGTCAAGGCACGTCCCTCGAATGTCCCTGAAGCATACTTCACATGATATTCCTCTGGGCAGTTACACATGGAGAAAGCAGACTCGACCTTCTCTAACCAACGAAGTAGTCCCACAGCTCCCTCAGTCCCACTGAAGTTATGGGGCTTGCAGTCCTAGAACATCTTGTAAGTACAGTGGACTGGAGGAGGTGGAGGTGGTGGAGGATGAAAAGCACCCCCTGTTACAACAAGCAACACGGGTCAGAAAACGAACATCACACGACTAAGGATAAGGAATGAGGGTAGGGGTAATTAAATTACCACCATGGCCCTGCTGGGCGGCCTGCTGCGCAGCAATAGCAGCTGCCACGTGCTCCTGGATCAGATTATTCAGCTCCGCCTGGGTCATGCTGATGTTACCACGACCCCCATTACGTCCACCGCCATTTCGGCCACCAACACGACCACCAACGCGACCACCACGACGTCCTGCCATCTTCTGTCAAGATCAAAGACAAGACATCAGATTCCAGAACAGATAACAAGGAATCATGAAGAAATTATAAGCAATAAGGTCAACCAGAGAACTGGATTCCATCATGGTTATTAGATCAAACACAGAGTCCACCAGGATTTCCATGCATTTCAACTTATTATTTCGTGTGCACCCAAAATGATAAGTCGCTCTACATGGTCCCCGAGGCTTGCTCCTAGCTTGACTTTCAGACCACAAGGCACCCACATTCAAGAATAGATAAGAACTCCTAGGTGATACAACACCCAAGATGTAGAACAACAAGTACAAGGGTGAGATGATGTGTGCGAGCAAGTGTGTCCATTGGAGTATGGAAAGGGAGATGTCCGAATCTTGGACAAATCTCCGAAGGATGCCGAAGCCACTCCAACGTACACCACTGCCGTGCAAGGGTAGTAAGGCCCCTCGTCTTCAGCACGAAGATGAAGAACAGGATAGGAAATAAGAGTAATAGATAGATGATGTAAGCATAAATGATAATAACAAATGTAATACAAACACCCCGACAATTCCCATATGACATGACTTATATGAATGTGACCGTCTAGTGTGTGCGACTCGGCTATAGACTTGACTCAATATGCAGTCCTAGTTCACTATAACCTGGCTCTGATACCAATCTGTCACACCCTCAAATTTCACGTGCGGGGTTTTACCGCGAGGCGCGTGACAAACCAGGATCTAAGTCAACAGTCACAATAAACGACACTATATGATACGTAAAATGACATAAACAAACCATCTAGTTTTCATAAATCCATCGCTGCGGAAGCGTAACTTTATTACAACCCAAAATGTAAAAGTACTTAAGTCTGAAAAAGATAAGAAAATGCAAATGAATCCTAGATGCCGTGAGACTCCGTGCGCCTATCGACTGCCGCTACCTCAACGACCTGAGACAAACATGCTAAAAACGTCAGCAAATAATGCCGGTGAGTTCACAGGTTTTATATTAAATGTTTTAAGTAATGAAAGCCATCATGTTATCACTATGTCAGAAATGATAGCGTTAGCTAGACGCATGAGTAATACTACTACGACCGGAAACCATTATAGACAACGATATATGATTTTTGCCCGAAACGATTATGCACTACCTCCAGTAGTGTTATGACCGAGACAATATGCACCCGCCCGGCTCCCAGCCGACGGGTGGGGTCTGTCAGTCCCAATAGATCTATCCACATTTCCCCCGTTATGCTATCCAGCATATTCATGGTTTCCCCGGGACTTTACGTATCGTATAGTATGTAAATGAATTAACACTAGTATAACATGATAATTTATGAAATAAGTATGAGCATGTGTCTCCCCCGAAGTGTAAAACGTAAAGTGGGGCCGTGAAACTCACCTGATGCTGCTCCTCGCATTAAGACAAGTAAACCTGCTCAATAGACGGCACCAAATACCGGTGACCTATCATGACGAGCGTATAAGGTGTTAGACTAACAACCCGTAGGTTGATTAGTCCCTAGTAGTCCAGACCATAACCGTGTACATATGAAATGATGTTTAAACGTTTAACCGACCACACCAGACAAGGTCCGACATCCCATTGGTGACCCGACATTCCACGTGTTAGATAAATACAAGACATCATGCCACATATGCAATTAAACACTTAATACGCGCAACAGTTCACCTAGTCTAGCATAATGTCCGATTAACGCGTAAACAGGTCCGAACACGTGTTACTAAGTCATTGGGTGTATCCCGGGGTTCCTATCATGTTCCTAGGCGTCAAATCATGTTCCGGGATGTTAAAATATACATACGGCAGCATTATACGTGATTAGGAATCAAACTAGCACTTAGGATTGTAAATGCCTTATGTATAGGCATTTAGGATTGTAAATGCCTAATGTATAGGCATTTAGGATTGTAAATGCCTTATGTATAGGCATTTAGGATTGTAAATGCCTAAGTATAGGCATTTAGGATTGTAAATGCTTAAGTATAGGCATTTAGGATTGTAAATGCTAGTAGTTGAGGGGAATAGGCCCCTATTCGCATATACTATAGGCGAATAGGCTTGTATTCGCCTGAACATCAGGCATTTAGGAGCCTACTCGCCTAAAGCCTCATGCGAGTAGGATCCTACTCGCCTATACAGTTCTGTAGTGCAATTTTGCGCGCCGAACACTCCAAATCAGATCCGAAACATGTTAGAACATTCAATAATCATCCTAACACATTAACAAACATATTTCAAGCAAAACCCCTAAGTTTTCATCGTTCTAACAGTTCTGAATGCGAGCGTTTTCCCAAAATAGTAACTTAGCATGTAAACATCACATCAACATGCAAGAACTTGCCCTAAATAGCAATTATTCAGATTAAATCACATAACCACGTTATCCGATAGCATCATACTGTTCTAGCATCATCCTAGAGCAAACCCTAACATCATATAATCAACAACACACCTCATATCATCCTTAATCATCCAAAATCCTTCAAATGGGTCAAAACATCAAGTATCAACAATACACAACCAAAACCATTCAAACTCCTAGGACATCATCATACTAACTTGTAACAGCCATAAACATCATAATAACACAAAAACAACCATGATTTAATCCTAAAAATTCTATCTTTAATCACATATAACACATATAACACATGTAAAGGTGTGGGTTTGTTTAAAAACGGTTTTAAATGGATTTTCAAAGACAAAAACGTTTATAAGTCAGGTCTGGACTTTTAGGGAGTAAAACATAATCATTTAAAGGTTTGGGTTTGAAGAACACACCTTATATTTAAGAGGAGATGATGGAATAAGCTTGGAAATGGTTGTTTTGATGTGAAAATAGGTTCCAGAGGGTGTTTGTGGGTTGAGATAGGTTATGGGACGGCTAGGGTTGTATAAATGATGTTTTAGAGGTCAAGGGTGGTATTTATAGGCGTTTTTGATCGTTCAAAGCATTACAGGCGAGTACGCAGCAGTATAGGCGAGTAGGGCTGCTATTCGCATGAACCATCATGCGAATAGCCCCCTATTCGCCCCTAATAACCCCTACTCGCCCTTACTATTGGCGATTAGGCTATCACACACTAGCCTAATCGCCCATAGTCCAAGTGTTCGTGTTTTTGGCGCGTTAAACCCTATTTTAACATATGTAATCACGTTTTCACATACCGACAAGCCACATAATGATTACTAACATATAATGCACGATAACTAATACGTTCCCACCCGATCACCAATTCCCGGGACTCGAGACTTGCGTACGTGCGTTAAATCCGATGATTCCACGAATCACCGATCCTTGTACACATGGTTATGGACCGACACCCAATGGTCCTTCGGACCATTGTAACGACTCCCGATGATTCCCGAATCATCAGTGCGACTTAACTGACCCCAGTTAAGTATGATATTAAGTAGTTGTTTAAAATGTTTTCGTTGAGATAGACTCGTATGCATGTAAAGTATGAAACGCATGTATGTAAAGTATAAAAGTATTGACCTGAATATGCCGGGTGTCACATCATCCCCCAGTTGAAAGAATTTTCGTCCCGAAAATTTCCCGAAGTCAAAGAGAACGAAACGATAAAATGAAAAATTTCCCCAAAAATTTCCCGGTCGTCACATCATCCCCCTGTTGAAAGGAATCTCGCCCCGAGATTCACTCTTTGACAGTGATGAGTGTCGACCTAACCCAAGTAACGTTTCCCAGAATGTAAACGAAAGGATAACAGCGAACGAAGAATGATAGCAACGGTTACTCTATGCCGGGGAACCGCCTTTCCCAAAGTGAATACAAAACAGTGAATCCTCCTGATCGAAGGCCTACCAGAGACTACTGTGATCGGTATAAATGATACACCGGTACCGTCCAAGTAGCATCTCTAAAGGACCCACATCAGACCGATGAATGCAAAACGATGATCAAATACCACTAAATGCACACAATGAATACGAATCGCCAAGCAATGTGAATGAAAATGAATACAAGTATAACGAGAATCAAGAAAAGAATACTCACCAGTAACAGTATCAGGATCCTCCTGGTTCTCCCTAGCACCGATGACATAAGCACGAGCCGGAGCAGTTCGACCGCCACCCTCGCCTTGCTTCGCCTTGGGACAGTCCCGCCTGAAGTGCCCCGTGTCGCCACAGTGATAACATCCCCGATTTCCCCTGGGTGCAGCAGTGGTAGTAGTAGCAGTAGTAGGGCAACCACCTGTTATTGAGCCTGAAGATTCACCCTGCAGCTCTGGGCCTGATGCCCGTTCCTATTACATCGGGTACAATAACTACAATCCCCAAGATGATGGTACCCACAACGATCACACCTAGGCAGCCTCCCAGTATACCCACTCTGCCTCTGCTCAGAAGATGCACCCGTAGCCTCAAATTTCTTCGGCTGCTGCTGCTGAGGCTGAACTGTACCCTTTCCCGCGCTCTCCCCATTTCCTCTTGTTGCCATCAGAGGTCTTCACCACAGTACCCTTAGGAGGCAAAACACCCTCCTGAACCTTCTGCTTAGTCAGCCTATGAGCCAACCGAATGGTATCCCGAAGTGTAGTAGCATCATTCGCGGTCACCAACCCGCGCACCTCAGGCACCAACCCACTAATGTAGAACTCAATAGCCTTATATTCAGGCGTCACAGAATCCGGGCACAAAAGTGCCAACTCATGGTAGCGAGTGGTATACTCCTCTATCTCAGATCCCACCATCTGATGATTCCACAGCTCGTGCTCCAAACTCTTGATCTCATCCCTGGGACAATACTCCCTCTTCAAACGAAACACAAACTCGGTCCATGGCAACGCATGGGCCTCCAGTAAACCAATAGTCTGCACCGTCGAATTCCACCAAGTCAAGGCACGTCCCTCGAATGTCCCTGAAGCATACTTCACATGATATTCCTCTGGGCAGTTACACATGGAGAAAGCAGACTCGACCTTCTCTAACCAACGAAGTAGTCCCACAGCTCCCTCAGTCCCACTGAAGTTATGGGGCTTGCAGTCCTAGAACATCTTGTAAGTACAGTGGACTGGAGGAGGTGGAGGTGGTGGAGGATGAAAAGCACCCACTATTACAACAAGCAACACGGGTCAGAAAACGAACATCACACGACTAAGGATAAGGAATGAGGGTAGGGGTAATTAAATTACCACCATGGCCCTGCTAGGCGGCCTGCTGCGCAGCAATAGCAGCTGCCACGTGCTCCTGGATCAGATTATTCAGCTCCGCCTGGGTCATGCTGATGTTACCACGACCCCCATTACGTCCACCGCCATTTCGGCCACCAACACGACCACCAACGCGACCACCACGACGTCCTGCCATCTTCTGTCAAGATCAAAGACAAGACATCAGATTCCAGAACAGATAACAAGGAATCATGAAGAAATTATAAGCAATAAGGTCAACTAGAGAACTGGATTCCATCATGGTTATTAGATCAAACACAGAGTCCACCAGGATTTCCATGCATTTCAACTTATTATTTCGTGTGCACCCAAAATGATAAGTCGCTCTACATGGTCCCCGAGGCGTGCTCCTAGCTTGACTTTCAGACCACAAGGCACCCACATTCAAGAATAGATAAGAACTCCTAGGTGATACAACACCCAAGATGTAGAACAACAAGTACAAGGGTGAGATGATGTGTGCGAGCAAGTGTGTCCATTGGAGTATGGAAAGGGGAGATGTCCGAATCTTGGACAAATCTCCGAAGGATGCCGAAGCCACTCCAACGTACACCACTGCCGTGCAAGGGTAGTAAGGCCCCTCGTCTTCAGCACGAAGATGAAGAACAGGATAGGAAATAAGAGTAATAGATAGATGATGTAAGCATAAATGATAATAACGAATGTAATACAAACACCCCGACAATTCCCATATGACATGACTTATATGAATGTGACCGTCTAGTGTGTGCGACTCGGCTATAGACTTGACTCAACATGCAGTCCTAGTTCACTATAACCTGGCTCTGATACCAATCTGTCACACCCTCAAATTCCACGTGCAGGGTTTTACCGCGAGGCGCGTGACAAACCAGGATCTAAGTCAACGGTCACAATAAACGACACTATATGATACGTAAAATGGCATAAACAAACCATCTAGTTTTCATAAATCCATCGCTGCGGAAGCGTAACTTTATTACAACCCAAAATGTAAAAGTACTTAAGTCTGAAAAAGATAAGAAAATGCAAATGAATCCTAGACGCCGTGAGACTCCGTGCGCCTATCGACTGCCGCTACCTGAACGACCTGAGACAAACATGCTATAAACGTCAGCAAATAATGCCGGTGAGTTCACAGGTTTTATATTAAATGTTTTAAGTAATGAAAGCCATCATGTTATCACTATGTCAGAAATGATAGCGTTAGCTAGACGCATGAGTAATACTACTACGACCGGAAACCATTACAGACAACGATATATGATTTTTGCCCGAAACGATTATGCACTACCTCCAGTAGTGTTATGACCGAGACAATATGCACCCGCCCGGCTCCCAGCCGACGGGTGGGGTCTGTCAGTCCCAATAGATCTATCCACATTTCCCCTGTTATGCTATCCAGCATATTCATGGTTTCCCCGGGACTTTACGTATCGTATAGTATGTAAATGAATTAACACTAGTATAACATGATAATTTATGAAATAAGTATGAGCATGTGTCTCCCCCGAAGTGTAAAACGTAAAGTGGGCCGTGAAACTCACCTGATGCTGCTCCTCGCACTAAGACAAGTAAACCTGCTCAATAGACGGCACCAAATACCGGTGACCTATCATGACGAGCGTATAAGGTGTTAGACTAACAACCCGTAGGTTGATTAGTCCCTAGTAGTCTAGACCATAACCGTGTACATATGAAATGATGTTTAAACGTTTAACCGACCACACCAGACAAGGTCCGACATCCCATTGGTGACCCGACATTCCACGTGTTAGATAAATACAAGACATCATGCCACATATGCAATTAAACACTTAATACGCGCAACAGTTCACCTAGTCTAGCATAATGTCCGATTAACGCGTAAACAGGTCCGAACACGTGTTACTAAGTCATTGGGTGTATCCCGGGGTTCCTATCATGTTCCTAGGCGTCAAATCATGTTCCGGGATGTTAAAATATACATACGGCAGCATTATACGTGATTAGGAATCAAACTAGCACTTAGGATTGTAAATGCCTTATGTATAGGCATTTAGGATTGTAAATGCCTAATGTATAGGCATTTAGGATTGTAAATGCCTTATGTATAGGCATTTAGGATTGTAAATGCCTAAGTATAGGCATTTAGGATTGTAAATGCTTAAGTATAGGCATTTAGGATTGTAAATGCTAGTAGTTGAGGGGAATAGGCCCCTATTCGCATATACTATAGGCGAATAGGCTTGTATTCGCCTGAACATCAGGCATTTAGGAGCCTACTCGCCTAAAGCCTCATGCGAGTAGGATCCTACTCGCCTATACAGTTCTGTAGTGCAATTTTGCGCGCCGAACACTCCAAATCAGATCCGAAACATGTTAGAACATTCAATAATCATCCTAACACATTAACAAACATATTTCAAGCAAAACCCCTAAGTTTTCATCGTTCTAACAGTTTTGAATGCGAGCGTTTTCCCAAAATAGTAACTTAGCATGTAAACATCACATCAACATGCAAGAACTTGCCCTAAATAGCAATTATTCAGATTAAATCACATAACCACGTTATCCGATAGCATCATACTGTTCTAGCATCATCCTAGAGCAAACCCTAACATCATATAATCAACAACACACCTCATATCATCCTTAATCATCCAAAATCCTTCAAATGGGTCAAAACATCAAGTATCAACAATACACAACCAAAACCATTCAAACTCCTAGGACATCATCATACTAACTTGTAACAGCCATAAACATCATAATAACACAAAAACAACCATGATTTAATCCTAAAAATTCTATCTTTAATCACATATAACACATATAACACATGTAAAGGTGTGGGTTTGTTTAAAAACGGTTTTAAATGGATTTTCAAAGACAAAAACGTTTATAAGTCAGGTCTGGACTTTTAGGGAGTAAAACATAATCATTTAAAGGTTTGGGTTTGAAGAACACACCTTATATTTAAGAGGAGATGATGGAATAAGCTTGGAAATGGTTGTTTTGATGTGAAAATAGGTTCCAGAGGGTGTTTGTGGGTTGAGATAGGTTATGGGATGGCTAGGGTTGTATAAATGATGTTTTAGAGGTCAAGGGTGGTATTTATAGGCGTTTTTGATCGTTCAAAGCATTACAGGCGAGTACGCAGCAGTATAGGCGAGTAGGGCTGCTATTCGCATGAACCATCATGCGAATAGCCCCCTATTCGCCCCTAATAACCCCTACTCGCCCTTACTATTGGCGATTAGGCTATCACACACTAGCCTAATCGCCCATAGTCCAAGTGTTCGTGTTTTTGGCGCGTTAAACCCTATTTTAACATATGTAATCACGTTTTCACATACCGACAAGCCACATAATGATTACTAACATATAATGCATGATAACTAATACGTTCCCACCCGATCACCAATTCCCGGGACTCGAGACTTGCGTACGTGCGTTAAATCCGATGATTCCACGAATCACCGATCCTTGTACACATGGTTATGGACCGACACCCAATGGTCCTTCGGACCATTGTAACGACTCCCGATGATTCCCGAATCATCAGTGCGACTTAACTGACCCCAGTTAAGTATGATATTAAGTAGTTGTTTAAAATGTTTTCGTTGAGATAGACTCGTATGCATGTAAAGTATGAAACGCATGTATGTAAAGTATAAAAGTATTGACCTGAATATGCCGGGTGTCACATGGTCTCCTAGTCAAGTCAAAGTGTTAGTAAATATGGTCTTCTAGTCAAGTCAAAGTTGTTCCTAATTTCTAGCCTAGTCAAAGTAGTCCCTAATTACAACTCCAATTTCTACACTATAAATACAATAGCCTACCATTCAACTCTTTATAACATTCAATAAAAAAACATTATTATCCCATCTCCCACATACTAAAGTTTTCATCCATCATTATCTCCTCTAGCTAGTTACGAGTTTTCCAAGGCATTATTACTAAGTGTTTGCACGCTCAAGAAAACTGACGAACTCATTAAGCACCTAAGGTGAGTTTTACATAGCCCCTTTTCCATTTCACTATTTTGGGGTGAAACATATTACAACATTCAATTTACAATTCAATCATAAGTGTCTATGTGTTATTCAATGTTGCATTATGTCTTAAACATTACTAGGGTAAGCACATTATTCTAGCATAATCATTAACATTGATCAGCCGACGGTATACAATGATAGATCTATTGGACTGACAACCCCACCCGGACACGTGTACCTCCCACATAGGCAGCGTGGGTGATTGTTATCGCAACATAAACGAGTGAACCATATGCGTATGGGATGGACCACAATATTCTAGTCACAAGGTTTGATTATGCACACGGTTTACCGGTAGTATTGTTTTCACATATGGACTAAACTTGCCATAACATTCGAATTGTACAAATTTTATTCAATATTCAAACCTATGTAATTCTCACCAACTTTTGTTGACCCAAAATATTTTCAAACTTAACATGTTTCAGGTTATAGCTTGCTTGAAGATTAGAGTAATGCTTGAAGATGTGTAGCTAGTATTTTTTTTATTTTGATGTACAAATTCTTAAAACAATTGTATGTAATTTATGTAATCAATTAATGAAATTTATTATTTACCATGAGCTACTGAACAATCGTCAATACGTGACATCCCGATGTTTCCGCCATCGGTTGGGGTGTTACAGATTGGTATCAGAGCCATGGTTATAGGGAATTAGGTTATTAGAAAAATAATCTAGTCTATAACCATAGGATTATAACCAGTACTTGCTCCTTTTACTTTCAACTCTACTTGTTTCTATTCTCTATCTCTATCCTACTTCTTATCCCTACTTTAGTCCCTACAAGATGTTTGCTCTCCATAACTGGAACAAAATTCTCAGATCCTAACCTGAAATACCTTATAAATCTCGTCGAAGCTCTATATTCTAATAACGAACACGTGCAATCTGGAAGGGTGAACGCCTGTATTCTGAGTTTTCTGTCTAGGACTGGCATTGCGCATAAATCCCAATCAGACGAGGGACTCGGATGCCTACCTGGGAATTCTCGGGATGAGTGTTCACTTATAGGCTAAAGCATGTCTTCACTATGTTATTAGAATCTAGAAGCTTTGATAAGTCAACGTTTTCGTTTATTCATTTTAATTAATGAATAAATGATTACACTCACTTTCCTTAAAACTAAGCTCTAAAATCTCAAAATTTTACAGCTTAAATCAATCTCATTTCCTAATCATATATGGATTTCACAATCACATTTCATCTTACCATCTTAGCCACATGTTTGATTATTTTCAACACCCTCCCCAAATCATATTATTTCATTTTTCAACATGTTACATATTTCAAAACTGTAACCTCATAACTTGGGTAGACCCTAGCCCAACACTAAAGATTTCTTAATATTGTCAAAATTTTCATCACCTATAAACCATGGAAAATACATATTTTTGTTATAAGATAATCTCAAACTTAATTTCTAAATCCAAATGTTTATTCATTAGCCTAACAAAGGATTTTTGATATAATGTCACCTTGATCTATAAAAGCTAACGTCGTGTTTAAAATCTTCGACTAAACTAAAATATTCTGATCTAAAGCAACTTAGTTTGTACTATTTAGCAACTTTTGTTTTATATTAGAAACCAGTTTTAAAAAGAAAAATGATAAGATCTTTCCATCCTCATGAACAAAATTTAATCTCCATTGCCACCTAATTATTTTCAACTTGTTCGAACTTTTACAATTTTTGGTATTTATCACAATCATGTTTTCTCATACGCTAGATTCTAACCTTTGATCCAAACCCCACGATTTACACTGCTACATAATCTCCTTACTATAAAATAAACCCTTTATTAACTATTTTCACGTTCACTATCTTTCATAACCTTGATGATGCTTTGAGTTCTTCATCATCCTCTCAAGAACTAAATTCATATTCTTCACCTTCTCGAACATGAACTTGATCCCTATGATAATCAGACTATTGAAAACTTGATTGTTCGTTGCATCAAATTTGATTCTTAGTTATACATGAGGATTTGATTATCTACTTGAACATTTGATTATTCATGATACTTGAAAGCATGGAATATAAACTATTTGCTATAAACACACGTAGAGTCATTAATCTTGTCTAGGACAACTCTATTACAATTCGCATGCTATACTTGATGCATTTACAAACTTACTTACATGTATATATTACGAACTTGCAACTTATGTGTTAAATAAAAAAACAATTGTTACACTTAATCAAACAACTAGTAGAGGATGAAGTACTTGCTCAACAGTTAGTAGAGTACCTAACAACCTGCTCAACGATTGGTAGAGGTCATCATGCCTGCTCAACAGTCGGTAGAGGTTCTAATAACCTTCTCAACGACTGGTAGAGGCTATCGCACCTGCTCAACAATCGGTAGAGGTTCCTACTCACTGACTGGTAGAGGTCTTTTCCTGCTCAACAGTTGGACTCGTTTTTGGATACATCATACATGTAATTTGATACAAAGATTTATTAGACTCATTGATACAAAGATTCAAACACAAAGTTATTTTGCATTACTTACATATGTGTTTAGAGTCATAGAAGGACACAAAACCCTAATGTAAGGTAAATTGGTGATTGCGGTCCGGAACGTAATCATGAATTTACAGGTACGTTAAGGTAGTGTGGAATTCTATCAAGGTTTTCGGTAGATAATCAATTATAAACTCTAGTTACCTGGTAGTTCACTTAGTCTTTCTATAGTCAATCAATTCATGCATTTCTTTCCTAACACTTAAGTTTAGTGTTTTGCTAGATTCTTATTCTCCTTGCTATTTCAGACGAACCTAATCCAACCCTTAAAACTCACACATATCAAACCTTTTATCCAAATTATTCAAAACAGATTATTCTATTACCTATAAATTCATGTCGTGCATTAACCCAAATTTTCCAAACCCCAGTTGACTTAATTTCTACCTAATCATCCTCAACCCTGTGTTTTTAATAAATTTCGAGACGAAGTTCCTAAAAGTAGGGGAGACTGTAACATCACACCATTTTATATATATATATATATATATATATATATATAGAACTCCCTCATTTATTCATCCGATTCATGTTTACATTATCTTTCCCATCCATTTTATTAATTTTTTTTGTTTAAATAATGACTTACAATCAATATTAAATTGGATTTTATTAAAAATTCTGATTTAAAAACGTTAAAAAAAATGTTTGCCTGAGCCAGGATTCGAACCCGAGTCCCTGGCGGGCTAAACCTTAACCACACCACACAAACCACTACACCATTTGGTGTTTTGTGATGTTAATTAAAACCAATTAAACTTAAACCCTTTCAAGGTCCCTTAGTCAAACCTAAAAAGTCAAACGTAGTCTCTTAGTCAAGTCAAGTCAAAGTGTTAGTAAATATGGTCTCCTAGTCAAGTCAAAGTGTTAGTAAATATGGTCTTCTAGTCAAGTCAAAGTTGTTCCTAATTTCTAGCCTAGTCAAAGTAGTCCCTAATTACAACTCCAATTTCTACACTATAAATACAATAGCCTACCATTCAACTCTTTATAACATTCAATAAAAAAAACATTATTATCCCATCTCCCACATACTAAAGTTTTCATCCATCGTTATCTCCTCTAGCTAGTTCCGAGGTTTCCAAGGCATTATTACTAAGTGTTTGCACGCTCAAGAAAACTAACGAACTCATTAAGCACCTAAGGTGAGTTTTACATAGCCCCTTTTCCATTTCACTATTTTATGGTGAAACATGTTACAACATTCAATTTACAATTCAATCATAAGTGTCTATGTGTTATTCTATGTTGCATTATGTCTTAAACATTACTAGGGTAAGCACATTATTCTAGCATAATCATTAACATTGATCAGCCGACGGTATACAATGATAGATCTATTGGACTGACAACCCCACCCGGACACGTGTACCTCCTACATAGGTAGCGTGGGTGATTGTTATCGCAACATAAACGAGTGAACCATATGCGTATGGGATGGACCACAATATTCTAGTCACAAGGTTTGATTATGCACACGATTTACCGGGTAGTATTGTTTTCACATATGGACTAGACTTGCCATGACACTCGAATTGTACAAATTTTATTCAATATTCAAACCTATGTAACTCTCACCAACTTTTGTTGACCCAAGATATTTTCAAACTTAACATGTTTCAGGTTATAGCTTGCTTGAAGATTAGAGTAATGCTTGAAGATGTATAGCTAGTATTTTTTTTTTATTTTGATGTACAAATTCTTAGAACAATTGTATGTAATTTATGTAATCAATTAATGAAATTTATTATTTACCATGAGCTACTGAACAATCGTCAATACGTGACATCCCGATGTTTTCGCCATCAGTTGGGGTGTTACAATAATTGGTCATGTGTTGGGTTATATTGAGACCACAGTTACCAGATTAGAGACGTTTGATAGTATATTGTATAGCTTTATAGTTGAAGGACTTAATATGTAATTATAGCATAGTTTGGTTGCCTAAACCCTAATCTGCGCACTTAATATGACGGGCTCTGCGCACTTAAGCTAAGTGCGCAGGCCCAGTGAGCTTCCTATATAAAGCTTGTGTGTGTGCAGCTAGGGTTTAGGGTTTTTGGTCATCTTAGAACACAAAGAGAATTTTGCAAACTTGAGTGTATGCTTCCATGGTGCTTTGATGTTTTATCATTAATGGAAAGCTGAATTTCAGTATCTTGTGTGTCGGTTTTTATTAGTTTATCTAGTTTCTTGGATTGTGAAGATTAATCACTTAAAACACCTAACAAATAGGTGTTTCTAAGTGATAACAATCTTGTGCACTTGAAAGATCTAGTATTTTGGGACTACAATTTGGTATCAGAGCCTCTGTGCTCTAGATTGTATCTGATCAAGATACCAAAACCCTCATTTTGTTAGTTTTTCTTTATGTTTTTTTATAAATTTTTGTGTTTTTCATAAAAAAAAAGGAAGGTTTTTCATCTCCATTTGCTTCAAATTTCCCTTATAGTTGTGTTTCTAAGGTGTTAAAAGTTGTTTATCTTTGGTAGAAACATCATCCGAGCACTTCAGATCAATTGAAAAAGGCTTGGATAAGTTTCTGCTGTGTTTTTGTGCATTATCAGACTGTTTTGAGCACTTAATTGCGCACTTATTTCTTGATTCTGAGTACTTAGCTCATAGTTGAGTACTTGTCTCAAAATTTGAGTACTTATTTTGAGTACTTATTTCAAATTTTGAGTACTTGTCTCATATTATTGCGCACTTATTTCTTGATTCTGAGTACTTAGCTCATGGTTGAGTACTTGTCTCAAAATTTGAGTACTTATTTCAAATTTTGAGTACTTGTCTCATATTATTGCGCACTTATTTCTTGATTCTGAGTACTTAGCTCATGGTTGAGTACTTGTCTCAAAATTTGAGTACTTATTTTGAGTACTTAGTTCATAGTTTGAGTACTTAAACTTGTTATTTTAGTACGCAGCTAGGGTTTCTGCGCACTTGTTGCATTTTAATTGGATTTCTGCGCACTTATTGCATCTCATTGTCTTGAGTACTTATCTAGGGTTTCTGCGTACTTAAATAGAAATCTTGGATTAGTGCGCACTTACTGAAGGTGTAGTCTTGAGTACTTGGCTAGGGTTTCTGCGAACTTAAAATCTTAAACGAGAGTTTAAGTGAGTCTGCGCACTTATTTTAGTACGCAGGCTGATCAGTAAACACTGAGCACTTATAATGCCCAAGTGTTGACTGATCTGCGAACTTATCAAGAAGCATAGCCACACGTATACTTCCGAGCTGCACACTTAACAAAGACTACAACTTGACAAGGCTGTTTATATTCTTACAGGTTGCTGCATACTTATCCAGACTGTTGTGAACTTAAGTGTGAACTTAACTGCGTACTTAGCTGTGAACTTAGCTGTGAACTTAAGTGTGAACTTAACTGCGTACTTAGCTGCGAACTTAGCTGTGTACTTACGGACTTGGACAATTTTCTGGACTGATAACTAAAATCTGTTAAACCACATTTCTAAAATTCATCTAAATCATGGCTGGTAACAATAATCAATCAACTGTTAACCCTATCACACAACAAGACCTGGAAACCGGAACCACTACCAGAGTACCTAAGTTAAAAGGTGCTGAAGATTATGGAACTTGGAAGAACAGAATGAGGTCATTCTTCTATGTCACAGACTTCACCCAATGGAATTCCATCCAGTTGGGCCCACACATTCCGATGAGAACCACTGCCACAGGAGAAGAGTTTAACCCTGATCCAACCACTTATACTGATGTCGATAAACAGCTTCTTCAGAGAGATCATAAGGCTTATGGTGCCCTTACCATGGCCTTATCAAACAATGTGTATAACATGTTTGAGGAGTATGGCACTGCGCACGATCTGTGGTTTGCGTTAAATGAGTACTATGAAGGAAATCAGAACATGATTAAGAAAAGACAAGACATGGTTCAAAAGGAGTATGACATGTTTGGAAGCATTCGTGGTGAAAGTTTAAGCAGTCACGTCGATCGTTTCATGAATATGCTCACAAAGATGAAGAAGGTCGGGATTCCTGTTAACAACCGCAATTCAATCAAGAAGTTGTTCAATTCACTCCCAAAGGAATGGAGCTTGAAATTCATGACGGTCAAGAAGGACTTTATGATTTTTCCAATGACTTTGTCAGATGTTATAAATACCTTAAAGTCGTATGAAAATGATGTCACAAAGGGTGAGATGAATCAAGTCGGTTACATTCCATTATCAAGTCCACCAAGATCAATGTCTAAAAACATGGTTTTCACTGCTCCTATTAGTGCGAAAAGCTCCACTCCATCCTCTATTTCAGCTGAAAATGTTAATAGTTCTTCAACAAATTCTAGAAATGAGATCAAGCCTACAAAAGGATCTGTGGTAGTAACAGATGAAAATGAGACTGCTGAAACACAAACACCAAAGGCATTTGGGGAGGATTGTGACTGGGGTGAAGAAGTTACGGTTGCAGAAGTCGACAACAACAAGGCACTGATGGCCAAAATCTGCACCAAATCCGCTAACGGCGTGAACTCTCTGGAAGGGCTATCTGCGGAGATGCCAAAGAATGGAGCACTAGAGAATGTAGGTCTGAAAGAAGTGCTTGTGGGCGATAAAGGAAAAGAAGCGACGTCTGAGGAAGCACTCGTGGCTGAGAAGACCTCCACCAGCAAATCAAATGAGAAGCTGCAGAGCGTGCCCAAGACAGTTGAGGAGAGAGATCTGGTAAGTATTCTTCTTGAAATAAAATCAAAGCTGTGCTCACCAAGGTGTGTTACAGCTGTTGCTTACTGTTTGTCCCACAATAGGAAAATTTTAAGAGAAATGGATGACATCCGAAAAATCAACACTGAAATGAAAGAAAATGAGTTAGCATATCAGCGAAAGTTAAATGCAACAATAGCTGAAATGCAAACTCTAAAAGAATTTGTTCTCAGAAAAGATTTTTTAATAAATGACTTAACTGAAAAACTAGAAATATCTAGAAATGAAACAAATCATCTCCAAATTGTTGTGGACAAATGGAATGTAAGCAAGCATGCTCATACAGATATCCTTGATTGTTCAAGGAAATCATTCGTCAAAGATGGAATTGGGTATAAGGATAAAAAGGGAATTGTAAAATCTCTATTTTTACCTTTGAGCAAAAGTGAATATATACCCATTCCAAAACCACATCCAAAAAATGATCTTTTTGAAAAAGAATGTGTCAAATCTGAGTCAAACTCTAATATAAGTAAAAGAAGTGCAGATATGACCCAACAGGATCAGGTGAACGATGATGAGAGTTGTGGTGGACAAACGATGGGGTTAGGTCACCCAGGTGCCAATTACTCTACAGTGAATTGGTTCATCTGGAGTCATGACAAGTCTAAAACTATTTTGAATTCGGATGAATGTAATAACTTAACTAAACTGGATGATTGTAATAGTTTATCTAGGATGGATAACTGTAATAGTTTATCTAGGCCGGATGACTGTACTACATTAACATCTAAACTTAATTTAAAGGGCGTTGTGGACCCTGATGATAGGAAGAATCCTATCAAACGCTCAGATATTTGTGTTGACAATGTTATGCCAGTTTGTGTTGATCTTAATGATGCATTCTCTGATAATGAAAATGTATATAGACCATCTCCGTTTGTACCAGAATTAAAAAGAAACAGGTTTGGAAAATTCCTTACTGAAGAAATTCCAGAGTTTACTCCATCATCAACAGATATGTCATGTTCTGAAGAATCACAAAGTGAAACAGATAACACAATTCCTGAAGAATCACAAAGTGATACAGAAAGTGACATTAGCGAGCCAGACTGCAACAAAAATGAGGAATCAAGCAACAACAACATTGATGAACCATGTTCCAGTGAAAGCTCATGCTCAAGCAAGATCAAGAGAAGAGCATCAAAACCATCATCATCCAGACCCTCTCCAAAGATCAAGCCAAAGCACTCAAAATGCTTTAGATGTGGAAATGAGGGACATGTGGTTAAAAATTGTCATTTGAAACCCAAACCACAAAGTGATACCAATACCCAAAAATCTTTTTCAGTTCAAATTAAAGATCTTCAAGAAACTATAAGAAGTTTTGTTAAGGTCACAAAAACTTGGAAAAGACAAGATTCAGTTTTGGGTGAAAATCACGACAGATTAAAACTAAAACAGACCTGGATTCCAAAAGTTACTTAAAATATGGTCTGAGTCGTGATTGTACATAGTGTCTCGTATATGTATCTGTATATTTCTCTTGTTTTATGTATTTTTTTTAATAAACTACAGAAATGGTTGATTGCCATGATGAGATATCTATGGCATGTTGATAGCGGGGCGTCAAGGCACATGACGGGATTAAAAGAACTCCTCAAAAACTATCGGTTCATTAATGCTGCGCGCGTTTTCAGTCCAATCCTATGCAATCGCATGAGACTGCAGTGAAAAGAGTCTTCCGCTACCTCAAAGGAACACCAAAACTTGGTTTATGGTATCCTAAGAGTGATAACTTTGATCTAATCGCTTACTCTGATAGTGATCATGCAGGTTGTAGGATTGACAGAAAATCTGTCTCTGATGGTTGTCAATTTCTGGGTAACAGGCTAGTGTCTTGGCAGAGCAAGAATCAGACCACCGTGTCCATCTCCACTGCTCAAGCCGAATACACAGCTGCATCCAGTTGTTGCTGTCAGGTGTTATGGATCCAAAATCAGCTTTTGGACTACGGTTTGAACGTCATGCATACACCTATTTTTATTGATAATGATGCATGTCGTGACATCGTGAAGAATCCAATTGATCACTCTAAAACCAAACAAAGTTGGTTTCATGGCTTGAGATAAAAAAAAAAAAAAAAAGATTTTTGGGGGAGAAAGTAAACCAGTCCATTCTTAATGCAAAATTAATTCAGGAAATGATAGGAACTAATCATATCTCGTCAGCATGTGAATAGGATCCAGAGGATGTTGTGGCCTCAAGCAACGATGTGTCGGTAGATTCAGCCTGGAATCAAGTAAACTGCTACTAGGTGATTAACAATGAAGATCTACACGGAAAGCTGGATTCCCACTATGCTTTAGGTCTGCACAAGCTGAGTCCGGTCATACATAGGTTGAGAAATTAAAAGACACAGAAAATTTTGTGCATAAGTAAATCAAAAGACACCTAAGAGTGCAAGCTACCAATGCGGGGCTAAGAAAAACAAAATTTTTGAAACTGAGCAGCAAAAGACACGCAATGTCAGTGACGTGCAAACATATATAGATAGCTCACCGAACGATCAGATGATCATCTTCTCTGCTTATGGTAACATAGACCTGAAGCTCTCATCATCTGATCAAGATAATGATCATCTTCTCTGCTTATGGTAACATAGACCTGAAGCTCTCATCATTATATTTCAATAAACCTTGAGGATCGGTAGGCCAATACCTAGCACACTGTGGGGTCCATAAAATTTTCGTCAATATTACCGAAAAAACATGATAAACAGCATCGCCAAACACATGTTGAAAGAGAAAAGGCATGGATTTAAGTGGACAAGCATACCGACAATCGTTCTTAGGCTGCAGCTATCCAACGGAAAGTTGAAACGGGTTCTGGCAGGTATGATTAGTATGATCTTGAATGCAGAAGGTGAGACTTGGTAAAACCCCACTTATTAAAATGGATTTGGGCTTTAAAACTTACTTTTTGGGCCAAATCTTAAACTCTGCGTACTTATTGGGCCCTGCGCACTTAACTAAAGTGCGCAGGCCCATCTGTTGACTGTATATATACTGAGTCAAATATGGTTAAAAAGTTTTATCTTCGTTAACACTTTTTACTAACCATAATTACCTGTTCATCACCCTGTTCGTCTTCATCACCATTCATCATCATCATCATTATCTCAACTAATCACCCCCAAACACCCTAATCCTCACAAATCAAACCTCATTTCTTTGTTTGTTGTTTCTCATCTACTGATTTAGGTAGATTTCGTATTACTAATGGTTTATTGCTTGAGATAATCGACAGGATCAGTGCAGCAGATAAAGAAAAGGATGACAGGGAGAAAGCTGCTCAAGCTACTGCTGCTGCTGCTGCTAGTGCAGAAACTGCTCAACCTGAAGTCGAGACTGCTTCAGAGGCACATACTGAAGAACCTGCACCAGTAGCTGATCCTGAAGGAACTACAACAGAATCAACTCAAGCTCCTCAAGCAACTGAAGAAGATCCAGTCGCGTTATACATGCAAGACCCCCCCGAACAGGTTGAGGGGGAGGAAAGCGAAGTGGAGATAGATTGAAGATTAAAGAACTGGTAGCTGTGGTCTAGGGGGAGTATTGTTGGGTTATATTGAGACCACAGTTACCAGATTAGAGACGTTTGATAGTATATTGTATAGCTTTATAGTTGAAGGACTTAATATGTAATTATAGCATAGTTTGGTTGCCTAAACCCTAATCTGCGCACTTAATATGACGGGCTCTGCGCACTTAAGCTAAGTGCGCAGGCCCAGTGAGCTTCCTATATAAAGCTTGTGTGTGTGCAGCTAGGGTTTAGGGTTTTTGGTCATCTTAGAACACAAAGAGAATTTTGCAAACTTGAGTGTATGCTTCCATGGTGCTTTGATGTTTTATCATTAATGGAAAGCTGAATTTCAGTATCTTGTGTGTCGGTTTTTATTAGTTTATCTAGTTTCTTGGATTGTGAAGATTAATCACTTAAAACACCTAACAAATAGGTGTTTCTAAGTGATAACAATCTTGTGCACTTGATAGATCTATTGGACTGACAACCCCACCCGGACACGTGTACCTCCTACATAGGTAGCGTGGGTGATTGTTATCGCAACATAAACGAGTGAACCATATGCGTATGGGATGGACCACAATATTCTAGTCACAAGGTTTGATTATGCACACGATTTACCGGGTAGTATTGTTTTCACATATGGACTAGACTTGCCATGACACTCGAATTGTACAAATTTTATTCAATATTCAAACCTATGTAACTCTCACCAACTTTTGTTGACCCAAGATATTTTCAAACTTAACATGTTTCAGGTTATAGCTTGCTTGAAGATTAGAGTAATGCTTGAAGATGTATAGCTAGTATTTTTTTTTATTTTGATGTACAAATTCTTAGAACAATTGTATGTAATTTATGTAATCAATTAATGAAATTTATTATTTACCATGAGCTACTGAACAATCGTCAATACGTGACATCCCGATGTTTTCGCCATCAGTTGGGGTGTTACAATAATTGGTCATGTCACACCCTCTCTCCTACTTTTTGTTTAAGAAAATATTATTATAATGTGGCAAGTACAAATAATGTGTTAATGTTGCATACGAGGGTAACATGTGTTAGTTGGTCATAAAGGGCTAACATGTGTTACCTAATCTGATAAAGTTAAGCATGTTGCCCCGATATACCCATGAGAAGATCTAACATTTGTTAGTATGAGTGGTGTGGTAACATATGTTAAACCTGTATCATTTGTCAACCTTTTTGTCGTTCTTACCACTCCTGTTTTCACTTCATAAGTTTACAAAAGAAATAAGTAAATAGCATACAAACTATTAACACACATTATTAAGACGTGTCATAATTGTTAACACATGTTATTTGGTAAAACGTTTTATTACAAAGTATCATTACAAACTATTGAACAAGAGATAAACCTACCCCAAGACATTCATATGAACTGCATGTAAAGGGTAACATATGTTAATGTTACATGAGAGGTTAACATGTGTTATTTGGTAACATTTATTAAACTTGTATTTAATGTCAGCCCATTTTTTTTGTCTTGCTTACCACTATAGTTTTTACTTCATAAGTTTACTGAGAACATTTGTTAGTATAAGTGGTGTGGTAACATATGTTAAACCTGTATCATTTGTCAACCTTTTGTCTTTCTTACCACTCTTGTTTTCACTTCATAAGTTTACAAAAGAAATAAGTAAACATAACATACAAACAATTAACACACATTATTAAGACGTGCCATAATAGGTTAACATATGTTATTTGGTAACACGTGTTATTACAAAATATCATTACAAACTATTGAACAAGAGATAAACCTACCCTAAGACATTCATATGAACTGCATGTAAAGGGTAACATGTGTTAATGTTACATGAGAGGTTAACATGTGTTATTTGATAACATTTATTAAACTTGTATTCAATGTCAGCCTTTTTTTTATCTTTCTTACAACTATAGTTTTACTTCATAAGTTTACTAAGAAATAAAATATACAAACTATTAACACACGTTATTACAAAGTATCATTACAAACTATTGAACCACACAATAACCTACCCATGACATTCAAATGAACTGCATGGAAGGTTAACATGTTTTAATGTTGCATAAGAGGTTAACATGTGTTATTTGGTAACATATGTTAAACTTGTGTTTATTTTGTCAGCCTTTTTTTTGTCTTGCTTACCCCTATAGTTTTCACTTTATAAGTTACTGAGAAATAAAGCACACAAACTATTAACACACGTTATTACAAAGTGTCATTACAAACTATTGACCACTTTAACAAAATAAATCTAGTAACTCTACAATCACACTGAATGAAAGTTGTGTTCCTGTGAATCATTGCTTGCTCAGATAGTGTGTCAAACACCCTACCCTTCTGCGGTTTCCCAGCTTTGTTACACCGAAAGTATTTGTGTGTGGCGATACCCTTCTATACCTTCGTCTGGCCCTTTTTGATTGAGAAACCGGTCTAGTCAGCATAATCTTTGTACATCACCATAGCTGCGTCAAAGTTATCAAACGATTGACCAAAAGTGGGTATGTATTTCTGGACAACGTTTGGAATCCCAAACCTGGTTCCGTTGGGAGTTTCAATCAAGTAATGCGCGGGGGGTGGGGGGTCTTCATTAACACATGCATATAATTTTGTTAACATGTGTTAGCAAAACCATCATATTGCATATTGACTTAAAAAAGTGATCTAACGCATGCTAATCTGAATCATCTAGTGGTATCAACTGTTATTCAAATCATCATCTGTGGTGCTAAACAAAAAACCCATAGATGAAATGTACAAAAAATGTGTTAACATATGTTACCAAAGCATCGTCTAGCAGATTGACTTAAGAACAATGATTTAACGCATGTTAGGTCAAAAAATCTAGTGGTATAAAATCTTACTCAAAAATCAACATCTGTGGTGCTGCCCCCCAGCAAAACATGTATGAGATGTTAACATGTGTTACCAAAACATGTTTTTTAAGGAGGTTTTATAAGGTTTAATAAGGTTTGTGGTGTGTGTTGTGCAAAAAATTATTTAACACATGTTAATCACCAAAATGTAGTAGTATCAACTATTACCCAAATCATCGTCTACATGCTGACGTGTAAAAACCTTGTTAACACTTGTTAATTCCAAAAACTAGTATTAAAACAAAAAATAGATGACCTGTTAACATGTGTTGCCAACCCATTTAGCTACATACTGACGTGTAAAAACTTTGTTAACACTTGTTAATTCCAAAAACTAGTATTAAAACTATACTAAACAGAACATTATAAAAGTAACACTACACAGTAATATAACACTATACAGTAACACTATCCATGGGGGAAAAAGGTAAACACATGTTAATTCAAAAAAACACAAGAAATATCATATGTGATACAAACATAACACTATACAGTAAAAAAAACACACCGTTATAAGAAATCATAATAAACATATATTAAAAACGTAAAAACACCACCCTTTTTTGGTAAAATGTGGCATCTGCACGCATAATAGAATTTACTGAATCATAAAACATAAAAGTTCAAAAAAAAAAAAAAAACATCCCCCACAACAAAACTCTATAATGTAGAAAAAAACTATGTTACAAGAACATAATCCTCGGATAAAAAATTGTGATCTTGGAGAAAAATGGTGAACATATACCATAACACAGAAAAAGAAGAGATGAAACTTAACTAAAAACACTACTCAAAATACGTAAAAAAATACAGAAAATTCTTTTTATCTTCTACTTCATCATGTGAAGAACTGTCAAATGCAACCGACGACGCCTCTCCATCTCTGAACGCTGCATATGTAGACATACGTGTGACAACTCAGTAACCACGTCATATGTATGAGAAATAGAGGAAAAAAAACTGTGAACGAGTTGTTTCATACACAAACCTGCCACAGTGACATCGGCTGCAAAGTTGTTGAGAATCAGATCGCGTGGAGGAGATGAAAATGAAGGAAACATGTTTGAAGGTGGATCTTGGATGTTAAAATCCATGGGGGAAAAAGAAAATGAGAAATAGATGAAGATGATATGATTTTATCTTTTAGGTTTACATAGGAAATGGTGTGGGGTTTGGGTTGGTAAAAACATAGGGGCACGTGAACAACTTTGCAGGGTACAACCTTCTTTTATACTTTGATGGAGATTTCCTAGGGTTTTTCAGAAGATTCTAGAGGTAAAATTACCCCACTACCCTTATCTTATTATTATGTTGGTATTGGATTGTGGTGATGTGGCTTCATTGTAGCCACAACTTGGGTTTCAAGCGTTTACCATATAACTTGGGTTTCTTGTATATACTCATACTATATATATATAGTAAGAAAGCCCGCATGTTACCGCGGGTGTTTTTAATTTTTTGCGCGCGTTTTGTGATAGAGTTTACGTATGTTTTTTTATAAATTAAGCTGGTTATATATGTATTATATGTAGAAGAGTCGTAATTGAGTCTTAGCAAAAGAATTTACACAAAAGTCTAGAATATAATAATTAGTAGACTACATTATGCAAATGTAAATCATTAGAAAATTACAAAAGTTGTGTAACATAATTCAGCTGGATTTATATTACCAATGAAACTTCAAGTTCGATCTGATAAATGTAATAAAATTGTGAAATCTAATAACAATTTTTTTTTCAAGAGTAGCTTATGAAGTGGTTGCACGCCTCGTTGAGAGCGTCTACATTGGCTCGCACAATGTGGCGGATTTCACTGAAACTTTTTCGAAAAATGCTAACCAGATTTACTTAAACATTGCTTTACTCGTTTTGGTTAGTTTATGATTTAAAGAGTCAGTAATACCATGAGTAATAATCTTATAATAATAAAAAGTAAGGCACCAACGTGAAATGAAGAGGATTGGGTTTGGCTTAACATGTTTCAACACGTGATACTATGGCCTAACTCATTGATATATGAGTTCAAATCCTAGACCACAACTCGCCCAACGCTATCACAGACACACAAATCTGTGTGTAAAAGACGTTTAATGTAGGTGTATAGGTTATCGTTGTTAGTTGAAAGAGATAAGATTTATCGGAGTCCTCGATGCTTTTATTGGTCGACAATAAGTGGAACAAGACACACTTTTCCAATATTTTGCATTTGCTCGTGGTGACTACCGATCCATATAGAGATAAATGATGTCCCCCTGCCTCTTCAAGCCACCGTCACTTAACCTTCATTTGTTTAGGATTGCTATTTCTAATATTATACAAGTATGTTCTACTTTGGTTACTTAAAAAGTTAAAAGTACTTGACCTATAGTACCATAATTCTATTACATGTTTCAAATTGGGGGTGTGATGGACTGGTGGTTCTTGGTAGTGGCTTTTAGTGTTTAAGTGGTGGTGAATGAATAAGACAACTAACAACAACCTATTTTATTTAAAAAAAATGTTTGTCTACTTCTTATGGTGGAAAAATAAGCTCTTCAAATACTACACTACCTCAAAGTCCCTTAAATAAATCAGTTGTCTTGGCTACCCCTTTTGATTATTAAGGATAGTATGATGAAACTTATTATTTGAATCCCAAATGTTTATCCAAACATTAAAAACTAATTATCCGAAAAATACTATAAAATTCAAGAATATTAAACTGATACCTCCAACAAGAACCTTGTCTTTCTGTAATAACCCAATCCAGCCCACATCTCATTAACCTCCTGAATACAAACTTTATAATAACCTAACCAGATAATAAAATATACATCACAAGACAAAAGTTGAAACTTTTTTACCTCCATAGAAGCTTGATGTAACACCCCAACCGATGGCGGAATCATCGAGGTGTCACGTAGTGACGATTGTTTAAAAGCACATGATACTAAAATGTAAATATTATTGAATAATCCAAAATTTGTCTTACATGGAAATGGAAAATACATTGTCTAAATGAAATGTAAATATTGAAATAACTGAATCAAAGTAAAGCACTAAATGTTCCTTGCTAAAGCACTAGATCAAACTGCACCTGAAACAT
The DNA here is from genome assembly GCA_030844895.1 of Ambrosia x helenae. Lineage (NCBI taxonomy): Eukaryota > Viridiplantae > Streptophyta > Magnoliopsida > Asterales > Asteraceae > Ambrosia > Ambrosia x helenae. The sequence goes on from CM061229.1 coordinate 2,833,691, forward strand.
GTACAAAAATAGGTTTGGTCAACATAAGAAATGTTGGTGAGCATTCCTAGTTTTGATATGTATATTAGGTTGAAAGATATACAATTCAAGTGCATGCTACAGTGCAAATATGTAAACTATGTATCATACAAATGAGCGAAATCAACCCTGTGACTGTATAATGTACTGTATGAACGGTGGTGTACTCATCCAATAAATGGGTGATAACTTAACAATGGCCATGGATTCTCCGATGAAAAAGGGGGAGAATCAATCTAGGCGGATTGTCAATCCAAATAGCGCTATCCAATGTTAAGGTCGGCTTGTACCATGTTAATGATTTCACTAAGTACAAATGTAATCCACAGGTATTGTCTAAGCATAAAGCACGTTGTAAGCAATGCACATAGTACTAGAATTGTATTGTAAAAATGTAAACTTGTATTTGAAATTGTAATAGTGTACATGTAACACCCCAAAAATGTATAAAAGCAAAAAAGGGGTAGGAATACTCACTGTTTACGTAATAGCTTGTAATTGAACTTGGACAACGAAATATGAGTTGGAATTATCCCAAGAATCAACCTAAAGAATTTGATAACGTGTAAGGGAAATAACTCTAGGATACATGTATTTCTAGGGCTTCGAATTGGGGATAAACGTTTATTTGTTTATTAAACAAATTGTTTATTAATTAAGAGAAATTTAATAAATAAATAAATAAAAGTCTCTTGGTAAAATTTTAAGTTGAATATAGTCACAACATAAGGTTCTTAAGTATGAAAATAATTTTTATAAAATTATTTTCTTGAAAATAGAATATATAATCTAATTAAAATACGACTTTAATATCTAAAAATATTAAAATCAAAGAATTTCTGAATTAAAAATTGTATTTCAGTTCTAGATAGTTAGAAATAATTTATATAAAATTTTGGTGCAAAAATATTGAAAAAATGAATTTATTATGAATTATTTATGATTAAAAATAACAAAAATTAATTAAAAATATAAAATGTACAGTTTTTTAGAAATAAAAATCATTTCTGAAATGTTTATTGTTATACAAGTTTAGGATAATTTTTATGGAATTTTGTAAAATCGTTTAGATATTTTTATTGAATTTTACAATTATAAATGAATAAACTTGTAATATTTATAATATATATTAAATAAATTATTTTTGAAAAACAAAAAGTTGGACAGCAAAGTTTATCATTGGAATAACATAAGATAAATTTTGTAGAATTTATAAAATAGTTTTAGTATTTTAAAACGATTTAAAAAAAAGAGAGAATATATGTATAAAGGATAACTAAAAAGGATTGTTGCTTATGGTGAGACTCGAACCTGGGCCATAGGCCGGTTCAAGTTTTTAACCACAACAGGAAGAACCAACTGATCTGGGCAACAGATCTGTATAGGTTTTGGTTTTTAAAATATTTATAAGTTACGCGATTTGGTCATCTTCCCCAATTTAAATGATAAGAACCCTACATTATTCAATACACCAATCCAACAAACAATAACCTGATTAATCATAGGGTTATTGTTTGTTGATGGCCGATGAACAAAACCCATCAAAAAGATTGAACTTACAAGAACGATTTCGTGATAATTGTCGAGTCAACAAAAAAGTCAAACTTCAAACGATTACTCTTGTACAGATGATTTTAACAGAAATTGATAGTGAGGGTTTGTGTTTCGGCGAGTTGTGAAGGTCCAGCAAGGTTTAATTTATAGTGTAATGGCTTGGTGTTCGATTTGGCAAGTTTTGACCATGTTTAAATGATTACGCGTGAACCATGCTCGAAATCGAGCTGAAACCTTGGTCTTAGGGCTGATTGAACGCGTCAATTAATTTGTCAACTAAGTGTTGTTAGTCATTGTTGGGTCTGCTGACCTGGAGAAGAACAGATGATTAGAAAGCCAAAACATGCTATCTATTTGATCCTTGAATAAACAGTCTTTACAACTTGCTTCTCCCAAAAGACTGCTGACCCTAACTACTGTTCTATCCAAACAACTGCTCAACAACTGCTGATATAAAGAACTGCTGAGGAAACAACTGATGAAGAACAACTGCTGACCAAAGGTCTGATGAAGAGCAACTGCTGATACAAGTACTGAAAACCAAAGCACTGCTGGAACCAACAGCACTTAGGCTCCAGCAGTGGATACAAGACCATCAGAGTTTATCTTCAACAGCTGTTTAATACCAGTGCTTTCAATGTAACAGTAGTTTGTATAGCAGATGTTTAAGTTTGTTATTCTGTTAGAGGTCACTGTCTTAGGTGACGTCAGCCTAGGTCATCAGTGGTTTGAGTCTGTCTATAAATAGAACAGTGCTTGTACTGTTCTATTGCATCACACACAAAACATTCTCTCTGACAAACACTGTGTGATCAGGCTGAGGGGGAGTAACTTGTACGATTGTAATCTTTGAATTAATGAAAGCATTCGATCTAAAAACATTTACTCTCTTGTTTTGATTTACAGTTTATTATTCCGCTGCACTTTCATTCTATTTTCATTTCATTATTACCATCATTTAGTTAAACAATCAAAACAAACAAACTCAGATCCTAACAATTGGTATCAGAGCTTGGTCAATTAAATTCGATCTAACAAATCAATTTAATAATCAGCTCACAATTATTGATATCGTTTGTCAGTTAGATTGAAAACAGAGTAATAGTTTAATTTCGCTTCAACCGTTGTTAAACAGACTTTGTTTTTTGAAAAATCAGAGAATGGCTTCTATCAATCACGATCCACATAACACTGGCACGAACAACAAGCCACCGATGCTTGTCAGATCTGAATACAATATCTGGCAACGTCGGATGAGCCATGTTCTAGCTCAACAAAACACTGGGTGTTGGAAGTCGGTTATCTTCGGACCACATGTTCCGACTGTGCCGAGTACTGAAGATCCCAAAGTGTTTGAGCCAAAGAAACTTGAAAACTACTCCGACCAGGATTTTCAGAAAATTGAGTTAGATGCTAAGGCCTTCAGTATTGTGGCCATGGCTCTACCCAATGATATATATGCTGGGTTGTTACACTGTAACAGTGCAAAGGAGTTGTGGGATGCACTGAAAGAGCAGTTTGGTGGGACTGAGGAGGTTATTGAAAACAACCGTGAAATACTTAACCAACAATATGAAACATTCAGTCATGTCAAAGGAGAGTCATTAACTCAACAGTTTGAGAGATTTAATTGCTTAATTAGTGAACTAAAATTGGTTGGTCTTACTTACCCTCATTCAACTTTGAACCATAGGTTTTTAAGATCATTACCAGACAAATGGGACACTATTGCTATTGTAATGAGAAACTCAATAGGATTTAAAGACCTATCACTGACCCAGCTTCATGGTAAGCTCTTGACCTATGAAAGAGAGCTTAACCAGAAAAAGAAGCTCCAGGACTCTGGAAAAGTGTCTGATGACTATGTGTTTGGGAATACAACACTTTTGGGTCATGATGAGGTGCCTGGAAACACAAAGGATCAGAGTTATGATCATTTTATTGACATAACTTCAGGTTTTAACTCAGGTTTTAACTCTGATTCTTATTCACCAAACTATGCTTTCACAGCAAGTGGTGGTGATATACAGGCATCTGACAATATATCCTTTGAGTATGATGACCTGAAATACTTTGACCCTGATGATTTGGAAGAAATGGACATTATGCACCAATTGGCCCTTCTCAGTGTAAGAACTAATAATTTTTACAAGAAAACTGGGAGAAGGTTTCCAGGGTTGACTGGCAGATCTAAGGTTGGGTTGGATAAATCAAAGATCAAGTGTTATAAATGTCATAGGTTTGGTCATTTTGCTAGGGAATGTAGGGGTCAACATGGTACACCTATGATAACCTATCCAAATCAAAGACCACAGACCAACACTTATCAGAATTCCTATAATACCCCTGGACCAAATGTGCAAAACACTGCTCATTTTGCACAGTCCTCAAACACTGTTCCTGTCCAGTATGTCCAAACCACTGTTCCTCAGATTCATTATGTGCAAACACCTGTTGCTCAAACACCTGTTGCTCAAACACCTGTGCAAACGACTGTTGCTCCATCCTCTGCTCCTGCAGAGACCAGTCAACAGAGCTTCTTTACACAAGGCTTTGTTGATTGGAGCAGTCTACCTGATGAGCTAACAGATGAGAATTTTGCACTAGTTGCCAAAGCTGAAAATGAACCAGAAAATTTTTGTTTCATGGCTATGGTAGATGAGATTGAATCTGAGGAAGTGGCAACTGAATCTGATGTTGTGACTGATGATATTGTTAGTGAAGCTGTTGCAGGTGAAAAACCTGAAGAAGAGGCTGTGAATCTCTCAGATCCCTGGGGTGCATCTGATGACTGTGAGTGCAAGTGTGATTGTGCTTTGATGGCTGCTGCTAAGGTATCTCCTCAAATTCTTAAAGAGTTGTGTTCTGACAAATGTGTAATAGCATTTGCTAACATCAAAGAGGTGAATGAAAACCTTAGAAAGAAAATTTTGGATGATGAAGTTAAATTTGAAAAACTCACAAAAGATTTGAAAACAAGTTTAACTGCAAAAGAGTCTGAAATTAGCAGTTTAAAACATGAAGCAACTATAACCAAAGACCAGCTCCAAACTATGATAACAAAATATCAAAGTTGTAAAAGTGAGCTTGAGTCCACCCAAGTTGAATGTAAAAAATGGGTGGAATCATGTAGAGGTTTTGAGATGCTACTCAACAAACAAACCAAAAGTCATGTGAAGTTTGGCTTTGGTTTTGCAACCACTGCTCCAGCTTTTGAAAACACTGACACAAAGAGTCAAAAGTCTGTTGAGATAGTACCAACAAACCTGCAGGGTCAAGAGATTAAAATCACTGAACCAAATGGTAAGAAAATTGTTCTTGAAAAACCAGAAGGTTCCTCATCTTTTGCTGAACTTGAAAAGTATGAATTTAAACCTACTTGGTCTGATGAGTGTGATACTCTTGAGAATTATAAACCTGTAGATTTTAAAACTCCTGAGGGAAAGACAGCTCCTCAGGCAAGGGTCATTCCCTTGGCAAAAGTCATTCCCCTGAAAGATTCTCCAGCAGATGCTCAAACATCTGCTGAAAAGAAGACTGAAAAGGGGAAGAAGAAAGAAAAGACTGTTAACTTGTTTTGTGATTTCTGTGAAAAGAAGAACCATGTCACCAAAAACTGTTTTCTTCTAAAAGCATATGATATCAACAAAGGAACAAGTGAATGTGATTCCAAAGCCACATGCTCAATATGTGGGAAAAAGAATCACAAGACCAAAGAGTGCTTGTATCTCAAAATTTTTGATGTAAAAATACAAGAATACAAAGCTAAAACTCTTGCAAACCCTGTGGTTAGTACTACAAAAGGAAAGCCCAAACAGACATTCACCCCTGTCCAAACATCTGTTACAAAAAGGCTTGAAACATCTGCTTCTAGAGATGTCCAAGTAACAGATGCTCCACCCACAAGCAAATACCCAAGAGGTTATGGTCAACCTCCATGTCACAGTCTGCCACATGTTTATGAGGAGCCAAAAAGACCCTCTAAACCAAGAGTGAACAGAAATCCATATGGGTATTATCATCTGTCAGGAAGTGATCAAACAACTGCTGCCCCAAGTGTTGACATCCAAGCACTGGCAAATGGTCAGCAACAGTTGTTGACCTTAATTCAGAAATTGGTCCAAACCACTGATCACCTTCCAAAGCTTGAGTCTGAAAGGTCTGAGGACCCATCCAAAGCCAATTTGGCTTTGGACACTCACCAAAACTAATCATTTACTGATGTGCAGGGAGCTTCTGCTTGTTTAGATAGTCTTTGGTATGTAGATAGTGGAGGTTCCAGGCACATGACAGGATGTAGAGCCCTACTTCTGGACTTCTTGGCTCATGGAGGGGGTGATATATCCTTTGGTAATGATTCTAAAGGTAAGGTGTTGGGTTCAGGGACTGTACAGGCTGGAAAACTCAAGTTTGAAAATGTCAATCTTATTGATAATCTCAAGTTTAATCTTCTGAGTGTTTCACAAATGAGTGACAAAGGTTATGGCTCATTTTTCACAAAGAAAACTTGTAAGATTATTGGGCCAGAAGTGGTGAAAAAGATTGATACCATTATTGCTGAGAGCAAAGCACAGCTTGTTGCTCATAGAAGTGGCAATGTGTATGTTGTTGATATGTTAAAGGACAATCCTATGGCAAATGTCTGTCTGTTTTCTGCTGCCTCCACTAAGGAGACAGAATTGTGGCATAGGAGATTGGGTCACACTAACCTTAATACTATCAACACACTCTCAAAACAAAGCCTTGTCAGAGGTTTACCATCAAAAGAATTTAAATGTGATGAGCATTGTGTTTCTTGCTTAAAAGGGAAACAACATAAAAGCTCTTACAAATCCATTGATGAGTCCAAAACTAGTCAGTGCTTACAACTGTTGCACATGGACTTGTTTGGCCCTGTTAAAATCATGAGTCTAAGAAGAAAGAGATTTTGTCTTGTCATAGTTGATGATTTTTCTAGGTTTACATGGACTTACTTTTTACACTCTAAGGATGAGACTGCAGGTATATTGAAGGACTTTGTCACCAAGGTTGAAAAGCAATATGACTTGCCAGTAAAAGTCTTCAGGAGTGACAATGGAACAGAGTTTAAAAATAAGGAGTTGGATGACTTCTGTGTGTCAAAAGGGATTGTGAGGCAGTTCAGCATCCCAAGAACACCAGAACAAAATGGGGTAGTTGAGAGGAAAAATAGAACTCTTATAGAAGCTGCAAGAACCATGCTAGCAGATTCTGGTTTGCCACTGTCCTTTTGGGCAGAAGCTGTAAACACTGCTTGCTATGTTCAAAACAGAGTTTTGATTAACCCCAGACATCAAAAAACTGCTTATGAAATTTTGTTCAAAATCAAACCATTAATCTCATTTTTCAAAATCTTTGGCTGCCCATGTTTCATTTTAAATCTCAAAGATTCCATTTCAAAATTTGCAGCCAAAGTAGACTGTGGTTATTTTCTGGGATATTCTTCTACTGCTAAGGCCTACAAAGTGTTTAACACAAGGACTAAGACAATAGAAGAAACTTTGAATGTTAAGTTCAATGAACTTTCATCTCTAAAAATCCCTGCAAACCCTGCTGAATTATTTGATTTAGATAAATTCAAATTTGAAGATATCACTGTTAAAACTAACAATGCAGGTATTCCACAGTCTCCACAGCAAGATTATAGAACAGATGTTGTGATCCCCAGTCACTACAAAGTCTATTCTGCATCAGAGGAAGCAGCTGTTCAAAACAATTGTCAAAACTCTGCCACAGCTGTGTCAACCACTGTTGGCCAGTCCTATCCTCAAACCTCTGCCTCACCCCTCACAACCACTGACCTATCATCTGTTGACAAAAGTCAATCATCTGTTGACAAAAGTCAGTCAAGTTTCACACCACTTGGACCCATTCCTCCATTACCATTTCAAACATCTGATGGCACTACAGAAGTACCAACAGATGTTACACCAACAGAGTCACCAAACCTCTGTCCATCACCTCAAAATGCCATTGTTCCATATCAAGGAGATCTTATTTACTTAAGAGCTCATCCACCAGACCAGATCATTGGCAACATCAGAGAGGGTGTGCTCACAAGAAGCCAATCCTCAAATATCTGTCTTTTTGCAGGTTTCCTATCCCTCACACAACCTGTCAAGTACCAAGAGGCACTGAAAGACAACAGTTGGGTAGAAGCCATGCAAGAAGAACTCCTTCAATTCAAAAGACAACAAGTATGGGAGCTTGTACCACTTCCTAAGGATGTTTGTCCTATAGGAACAAAGTGGGTCTTCAAAAACAAGACTGATGAAAGGGGTATTGTTGTCAAGAATAAAGCCAGGCTTGTGGTTCAAGGCTTCAGACAAGAAGAAGGAATAGATTATGATGAGACCTTTGCTCCTGTAGCTAGACTAGAGGCCATCAGACTCTTTTTAGCCTTTGCTGTCAACCACAATATAAAGGTGTATCAGATGGACATCAAATGTGCTTTCCTTTATGGCAAAATTCAGGAGGAGGTCTATGTATGTCAGCCACCTGGTTTTGAAGACACATTCCATCCTGACTATGTCTACAAGCTCAACAAAGCTTTGTATGGACTCAAACAAGCACCAAGGGCCTGGTATGAAACTCTTTCCACATTTCTCTTATCCATTGGCTTCACAAGAGGTAAAATTGACAAAACTTTATTTCTTAAATGGAAAGGGAAACACTTAATGATTGTTCAAATATATGTGGATGACATCATTTTTGGATCCACATGTAACCAAATGTGTGAAGAGTTCAGAAAACTCATGACAGCAGAGTTTGAGATGAGTGCCATGGGTGAGCTTCAGTGTTTCCTTGGTCTTCAAGTGAAACAACTGCAAAATGGCACATTCATTCACCAAAACAAATATGTAAAGAACTTATTAACCAGATTTGAGATGAATGATTGTAAGCCATGTAGCACACCCATGAGTACAGTCAAGCTGCTCACTATTGATGACAAGGATGAACTGGTTGATCAAACACATTATAGATGTATGATTGGGTCTTTATTGTATCTAACTGCATCTAGGCCAGACATTATGTTTGCTACCTGTGTCTGTGCCAGATCCCAGGCTTCACCCAGAAAGTCAAACCTTATTGCTGTGAAAAGGATATTCAGATACCTCAAAGGTGCTCCCACACTTGGTATCTGGTATCCTGCTAATGGAAACATTGAGCTTTCAGGTTATTCAGATAGTGACTTTGCTGGCTGTCACACCACAAGAAAATCCACTTCAGGAGGGTGCCAATTTCTAGGGAATGCCTTAGTTTCATGGCAAAGCAAAAAGCAGGCAGCTGTTTCAACTTCAACAGCTGAAGCTGAATACATTGCTGCTGCAAGCTGTACAGCCCAACTCATGTGGCTTCAAAATCAACTACTGGATTTTGGGATAACTGCACTTAGGACTCCACTCATGTTGGACAGCCAAGCTGCTGAAAATATCATCAAGAATCCAGTCTCTCATTCCACCACCAAGCACATTGACATAAGACATCATTTTGTCAGAGACAGCTATGAAAAAGGTTTGATTTCTTTACACCATGTTCCAACAGAGGATCAGTTGGCAGATGTGTTAACAAAAGCTTTAGACACATCTACCTTTACAAATATGATTTCCAGAATTGGTATGTTAAACATGGATTAAACGAATAAATTTTTTAAAATCATAATAAAATGGTTCAGAAATTCAATTTTTTTATATAGCTGTTTGGTTGAAAAATCTGTTTATAACATCTGATCAGATAAAAACAACCACTGTTTCATTCATATCCACTGTTAGTTGAAAAATCTGTTTCAGAACATCTGTTCAGATAAAACAACTGTCCGACTATATATACAATATTAAAAAAAAAAAAAAAACCCAACAGTTGGATCCATCAGCTGTTTGTATCAGTTGTTTACCAAAAACAGTTGTTCTCCACCAGATGTTACATCCATCAGATGATTGCCACGTCTGCTGATATAAGCAGAGTTTTGGCCACATCAGCGGTTTCATTGAGCCTATAAAAACCCTGTTTTACCACAACAGATGTTACACTGTCTCATTGTATTCAAAATACTGTAAACCGCCTTCTTCACTCTCAAACCCTTCATCAATCTTCAATCATTCTCACCTTCGAAATCCATTACAATGGATCTTCAAGCCAAAGCTACACACAATTGTCTCCCCTATCTGATTAAAACAGATGACAACACTCCATTTCATTCCACCATCGACATTTTCCTTAACTCCAAATACTTACCCATTCTAACCGCCAACGCCCCCATTTATCTTGATACACTCCAAGAATTTTGGTTGAATGTTGAGTTTCTACTACAAGACAAAAAGCCTACCTCCATTATTTCCAAAATTGGAGAAACCAGTATCGTCATTACCCCTGAAATCATATCCACAACCTTCACACTGAATGACCTGGCAGGTAAGGATTCCTTTACTAAAACAGAGCTTCACACTGAGTTCCAAGAAAGAGGGTATGATGGTCAGATGACTGGATCAACTCTTTTCAAAAAGTTTTTCCCTCCAGTCATGAAATTTTTCTTCCATACTCTTCTTCTTTGTGTCTCTGCTAAGTCCACATCCTTTAATGAAATTCCTTTGAGGATGCAATATCTGGGTTATGCTATGTTGTCAAACTCTGACTTCAATCTTTCCCAGGGATTGTTCATGGACTTGGTATCAAATGTGAAAGCAGTCAAGTCTGGGTCAAACAATGCTTTTCTTATTTACCCAAGAATTCTTAGTGTAATCTTACAAAAGGTCCTACCAGAAAAAGTTTTCAAAAAGGGTGCTGCTATGCAAATGAAAAGCTTAACTGATGAAACTTTCACAAGAATGCTGGGTGGAAGCACCCAAGAAAAAGTGTCTAAAGTGTCAAAAGTTTCAAAAACACAAACAAAGAGGACAAAGGCAACAACTGCTGTCAAAACCTCTGTTGTTGAGCCCACTGCTCCTGGTGATCATGGCACTACATCCAGTGCTGTGAAACCCACACTAGCCACTTCCAAAAAGAAACATCCATCCACAAAAACCACCACTCAACCACAAATGAGGCTTCTGGATGTTGAGGTACCAGAAGAAACCTCTGTTGCACAACAAAAGCAACCTGAAACCACTGTTGTTACTTCCTCACAACAGTTGGACATACCTCCACCTGACCAAACTCCTCATGAATCCTCTCAAAAGGATCATGTTGTAAGCCAAGGGGACACACATCATGATGCATTTGAGTCACTTGACCATATGTTCACAAGCCCCTCTCCCAGGGCTAATTCTCTTCTTACTCCACCACTCTCACCATCACATGTCCCACAAACAATGCAACCTCTGTTTGAAGCAATTGAAAAATCTCAGGAAGATCCCAGTTCCTCTCTTCCACCTGTCACTGAGAGTATACTCCAACAAGTGACTGGCCCTGAGAATATTCAATCTGCTATCCCACAAACAGAAGAGGAGGTTACACCACTTGGTTTCAATGAAACTCTAGGTGAGTTTTCAAGTGGAGCAGCCACTACTGATGTAGAGACCACTGTCTCACATCAGGACAGTGATTACATAGCTAAGACTCCCTTGAAGGCAACAACTGTTGAAGCCACTATAGTGTCTCCAAAAACAGTTGGAAGTCCCCAGTACCAAGACAAAGGGGCATCTGATTCACCTATTAGGCCTGAATCAGGTAGAACTACCACTGGTAGGGACTCAGATGATCCTATTAATTTAGGAGATGGGTCAAAATACCAAGAATTGACGGACAGAGTTTCTGTTATTGAAACCTCTGTTGCTGACATCAAATCTGATGTCAAGCTTCTACTGAGCTCAATTGCAGATCTCTCCAAGAGTCAACCATCCACAGCTGATATAGCCAATAAGTTATGGAAATCAGTTTCCCCCATCATCATAGCTCACAGAAAATTGGCTGATCAGACACATGAAACCTACATGGCTGAGATCAGGAATATGGTAGATGCAAGGTACAAAGATACCCATGCTGATATCAAAGCCATCAAGGATCACCTGCTGAAGACTACTGGCTCTGCCCCTACCACCATCCTCAGGGATGAAAATGATGATGCTTTCACGGCTGATGATGCCAAAAAGGGGGAGAGTGGCAGAGATAGGCTACCAAAATTAGATCCTTTTGGTTGTCCTCCTTCTCAAAAAGGTCAAGCCAAGTCTGCCAAGAAACCAGAGTCTACCAAATCAGCTTCACAACAACAAGCTCCACAACAACAACAACAAGCAACACCAACAGCACCACCACAACAAACCACTGAGAAGAATAAAGCAGTAGATGACTCTGCAAACTTAGAAGCTGAAAAGGCTGCTCAAGAGAAACAGAAAAGAGCTGACACTTTGGAAGTAAAAGCAGAGTCATTAGTTGAACTCAAAAAGAAACAACAAAGGGAAACTGAAGATGTGGGATCCTCTAAAAGGATGAAAAGACCTGCCAAGCATGTTAGAAAACCACCATCTAAGTTGAAAACCTCTGTTGATAAAACCACTGCTACTGAAACCACTGCCACCCAAAACACTGAAACTACCCAAAACACTGAAACCACTATACCCAAACCAACACACACACCTGAACAAACAACCACCAAACCAACATCACCAGCCAAAACCCCAACATCTGCTGGTTCTTCTAAAAGGCCAACAGATGTTAATCCAACCACTGCTACCAAATCACCTTCACCAAAAATCATGTACACAAGGAAGAGAAAATCAACCTTTGTTGTGCATGATGAAAACATACACACATCACCAACCACCATTTCAACTGCCCAATCCACTCCTCCCATCACAGCCATTCCACTCACATCATTCTCACCACATACATCCAAATTCAAAACCCATAGACCACCACCAACCATTACACCATTGGTTGTTCAGTATCCCCTTGAACTTGATCTACTCAAGGGGGAATTACAATCCTTCTACAATACTGAACAACCATCTGAAAGATCCTTCCCATCTCTCCCAAACTTCCCTGTTCCCCTCAATATTGATACTTATCTGAAATACAAGGGTGAACAGGTGGATGCCATCATCAGGGAGAAATGCAAAGGGAAGGATGACAGGACTGCTCAGGGCATCCATTCAGCAGAGCTTAGCAAACTCAGAAGGATTGAAGACTTTGCTAAGACCCTGAGCAATTCCATGTCCTCCATGCCACTCAGTGTAGATTTGGAAAAGGAGATAAGGGAATCCCTTCTTGAACAGATAATGGCAACCAAGCCTTACAAAGCTAACAAAAAGCAGTTCAATGGTTGGACTACTCATGCTTTGAGAGAAGAACTGATCAGAATTGAAGAAATGGCCAAAGACCCCAAAGCTAAAGTCTCCACTCCTAATTTTGGCAAAGGCAGAGACCCAGTCAGAGCCTTGAAATTTAAAAGGATGAGGCAGGAGATTGTAGCTGCCAACTATGGGGAGATGAGGTTTGTTTCCAGATGGTCAGAGTTAAGGTTGGTTGAAACCTACAAAAGTCTGGAAGAAAATAGAAAGAAGGATCCCAGCCTTCCAAGAAAACCAATTTACACTGATGAGCCAATAATGAAGAGACCCCAACAGACTTTTAATCTGAACAGCTTACTTGAAACCTCTGATCTCACAGCTGCTGCAAGTAGACAGTTCAAAAAGCAGAAGGAGATGTCAGAGGAAGATCAAAGAAAGTTTGCTGATACATTTATCAAGGAAGGGCTCTTCAATCAAATACATTATTTCTCTGATCCTACAACAGAGAAACTCAGAGAACTCATTGGAAGACCTCCTTCACCCAACTCATCAAGAATAAAGGTTCATCTCAGCAAATCCACTGACTCAAAAATTCTAAAGTGGAAGGTCAACAAAGACAACCACGAATTGACATTGCTCAGGTCAGATGGAAAGGTTCAGAAGATCAGCATGGATGATGCTTACAGCCTATGTGCAGAAGATCACCAAGCATTGCTAAATCTGGATCTAGAAAGAGATGAAGAAGACTTATTTGCTCTGAACTTTGAACTACAATTCAAAGGTCAAATCAGAGAAAGTCTGATGAGGAATAAAGATCAATAAATAAAGCTGAGTTTTGGCATCATCTGTTCTAGGGGGAGATTGTTGGGTCTGCTGACCTGGAGAAGAACAGATGATTAGAAAGCCAAAACATGCTATCTATTTGATCCTTGAATAAACAGTCTTTACAACTTGCTTCTCCCAAAAGACTGCTGACCCTAACTACTGTTCTATCCAAACAACTGCTCAACAACTGCTGATATAAAGAACTGCTGAGGAAACAACTGATGAAGAACAACTGCTGACCAAAGGTCTGATGAAGAGCAACTGCTGATACAAGTACTGAAGACCAAAGCACTGCTGGAACCAACAGCACTTAGGCTCCAGCAGTGGATACAAGACCATCAGAGTTTATCTTCAACAGCTGTTTAATATCAGTGCTTTCAATGTAACAGTAGTTTGTATAGCAGATGTTTAAGTTTGTTATTCTGTTAGAGGTCACTGTCTTAGGTGACGTCAGCCTAGGTCATCAGTGGTTTGAGTCTGTCTATAAATAGAACAGTGCTTGTACTGTTCTATTGCATCACACACAAAACATTCTCTCTGACAAACACTGTGTGATCAGGCTGAGGGGGAGTAACTTGTACGATTGTAATCTTTGAATTAATGAAAGCATTCGATCTAAAAACATTTACTCTCTTGTTTTGATTTACAGTTTATTATTCCGCTGCACTTTCATTCTATTTTCATTTCATTATTACCATCATTTAGTTAAACAATCAAAACAAACAAACTCAGATCCTAACAGTCATTAAAGTTTCCAACGATAATATCTTAATCAATTGGTCAAAGGTTAAGTTGAAAAAAATGTGTAATGTGGGTGATAGCTGCTGTACGCGTACAGGGGAAAGGGACAGACAGGGGTTTAAAAGGTGTTAAATATTATTGGGGTTGGGTTTAAATCACAAAAGAGGTGTAGCTCAGGTGGTTTCAGCATGTGTTGTGTTTGGATTGAACCGGCCGTCTACCCGGGTTCGAATCTGGGCGACAGCAAAAAAAAATTTTGTTTAAAACATAAGGGGGGAGGGCTAATGGGCCAGACTGATGGGCTCAAGGTTGGGTTTGGGCTTGAAGCCTACAAAAGGGATTTGGGTTTGGGCTATGGTTTGGTTATGGGTTTAAGAGGGGTTGGACTAGACTAAGCTTATCATTATTTTTATTATTATTATTTTCATTATTATTATTATTATTATAAAATATATATATATATATATAATGAAAAAGTGACGGATGTCACACTTGAGCTAAGTGATGAGCAATGGGCCATTTCTCCATCCACTTATTAAATAATCTTTAACGGAATGAGCCCTTGACCTTTACTTTACTAATTCAAAATTTAAAGTTAAATAAGATAAACTAAGCATAATGAATAAACTTTTAATTATAGTAGAGCCAAATTCTACATGATTATCAAACGGTGTTGCTCGTTACACACTCCCTCTCAACACCGAACAATGTGCAACCACAAGATCACCATCATACCGTTAACAATGTACCAAAATGCTTACCCTTATTACAAGCCAGATTGTATATATATTTGGCATGAATGTATAACACACACCACTTTACTTAATTTCCATCTTTGTATTCTTTGAATCCTTCTATAACACACACACACAAAGACCTACCCAACTCAAATGTTGAAGAACAATAAATGCACTGTAGATTGCACTTGAATTGTATAACATTTTTCCAACTTACTATATGTATAAAACTAGGAATGCTCACCAACATTTCATATGTTGACAAAACTTATTTTGTACATGTTTCAGGTGCAGTTTGATCTTAGTTCCATAGCATTGGATTTTTAGTGCTTGCTTTTAATAATTTATTTCAAATTTCATATTTTGTTCAGACTTATGTATTTTTCCCATTTCATCCATGTAAGACAATTTAAATTATTCAATAATATATTTACATTTTAGTACCATGTGCTTTTGAACAATCGTCACTACGTGACACCTCGATGATTCCGCCATCGGTTGGGATGTTACACATTCTTCTTCAATTTCAGTATTGGTATTTTTGGTATTGATACTGTTTCGGTACCGGTACTGTACCGTACCAATTTTATCCCTAATAAAAGCCCGCTACAACAAGCAACCCAAAAGATTAACCTTGAATACTCAACATACTCAAGGTGCTTCCTCACATACTCTGCTTGCTACCAGAATAGAAAAAAAACATTCAAAGTTAGATTTCGACTACATGCCTTCAAAACAAAGTAAAGATATAAGATATTTAACAAACATACCTGTTGACAAGCACAACAGCGGGAACCACAAAAACAGAAGTAGACGCAGACGACTTCCTCAAAAGATAAGCATAGTGGCGTAAAAACATAATCGCAATCAATGTCTTTCCTATTTCCATCGGGAGAAACACTTCATTGCTTAAGCTAACGCCTCTATCTGTTAACGGAGAAACATTCACAATAACATTAATCAAACATGACTCAAATTAATCAAACACAAAGGTTGATCAGAAAACAAAATGAACACGTATTAAACACTCGAATAAATTAATTTAAAAACGGAAAGACATACCCTCTTGAGTTTGAGCCTGCCAATCTACAACTGTTTGTAATGGCAAGACTGATATTTTCCTTTGATTGTAAGAATATTCAAAAGTCGAAAACTTTTTCGACGTAAATGCTCTGGTTGCTAATGTAACAGACAAAATATTGAGGTTATTGAAGAACATTGAGGTTATTGAAGAACAAAATGGAAATGTCACACAAATGTAACCAAGTTTGCTTGGTGTTCTAATTAAGTCACTCATATTTTTTTTTGTCTCTCTAAAGTCACTCAAGTTTCATTTATTGTTCTAATACTATGTAATTACTAGGTCATCAGGTCACCTTCTTTTTTTTCTTTTTTTTTCTTTCATTTTAATGCTTATATGGATATTATTTTTATTAGGTGGGTTTTATAAAATGAAGATTTCAAAAAAAAATTATATATTATTTTAAATTTTACACATTTAAAAAATTTATTAAAAAATATTAAAACCTGACACATCACCACTTTAACCTGGAAACCTGATAATTACATAGTATTGAAACAATAAATGAAACTTGAGTGACTTTAAAGAGACAAAAAAAAGTTTGAGTGACTTAATTGGAACAGTTAGCAAACTTAGTTACATTTCTACAAAGTTACCCCTAATGTTTAATCTTATTGATAACATATATTAGAATTATTTTACCTGATGCTTGAGTGCTTCGACCTAAACGTAAATGTGAGAGAACCATCTGTTACGATTTAAAAATTATTTGAGAGATTTATAAATTATTTGGGAGAAAGAGATGCACATGATACCTTTATATAGTTGTGTAATGGGGTATCGAATTTGAAATTTGAATTTGAATTTGGAGCTCAAATATAAAAACAACAGTTATACAAAAGTCTGTTGTGTCAAGTGACAATATTTAACTAATTTATTAACAACCACTGTCAGGCAAGTGGCATTATTATCACTGTTCAGGCAAATGAGATTTTTTTATTATTTAATGTGACGTCAGTTTTTGCATCATACGCGCATTGGTGGCCAGTCTCTCCGACTGACACATCAGCTTTCTGACGTCACTCACGCTTCTCATATTATGAAAAGTATAGATAGATAACTCTAAATAATTTATTAATTTGTAAGATTATTTAGTTTTCATCCTTCGTATTTAATTAAGATTTGATTTAAAAAAAAAAAAAGACAATGAGTTGTCGAACCCTCTACGTACCTATTTGTTACGCGGTTCCAACTCCCAATTTTAGTCAAACAAGTTATTTATGTTATTCTCAAAGATTCTTTTTTTAGGTATTTTGAGTTTTTGGACATCCCAATTCGGTACGTTATAGTAAAGGACCAACAAAATTCCGAAAGTAATATTTTATAAAATTAGCTGATATTGTTAGATA
Organism: Ambrosia x helenae; assembly: GCA_030844895.1. Lineage (NCBI taxonomy): Eukaryota > Viridiplantae > Streptophyta > Magnoliopsida > Asterales > Asteraceae > Ambrosia > Ambrosia x helenae. The sequence continues at coordinate 2,851,239 of CM061229.1, forward strand.
GTTTATTATGTACCTTATCATGATGATATATGTATGGCTTGATATCGAGTGTGAAAATTATGGTTGTAAACGAGTCGAGTCAAGTCAGGGTGGACTCGATCAATGGCGAAGCTTGAAGATCGAATCGGCGGGGGATGGACTTAATTTTTTCGTATCAGTACGTAGGGGCCGGAAGATTAAATAGGTGGGGGCGGACTCAATTCATATAAAAATTAACTGCGAAAATCGTAAATTTTCACCACTGAGACAAAAAAACGGAGGGGTCGAGGCACCCCCTGATTTTAACGGAGGTCCAATGATAGCAAAATATTTAAAAGGTGGATCTGGTGAAGGGAAAAAACTTAGATGGGATTATTATCGACCAACAAAAATAAGATGGGATTATTAAAATCCATTTTGCCAAAAATAAATAATTTATAGAAACAAAAAAAAAATGAATGGTTTAAAAAAGCGATATCTTAATATAATACAAATGGTTTGGAAAATAATAAATTTAAAAAAAGTTGTTTATACGAAAATGAACTATTTTAGAAAAGACGTATGTTGCATATTTAAAACTTATATTATTAAATAAGAGTTGAGTTATTCTACAAAGGCTATAAAAAATAAAAAGGGTGAGAAAGATACAAAAAACACAATAGATCATGAAATATGATATAATGAGCTACAAAATATAACACAGTGCCAAAAAATATAACACAATGATGAAAAAACAAGACACAATGAATTGAAAAAAATGACACAATGATGAAAATAAGAAAAAGAAACAATGATACATAAAAGAAACAATGATATAACACATATTATAAAAACTACAAGCTAAAACCCCAAAAAACGAAGACCTAAAAACTAACGTCGTAGGGTTCGATAAGACGATTCCAATGCCGCTTAAATGTGTTCAATCGGAGTCCGTTTGATACATTGCCTACGACTTCCTATTTTTCTTTCACTATGTATTTTATCCTAACCCTATTAAATAAATAAGCATAAAAACTAAAAAGTGAAATAATACAACAAATAACATAACCCAAAAAACTATTAAATAATCTTTATAAATAACATAAATAAGTCTTATGAGTAAATGATATATATACCCCTAGTGATAGAATCAAATACACAGTGAAAAAAAATAGGAAGTCGTAGGAAGGGTATCAAACGGACTCCGATTGAACTCATTCAAGGGCATTGGAATCGTCTTATCGAACCCTACGACGTTAGTTTTTAGATCTTCGTTTTTTAGGGTTTTAGCTTGTAGCTTTCAAAATATGCATTATATCATTGTGTCTTTTATGTACAATTGTGTTTTTTTTCTTATTTTCATCATTGTGTCATTTTTTTTCAATTCATTGTGTCTTTTTTATTTAGCATTGAGTTATATTTTTTTAGAAATTTGTTATATTTTATGATTCATTATGTCATATTTCATGATTTATTGTATTTTTTGTATCTTTCTCATCCTTTTCATTTTTTGTAGCTCTACAAAAGATTCCTTTTTAGGCTAAACGGGTAAAATCATAAATGAGTACCAAAATAGTAATTTATTCTTATCTAAAAAATACTATAATTTTCTCTTAAAAATATTAAACAAAGACTCGTAATTCGTGTCATGTGGGTTTCTTTGTGGTGAGTGAAAGACTGAAAGCAGCCCCTACATGGTTCCTTATTCAGTAATTCTCTCCCAAGTCTTTTTTTTTACTTATTAAATTTGATTATCATCCATTCTATTTTCTGGATGTCAAGTTAGTTTGACTAGGTGTTTAGGAAAAGATCAAATGTGACAATGAGAGAGAAAAAAAGAACATTGATGATCGGTTTCTAATATATACGTACCTCCATTTACATGTTTTCGTTATCTTATCTTGAAGTAGGTGTTTACGTTGATGTAAAGACACAAATATAAAGTTAGGCACGTGCTATATTCCATATGTCTGTGTACTCCGTCACAAAACCTATAATATTTTATCTTTTATAATTTTCTTTACATCTCAATCATTTGTTGTAACTAGTGAGGAACCCGCACGTTGCTGCGGGGCATTCTTGTGAGATGCGGGCAAATTTGTATTGTTTTTGCACCATTATCTACGTAACTTTTGGTTATATAAAGGAAAAATAGAAATAAATAATCCCAACTATTGACTATTGGCCAATAACAGTTCTAACTACGAAAATCACCAATATTGGTCCCAACTTTCGACATATTGGAAACCAACGGACCCAAACTAACGGAGGCTAACTCCGTTAGTGTGATGCTGACGTGGCATGCTTAGGTGGCAAGATGATCCTACGTGGCATGCCACATGGCAAAAATAATCCTATGTGGCATCCTACGTGGCATGCCACGTGGCAAAATGATCCTACGTGGCATCCTACGTGGCATGCCATGTCAGCATCACGCTAACAGAGTTAGCCTCCGTTAGTTTGGGTCCGTTGGTTTCCAATATGTCGAAAGTTGGGACCAATATTTGTGATTTTCGTAGTTGGGACTGTTATTGGCCAATAATGAATAGTTGGGATTATTTATTTCCATTATTCCTTATATAAAGAGTAGTTACACTTTTGTCCACTCATCTCTATTCATGTATTTATTTAATTTCATTTTTGAACCAACAATATATTGCCACGTGACACACCCACAATAATGTCTTTATTTTTTGTTTGCCATCTAGTAGGGTGCCGCGCTTTGCGGTGGGAACACGATGCATTTGTAAGTTTAAAAGTTTCCGAATACTAAACCAAGAATTAGACATTACAACACAAACTATGCAAGTGGTTCAATTTGTTCTTTACTTCACCTCGTTCCTTAGCAGACAATTGTTTGCAACGTTCATTTAAAAAGAATATTTGGCTTTGGAGTTTGTGAGTAGGGGTATAAATGGAAGAAAGTGAGTAAAATTTAGTGATTTATACTTGTGTCTTTTCACATGTCATCTTAACTTTGACATTTTAAACATATTTGCTAATATCTCCTCCTTTATAATGTAGTGTATATAATCATTCAAAAAACCTTGTATTGGATGATATTTATTATTTTCTAATAATCGTGCCAATAGTGATCGTTAGGAAACTTACACATTTCACTCCACAGTTAAAAGAAGTTTTAGTGACATTAAAAATGGCGGTGCAGTTTATGACATTGATCACAGTCTAACACGTTATCAACTCACAAGTAGGTGAGAGATATAATGGGGTTTACACTTAAAACTAAAGATATATTTTTTTTTAAGGCGAATTTTTTACTTCTTGTGAGACTTGAACTCGAGACCTTACACTTTTTAGTGTATTAAAAGACTTGAACTCAAGACCTTACACTTTTTAGTGTATTAAAAGGCTTTGCCTTACCACTGGACCACCAACCCCAATGGCTAAAACTAAAATTCATTTTAGATCAAACAAAAGAGAATTTCCTTCCGAAATGTCCTTTTTGTGATGCAATTAATGAATCGAGAGTTCACTTAACGATGGATTGTGGTTTTACTTTTGGGGTTTAGAGTAATGTTTGGAAATGGTGTAGAATAAATGTTTATCTAAAAAGTCAAAGTGGGATAAGAAAATTTTAAGAGGAATTATTATGGTTACTTGCTGGATGCTATGGAAGCAGCGTAATAAAATAATTTTTCACAATTCGAAGCCTCAAGTGCTGGAGATCATGGCGGGAGTAAAGTCCTTATCCTTTTTTTTTGGCTTAAACACCGATCTATGTTTAAGGATATTGTTTGGAAAGATTAGGGGATGTATCCTTTATATATGATGTAATGTGTGTGGCGGTCCTTGTTTTGAGGGCTCATATGTTTTAATGAAATTTTTTGTTTAAAAAAAAAAAAGAGAATTTCCAGCTGACGCACCCACATTGCAATTCACTAAGCGCGTTAACATGTATATAACGCACTTATTTGGTGTCACACCCTTAAAGTTTCATCTATGAGCTTTTACCACGAGTCATATGACATATCAGGATCTAAGTCATTGGCCATGTTGAACGACCATTATATGAGTTCAAAACACTATTTACTCATTCAACACGAGAATGATAGTTTGAAAAGTTTTAAACTGCGGAAGCAAAAAATAGCAGTGCGGAAGCAAATGTAAAAGCAAAAGTAAATGTGCGCAAAAACAAGGCGTATTTCCCAAAATAAGAAAACCAAATAAATTTTTTAATGTTTGAAAAACCATGCGACTCTGTGAATGTATGTAACACCCCGACCGATGATGGAAACATCGGGGTGCCACATAGTGACGCTTGCTCAACAGCTCATGACAACTAAATAAAGTTTCGTTAGGTTATTTAATTAAATTACAAATATTTACATACAAATCAAATAGGTTCAAACAACAGTAACAAGTTTAATTTAATTGAGTCCAAGGCTTCGGCTCCTATGTGATCCACAAGCAAATGCTATAACTTCCAAGCAACTGAATACCTGAAACATGTTAGGTTTGAAAAAATGGAGGGGGTTAACTATAAGTAGTTGGTGAGAATACGTAAGTTTAAATAACATTGGCAAAAACTTCATATATTAATCAAAGATAGTGTGTGTGTGAACATGATCTACTGGTAGCAAAAGTCAAGTTTTGTACAATCAACCCTTGTGTCGACTGAGATCTAACTCACAAGTTAGTTAAATGTTGTTACTGTTTTGATCATCCCTAAATTTATGCATGATGGGCTTGTCAGACCTATAATGCTATAATCTACACAGGCGGCTTGATCAAAGTTGATGAATGTACTGAGGCGGACTATATACCACAACCAGTTCATAAGTATATAAGTTTATAGTATGATGCGAAAATGTAATTGCACAAGTTTCAAACATGTTTCACCCCAAAAACATTGAAAACAGAAAAAGTGGGATTGTAAACGCACCTTAGCAAGCAATCAAGTATGCCAGATATGTAACAAGTATATGTGATTCCCAAATAAATCAGCCTAGATTAAGTAACACAAAGTCTAAGTACAAGTCTAAAAAGTCTAAGATTTTTAGATTAATCGTTTAGGGTTTTATAATACCCCGTTCCCAAATAAAGACTAAGATTATAGAAATACGGATTTTAAACGTGTTTTGAAGTGTTAGAAACTAAACATAATTGTTCGAAGTTCAAAAGATTAGGACATAAATGTCCGTAAGACAAAACACAGTTGCATGTAAGTTGTCCCCACAATTGTTTACTATCTAAACCAAAATAACAGAGATTCTAAATCCGTGAGGACAAAAATCTTGCGGAAGCATTCGAGTTTGAGCATTTGGTTCTTGTGATCATAAGCCTGACACCTTATGATCCTTTTTTATTGAACTGTAAGTTACGGTTCGTGGCTTCTGGCCCAGTCTTCTTCTTGGACCGTAGGTTACAGTTCTAAGCCGTACACCCCTATTGATATGTTGTTAAAATATACCTAAATAAATAAAATCATAGTGATAACTTACCTTACCTTTGCCCTTTTAGTTTCAAATCCTTGCCCGAGCTGCTCCCCGAAGACTCTTATTTAACACCTATATGTAGTCACATAGGCATTTAGGCATTGATCGTTAGACGCGATTTCAAACAACCACATGAGTTTATCAATTGTGTGTATATGGTACGTACATCTATTGTGACACCCGTCACCCTTGTCTTTCATCAACTTGTCATTTATAGTCCGTCCTCATACCTTCTATTGTTTTCCATTTAATAAAAGTTCAGTTTTATTTGATCATTATATATATTCTACCTGGAAATGCCTACAATTTAACCGAACCCGAATATAGAAACAATATTTCAACGTAATATATCTTAGCAATTGTAAAGTGTGTTTTCTTTAAAAGTTTATATTATTTTTTTTAAAAGTTTTTAAGTTAGGTTAGGTTTTATAAAAGAAAAGAATGAATTTTAAGCATAATATATGGAGTTTAAAACCACAGGGGCCATTACTGACAAAAAACGAAAGTTTTAAATGTTTTTTTTTTCTTTTCTGATCTCGATTCCGGCAGCTTCACCGGCCGGAGTTTAGCTCCGGCGAACCTTATTATGAGCCTTAAAAGCCTTTAAACGAGTGATAATTAATCCCAATGCGTTTCTTCACTTAAATCGTTCGAATTACTATCATTATGTCGAGTATTAACGTGGTTTTAATGGCCTTTTAAGTCGGGTTAATGAACCTATTGGCCGGATCTTTATAACGAGCTAATGACTCGTTTTAGTCGAACAATCATATCAATCGAACTCGCCAAATCGTTTCTGCACTTTTACTCATTGCAAACCCATGAAAAACACATCACGAACGCGTCTGGAAAGCTTCATAATCGGCACTTTAGTTTTCGCCCCTTTCTTCTTCTTTTTCAATCAATAAACGCGATTGTAAGTCCGATTTAATAGTGCCGTTTTATTCCTTGTTCGTTTCTGATTAAAAGCCCTCTGTTCTAAATCGTTATTGTTGTCAGGTTTGTGTTATTGATTTTGAACATAGGGTTAGGGTTTATAGGTGATTTGGGGAAGAAGATGAATAAGGGTTATTGTTTATATATATTAAACATTCCAATAAATCAACATAACATGCTATGGTGTAGTGGTTTAATCTTGATTATCCAAGGTAGAGGATCCGGGTTCGAACCCAGGCATCCCTCTCCTTTTTCTGATTTGTTTTTATTTACTATTTCTTTATATAAAATAATCATTATTAATACATATAAACTTATAATATTCATAGTAAATCCATTTTTGCTCCAAAATTTATGAAAATTTAGGAGTAGCATCTTGACACCATAAAGAAAATTTCCACATTTTTATTTTCTGGAAATTATCTTATTTATATATTTTTATTGAATTAAATTGTTTAAATCATATTTAATTGATTAAAAATTCGTTTTTAATGATTTTAATCTCAAACTTTTTGGGTAATTATTTCTCATCATTATGAACTGAAATAAAAATATTTGGTTCAGAAAACATTTTATTTTTATTAATTTTCCTATTTTTAATCATTTAAACATGATTTAATCTCATTAAATCAGTTTTAAATATAAATAAGTTTATAAAAATTATGGGAAAATTATTTTCATTACTTTACATCAGAAAGTATCCATTTTCAATAAAAATAGCATTTTTGGATCATGTCTTGAATTATTAGTCTTATTTATGTTTAATTGGACATAATTATTTATTTATTTATTTATACTATTAAATATCTATTTTATAAATAGTTTTCTTATAAAATAGAAATATTCTTATGTTTGAATGTCTTTACTATCATTTGTTGGATTAATGTGAAACACATAATTATTTATTTATACATTTATAATTATTGCATTTATTTATAATAATTAGTTAAGGTAATTAACTAAATTATTTTGTCATAATTATTCAAATATATTTTGATCTAAATATTTAATTGGTAATAATTATATTACCTAAATCATATTTACAAACTTTGGTATATAATTTTTAATATACAACTTTTACATTAATTCGACTAATCATAAAAACTCTAATTCCCCAAATCGACTTAGTAAACCCTAATGCCTTAGACCCTAGTTACCTTAGACTTTTTAGACACTTCCTTATTAGTATTCTTACACATTATAGGTTGAATTCCTCGGAATTCCCATTACTTAGCTCACGACCGCTTAGGTGGATTTTGATCGCTTTCGCAAACTGTGAGTATATCTTTCCCCTTTTTACTGTTTTACATTTTGGGGTGACTCATGTACTTACAATCAAGTTTCTATTTCTTTTACTAAATGCAATTCTCATGTGTGTTTGCTTTATGTTAATTTGTGTGTCTATGACTTGTCAAAATCATTAACCTTTGAGGGCCTGGCATTTCAATGAATAGTACTATGGTATATACCCTTGTGACTCTGTTGAGAGTCCTTGTCATTGCTATGTATTACATTACTACTAGCGCATACTATATATATTTGCTTTTCTTTACATAGGGTTGATTTTGAACGGATATTACTTATTACATAATTGCAAATGGTACCGCACATGAATTGCTAAACACTTTTCCTACTATATTCAAACAGGGTATGCTCACCAATACATTTTGTATTGACCAAATCATTTTCGTACATGTTTCAGGTTCTTATGAGATTACTTCCAAGCGTTTGGAACGTAGACTTAGATTGAGATTACCGTATCTTAATTTAAATTGCTAGTCGTAATTGTTGTACTTCTTTCAATGTAATAAATTATTAAATTCAATGTATTCAAATTTACATTTCTAGTCCATGAGCTATTGAACAATCGTCACTACGTGACACCTCGATGTTTCCGCCATCGGTTGGGGTGTTACAGATTGGTATCAGAGCCATGGTTATAGGGAATTAGGTTATTAGAATGCCTTTTAGCCTAGTCTATAACTAAGCTTATTTTCGCGAGTCCTCTCGTGTATATTCCTCTTTAATCTTATATTTTCTTTCTAAGTATTTTTGCTATGATTATTTCTCCTTATTCTTTCGATATTTTGCTTAGAATACGCTCGTATTTCACAAACGAAACGATAGCGCCAAGTTAGGAGTGACATCCATACCTTGGTGATTAGTTTCACTCCTCTATATGTTATTTATCTTAGGAATATATCTTTGAGATAGGAGTGACATCCACACCTCAAATAGTGATTCCTTCAAAAAGAAACTTAACCACTAAGCTGGGAGTGATATCCTTAACTTAGTGATTGGTTTCATTCCACAATCGTTTTCAATTTTGGAATACATCTTTGAGTTAGGAGTGAAATCCACATCTCAAGGATCAATTTTTACATCTCGTTGATTATGAATTTTCTTAAATGTTGGTAATCTATTACATACTTTAATCTTATCATTCACGTCATTTTAAATCATGGTCTTTTAAAGCACATTAGAATTACACATAGTTCATGAAATGGTTTGATTTTGCATTTTACAAATTTGTACTGCATATTTTAAAGGACAAATGTAACCCTTTGTTTTCATATGACATACACCAATATATACTTTCGAAAGAAACTAGCAACTAATAATAAGCCTTATAACATTTTTCAAACTTGACGTCTCGTAAACACATGAAAATGTGTATTCGCGAAGATTTTCAAATGAAGCTGTTTGAATCTAAAACACACTTAGATTTCTAAAAAGTTATCCTTATGCATTAACTACATCTCAAAGTTTGAGCAAACTACGTTTTTGGTATACGAAAATTTATCCTATTACACTTGCACACTTTCAGTCGCAAAACTTTTAACATACACTCTTAACCGAATGTTTCTAAATGTCTTTTATAGTATAACGCATATATGTAAAATTAGTAGATTTTAACTCGCATGCTAGTAGACTATACACCTGTTCCGTGCACACTCACTTGCCGTAACTTTCATTATTTTATTTTTGCACCATTTTATTCATAGTTATTTCTAACACATTATTTGTGAATATTTTCACATTGCCTATTTGCATTAATTCAACTCGTTTACTTTCATTTTGTGCAATTGTGCGATTTACTCGATTTATGTTATACTATTCTTTCAGTCGAATTTTTTTTTTTACTTATATACCTACTTGAACGCATATTTGGTATGCACATTTTCTTTCCTGTTTTGAGCAAAACCCTGTTATACTTTACATTATTTTGTTCATCATCATGGCCAACGAACATACTAGTTGATAACTCGCATGAGATCTAAGCCGGTGCCCACGTACGACTCGGATTAGAGTATTTCTTCAATCCGAGGGGAACGGTGTAAACCTCAGGGTCTATCAATATGAGTGTTTAGAGTCAACGATGTGAACAAAAGTTACCGGTTAAGGGTGAACCCGAAAGGGAAGAACCTCTAACCATGTCTTATACTTACATGTTATTCACATTACGGTTAAAGGGAAAACCCGGAAGGGAAGAACCTCTAACCATGTCTTGATTGAACATTATTTCATTACAGTGGCTATTACATATTGGTTGCACACATTTGTTTCATGTTAGGGTTATGGAAAAGCATAACACCCTAGTGTAAGGTAAATCGATGATTACGGTCCGGAACGCAATCATGGGCTTACAGGTACATGAGGGTGGTGTGTAATTCTATTTAGGCTGCTGGTAGAAAATCAGTACGAGTCCAAAGTATCGGGAGTGTGGTGGGTTAGCTGCGGTACACCCTATATATAAGCATAAACGATACTGCGGGAGCGGACTGGGAGTCTGACCAAGAACCTACCCATTTCCTTATTATTACCCCTTCATTAGATCGTTGACTAATAGCAAGTAAATTTGATAAGAACGTTTTTACGTGAGCTTCAATTCGTTTTCCTAGAGTATTTCTTTTGACCACCTCTTCAGAAAACCTTAAACTTTGTATACACTTACACTCTCTGTTAGTCACAATCCCGTTACACATTCACAAAACCTTTCTCATTTAAACTCCTAACTTTCTAACCTCGGGTCATCTGTCAAGAATTTTGGAACTTTTACTTTGGGTATTAGACAACTATTTTAAATTTTGTTGAATCATAAATGATGAAATTTTCTTTTAAAAGAAAAATCTATTTGTCTTTTACAACGCCTTTTGTTTCATAGTAACCTCCACTTGAAGGAAATTTCGAGACGAAATTTTCTAAAGTAGGGGAGACTGTGACACCCGTCACCCTTGTCTTTCATCAACTTGTCATTTATAGTCCGTCCTCATACCTTCTATTGTTTTCCATTTAATAAAAGTTCAGTTTTATTTGATCATTATATATATTCTACCTGGAAATGCCTACAATTTAACCGAACCCGAATATAGAAACAATATTTCAACGTAATATATCTTAGCAATTGTAAAGTGTGTTTTCCTTAAAAGTTTATATTATTTTTTTTAAAAGTTTTTAAGTTAGGTTAGGTTTTATAAAAGAAAAGAATGAATTTTAAGCATAATATATGGAGTTTAAAACCACAGGGGCCATTACTGACAAAAAACGAAAGTTTTAAATGTTTTTTTTTCTTTTCTGATCTCGATTCCGGCAGCTTCACCGGCCGGAGTTTAGCTCCGGCGAACCTTATTATGAGCCTTAAAAGCCTTTAAACGAGTGATAATTAATCCCAATGCGTTTCTTCACTTAAATCGTTCGAATTACTATCATTATGTCGAGTATTAACGTGGTTTTAATGGCCTTTTAAGTCGGGTTAATGAACCTATTGGCCGGATCTTTATAACGAGCTAATGACTCGTTTTAGTCGAACAATCATATCAATCGAACTCGCCAAATCGTTTCTGCACTTTTACTCATTGCAAACCCATGAAAAACACATCACGAACGCGTCTGGAAAGCTTCATAATCGGCACTTTAGTTTTCGCCCCTTTCTTCTTCTTTTTCAATCAATAAACGCGATTGTAAGTCCGATTTAATAATGCCGTTTTATTCCTTGTTCGTTTCTGATTAAAAGCCCTCTGTTCTAAATCGTTATTGTTGTCAGGTTTGTGTTATTGATTTTGAACATAGGGTTAGGGTTTATAGGTGATTTGGGGAAGAAGATGAATAAGGGTTATTGTTTATATATATTAAACATTCCAATAAATCAACATAACATGCTATGGTGTAGTGGTTTAATCTTGATTATCCAAGGTAGAGGATCCGGGTTCGAACCCAGGCATCCCTCTCCTTTTTCTGATTTGTTTTTATTTACTATTTCTTTATATAAAATAATCATTATTAATACATATAAACTTATAATATTCATAGTAAATCCATTTTTGCTCCAAAATTTATGAAAATTTAGGAGTAGCATCTTGACACCATAAAGAAAATTTCCACATTTTTATTTTCTGGAAATTATCTTATTTATATATTTTTATTGAATTAAATTGTTTAAATCATATTTAATTGATTAAAAATTCGTTTTTAATGATTTTAATCTCAAACTTTTTGGGTAATTATTTCTCATCATTATGAACTGAAATAAAAGTATTTGGTTCAGAAAACATTTTATTTTTATTAATTTTCCTATTTTTAATCATTTAAACATGATTTAATCTCATTAAATCAGTTTTAAATATAAATAAGTTTATAAAAATTATGGGAAAATTATTTTCATTACTTTACATCAGAAAGTATCCATTTTCAATAAAAATAGCATTTTTGGATCATGTCTTGAATTATTAGTCTTATTTATGTTTAATTGGACATAATTATTTATTTATTTATTTATACTATTAAATATCTATTTTATAAATAGTTTTCTTATAAAATAGAAATATTCTTATGTTTGAATGTCTTTACTATCATTTGTTGGATTAATGTGAAACACATAATTATTTATTTATACATTTATAATTATTGCATTTATTTATAATAATTAGTTAAGGTAATTAACTAAATTATTTTGTCATAATTATTCAAATATATTTTGATCTAAATATTTAATTGGTAATAATTATATTACCTAAATAATATTTACAAACTTTGGTATATAATTTTTAATATACAACTTTTACATTAATTCGACTAATCATAAAAACTCTAATTCCCCAAATCGACTTAGCAAACCCTAATGCCTTAGACCCTAGTTACCTTAGACTTTTTAGACACTTCCTTATTAGTATTCTTACACATTATAGGTTGAATTCCTCGGAATTCCCATTACTTAGCTCACGACCGCTTAGGTGGATTTTGATCGCTTTCGCAAACTGTGAGTATATCTTTCCCCTTTTTACTGTTTTACATTTTGGGGTGACTCATGTACTTACAATCAAGTTTCTATTTCTTTTACTAAATGCAATTCTCATGTGTGTTTGCTTTATGTTAATTTGTGTGTCTATGACTTGTCAAAATCATTAACCTTTGAGGGCCTGGCATTTCAATGAATAGTACTATGGTATATACCCTTGTGACTCTGTTGAGAGTCCTTGTCATTGCTATGTATTACATTACTACTAGCGCATACTATATATATCTGCTTTTCTTTACATAGGGTTGATTTTGAACGGATATTAATTATTACATAATTGCAAATGGTACCGCACATGAATTGCTAAACACTTTTCCTACTATATTCAAACAGGGTATGCTCACCAATACATTTTGTATTGACCAAATCATTTTCGTACATGTTTCAGGTTCTTATGAGATTACTTCCAAGCGTTTGGAACGTAGACTTAGATTGAGATTACTGTATCTTAATTTAAATTGCTAGTCGTAATTGTTGTACTTCTTTCAATGTAATAAATTATTAAATTCAATGTATTCAAATTTACATTTCTAGTCCATGAGCTATTGAACAATCGTCACTACGTGACACCTCGATGTTTCCGCCATCGGTTGGGGTGTTACATCTATACATATACATATCTCAATGAAGTCGAGCTTCATTGCGACATTTTATTAAACACTTGGTGGGCAAGGTTTTACGAACAAAAAAATATTTTTCATATAGACCACAAGGATTCACCTCCTATTTCAATTCCATGTTACTATTTTACAATTATACACAATTCATTTATCTTCACAATTCTAAGGCTCTTTAATACACACAATAACAACAAGAAATCTTAGGTTTTGCATACAACCCACAAAACCCACCAATTTCATAGCATGGACTTCAAAGGTTCAACCTCCTAAGTTTATGTTTTTATCATTATTTTGAAATTACTTCGTTTTAAGGATCTCTTGTACTAGAGACACATTTTCCAACCATCAAATTAAATGAAATAAAAGTTACCTAGGTGTGTTCAAGGCATTAGATGATCTAGTTTTGGGTCATGCATCTGCTAATACCTTGATTCTTGGCTGGATTGTGTCAGATTTTATGATTGAGTCTTGTGTGTTTTGTAGGTGTGTTGTTGGTTGATCTCCTGATTATGGAGATCGACCCATTGTTTTTTCAATCAAATTTCAACTTTGGGTCATTTATGGTATATGTAATCGTGTAGCATAATATTGTATCAAACCAATTATAACATTCATTTATATGTGTATGAAGATTGTAACACAAATAGACGTATAGGTTGTTTATGTGTAATCAAGATTCACTAAGTTTAGCTATGACATGAAGACTAAGGCATATAAAATCCATGCAAAGATAACAAACAACTTGCAATCTAGATCAACACTTATGTAACATCCTAATGAAACGACAGCATGGTAAGAATTTCCTTCTATGAACCTAAAGTATAAATAGATATCGTCTAATGATTTTGAGTTTAAGAAAATAAGTATTTGTGGAAAGTGTTACGATCAAACATCGAATTTAAAGTGAAGTTATGAATCAAATTTGTATGTTTTAAGAAAATTTCTTGATTTCAAATACCATAAATGACCATGTTAATTATTTTGAATAAGAAAATCGAATGTCGGGTTTCGAGGAACGTTAGAAAAGTTTCATGTTACAAGAGACTCATATATTATAGGGGTGTTCAACGAATCGAATAACTAATTTTTGAATTATTCGAATTGAATTTTTCAAATTTTTAATATTTTTACCTGAATTCGTATTCGATTCGTATTCGCTTAAAATTCAATTTATTCGATTCTTATTCAATTCACATAAGAAACTCGAATTCGAATCGAGTTCGAATAAATTCGATTTAGTTTAAAATTAGCATAAATAATAAATTGTTTTACTTTTAGTTTTAAAACTAACATAAACTCATTATTTTTAACATATAAAATACAAATCTACGAAATTGATAAATAACAATATGTCAAAAAACGGGAGTAGTAAAAATAGTAGAGAGTATAGTTTGTTAAAGTTTTATGATGTATAAGGTAAATATGTAAAATATGGTTATGGTAAAAGTTGTAGAGACTATGGATTCTTAAATTTTGACTGAAATTTAGAAGTTCTTTTTTTCAATGTATATATTTGTGTATATAATAATGTTTATGTGTGTGTATATATATATTTAAAAAAAATATACATGTATAGTTTTTATTCGAATTTTGAATCGAATCGAATTTAAAATCATAAATTCGTATTCGATTTACTAGATTCGAATTCGAATTGAATCGAATTCGAATTCTTAATAATCGAATCGAATTCTTGGTAATCGAATCGAACTAAGTCGAATTTCGAATTTTTTGAATCCAAATCAAATTCTGAACACCCCTACTCATATGTTACATGTCACGGGGCTACAACTTTCATCAACTATAAGAAAGCACATGATTAAGACATATTATTGAAATTAAAGTTGAAACTCAAACAAATCAAATACAGAATTAAAATCCATACAAGGAAAAAAATTGAAAAAATAAAAGGAATGTGTTAAATGAAATCATTCCGCGTTGATATCAAGGTGATGAAGTGGCTCCCTAATTGACCAACAAGGCTCACGTCTTTTGGTTCACTTGCAAACTTTTGCTTGGCACTAGCTCCATGCTTCCAAACAATCTCATGCTTAATGATCAATCATGTAAAGAATTTTATAAATGGTTCGTAAACTCTTTTAGAATCCTTTTACTGAAATACAATTAAATTAACAAAACCATTTAACTATACAAGAAGTTATGGGTTCTTATAGGCTAGCAAATGAAACTGTTTTAAGTTTTAGACTAAAGTCAGTATGTGGTTATTATAGTATCAAGTGCCTGGTAAGAGAAATAAAGCTACAGAAACCATATTCATATCTACAAAATTTATATATAAAATCGTGTTCATAAACGTTCTCACCAACAAAAGTTTTTATAAAAGATTTGTAACCTTAAAGAAATTGTTTCTTAATTTTATCGGATGTAGCGACTATTATTTATTTATATTTTTTTAGATTTAAAAAGCTATCAAAAGGAAATTAGAGATCAAAAGCACAAAAGTGTTTCTTCTTCGTTGGATCAACGATGGTAGCCAGGAATTAAACATTAAGTTTGAACACCGATGGGTACTAACGTTACCTTGCAGTGCGAAGCGAGTAAAGAGAAGAATATCATCCTTCATCCTATGTGGTCGCCAACAACGATTGTCAAATCTGAAATTTTTGGTGAATGTTCTGCGTCGGTCCGCGATTACTCATGGCTTAAAAATATTTTTGTGATGGTGGATGGTATTAGTTCGAGGAGGATAAAAAACAAAAGGGTGTGTGCATGCTAGTGTTAAACTTGAGAGACCAACAATTAATATTGTTAAAAAGTCTAAACGGTGTTGATCGGTTTCTTTATGCAAATAATTACTGTAATGATATGATTAAATGTCAATAAAGTAGTAGTTATGTTTGAGTGTTACAACAAGAAAAGAAACGAATGAACAGATGGTATATTCAAGAAGAAGAAGCATTTTGAGTTACTTCAAAGTTTCACTACTCCACCCTTGACTAACTGTTAATTACATAATGAACATCTTAAATTAAAACATGGTTATGTTATTATTATTATTATTGTTATTATATTTATTTATTAACTTATTTTATAGGAAAAAAAACTATATAAGATGTGTCGAATTATAAAATGTTTTGGGTCAATGGCACTAATCGTTGATCGATTTACGACACGTTAAATTTGTTTAAGCATATGACATTATAAATTGATATTTATTATTTTAAGGTTTTAATTTTCGGGTATTACAATTCTACTCCAAACGTTACATTAAATTAAGGTTAATGCGATTTTAAAATTTTGGGTTATTGTCACTTTAGGTCCCTAAAATTATAGATAAATTGTTGGGAAAATTGCAAATGTTACAGTATGGAGTCGAATGAGGCAGCCATATGAAAAGGTTGGTTGATGATGGCCTCTAAGCAAAATGATTTCGGGTCAAAATAGACCGTTTAAAAATTTTACCAATTTGGTTCGTTTCAAATTGAGTCTCGCCGAAAATAACGCCAGGTTGAAATAAGTCGTTTAGGAAAAATAACAAAATAGTTTTTCTTAATTAAATTATCAAAACAAACAATTTTCGCAAAATAACCCCACACCTAATGCTCCACCCATTTTAATTTTTTCGCAAACGATAGTTCAATATGTAAATCCCATACATAATTTCAAGTTTTTGTAGCTAAGTTTCATTAATAAAAGGGAAAAAAAAGTCTGACATTTTAGTTGAAATCAAACCCTAACGTTGTGTTCTAGAGATTGACTTAAGGGGGAAGAGAAAGGATCACCCTCCTCTTCCTTTCTCTCCAATTCCTTCCAAATTGGAAAGATTGAAAATCACCCTAAAATCCTTTGTATTATCCCTCTCAATCCCTCCTTTTCTCTCATACAAAAAACTCTGGAACACATTTTTCCCCACATCCTTCCCAATCCTTTCTCTTCCCCCTTAAATGAAACCCTGGAACAGAGTGTAAGTTTTGATTTGTGCTTAAATTAATTAACTTTCCAAACCCCTTAATAACAATCATCTCAATGGGTAAAATCATGATATAGAAACCAAAGCATGATGAAAAACCCTTACCGGAAAAGCGAAGCGTGAAGGAACGAAGGTTAAGAGCACAGTAGAAAGAGACAATGGAAAGAGAAAAAAGAAGAAGAAACTGAGATATATACGCAAACGCAGAGGCAAGTGGCAGGTGAGAAAAAGCAAATGCAAAGAACACTTGTACCACAAATAAAACCAATCTTCAGCTGGTTTTACAAATTGCAATAGTCTTTATACACACACATACAAAAGTTACTAAAACTTTGGTGTTTCTGTATCTAGGATTGCATTGATTGCTATGGTACGGTTAGTCATGATGGTTAATCAGACAACAACCGCAAAACGAAGCAAACGCAACAGAGTCAACCAAAACAGTGAAACAACTTATAGACCTAATAAAAAACAAAAAATAAACCAGCACACCGATAACAAATGAAGCGAGCAAAGTTACCTTCACAGGAGATGTTGCGCAACGAACAACAAAATAACGACGACCTGAAAAATGGCTATTAAAAGCAACAACTAAAGAACAAAAGTAAACACTCTTTCCATTTGATATGCACTTTTAACGACACGTAAATGAGCAAAAACAATTTTACATAAAGCAAAAGTTCTAACACACAAATCACTCATTAAACACTCTGTACAACACCTAAACATAATTAACTTCTGACATAAAACTACTAGCCAAAATCAGATTAGCTGAACACAAACAAACGCAAAAAAACATAACACTTATGCAAAACAAAACTTATAACACACAATCGAACCTCACCAAACAATCTGTACGCCACACAAACTTAAACAATTTTTGGCTAAAACCTTCTAGCGAAACCTTATTTAGACCGACACAAATGAAGCTAAAAAGAGATGACTCAAATAACAAAAAAAAACTAATAACCTTTGTATCTCAATGCAATCCCACAATATGTCACTGCACTTAAATTTCCATAAATTCCTCTTCATTAATGCCACTAAAAACAAAAGTAACAAAGACAATAAAAGTAACCGGTAAAAGAATAGTGACGCCAGGGTAGAGGTGAGCAAATCGGTTTTTTTTTTGCCGAACCGGTTTCGGTTCCAAACCGGTTCGCTACAGTACCGGTTCCTGGCCGAACCGGTTTCGGTTCAAACTGGTTCGGTTTTGGACCGGTTTTGTCGATTCGTAAGACCGGTTTTGTCGATTCGTAAGACCGGTTTCGGAGACCGGTTTCGGTTCGGTTTCAGTTTCGGTTTGTTTCGGTTTCGGTTCTTAATTGGTTTTTTCGCGCACTTTTTAAAATCATATAAATTACATAAAATTTAACTTTTAATAACTTTTAGGGTTTTTTAAAGAAGGAAATTGAATATTAATAGGAAAAAACAAAGTTTTATTTGTGTTTATGGCCAAAAAAATGTATTTTTCTTAAACGGTTTCGGTTCGGTTTCGGTTTTTATCGGTTTCAGCCGGTTTTTAGCGATACCGGTTTCGGTTCGGTTCCGGTTTGTGTACCGGTTTCGGTTCGGTTTCTTTTGCCTGGTTTTTCCGTCAGTTTTAGACCGGTTTTCGGTTCGGTTCGATTTGAGATTTTTTTAGTACCGGTTTCAAGTGAAACCGGTTTTGACCGGTTTCAGTTCGGGTCGGTTTTACCGGTTTCGGTTCCCGAACCGGTTTTTTTTGCTCACCTCTACGCCAGGGTTGAATTCAACTCATATATCCGTCGAGCATATACACCACACAAACATAAACAATTATAGCTTAAACCTTCTACCGAAATCTTATATACACAGAATGAAGCTAAAAAAAAAAAAGATGTCTCAATTACAAAAGTCATAACCTTCGTATCTCAATTCAATTCCACAATCTTTCACCAAACTCAAATTTCCAACAATTCCTCCTCATTACTGGCCACAAAAAATAAAACTAACAACTACAATAAAACTAACCGATAAAAAATAAAACGTAAACTGCCAGCAACAACTATATATAAATCAACACACCAAAACTAAAACTACATTTTTGTTACACCACGCAAACATAACAAATTTCCGGAGATTCACCGACGGAAGAATCGCATTACATATATGATTACACAATGACTCTACTACAACTAGGAGGGATACAGATTGGAGATGCTATTACAGTGCTAGAGCGTAACACTCCTCTAGTGTAGAACCCACCGGCTACAGCCATAACTATTCAAAGTTGGGCTGAAGGTTCCGAAACTGATCCCGGGGCCGAATACGTAATGTATTCGGATTCGGATGAAGAAATGTCTTTTCCGACACCCGAAAGTGAGGGATATCGATACGAGAGGTTGGACGGACGTGATAGTGATCGTGATTGCTCTTCGCCCGAGTCAATTGCACATTCTTTCTTTTATTAGCTATTTTTTCTTTAAGTTTAGGAATGTAATAATTTTAATTTTAGATATGTAAAAATTGTAATTTTAGGTATGTAATAATTTTATTTTAACCTAACGCAATAATTTCCATATCCTCGGCAAGATCAGGGTGCTCTGCAATCGTGGCTTCAAAGAGAGTGTTCCATTGATTACACTTAGCGTTAAGATTCGCCCACTTACTAATGACCGAATTAATGTTGTGGTCATTTGTACCGTCTAGTCGATTGAATTCCACCAATACGTTGCGCCAAAATGAATTATTCCTTATAGTGGGAGGATGAGGTCAGTTTTTGACATCTAGCCACGACGTCACTAATGTGATCTCCTCATCCTCATTCCACCGAGGCGTTTTTATGAGATGATTAAAAGATGATTTTGGTTTTAGTATTTGGAATTATTGAGTTTTATAGAGTAAAAATTTGTAGCCGTTAGGAAACGGTAATATTACCGTTGAGAAATTTATTATCGTTGGGAAATTTAAATAACGATTACTTTTGTTAAATTTAAATGAAAATAAATAAAAGAATCATTGAAGTGCTGTATTCAAAACTGTGTTTCAGTGAATGATGTAACAGTGCAAGATTTGTTGAAATTTGTAAAATATTTTTTTTTAATTGAGTGTCTCTTCTCCCCTTATAGAGGTTTTACTATGCATATTGCTAGCCAAAAGTACATGGGTTGGTATTAAGTTTAGGTTTTTACATTTTTTATGCGTAGACTAACCGGGTTAGACCTTCGTTAGTTTGGGGTGATGGAACAAAATAAGTTGCAAGTTGATAATGTTAATGGTCAAAGTGAAAGTTAAGAGTATTATCCGCCAATAAATGAAAGTTGAGAGAATTTAAATCCATTTTTTTTATATAATCAGTCGAATGATTTATGTCATGATTCTCAACATTATAATGGTCAAAGTGGACATCGGTGCATGGGTAGTGATTCAAACTCGGGTTGAGGGGTTGTCTGTTAATTGGTTTCACCGTTAAGTACACCTTCCAAAAAAAAACATTATTAAGTACCATTTTCTAGTTGGAAAATTTAATACACAATAACGTAGACACCCAATCAATGTGTCTCTTCCAAAGGGCACTTTAAGTGATTCAATGCTCATTCTTTGTATTTTATTAAAAAAGTTGGTTCAAAATCAATTATTACATTAATTATATGTTACATCGTAACACACATTTTACCACTTAATCTATACTATATTATAAAGCATGAGGGAAGGATACCAACAAAATTTAAGTAAATACTAGATCTTATGCTTATGGTACAACAACTCAATGAAGTTAGTAAAAGGGTAAAATTGTCATTCTACATGAATATTTAAGTTGATTATGTAACAGAGTTAAACTTTAGAGTTTAATATAAATCTAACTCATTATTAATGAATAAGAAAGAAATCCAAAAGTCTTAAGAGTTACGAAAATCATATAAAAGCCAAAGAGTCACCACCCTTTAATTGCTTCTAACTCTCAATTATTTCAATTAAACCACTCATTATTGCTTTTAACTCAAGCAAATATATCATTATATAAACCAAGTAAAGCAATAACATTTGGTACTCCATTGATCCTTACTCTCTGTTTTTTTCTTTAATAAAAGTTTGTTCTCTATACAAAGTATAATCAATCAATCAGGTATGTTTTTTTTCTTAATCTTTAATTTATTGTAATTCATATAGTTTTTTACTTGTTTTATTTAAATTTCACTCATATAACTTAGTGGTACATATGTTTTCATTGATCAAGGTTTATTGTTTTACTTGGTTCATGGATATTGGAGTTTGGAAGGGAAGGATTTGCACATAATTCTCATGAAGAATGTTCTTCATGTACATGTTATAATGGGTACCTGGATGACATGTATGGCCGTGTTTGGGATTCGGATCTTGCAAAAAGACGAAACTTTCTGGTGAGAGTGAGAAGTTTAGAAGTTTTATGCACTTGTTATTGATTTATTATACGATAAGACCTTAATCGTGTTAGTTACAATTTTTTTTTTGTGGTAACTGTACCAGGAACAAGCCAGTTTTATGGGAAGAAAATAGGTTGTACGACTACTTTGTGAACCCTAATAAGGTATGAATTTTAATTATTTTTTGCTCATATGTGATTTCGAAAACCTTATGAATCAAGTCAAATGAAAGTTTATGTTATTTTTACTTATTACACTTTAGTTTTAATACTCTTTGCCCCGAGCTTTTCTAAATACCCAAAATTTGAAGTTTTGTGAAAAGAATGAATATCTAAACTAAGAAAAAAGTATTGTTTTTTTAACGATATACATTTGAGTAAGTTGATTTAAGTTATGGTTTATCCTTAAATGGTCATTTGGTGCGACGGAAATATTTACCTAAAAAAGATTAAAATTGTTAAATAGGTTGAAAGTTGTCCAAAGTGTATATCTAATACATATGCCACTTAGTTAAAAAAAAAAAATTATTGTTGTAACAAATACCTTTTGTAATCATATTTCATGCACTACATGTTTATAAAAAAAAGGACACGAATGTGTGACTTAACCCATTTTCAAATCATTATACAAACAACCCATTTCAAATGGTAATGATGTTTACATTAATGTGCCTAAGCAAAGCGAATCACAAAGGTTGTGGTGCAAGTCAATGGAGACCATTTTATGATGACTGCACCAAATGGTTTAAAACCAAGTATTCAAACTCAGTTGTTTACGTATATTTTGGAAGCATGGTGTTACTAACCCAACTAGAGATGGAGAAAATTGCAAGGAGTTTACAGAAAATGGGTTTTACTTTCTTTATGAAGTTAATGATTTATAGACACGAAATTTGCCAAAAGGGTTTCTTCATTTAACCACGTAAGAAAAATGTATTATTTTTGTGAGTTCGTGCAACTAGCTTAAAATGTTGTTAATGATTTAGTGGATCAGGTTCTCTTTGTTGTTTTGGATGGTTGGTTTCATGTAGAACCACTCAAAGGAAAAAGTTCATGTTTCATGTACTTTCATGTTAATGGGTTTGATAACCGGTTTGTTAGTATCAAAGTATATTTTTGATATACACACCTCTTGATTTAGATTACCAATATAAATACAACAATATAATATACCATGAGAGGGTTGTAAACTAGCACAAAATGAGTATCGGGTACTACATTATCGTCACCGCTGCATTGCGTAGGTTTCCGACACTATGTGCTTCAATATATGTCACCCCGCCACAACGCGCGGGCACCCCACTTGTATTATATTTGTCTATCTTCAAAAGCTTTTGAACATAACCTAGGATTTATATTAATTTAAGGCTTGTATGTATTTGATATGTTTTTTTTTTGAACAGTGACTTTTTTCAAAGCAGAAGTGGCAGAAGTTCATCACACCCGTCTAATCAGCAGGCCCTAACCCTTTCTACACGCCCAGACTATGTTGTCTGAACCGGGTCCACGCTGGCACGGTGGGGGTTTCGGTGTCCGCCCGAAAACCGTACTGCCTCCACACGAGTTTTACCTCGCTGGGGTAACGGCCGGATGAAAACCGGGTCAGCTCAGGATCGAACTTGCATCACTTGGACCACAAGCCTCACCATCATTGCGTTGTGTCCCTCAAATGCAGACCGTAAGAATCGAACTCAGGTCTCCCAAAAGAAAGACTGGTCCCTTCACCAACTGAACTATACTTGAAGTACTATGTATTTGATGGGTTAGGATCAAATACACAGTGAAAGAAAAATAGGAAGTCGTAGGAAGGGTATCAAACGGACTCCGATTGAACTCATTCAAGCGGCATTGGAATCGTCTTATCGAACCCTACGTCGTTAGTTTTTAGGTCTTCGTTTTTTTTGGGGTTTTAGCTTGTAGTTTTTAGAATATGCGTTATATCATTGTGTCTTTTATGTACCATTGTGTCTTTTTCTTATTTTCATCGTTGTGTCATTTTTTCAATTCATTGTGTTTTTTTTCTTCAGCATTGTGTTATATTTTTTGGCACTGTGTTATATTTTGTGGCTCATTGTGTCATATTTGATGATCTATTGTGTTTTTTGTATCCTTCTCACCCTTCTCATTTTTTGTAGCCTTTGTAGAATAACCCAACCCTGTATTTGATATGTTGGTCCGTAATAAAATCAACCTCTCACTATTCTCATTCTTCATATAATCACATAGTTTAGACTTTTCTTTTTTATTGTTTTACAACATATCTTTAGTTACACCTTATTATTTATAATTCATCACTAAAACTTTTCAAGTACAATCCACAAACAAAACCTTCAATTTTTTATGTTATTGGATAGTAGGGGGCAGGGGCCATAAAAGCCTTGGTTTTTGTATATGGCATTTTGAGTGTTACACTTTTAAGGCACGAAAGTGGGCACAAGGATGATAGTTTGAAATCAGATGAACACACTCAATTAAAATAGGTAACCTACAAGCCTATCAAGAATGAAGTCATTGATCTTAACATTTTACATGAACAATTCACCTCCTTACGCTGTTTTCCCCAAACTTGTATAAAACTATCATCTCTTTGAAATTACTAATTATTTTACTATTTATAATTTTTACAAATATGTTAGGTTTTACCTCCATGTCAACCAAAACGTATTCAATTTGTGCTTATGTATTTCTTTTTGCATCTTATATCTCAGCTATAAAACACGTCTAAACTTAAGAAACTAGTCTTGTAGGTATAGACATAATATATACTTAACAACTTAAGTCAAAATAGATATTATTAACAAATAACAAAATTTTATACAGTTACACGCTACTAAAAACGCCAGAATAAATTATATCTTAATTTGTATCCTTACTGATAACCAAGCCTTGGGAAATCATTTCATGTGTCTATCTTATTTCACGTATAATCCTAAATGTGTAGAATATCAAAATTTTCATTTTTTTCTAAAATAAATTAGATACGTGAAAAATCTCAAAGTACACGCAAAGAAAACACGTAACAAAATTTGTTTGAATATGTAAAAAAGAAAGTAAAAGGTGTGTAACGTTACATGACACATGTGATATACACATTACAAGACTATGACTGTATACATAAAATGTATACTTCAAATATATTATAGCTAAAAAAAAGTTTGTGTGATATAGACATTTACATATGAAGGCAAAAATGATTCTTTCGTGATGTTCTAATGTGTGAGTGGAATTTGACATGACGTTTTTTTATATAAAAATATAATTGTAGTTGAATTTTACAAACAGATTATATAATACAATTGAACACTAAAAAATGAGAAATGTATTATCAAACAATTCACGAGGATGATACCACACCATTTGGAATTTGGTGCCTCAAGATTGGGCAACAACAATATGACATCATGATGTCCTCACTACGGGGTAACGAGGCATTGAAGTTTGCTCACAACAAATCTCTATTGCTTGTTATCCTTTAGATTATCCCTCGAGTGCTTTCTGGAATAGGAAAATCTAATATGAAGTGACAGAATGCGAGTTTCGTAAAAGGAATGGGTCGTTTTTTCAGAATTTTTTAAAGGATCAACACTCGATAACTCATAAAACTTACTTCTAATTATACGTGTGCACATCTTGCTCCAGTTAAGTCTCTGTACAACTTTATCACTTCCTCAAGACATTCTATAGCTGTGATGTGAACCTGGAAAAAAGAAACAAGCAAATTGGTATAAAATGATATGTCATGATGATAATTGATTTAAGATGCGTGCATAGTAGGGTAATTAATTATCACTTATCAGTTAGAGATTTACCTAGTGTTTAAGAATCATACTCTACATCTAACCAGCTTAGCAACCTTTGTAATCAGTGTTCCTAGCAAGTTGGCAACACCAATCAAAATACAAACAAATTAGATTCTTACAATACTGACTACATTTATGAATATACTTATATACATACGTAGTTAGTGGGTTCTTATATATAATAGTAGGTTCAAAAGCATATATATTATCTTAACATGATTAGTGACTTGCCTAGATATAATTAACGAAATACCTAAACAATAACCCGCTAAAAAACTCGTTTTTTTTTTCGTTTTTTGCATATCACTATGGTGCTCGCTGATACGTAGTTAGCGGGTTCTTATATATATTTAAGAGCACTCACATCCCATCCATCAAATGTATGTGAGTGTGTCCACCAAATTATATGGGGTGAATGAAAGTGGTTGTGAATTGAGGAGAAAGAAAATATTTGGTGGAAGCACTGTTCCACCCTAAATATGAAAAGTTACTGTTCACCCTATATATATTTTAATATTTTTGTAAGTAGTTGTGAGGGAGGAGAGAGAAAATATAATGATAAAAGTATGAAAAAATATTATTATTTTAATTAGGAGGGAGAAGATTTAGGGGTGAAGTAGTGATTTTTAGTGTAATTTGGTGGATGGAATTTGATGTGGGGGGGGGGGGGGGATGTGAATGCTCTTACACCCACCTCATATAATTTGAGAAAAACACTCACATACATTTGATGGACCAAATGTGAATGCTCACTAATCCATTTTCAGCATGTAAAACATTCAACTACCGCGAATGATCTTGTAGTGCATTGGCAGTCCCATGACTCTTCAATGTGAAGGCCTTGAAGTCTCACCTTCTAGTGTATTGGGAGCTCCAAGGCCATAGTGGGCTTTCGGGTGATGGGTTTCCTCTGAAATTGTAATGAGCCAGATCATTAAAGCCGTATGCGTTCCTAAGAGTGGGTGACCTCTTTCCGATGAGTTTACCCGGGTGTCGGGCTTTCCTTGGTCGTTAAAAACCATTCAAACTACCATGGCATCACAAATTTGTTGTTGATTGAACTATGACGTCTTATATAAGCCTTACCATGACGTCACAACTTTATTGTAGATATGAACTATGGAGTCCTTTTATAAGTTCGTTAACTAGAACTGAATAGCATGGTGACTTTAATAACCGAGTTCAATTTTATACGGTTTAGCAAAAGTTATTTGTTGTATGAATTTATATCAAGCTTTGTACACTACTAAGTTGTAACACTTGTATTTGTATTTTTATTGATATTAACTTAACACATTTACATAGCATAACTATAATTTAATTTATTAAGCGTGATTTATAAATATTCCATTAAAAAAAAGAACTTTAATGTCATCATAGAACTACAATTAAACATATAAGCGTTTCAACAACAATCAAGGTTTTTTTTTTTTTTTTTTTTTTTTTTTTAACTTAGTTCAGTAGAAATCCTTGTAGAACCATAACCTAGCGGTCCCAAGTTTGAATCCCTACCCACACATCGGTGTTCTCCTTGCCTAAGCTCAAACCGCCACGAAGAATTTTTTTTGTGGTGTGCATGGATCGAACCTGTGACCTACACCCAGGATGAGAACCCCTAAGGAAAAACCCACCCTACCTCAAACCATCTAGGCTGGAAATCATTAGCAACAACAATCAAGGTTAATCACTTAGGCTATGGGGTGTTGTTACCCTTTCCCCCTCTTCTCACATGTCCACTTCATCGTCACGTTAGTCTCCCATTCTCTTCCTCTAAATAAAGGAAATAGTTGCCCACTCTTCCCCCGTCTCTCTTCCTTTCTTTTTCTCTCTAATTTATTTATATATTTCCTTAAACTTTTTTATTCATTAAAATAAAAAAAAATCAAGGTAATAAACAATAAAAACCGAAAAAAAAACATAGAAATAAAAAAACGAAAATAACTAAAAAACAACTAAGACATATTTTCTCATAGCCACTTCGCCGCAATCTTGTCTTTCATTCTTTCCAATCCCATACGGTCTCGATCTGAAAGGCACTCGACAATTCTTGACATGATGTTAAACACTTCTGCCTTCTGTCGAGAAAACTCTAATTCGAGTTGTTTCCTATTCAACTGCAACCTCTCTATATCCTTTGTCGCGGCTTCTTACTTCTCTTAGCTTTCTCTCTTTTTTTGTACCTTTCTCTTTGCACTTCCTTAAAACTCGTTGAAATTTTGTTGTGATAAATCTATTTTCGCCACTTCCTTTCCTTGAAACCCGAGGTGTGACAATCCAGCTAAATTTTCTCGCGGCAACATACGTAAGTTCCACTAGTAACAACTAATGTGCGAAGGTGTGAAGTTGTAATGTGATCATTACATCACAAGTTTAAGCGTAATAATTATTAAGTCACAATTTTTTCGTAGGGTAACTATTATACTACAACAAAATTTGAAGTGTAATTATTATTAAGCTACAAAAAGTTGTAATGTGATACTACAGTTTGTTAAAATGTAATAATAAAAATGTTATAACAAAACGTGTATTACACTACACAATGTAGTTATTTGTTGAATAGAGTAACTATCATATTTATATAAAAATTTCACGATGTCCTTTTTGTTTTTGCTTCATAAACTTCATAGATAAAAAAGACTTCGTATCTATATCTATATTATCTTATAAGAGCATTCACATCCCCTTCACCATTATTTTATTAGAGCATTCACATTTGGGAAACCAAAATTATGTGAGTGTGTCCACCAACTTATATGAGGTGGGTGTAAATGGTTGTGAGTGGAGAAGAGAGAAAATATTTGGTGGAAACACTATTCACCCTTATATTTGAAAACTAGTGTTCATTCCTAAAAATATTTTAATATTTTTGAAAGTGGTTGTGAGTGAGGAGAGAGAAAATATAATGAAAAAGTATTATTATTTTAAAAAGGATAGAGAAAATTTTATAGTAGAATAGTGATTTTTAGTGTAATTTGATGGGAGAAATTTGGTGGAGGAGATGTAAATGCTCTAATATAACAGAAAATCATACTTTTCAAAATTTATCTCTATTTTTAAAAACCTCCCACATCCCCTTCACCGTATTTACCTTTACCTTACTCACAAACACTAAGAGGGTGTTTGGGATTGAGTTTGGAAATGCAAAAGTGCTTTTGGTCAGAAATGCTTATTGCCTTATGACTTTTTGAAAGGGAGTTTTAAAAAAAGTGTTTGGATTAATTTTTGGGATGAGAAACGTCCAAAAGTCAATATATTATTTTTAAGTGTTTCGCTTAACTTATTGTGAATATTGGTTGTATAGGTGGTAGATTTGTAATTTTTTTCAAAAGCCAAAAGTCAGGATTTCTAACTTCTCAAAAACAGTTTTTCCACCCTTAAAAGCCAAAAGCCAAAAGTCAAAACAGAAAGTGCTTTTGGGTTACACAAACAGGTTATTGACTTATTGGTTTTTTAGAAAAACCAATAAGTCAATAAGTTGTTTTG
The DNA here is from genome assembly GCA_030844895.1 of Ambrosia x helenae. Taxonomy (NCBI): domain Eukaryota; kingdom Viridiplantae; phylum Streptophyta; class Magnoliopsida; order Asterales; family Asteraceae; genus Ambrosia; species Ambrosia x helenae. Next base: position 2,880,081 of record CM061229.1, read on the forward strand.
AAACTCAATCCAAACACCCTCTAACTTTATTATATTCATCGTTAAAATACACTCACTATAATTTGATGGGAGTGAATAGTAGCTCTTTATATATAAAAAGCTAGAAGATGGATTTTTCAAAATATAAAGATTGGGTATAAAATGGTGGATTGTATGTAAGGTGTTTTTAGTAAGATTTTTTAATTTTAGAAATGGGGAGAAGTTTGATGGAGGGGATGTGAATGCTCTAATACATTTCACAAGTACCTCTTAAAATTTAAGTTTTACAAGCATAATTTCTTAGAGTACAACACACACATATGTTAACTATCTTTTGAGAGCAAATATGTTTTTTATACAATATTTACACAATTTTCCCCTCAACTTTAGTCAATTTTTTTTTATTTAAATAACAATTGCAATTTTCACCCTTATTTTAACCAACTACCCCCATGATTTTTAAACGTCCATAACTTTTTTATACGTTAATATTTTCCTAATATTATTATACCGTATAAACGAACATTTTTTATCTTTAATTTGAGTATAGTATTGTTATAGTTTTTTTTAATTTAAAAATAATATGTTATGGTTAAGTAATAACTAAAACGAAAATGAACCGCAATCATCTATACTATATTATAATACATTTCTTATTGATCTCTTAAATTTAAGTTTTACAGTATAATTGCTTAAAGTACAATACACAATGCACATATTAACTAAATGTTATTTCCTATCGTAACGCGCGAGCACCTGATTAGCTATAGTTTTTGTCCTTCTAATTTGTCAAAAATCTTGAATTCAACCCCTAGACTTTTTTCTACCACCCATAGGGATTTTATTTCTTTTCATTTAGCCTTAAAAGCTTAATTCAAGAAGGTTGGTAAACATAAAGTTGTATGTCTTAAAAACCAACATGTTTTTGTGTCCTTTGTGTTTGACACTTTTGAATACCTTGCTCCCGAAATAATCCGGTTCTTAGATCGAGTGCAAAGGGTGGTACATAGTAACTCTCCGACGGTCAAGGACAAAGGTTTTGTTTTTCATAGACTAGGTTTTGCTATTTAAAAGGGGGCGGCGGCGCAGCTTATTGCATGTTTACCAACTGCTTACTTGTAAAAATTGTTGATCTTGATTAAGAAATTGAATAATAAATATGGGGGTTGGCTAAATGCACCCCCTCTATTTACTTTTTTACACTCCCTTTCCAAAAAAAACATTTTTCAATTTTTCAAATTTCATCCCTTTAATTATAAAATAATTAAAAGTAAATAGAAGGGGTGCATTTAACAAATGCACTCCCTTTTTTTAATTTTTACTGGTTACACTCTCCCCTGAAGTTTTTAAATAATTACAATATAGCCTTACATTTTATAGGTTATTAAAAATTGCATTAATAACCCTAATTATTCTAGGGTTTATTCACTTTCCATAACATGAATTTTGAAAATATATATACACACACACACATACTATCATACATACAATTAAATTCCATAACTTTTTTTTTCATCTATAGGTTGTTACAAGGAAAATATAATTCAACTTTTTTTTCGTTAAACTTAATTGTTTTTTGGTTAAACTTCATTTGTAATTTTTTTTTTGTTAAACTTAATTGATTTTGATTAAACTAGCCTACCGTAAGTAGGGTTCGGCATGGAGGGCTAGATTCCAACACTCGAACAAGGCCACTTGTTTATCTTTTCAAGACCAACTTGCTTCCTTTATGGACATATTTGGTTACTTCCTTTATACTCCCGTATGTCAAGATTTTACACCTATTGATTTTACTAAAGGGAAGGGTGACTGTGCAGTTCAGATGAGAATGCTTACACCGACAATCACTTAAAATGGTAGTGAATTTTAAGTTAAAAATAAACTATAACAATACAATACTCTCAGATTAAAGAAAATAGAATGATCGTTTTATCTAAAACATATTAGCATATGAAAAGGTTATTGCTATTAAAAAATCTTAGGGATAATTGGTTTGAAAGTTAATAACATGTTTTAAATGATTATACATATGATTTAAAATGTGTATTGCATAAAATCTTAAAATTATATAAAATTAACTTCTTTTCCTCGTTATAATTATAATCTAGTATAGGTATTTAAAAAAATAATTCAGCTACTTTTGTTGACCAGCTAATTCACACATCTAGTTTTACTTTTAAATCTACACATGTATTCACAACTAGATTATATTCCGGGAGCGTCCCGAGTTGAGAAATTTAATATGATACATCAATTTTACATATGAAATAGACTGATGTAGAACTCTAATGTAACTCTAATATTAACACATATCCTAAAGACTAAACAAATGTACAACTCTAATATACTAATATTGATACCTAACTTAAAACAACGTATAACTCTATTAACCTATTCGGCTCTAGTTGAAAAAAAATTCATATTTACTGATTTAAACATAATTAGTGACTTGTCTATACATGATTAATGATTTACCTGAACACTTTGTGTTTTTTTTTTCTGTATGAACAAAACCCCACAAAAAAATTTCTCCGTTTTTTATATAGCACTATGGTACTCGTTGGAAAGATAATAAAACGCTCGTTAATTTGGTGTAATTTTTTTCTTTAAAAAATCTCGTATATTAAAGATATTAACGTTTAAAAATCATGGGAGGAAACATGAGGGTGAAAAATCCAATTTTGTTTTTAAATTATTTTTTTCCTAAAATATCTCAATGCCACATAGGATGACACATGACACACTCAAGGAAGAGAATGCCTTGAGTGTCACGTCATTAAAATGGCTTTGGTTTATTATATGTATAGATAGAACTAAAATCCTTAATCTTATATAGAAAGACACCTTTAATCATCCATTGGCACCACAAAGCTACAACTCTTTATTATAATTAGTTACACATTTACGTGCAATTCGATTAATTTCATTTGCATACTATAATAATGGACAAGATTAAAGAGTTTATTGATGCTTTTTGTACAATGTTTACAACCAATACATAACCTATTTATACAATACAAATAATATCTATACATTGATTCTAATGGAGAGATTTATGCACAAGAATATGAAAGTTGTTGAATAGCATGATTTTAGTTTTTGTGATGGTGTAACCTCCTTGACCATATTAATGTTGATTAAGAGCATGATTTGGTCTTTGTGATTGTGTAACCTCCTTGACCATATAAATTTGATTGACATTTCTTATACGCCCCCGCAAGATGGAGGATCAATCGGATACTCCAATCTTGGACCGATTACGAATGAATGGTGCTCGCGTTAATGGTTTGGTAAGCATGTCCGCTAGTTGATCTTGAGAGCTAACATGAAGAACCCGTAACTATCCAGCAACAATTTGTTCTCTAACAAAGTGATAATCAAGTGCTATATGTTTCATCCGTGAATGATATACGGGGTTGGCACCAGTGTTGTCACAAAACAATGTTGGGGTTGCAGTTGAAGTGAGGCCAAGTTCATTCAGTAAATGCTTAGTCCATGTGATTTCTACTGCAGCATTGTCTAGAACTTTATATTCGGCTTCGGTTGACGAGTGAGAAACCGAATTTTGGCGAGTAGACTTCCATGAGATAATATTAGTGCCAAGGTAAAGCATGTAGGAAGTGGTGGAACGACCAGCATCATGTACACCGCCCCAATCCGAATCTGAGAAGGCTGAGAGATCGAGCGAGGAATTGCGGTTCAGAAAAAGGCCATGATGAATGGTGCCCTTAAGATAGCGAAGTACCCGTTTAAGATCTTGCCATTGAGTTTGACGTGGGTGGTGCATAAATTGGGAGAGTTTATTAATGGCAAAAGAAATATCCGGACAAGTGAACGCTATATATTGAAGAGAACCTAGAAGTTTTCTATATGGGGTGACATTAACTAAAGGGGAGGAGTCGAACGAGGATAAAGGTTCAGTAGAACTGAGTAGGGTAGTGACATCTTTTGCCCCCATCCATTTTAAATTGATGCAAGATGTCTTGGATGTAGTGGTGTTGTGATAAGAATAGACCTTTGGGTGTGGGAATCACTTCAACACCAAGAAAATGATGAAGAATGCCAAGATCCTTGATAGAGAATTTTTGGCTTAAAGCCGTGATGAAGTTATCAAGGAATTGTGTGTTATTTCCTGTAAGAACGATATCATCAACATACACCATGAAGTAACAAATGATGTCGTTATGTTTGTAGATAAAAAGAGATGCATCGGTTAATGCTTTTTTAAAACCAAAGCGAAGGAGAAAATTTGCAAGTTCAATGTACCAAGCGCGTGGTGCTTGTTTTAAGCCACACAAGGATTTTTGTTAGCTTACAAATGTGATTGGGGCATTGTGGGTTAACATAGCCTGGTGGCTGAGTCATGAAGACATCTTCATGACGGGTTCCATGAAGGAAAGCATTATTGACATCTAATTGACGCAAGAGCCAATTTTTGGTAAGAGCAATGGAGATAATGGTCCGAATGGTAATTGGTTTGGTGACGGGACTAAATGTATCAAAGTAGTCCTTTCCATGTTGTTGAAGTAACCCTTTTGCTACGAGACGGGCTTTGTATTTTGCAATGGAGCCATCCAGATTGCGTTTTTTTTTCTAAAGACCCATTTGCAACCTATCGGTTTGTCAGGTGTAGAGGGAACAAGTTCCCATTTTTGGTTTTGTAGTAGTGCGTTGAACTTGGAGTCCATGGCCGCACGCCATTCGGGATCCTTAGATGCTTGGTTGTGAGTTGTAGGTTCGAGTGAAGGTGGAAGAGGGTGGATAGTAGTGTGGTTAACGATATGAGGGTTGTAATATTATTTCGGGTTGGGTTTGCGATTTATGTGAGGGCGAGAGGTAGAGGAGGAAGAAGTGGTTGAAGAGAGAGGTGGTTGGGAGGTAGCCGAAGTAATATTGGGATCAGAAGTGGATGAAGGTTGGTTTTAGGATGTAGTTACATTATGAACAGGTGTGGGTGAGGGTTGTGTTTCGGCTGTAGGAGTAGGATCGGGTTGGGGATTGGAGTGGATTGGTGAGTTAGATGGTAACGGATGAGATTGAGGAGACGGGCTAGGAGTGGGCGTAGATAGTGAGGAGGTTGGTGCTTGGGAGTGGTTTGAGTGGATAGGCTGAGAGGGTTGGTGAGGAAAGATGATGGGTTCATTGCTTGAGTTAACATTTGTAAATGAAGCTTGTGTATGAGGAGAAGTAGTGCTAGAAGTAGAGTGGGAAGAATTTTGTGTAGTTTTGAAAACAGAAGGAAGGAAAGTTGTAGGAGTTAGTAGAGGGGTTTGATTATTAAGGTGTGTTTTGAATGGAAAAATATGATCAACAAACTCCACATGGTGTGAGTGGTATAGCTGTTGAGAAGATGGGTCAAAACACTTATAGGTGGATTTTGAGGGTGAGTAACCAAGAAAGATGCATTTAGAGGAGCGAAGATGAAGTTTAGATTTGGCATAGGGACGGAGCCATGGGAAACAAAAACAACCAAAGGGTTTGAGTTTAGTGTAGGTGGGTGTGGTTTTGTATAATTTTTCATAATGCGACGAGAAATTTAGAATTTTTGTGGGTAGATGATTTATGAGGTAAACCGCGGTTTGAAAGGCATGAGACCAAAAGGTGAGTGGTAGATGAGCATAATAAAGGAGGGAGAGCCCAGTTTCAATGATATGTCGGTGTCTTCGTTCCGCGACTCCATTTTGCTCTGGGGGTGTGAGGAGGGGTAGTAAAATGAGAGATACCATTTTGTTGAAGATAGGAGGTAAGACCTATATATTCGCCCCCATTATCCAAAAAAAATTGATACGAGTGGTGTACGGAAAAATTTCTCAACGGGTGTTTTAAATTGTGGAAACAAAACAGAAACGTCCGATTTCTTTTTAATGGGATAAAGCCAAGTGTACTTAGAGTAATAATCAACAAAAATTACATAGTAGGAATAGCCATCATTTGAAGTTAGAACGAGTCCCCAAACATCCGTGTAGACAAGTTCAAGAGGTTTTGACACAATAAAAGAATTTTCACCAAAGGGTAATTTATGACTTTTATTTAAGGAGCATGCATCACAATGAAAAGAACCACCGGACATATTGTTATAAACAAGTCTTAATTTATTTAATAGTCGCTTTAGAACTTGAATAAATGGGTGTCCAAATTTGTGATGCCATGAAAGGAGAGATGTAGATAGCTTGGTGCTTGAATGAACTTGCATATAAGAAGAACGAGGGTTTGGTGTGGCATAGTAAACATCATTAACGTTCACTCCCCGCATTAGGTGCACCCCCGTGCGAAGATCCTTAACCAAAAAATGAAAAGGAAAAAAATTCAACAGAAACTTTGTTAGTTTTACAAAGCTTAGCAACCGAAATAAGACGATTACGAAGTTTGGGAACAAACAAAACATTGTGAAGAAGTAAGGAGCGAGATGATGTAGGAATGGAAGAATGACCAATGTGAGAGATGGAAAGGGTATTACCATTACCTAGAACGATCTCATCGGGCCCCCCGTATTCGGAGAGGTTGTGCATGAAGACTTGGTTGGGTGCAGCATGATCAGAAGCACCAGAGTCAAACATTAGCGAGGACAATGAGCTTGCCATGGATAAGTTGACTTGCGGATTTGGGAGGGCTTGGCGATAGCAATGTTGTTATTTTGCAAAAACCGAGCAAGCTTTGGGCAATCCTTGGTATCATGACCTGGAATGTTACAAAATTGACAAAAGAAATTGTTACGGTTAGTACGATAGTTTGAAAATTGGCCTCTGGTAGTAGGTGGGGCTGCATTGGAACGCGACCCATATTGGGTGTTCCTGTTGGTGAATCGACCAGAGCTGTTATTGGACCCATAGTTGTTAAACCGATTTTGTTGATTGCGAATAGGATGAGAGTTATTTTGGCGATAAGTACTGTTGACGGTTGTGATTAGTGAACCCGGTTTTGATTCAAGGAGAGACCTTTCATGATCAATAAGTTTTTCATAAAGATCAGGAAATGTGATAGAGGTGTTCAAGGTTTTCAACGCTGCTGTTATTTCTTTGTAGTCTTTACCGAGATGAGCAAGGATGTGAGCGGTGAGGTCGTCATCATCAATTGGTTTTTGGGCTAAGTCCAACTCGTCTGCTATGGCTTTCATTTCATTAAGATAATCAGCCATGGGTCGAGAAACTTTGCTGGTAGTAGCAAGTTTGATGCGGAGTGAGATAATTCGGGAACGCGATACACTAGCATAGCTATCGTTTAAACGTTGGAAAAGTTGTCTAGAAGTCTCGGCTGAGGAGACAGGGGGCTGAATGATATCAGAACAACTTCCTGGTAGAGCACCAAGGAGGATTCGGTCTTGGCGAAACCAAGATCGATAAACTGGATTTGGTTTGCCTTCAAGAATTTTTGGTGGTGGTTCTGTGAGTCCATCAATAAATTGCTCGAGTTCGAGCCCTTTGAGTGTGGAAATAACTTGTTTTCGCCATGAGGGAAAGTTGTTTGCTGTGAGTTTGATTGGAAAATTGGCGTGTTTGGATAGTTCGATGATGGTGGTGGGTGTTGTTGCCATTGCAGTATGTGTCAAATTGAACAAAAATAAGAAGAAAGTAGCAGATATGGTAGGAAAAAAAAATGAAGGCTAGGATCGACTTGCTCTTGATACCATATAATGATGGACAAGATTAAATAGTTTATTGATGCTTTTTGTACAATGTTTACAACCAATACATAACCTATTTATACAATACAAATAATATCTATACATTGATTCTAATGGAGAGATTTATGCACAAGAATATGGAAGTTGATGAATAGCATCATTTTAGTCTTTGTGATGGTGTAACCTCCTTGACCATATTAATTTGATTGACATTTCTTATACATACATCATTGTTAGTTGGTTTTAGTGATATAAAACACTTTAGGACTTTAGGTTGTACAATCAAATAAGATATAGGTTGCAAAAACTAAATAAGGATAAAAAGATCATATTTGAATATTGACTGAATTACAAGTTTTGTCCTTTAAGTATATACCCGATTGCAGAGAATGTTCTTTAACTTTTAAATTGATTGGTTTTGTCCTTTATGTTTTAAAATCTTGCACGTTATATCCTTTATGGCTAACTCGGTTAGTTTTCTTCGTTAAGTTTGGTCACGTGACCTGCACGTGAGGGTATTTTAGTAAAATCATCACCCTTCTTCCCCAATTTACAGATCACTCTCTCTCTCTCTCTCTCTCTCTCTCTTTCTCTCTCTCTCTCTTTCTCTCTCTCTCTAAGCACACACACCCTACCACCACCACCACCAGCATCACCATCAACATAACCACCACCTGCACCTGAAAACCCATCCCCAAAAACCTTAATTATCATCATCGTCTGCACACAACCACCGTCATCCTATCCACTACCTCCGACCAAATCACCACCACTGCCACCCCATACCAGTTTCACATAGCAACAACAAAATCTCCAAAGTTACAAAATCAAAGAACATATCAGTTTGTACTTCATCTCTGATAGTTGTTCATCATCTTCATTCACCATGTCTCAAGCTTTCAGTTTGTACGATTTTGTTTTCCCCACAATCAAAATCTTTCAATACTTCAAGATCTGACCAATCTTATTCGATTCCTAAGATACAATGTCAGATCGAAAATAAAAATCAAACACAGAGAAAGGGCTAGCAGTGGTTCTCGATTCAAGAAACTAGGGTTTAGGGTTTCGTGGTTGCAGTTGCAGGTGGTGTGGAGTGGGTAGTTGAGGGTTTCTAATTTAGGTTTGATTTTGGGGGTAATTAGGGTAGCAACAGATGTGGTGGTGGCAGGTGGAGTGATGGTGGTGATGGTAGACGATGGTGGTAATAGCAGGCGGTGGCTGTGGTGGCAAGTGGTGGAGAGTGGTAACAGGGCGGTGCTTCACTGAACGAAAAGATAGAGAGAGAGAGAGAGAGAGAGTTTCAGGATTTTTATATATTTTTTATTGTTTTTTTATTTTTGATGTAAATTTATAATAAAAGGCATGAAAGGAATAAAATGCCCTCACGTGACCAAACTTAACGAATAAAACTAACCGAGCTAGCCATAAAGGATATAACGTGCAAGATTTTAAAACATAAATGACAAAACCAATCAATTTTAAAGTTAAAGGACATTTATTGCAATCGGGTATATACCTAAAGGACAAAACTTGTAATTCAGTCTTTTAATTCCTGAAACATCTAACAAATTTAACATGATGAAAGTAGAGAACTCATGATAAATTTAGGTTTCCAAATCAGGTAATAAAAATTTAGTTATTAATGTAGTACGCAGTTCGCTTGTAAAATTTAATTTCACATATCCAAAGTAAGACTCGATGGGCTAGAGATGTTTTCTTTTGAAAGTTAAACTTCATTAAAAACACAACAAGAACCCCCTATTATCCAAGGCAGGGAACAAAGGCCCCAAAACTACATCAAGTTCATTTACACCAATCATTCCAATCTATATCCGTACCTTTCTTTCTAAATCTATATTGCAAGTAAGTAATTGTCTTCACATCCGAAACAACGTCAATAACTTTTGGTCACTTTTGTTCGAAAATCCATCTGTTCCTAGCTTGCCACAAACACCAACAACAAAGCATCACAATACCTTTAATAATCTCCTTCTTCAATGGCGACAACCCATTAACCTTATGCATCTTTACCAAATAGTCAACGCTAAATGTGATAAAGTTCGGTAGCCCACACCATTATAGAATACCATCCCAAACCCCCATAGCAAACCCATATCCTGTAAACAAGTGGTCTATCGTCTCATCCCCATCTTCACAAAGCACACAATCCGTATTATCAATATTAATACTTCTTCTAAGGAGCATCGTTTTTGTCGGTATACTATCCAACAATAACTGCCACATAAATATATTACGTTTATCGGCGACCCACTTGCACCAATCAAAAATCTTACCTGGTGCATCAGTACTCAAGGCGTACAACCACTTCCTAACAGCAACGATTGAGAAATTCCCATCCCTAGCGCCTTCCCAGCACCACAAATATGTCCTTAATCTCTCCGGAACCTGCTGTATAATAGCTTCGATTTCTTCCAGATCGTGCAGTTGATTCTGTGTATTCGGCGCAGACTTCCAAGCCCAAAACAACTTCTGCCCAACTGAAACAAGCTTCTAAACCTAATTTAACATAACAAATTTTATTGCTTTCCAAATTTAACATAACAATCAAATACCGGCACTACCAAAAATCCTAATTTAGTACCTAAATACTGACAAAAGCCATTCCTATTGGAGAGTCAGTGTTTCCTACGCTTTTCCTACGAAAACTTTGCTTTTAAATAATCAAAACTTTCGCGATACAATAATCAGAAGTAGTGGCGAAGGTTAGTGAGAGTCAGGGTGCTCCGACCCCCACCGTTTTTTGGCTTAGTTGTAGAAGTTTGCGATTTTTATAGGTAATTTTTGAATGAATTGAGTCCAGCCCCCACCGATTTGATCTTCCGGCCCCTACCGATATGAAAAAAATTAAGTTCGGCCCGCCAATTTGATCTTCAAACTTCAGCACTGATCATAAGTTTGCTATATATTTCTCATGTAAACTTTGTTTTTTAATATACGAAAAATTTTAGTGAAAAATGGTTGAACGCTTACTAAGCTTTCCCACCAAAACTTTGTTTTCGATATGTTAAAATTTTTGAGGCAAAATGGTCGAAAGTTTCCTACGCATTTCCAAAATTGTGTTTTAATATATATATATATACATATAGGGAATGGATAATTTGAGAACTTACTTGAGTTGTGAGAACTATAGAAACTCATCTGGACCATTGATTTTGATGATCTAATGGTTGAGATTCAAGGATGAGACTTTTGTCTTGACTTGATTAATAAGTATTTTTTTATTCCATTAAAGTACTTTTAAGGGTATTTAAGTAAAAACCCATGAGAGAGAAATAATTAATATAAATATTATTTAACTTTTATTCCATTATTAAATTAAACAATTAATTTACTTAAAAAAAGCAAACTAAACATTCTGTCATACACAAATTTTTTAAAAATATTCATTTTTTTAACTTTATTTCATTTAACTATTTATTCAGTTATTAAAAAATTATTTTTTAAAAAACTTTATTTTATTTTTTAATTGACTTATATTTTTTTAAACTTTCATATTTTTTGTGTGATTTATGTAATTATTTACACCAGTGTAAATCTACCATACACAAACTGTTACAAAAATTACGCTGGTGTAAAAAAACTAAACAAACATATAATGAGGATGATTTACACTGGTGTAATTATTTACACCAGTGTAAAATCTGCCATACACAAAACTTCTCCAAAAATTTGTATATAATGGGGATGATTTACACTGGTGTAAATAATTACACCAGTGCAAAATCTGCCATACACAAAACTTCTCCAAAAATTTGTATATTACATCAGTGTAAAAAAACCAAACAACCATCTATACATTCGTATTTACACCACTGTAAAAACGAAAACATCTATAAACAACCAAAAAAAAACCATCTATACATTTGTATATTACATCAATGTAAAAATGAAAACATATATAAACAACAAAAAAAAAACATCATCATCATTTCTTCAAAAACATCATCATTTTCTTGAATATTATCAATAATAATAACAACTTGTGCCCTTTCGTTTAAAAAAAATAACATACCGTCACCATCGTCATCTTCAAAAACAGATCTGATCTTTTCATCCCCACCACCGTCCACCGCCCCTGCCCCCACCAAAGACCACCCCTCCGCCTCCAGATCTGTTCAAAGGCTAACGAACCACCAAGAACCATCAATAAATAATAATAATAATAATAATAATAATAATAATAATAATAACAACTGAAAATAATAATAATAATAACATACGGTTCCTGTTCATCGTCTTCCCCCTTCGTCGTCCCCACCGAAGACCACATCCCTTCCGCCGCCTACAAACCACCGGTCGTCGTCTTCCTTCCTGTTCCTTCGTGTTGCACCGGACGTCGTCTTCCTTCCTCACCCACCACAGCCCCCACCTCTGCAACCCCCTAGATCCGAACCCGCAGGTGATCCGGTTCAACCCCCACCTCTGCAAACCACCGTCTTCCCTGTTCCAACCACAGCCCCCACCACCATCGACCACCTTCTACAACCCCCCATCACCACCTTGATTGTTTTGTTCTTATTTGATGTTTCCCTGTTTTTAGAGAGAGAGAGAGAGAGAACGAGAGAGAAGAAGAAGAGAGAGAGAAGAAGAGAGAGAGAGAGAGAAGAAGAGAGCGAGAGAAGAGATGTTTAAAATGAGAGAGAGAGAGAGAGAAAGAATCTGTATGTTTATATTATTATTATTATTATTATTATTATTATTATTATTTAAATGTTAATGGGGTAGGTTGGGTGTGGGGTAGGGTGAGGTGGGGTGTTATTATTACTAAAATGTCCTTAAGTATTTGTGTATAAAGACTATATTGCCCCTTATTAAACAAATGCAAAAAAATACAAAACTGATGATGTGGCACTTGGTGATTGGTCCATTGGAGTTCTCAAGTTCTCGCAACTGGGATGAGTTCTCAAATGATCCCATTCCTATATATATATATATATATTTGGGAACATTTGGTATGAACTAAGGCTATGTGTAGTGGCTCGCGAAAAAGGCATTAAATGGGCGAAATTAGCGCCCCGTTCACACCAACACACCGCCCCCCTCAAGTGAAAGGGGCTCCAAATGGCAAAAAAGTGTACTTTTTCAGAATTTGATTGACCACTTTTTTTAAAAAAAAAACCACCACATGTCAGAATCTGATTGGCCCCCTTCCCCATTCACCCACGCGAAAATTTTCACCCAACCCCTATTAACGCCCCTTTCACCTGGGGGGTGTTCACATGTTAAAGGTAGGGGTGTAAATGTAACACCCCACCTCTCTCATCACCAATATTGTCCGCTTTGCCCATCCAGAGCTCACGGATTTGTTTTTGGTTGCCCAAGTGGAGACTTCCCAGGAGGTCGCCCATCCTGAAATTTCTCCCACCTGAGCACGCTTAACTGTGGAGTTCTCCTCTCATCCACTAACATTAAGCCCCAAAACGCGTTGGTGATTTAAGAGGCAAGACATTACTTATGAACCAAGGATCTCTCATGGCCACGGCCGATGTGGGATTTTCCTGGGGTGTCACATTCACCCCCTGTTAGAGTCTCATCGTCCCTGATGAGGTGTGCACCCACCATCCCGAACGGCACAGGAGTGGCTCTGATACCATCTGTAACACCCCACCTCTCTCATCACCAATATTGTCCGCTTTGCCCATCCAGAGCTCACGGATTTGTTTTTGGTTGCCCAAGTGGAGACTTCCCAGGAGGTCACCCATCCTGAAATTTCTCCCACCTGAGCACGCTTAACTGTGGAGTTCTCCTCTCATCCACTAACATTAAGCCCCAAAACGCGTTGGTGATTTAAGAGGCAAGACATTACTTATGAACCAAGGATCTCTCCTGGCCATGGCCGATGTGGGATTTTCCTGGGGTGTCACAGTAAATGACACGTAGCGACTCGAGAGTTACCCGGGATCGGCTCGGTAAAAAGCCCGAACGAGTTGAGCCTTAACGAGCCCGAGTCCGATCCTGAAATATGGCTCGTTTAGTTTTCGAGCCCAAGCTCGAGCCCTAGATACAAAGCTCGATTGGGCTCACGAGCCTAAACGAGCCCAAACATAATTATAAGTTTTTTATATATCTCTTATAATTTAAAGCCCACATCTCCAAAGCCCAAGTCCTTATTTCATAGGCCCATTTAATAACACTCGCGAGCCGAGCTTTTGCGATCTCGAGCCGAGCTTTGAGCTCGTTTGAGATTGTTCTCAAATCACCTCGGGCCGAGCCGAGCCGAGCTCGAGCTTTTGATTTTGCTAGCGAGCCGAGCTCGAGCTCATGATTGTAGGCTCGAACCGAGCCGAGCTCGAGCTCGAGCTTCATAAAACCATAACGAGCCGAGCCCGAGCCCAGTCAGGCTCGGGCTCGGCTCGGCTCGTTTACACCCCTAGTTAAAGGGGCGCGAAAATGCCCCTTTCACGCCCCATTTTTGCCACCACTACGTATGGTCTAAGAAGTTTCTTACGCATTAATCAAGAAAACTTTGAAATTAGTTTGTTATTAACTTAATATTATTATAATTATTATATGAGAAAGTTTAGTGTAAAAAGTACTTTAACGTAAAAAGTATAAAAAGTATTTTGGCTTTTAATCAAAATAAATCAATGGATGAGATTAAAAGGAAAAAGTATACCTCGAGTTTTTAAAAGAGGAGGAGAATGGCAAAATAGGTATAACCCACAATGGTTGAGTTTCACCCCCATTTTTTTAAAGTCCATAACTTTTTCATACGAAATTATTTAAAAAAAAAACACACCATAAAAATAAGCATTTTATTCTTTTTCATTTGCATACCATATTGCTATAGTTAAAAAAAATTGTTGGGTTGATACTACTTGCGTCTAAATGTAACAATAGCTTTTTTGTTTTTTTAGTTTGTTTCTTTATTAGGTGGAGAGCCACGAGGTTAGAAAACAATTTGAATCAATGTAGAACAGTAATAATTTTGGATAGTTTGTTTCTCATATCAAATGGATCAATTGACCCATTTGATTTTATCGCTAATTATTTTTGTTGCTTTCGAATCAAGGATGTTAGATTACTTTTTTCTCATAATTAGATCTACTTGTTGCCCTTTTTGGAAATAGTTGGGGCATAAAATGCAATAGAATAAATATTAGGCTGCTCTGTTGTTCGAGCAAGTAATAAATAGAAATTTTGACTGAATGGTTAACAAATAAGCATATTCAATATCTCGATCTTACAGAAGTATTTGAAGTTAGGTGTTTTCAGTCCAAAGTTTCTATGGCAAGCTCTAATAGTATGATAAAATTGCTACAGATAACCTTTTAATTTTATTAATTTATAAAGAAAGAGAATCCTTATTATCCACTTATATGATCAATATGTAAACGTGCTTATATGTATGTAAAAACTTGATATTACATACTTGCGTTTAAACAATAATATACAATAATAACTTGCGTCTAAATGTAAAAACTTGATATTACTTGCGTTTTAGCATGTATAACTTGCGTTTTATCTTGTATAACTTGTGTTTCAGTATGTATAACTTGTGTTTTATCATTTATAACTTGCGTTTAATCAGGTCGTTTTACCAGGTCGTCTTATCAGCTATAACTTGCTTTTCTAAAATGCAAGTATATCCTCAATAAAACGCAAGTTATCAACCTAGCAATATTTTTTAAGTATAACAATATGGTATGGAAATGAAAGAGGATGAAAAGTTTGTTTTTATGTTATAGTTTTTTTAAAAAAATAATGTCGTATGAAAAAGTTATAGCCATTTTAAAAATGGGGGTGAAACTTTAATGACGCTAAAAATTACCATCGTGCCCCTGATTATAAAATTTAATCATACGCTCCATATTGTTTCTTACACTTTTTACAATAAGAGACTTTTTACGTTAGCCTCACCCTTATTATATATATATATATACACACACACACACACACACTATTAATAGCCTAATGGATTTGAACAGTGTTTTTTCTGCCTTTATGTATTTTATTGTTCGTTAAGTATTTCATATAGTAGTCCGAGGTTAATGGTTGGCAGGTCTGCTTGGGTTCAGTATTACCCAGGTTCAAATCTTGCTCTCTTTTTTCTTACCCTGTTTTTCCCCTATGCACATATTCCCTTTTAGGTACCCTCGTCCCCATTTCAACACACGTGTCCCCAACACATATATTACAATCTAGATAAAAAGTAACAGAGTAACCACCGCAAACAACTCACCCAAGACTCTCAACTGATTACCTTTTACACCACCATCACATTCCTGAAGGAGACCAAGAACAACTAGTAGGGCTTTCATTTCGCGGGAGTTTGCGATGAAAATCTATGATAAGATCCGAACTGTGAAAGTACTAGACCACTATTGCCTTCCCCGTCATTTGTCCTCAATCGTCGCTGGTCCATCGTCACCATCAGCGATTGTTTCCTACACCGTCATTTATAAATTGCTTTTGTTTATGCAGTCATAGGTCGATGTATTTTATTAAGATGGAATCGAGAGTCAGAGAGACAACGATGATATGGTACAATCCGCATTTATAACTGTTGGTTGGATTAGGGTTTTTTTTGGTTGATTTTAAGGATCTAGCATTTCATTTGTGTCTGGACCAGGTTTAAGTTCCAATAATATTTGATTTGCATTTTGTTGTTTCGGTTCGGTAAACCGATTACCGATCGACTAAGAGACTATAAAAACCAAACATTTTAGTTTCGGTGTACAAACCAGTAAATTGATCCTGAAAGTTTTTGCGCTCATTACGAGAGTTATGATGCTGGGAGAAACATTGTGTGTTTTGGAATCGATATGGCAAAATGTTTATTATTCTTTTAAAATGACGATGTAATGGATGCTCTTTTATCTTGCAGCCAGCTACAATTCGTTTTTCCTTTTGCAAATCATTCAATTGTGCTCATGGTTGGGACTCTGGTTTGCCAAGTACCAACGCGTTAGACAACTTGGTAACAAGGGGACATGATTTCCATTTAGAAGTTGCAGCCGCAATACATGTTTGGCGCGCAAAACATATTAAAGTTATTATGTTTGCACAAGAGTAAGCAAGACGACTCGGCCACAACTTTGTGGGTACTGAACATATATTTCTCTGCCTTATTGTTAAGGACACTGGCATTGCAGTAAAGGTGTTGAAATGAATGGCAGCTTGTTTGAAAGATGAAAAGATTATAATATTAGGTTTAGCAACTTTTTCTATAAAAATAAGAAAATATAGTGATTTTTTATGGTATTAACTAGCTGATTCAGTAGGTTATCGGGATGGTTGGTGAGAGTGCAGATTCTTTAGGTGTTGTCGGAGTGGTGGAAGTACTAACAAGAAGATGCTGACACTCGAGGAATATGGGACCAACTAAGTTATATTAGTTTCACTCTTAATGCTACTTCATGTATGGTAGTATTTTTATTTTCAAGGGTAAGTTGGACCTGTTGTGGGAAGGCAACAACAAATAGAAAGAGTTGCTCAAATTTTGGGCAGGCGTAGTATGAAAAACATTCTCTGCTTATAGTTTATTAGCCTAATAATAGTTTTTTCTCATTGAAATAGTGGGTAGATTATTATTTCCTTCTGAACTTGAAGTCTCATGTAGTTTTTTATTAATCAAATATTCGAAGTGTTTGTGACCATCTACAGTAGTAGACATGTTATGATACTTTGCCAGGTGTTAATTTCTGCAAAGGAAGAACCAGAACCTTTCGTTCCTCCTATAATGGATGTTTTACTAAAGGTTCAACAACGTGACATTTATGAAGACATAGATTCTACTTATGGCCACCAACATAATAACAATGTCAGAAAACAAAACTTGAAGCATTATTCACGCCAATTTGCCCTCAAAAGTATTTGAAAGATAAGTTATATAACTCCTGCATCTTGGGAGGTGCAAGACGGTAAGGGGCTCGGCGATAGGGGTTGCACCAGGTGCAGGGTCAATGCGAAACTCAACATGGCGTTGAGGCAGGAGACCAGGTAAATCATAAGGAAACACATCCAAAAAGTCACGCACAACAGGAATATCTTTGATCTTCTTCTCATCAGTCGCTGAAACAGAAACGAGTGCCAGAATGGCGGTATAACCCTTCCGAAGATACTTGTAGGCCTTCATGCAAGAAATGACACTCAAAGGAACACCGCTCTTCTAACCAAAAACTGATAAAATCTCACCCTCAGGGAGAGGAAGTCGAACGATCTTGTCGAAACAGACAATCTCGGCACGATACAAAGATAACCAATCCATACCCACGATAACATCAAAACTACCCAAATCAACCTGCATGAAATCAATGGGGAAAGACAAACCCGACAACTCAAGGCAACACTCCCTAAGAACATGTGTAGCAATTCGTTTACCATTAGCCAATTCTATAAAGTACTTAGCCTCTAAAGGTGTAGGTACCATGTTTAGCAACTGACTAAATGTAGCATATATGAAACTCTTATCGGCATCAATATCAAACAAAACCGAATCATAGCGATCATTAAAAAGAAACGTACCGGTAACAGTGTCTGGATCTTGTTGGGCTTCCCCCGAACCGAGGACAAAGGCGTGTGCATTCCTGCCACCACCCCCGTTGTTTTCGTTACCCGCTCCGTTCTTCCCTTTCTCACCCTCCTTCATCTTTGGACAGTCACGCTTGAAGTGCCCTGCCTCGACACAGTTATAACAACCTTATTTACCCTGAGGAGCAAGAGCAAGGACAGCAGTCAGAGTCTGATTTGGCTGAAGATTAACCCCGAAATCTTTAGCCTGATGACCGGTCCGATGACACCGATAACAACGGTTCCTGTCACAAACACTCCCAGAATGATGAAACCCACACCGATTACACTTTGGTAGCTTCCTAACGTACCCCACTTGCTTCTGCTTAGACAACAATCCTGCTGCATCAAACTTATTCACCTGTTGTTGTGGCTGAGACGATCCAGAACTTTTCCCCACACTCTCCCACTTCCTCTTGTCATCCCTAGGGGCTTTCATAGTAGCGCCCCTGGGAGCAAAAGCACCCTCGGCAACCGTCATGTTGGTCAGCCTATGAGCCAACCGAACAGTTCCAACAGTGTTGTAGAATCACCATTAGCCACCAACCCTACAATCTCCGGGACTAACCCAACAATATAGTGCTCGATCCTCCTGTACTCTGGCGTAGCCACCTCAGGACACATCACCGCCAACTCATGATTCTTAGTAGTATACTCCTCAATCTCCGAACCCACCATCTTCAAATTCCATAGCTCATGCTCCAACTTCTTCACTTCATCCCGAGGGCAATACTCCGCTCGTAACCGCTGAACAAACTCCATCCAAGGCATAGCATTGGCTTCCCCCAAGCCAAGAGTCTGAGTAGTCGAGTTTCACCAAGTCAAAGTAGGACCCTCAAAAGTTCTCGTAGCAAACTTCACATGATCAGCAGCTGGACAGTTACAGATAGCAAACACCGAATCAATCTTCTTAAGCCACCTGAGCAGTCCCACTGCCGCCACGACCACCAGTAGGTCCACTTCTACGACCGCCACGAGCACAAGACATCTTCTGCCAAATACAAGAACAGAATACTCAGATTCATCACTATTACAAACCACTAGTAATCATAAGAATAAGATCTAGGTCCAACCCATGACCATTAGTCCAAACACAGAGTCCACTAGGATTTTCATGCATCTTAGCTTATGATTTCGTGTGCACCCAAAATGATAAACTGTTCCACATGGTCCTCCAAATGTACTCCTAGTTTGAAGCTGACGTCACCGGACACTAACACCTAGAGGCGTACTACTACAAGTACAAGTGCAAGATAGTGTGTGTGTAAGCGAGTGTTTCCATTAGAGTATAGAAGGGAGATGTCTGAATCCTGGACAGATCTCAAGGGTATGCCGAAGCTACTCCAATGTATACCACTGCCGTGCCAACAAGCTAGTCTCTTCATTCACAAAACCCCGAAGAAGAGGATAAGATAGGAATAGAGGATAGAAACGGATAAAAGACAGAATGGATGATGTAACACATAGATGATGATACCGACACCCCTACAAATCAGTAAATGTACCACGTAGCACAACTCATATGTATGTGACCGTTTAGTGTGTGCGACTCGGCTATAGACTAGACTTTACATGCCATCCTAGTTCACTATAACCATTGGCTCTGATACCAATCTGTCACACCCTCAAATTTCCACGTGCGGGGTTTTACCGCGAGGCGCGTGACACACTAGGATCTAAGTCAACGGTCACAATAAAGGACAACTATATGTAAAAGATACGTAAACCAAAACCACGAAGTTTCATAACATAAACCAGTAGCGGAAGCTGAAGTATGATTACAACCCAAAATAAAGTAAACGTAGTATGAAATTATTTAAAAGCATGCAACTAAACCCTAGACGTCGCGCAAGACTCCGTGCGCCTAATGCATGAACTGCTACCTTAGCGACCTGAGAAAACATGCCAAAAATGTCAACATATAATGCTGGTGAGTTAATAGGTTTTTATAAAACATTTCCATAAGTTTTAAAGATCATTCCTGTTACTACTATGTTATAATAACGTTAGCTAGACGTCAAGTACGAATACTACTACGGTTGGGAACCCATTACTAGACATGTACCAATGTGTAAGTCGCCCAGACTGTTAGGCTACCGTCATCCCCGGTAGGCCCGATGCTAGAGACAATATGCACCCGTTCGGCATCTAACTGACCTGGGTGGGATTTGTAAGGCCAAATAGATCTATCCACATTTCCCTCGTTGTGCTACCCCGCACATTCATGGTTTCCCCTGGGACTTAAGATGAAACGTCGTATAGTAAACAAAAGATAACCATAGTATAACATGATCTTTATAAATCCAAAGTACGTAGCATGTTTCTCCCCCGAAAGTAAAATCAGTAAAAGTGGGGCTATGACACTTACCTTAGGTTGCGTCTTCTAATCAATAGAATGACTGGCACGAACTGATAGTCCCAACTACCGACAACCTATCATGATGTATGTATAAGTGTTTTGACTAATAACTAGTGGGCTAACTAGTCCCCGATTGTCCAGATCATGACTTCGTATGCTTGAAAATGTGTTTGAACATTGACCCGACACACCCGACAGTCCTGAAATCCCGTTGGTGACCCGTTACACTAGTTTATCAAGTACATACAGCTTACATACATGGATTACACATAACACACTTAGTTTTGATCCAAAAACACATTTCTGTAGTCGTGGGGTTGAACCGGAACATTTCCTGTTTGGTTCGACCCTTATGAGAGGTCGAATGGGGTGTTTATGATTTGGTTCGACCCTAACACAATTGGTTCGACCCTTCGACTGGTCAGACCAATTTCTGGTTTGACCCCTCCGTCTGCTGCACCATTTAAAAGCATTAAATCTCATCAAACAGCCCAAAAACATCACGAAAAGTCATAAATCATAGCAGCTGACTATGTTCATCCTAACCACATGTAATCTTATCATTTTCATATACAAATACGTCTGTTTCACATAGTAATTACAATCTTTCCCAAAATGGTATATTATGGAAATGTCACATCAATGAATGGAAACTTTACCTAAAGTGGAAATTATCAATACAACCTCATTTTACAGATTGATATGCTCGGGTTAGACATGTCTAATGAATCTCCAATCATAACATCATCAATACTAACAAGAACAAACTCTAAATCCAACATAAAACCGCCAAAATAGGTGAAAGTCCAACAATCATCAACCAAACATCATATTATCCATAAATCACTATCCAAAACAGTCCTAAATCATTAATATAACATCTATTCATCATTTCATTTCATATAACACAATAACACATCATTTAACACCATTAACATTGGGGTTTTTATAAGAAAACTCATTATTAATTATTAGGTTTAGTTTAGAAGGGTGTTAGAAATCTTTTTATCCATGAAAACTCATTTGAATCAGATCTGGACTCTTAGGGTTTGATAAAAAAAATGTATGAAAGTTGATTAAAAAGGGTTTAGAAAATGAACACACCTTGACTCTTCACTTGTTTTTATTATAGAACGTGTTTTTTGGCTTAGGATCTGAAAAATGAGATCAAAAACTCCTCCCTACAACACAGGTTTGGGGTTGAGAGAGAGCACTTGGAGGCGAGTTAGGGTTGTGAAATGATGAAAATTTGGCAAAGTGTTGTATTTATATCCTGCTTTGGTTCGCCCGTTCATAGGGTTGAACCAAGTTTCAAAAGGGTCGAATGAATATTATGAGTCTGGTTCGACCCCCTATAGGTCGAACCAAAACTCTAATATCCAGCTTTTTCATAATTTTCCATTTTAACACATTATAACACATGAATATGCATTCTAACATGCGATAATCACATCTAATCATATAAACACATATTTGTAAGTCGTACATCATATATAAAGCATTCGTACTCAATACTTAATCCAACTTGTGTAATTTCACCAATAACGGGACTCAAGCCTCGTGTGTATGTGTGTGTATGTTACCCCCACTGATCCTCCGAATTATTGAACCCTGGACAATACGTAAGTGTAAATCAACTCCCGATGATTCCCCGAATCATCGACCCGACTCAACTGACCCAGTTAAGTACGTTAAATAAATGTTTTTCGCTAAGGTAGACTTATATGTTTGTAAAAGCGTTAACCTGAGTTTGTCGGATGTCACATTTTTAGTCATAAATTGTTTTACAGCATATACTATGCCAAAGCAATGTTATCGTCGCTTCCATCATTGTCACTTCCATTATCACCATTTTCATCATCACTGCTATCAACATCGGTTTATTCATTTAAAAATCCTTTGAGTTCACCTCAAAATTCCAGGTTCTTAAACATCTCTTTAAAATAACTCTACAAAAGTATCAAAATTAACCATATATCTTAATTAACATACCATCAAGCATATCTATACTTACTATATTATAATGTATGAGGGAGGGGTATTTTAAGATACCCAAAAGTTAAGAACTATTTTTTCATTAACAACCCTAAAATGATGGTAAAATAGTTATTAATAAATTATTTACACTTTAATACCCTATCTTATTTACACTTTAATTCCCTAATTTTTAGTTGGCAATTACAGTTTCCTCCCATCCCTTACAAAATTACAATTTCTTTTATTTAATTCTATCATAACTTTAAAACTATTATATTTTAAAAATATTCGAATATACAATGACGACCGGCTCATTTTTGTTGACGTGTCGGTGTTTGTCGTAGTCAATACCGATGTGTGGATTAAAATGTACAAGAAAGAATGCATTATGTACAAGTGATTATTGCATTTTAGGTTTTAAATACTAACTAGATGAAATATAATATGGATGATGAATCATAACACCATTTCATGATCAAGTAAAACTCAAAATTGTAAAATTGAATTTGGTGTTAAATACTGTTCCTCCCAATAATGAAAAATTCACATAAATCAAATGCAACGATTTAAAAAACCAAACAAGGCACTCGAAATCTACATATCAGCTTTGGTGATTCTTAAAATATGATAATGTTGTTAAACATTATGGTTCATCCTTGCTTTGACAGACAAATAATTTGTCACGCGGTAACAAAACTGCAACATTAGACTGGGCTCTAAGAATGCTTTATCACGTTTATTATTGATAGCTTCAATTGTAGTACCCTATTTAAATAATCAACATTAGAAATATGTGAATATGTATATGGGTATGCATGCATATATTAATATCTATACACATAAATATAATTAACTAAAAGAAATCCCATTAAACTTTTAAATATACATAATTAGCTAAATATATAAAACAAATATAAAAATGCATTGTAGATATTAATTGTGGTGTATTAAATATTTTTAATTTATTTTAAGGATCAGATGCATGAAATTGATAGGAAAAGATCCAAGAGGCTCTCTTAATGGAAATGGAGTCAAGTTATTGATCTAGATAGTTCTGATGAACATGACAAAGAAAACATATTTGATGACACTTTAGATAGGAGAAAATGGAGAAACTTATCCTCACCAAAAGATGTACTAATCAAACATGGAGATATACAAAAATTTTCAGTGATCGTTCTTGATGACGAATGGTGGGCAGACAATAGATGAGATCATGCAGACTTGGAACGTGTATGACTAAATTGATTTCACGATTCAAGTAGTTCACTAGCTTTTATTTTTCTCAACTTTTATGTTTATTAATACTTATTTTTCCTTTCGTATGTTACTTTATTTTATCAAATGTTTCTTAAAAGTACTTTACAATTTAAATGTTAAAATCTTTGTAGTTACTAGACACGTGTAACGCTTATGACGTATATCCACCGTAATGATGCTACAACAAATACTATACGAATTTGCCATTTTTATCAAACTAATAATAACATTTGCCAACTTTATCAAAGTAATAGTGACGACAGACAATATATACAAAGTACCCATGTATCAACATTAACCAACATACCAACATAATAAAACTAAATTTACCAACCTAACATGTATTCACTGATCCTTTTATAACATTCACCAAAATATATATACCAAATTTATCAAACTAACAATAAAACCAACCAACATATACAAAATGCCTAAGTATCAACATTAATCAAGTTCTACTTATTGTACGATGTAACATCAGCCCTTAGATCCTTGCTTGATCAAACGGTCCACGTAATAAGTTGCCTCCGCGTCCGGATAACCACTTTTAGCGATGACTTTAAAGATGTCGTTGCTAAAAGTATCGCCTCTAAAGATGACGTCGCTTTAAAGACCCACCCGCCGCCGCCCATAGCCACCATTCTCCTCCCACCCGCGTCGCCATCACCCCTCCTCCCTCCCTCCTCGCTATCGCCCCTCCTCCCTCCCTCCCCGCCGTCCGTTGTCGGCCCTGTACAATTTATTTTTTTTAATCTTTTTCCTTGTATTGATCTGTATAGTTGTTGTGATGTATGTAAACGTAGTTTTTGATTGAGTGGTTTTGTATATTGGTATGTGTGGATGTGGATGATTATAGGTTTTGAATATTGTAGTTTTTGGATAATATTAATAACAATAGTAATGTTTAAACCTTAAGATTATTATAACTTTGTTTTTGTTTGTTGTTGGAATGTGGTGGGTTGTGATGGTTATGGTTATGGTTATGGTTATGGTTATGGTTATGGCTATGGCGGGTTGTGGTGGGTTATGGTTGTGGGTGGTTTACGGTTAGTCTCAGTTATGGTAGGTTATGGTTCACGGGATGGGTTGTGGTTGGTTCACGGCTGGGTTGTGGTGAGTTACGCTTTTGGTGGGTTGTGGTTTTGGGTGTGGAGTCTCGGTTATGGTTAGTTATGGTTTTGGGTTACGTTGTAGACGTTAACAAAAATCAGTATTCTTCTTGCAGACTACAGACATTTGGCCCACCTCTTCTCTTACAGATGTCTGCATATGTGATCCGCAGACTGCAGACCTTTTACCTCTTAAAAAACAAACACCTAAGAAACATAACATTATGGACACACCAATATACAATTGTACTAAAGGGTCAAGTTATCTTACACAGTGTAATATAAATGAGAAGGGTGAAAAGGATACAAAAAAAAAAAAAACACAATAGTTCATGGAATATAATACAATGAGTCACAAAATATAACACAATGCTGAGGAAAAAAGACACAATTAATCGCAAAAATTACACAATAAAGAAAATAAAAAAAAGAAACAATGCCACATAAAAGACACGATAATCTAACACGGATTCTAAAAACTACAAATCCAAAAAAAAAACGATAACCTAAAAACTAAGATTGTGGGTTCGATGAGACGGTTCCAATGCCGCTTAAATGAGTTCAATCAAAGACCGTTTGATACCCTTCCTACGACTTTCTATTTTTCTTTCGCTGTGTATTTGATCTAACCCCGTAAACGCTCCTTTGATATCCGATATAATACTCTGTTACTGATCATTCTTGTTTAAACTTTAAACAACCATCCAAGTTGTTGTAAAGGTAATATACAAGGCTGTGAGACAAGATAATGAGGTACCCAATTATTGTTGTTCCACCCAAGAGCCTCACAAAATCAAAAGAATATCATTTAAAACCTACAATATTTTATATTTTAAAGAATTGAATTATTTTATTCAAAAGCGACAACACTGGCAACATATTCTTCGTCGTGCATGATTTTTTACAAGAATAATTAAATTATATTAAATATGGTCCAATGAATACATAATATATTGGAATATACACACATTCACAAGCAAATCCCAATTCATGTGTGCATTGGAGGAGACCTACCAGTGGATAAATATATAGTGTATGAGTATAATTAGCAATGTTTTTAAACCCGAATCAAATCTGAGAACCGATTCTTTGGTCAGTTCGGGTTGCTATGTTAGACCGCGTGTGCATGACCCGGTGGTTGATCTGACAACCCGGCGGTTGGATCGGGAATTTTTAGGTTGAACCGGTTTTTTTGGGTTTCGATGCAATTTTGGGCTGGTTTCGTTGGAACCGTCGAACCGGTTGGACCAGTCAGACCGGTGAACCAGCTAGGGCTCCAATTTAACATCCGATTCGGTTATGAAAACATTGATAATTAGGCAAACTTACTTTGGGGTACAATATGACTAGGGATTGGATACTTGTTAATTATTGTATGAATCCTTTTATATTAATTATATATAACTATATATAAATAAAATAGAATAAACTAAAAGATGCAAATGCATATACTTGTATTCTTTGATGTACTTGACAATTTTCGAAAACAAAAGTAATAATTTCATATTAAGCTTTTTATATCATATTAGTTTGTGTGTAGTGAAGGGTTATGGCAGCAATATATGGGCGTTTTTGGCCCCCATAGTGTCCGGTACACCGCCCCCGCCGGCGTTATGATTGTGAGGGTCATGAGTATAACGAGCGTTTTGAATCTTTGGGAGTGATGATTGACCGTTGAAATCTTGGAGGATGTGTTCTTGCTTTGGACCGTTGTTGTTGAACGGTCATATAAAAAAAAACTTAACATTATATATATACACATACTCATCCACAAACTAAACCATTTACAGAAGACACAAACCAAACCAACCCAAACTTTACACAAACTCACAAACCAAAACATCATTTCTACTCTCCACACACATAATCAAACACAAAGATGAATCCTTTCGGTCGTGGTGATTTCGGGTTCGGTTCTCAATCGACTGGCGAGCCTAACCAACCCATAGCTCCGGGTTCGGTTTCAAACCAAGCAGGTTTCATGAACTTGTTAAGCCAACCCATGGGTTGGGACCCGAATATGTATAACTTTAACATGGGAGGTGGTTTTGGCTCATCACAAGTGTTTGGGTCTTCTCAGATGTTCGGGTCATCAAATGCTTGGCAAGAGCCACTCCCGGTTCCAGAGACACAGGAGCCGGTGCCGAAGCAAGAGCCCGAGCGACCAACCGGGCGACAAAGATGGTCGCACCAAAAGAAAGAGACCGAACTCTGTAACACCCCAACCGATGACGGAATCATCGAGGTGTCACGTAGTGACGATTTTTCAATAGCTCATGGACTAAAAGTGTAAATATTGATGCGTTGTTTAAGTAATTTATTACATTGAAAAGAGATACAAGATACAATGATTCAAACTAACAATCTAAACTGAAATACAATGAATCCAAAATCTAAGTATAAATTTCAAAAGCTAAAAAGGCGTCTCAATAATAATCTAAAACATGTACCAAAATAATATAGGTCAATACAAAAATGTATTGGTAAGCATACCCTGTTTTGCATACATATAGTAGGAAAAACGTTTCACAATTCATGTGTTGTATACCGTTTGCAATTATGTATTTAAGTAGTATCCGGGTCAAAATCAACCCTATGAAAGTGAAATGAAATTTATATATAGTATGCGCTATTAACAGTAGTCATGAAACACATAGCAATGACCAAGGTCTCTCAACAGAGTCACAAGGGGTATATACCATAGTACTATTCAATGAAATGTTAGGCCGCAACGGTTAATGATTTTGACAAGTCATAGATACACAAAGTAACACAAAGCAAACACACATGGGAATTGCACTTAGTGAAAAGAAATAGTAATTTGACATAAGGTACATGAGTAGCCCCAAAAGTGTAAAACATGAAAAAGAAGAAAGATATACTCACAGTTTTGCTAAGCGCGATAAATCCAAACAAAACTCGTCACAAGGTAAACTTGGGAATTCCGAAGAATTAAACCTATACGTATAAGAATACTAATGAGGAAAGTGACTTAAAAGTCTAAGGTATCTAGAGTTCTAAGGCATGAGGGTTTGCTAAGTCGATTTGGGGAATTAGGGTTTTGCAATAAATTAAATTGATATTATATTTGTATATGAAATTAGTATATGATTAAAATCTATGAATATGATACGATAGTCTAAATATTTCCAATTGAATATTCAGATAAAAATACGGAGGGTTTACTCCTTAGGGAGGTTCCCGCCCGGGTTTGGTCTCAGGTTCGAGTCCCCCACTCGCACTAAGGGGTGAGAAATTCAACACCCGCATTTAGCCTGGATTCGAACTGGGGTTAAGGGGTTGTTTGTCGTTTGGATTCTCCGGTGAAACACACCTTCCAAAAAAAACTAAATTATTGTAAATAAGTACAATAATCATTAATATTTGAACAAATAATTATGAGTTACACAATGATCCAAACAAATGAGGATTAAAACTTTCAAACATAAGAATATTTCTGTTTTATAAGAAAAAGTATTTATAAAACAGATGTTAAATAGTATAAATAAATAAATGATTAATTATGTCTAATTAAACATAAATACGATTAAAAATACAAGATATGATCCAAAAATATTATTTTTATAGAAAATGAATACTTTCTGGTGTAAATCAATGAAAATAATTTTCCCAATTTCTTTCTAAATTTATTTATATTTAAAAACTGATTTAATGCATTTAAATAATATTTATATGATTAAAAATAGAAAAAACAATAAAAATAATTATTTTCTGGACCAATAATTTTTATTTCAGTTCTTTATGATTAAAAATAATTTACCAAAAAGTTTGAGATTAAAAGTATTAAAAATGAATTTTTAATCAATTAATTATGATTAAAACAATTTAAATCAAGAAAAATACAAAAAGAGTATTTTCCTGAAAATAAAAATGTGATAATTTTCTTTAGGGTGTCAAGATGCTACACCTAAATTTTTATAATTTTTGAAACAAAAATGAATTTATTATGAATATTTTAAGTATATGTGTATTATAAATGTTTATAATATAAAAATAACTATAAATAAAATCCCAAAAAAGGATGTGGTTGTGCTTGGGTTCGTACCTGGGCAACCTTGCATAATGTCTTAATCTAACAATCATAACCACTAGACCACAACCATATTTTTGTAATTATCTCAAATGAAAACCATTTTAATCATTATTATTAGTTCATCTTCTTCCCCAAATTGACTAACCATAAGAACCCTAACGCTATAACCTCAATAACCCAAATTCGAAAGTATTGGCCCTCAAAGTCATAGGGCTTCTATTCTAGAATGAAAAGCTAACATAATGGCACGATAAAATTGAACTTACAAGCTCGATTCTGAATCAAAACGAAAGAAGGCAAGTCGGGACTTGAGAGCCGATTTACAAAGATTCTGGGCATGATTAAAAGGATTTTTTTTTGTGGGTTTATGTCGTTCCAGCATTGGTGAACAATTCGGAATAATCGATTTATAGGATGGTTAAGAAAAATGACTGATTTGATTAACTTTAAGTTTCCGGTCGGTTACCCCATTAAAACTTGACTTAACGCTCGAATAAAACGCGTTATAGTCATATTAAAACTTGTGTAATTGTTCGATAATCATGAAGAAACCGACACTGAACAATAATAGCGAATAAAAGCATGCTTTGAATGGTTTTTTAAACGTCACCGGAATCTGGCCGGAAAATCTGGCCAGAGAATCGATGCTGGCAGGTTTGGATTATTTTATTTATTTATTCAAAATCAACTTTCCCAACTTGTCAATTATGGTCCCTCGGTTAGCATTGTTAGGTAACATTATGTTTTTAGTTAGTTTATCCTTTTATAAAACACTAACTACATTAACCAAGTTAAATTTAACATTTATAAAACTTTTATTAACTTTGAAATTTTACTAAAAGTTTTAATGTTATCCCTTTACATAATTTAAATCCATTATAATTAATTATAAATAACGAATATTGACTAGAGCTCTGATTTGAACTTATAATATTAAGTCAAAGATTTGAAATGAAACGTTCAGAATACATGAGGGACTATAACTAACAACTTGTCGAAAGATGAGGGTGACGTTTGTCACAAGCCCCGTGCCAAAAAAAACCGTACAACCATGGGATGACGAGGATTTGTACGCGTTAGCCCGAGCGTGGGTTGACGTTTCGTAGGATCCCATTGTTTGTAAGATATATATTTTTGTTATGTTATATTTTTTTTACATATATTTTTTTAAACGCGCACTTATATATTTTTTTGGTTTGGTTTTTTTTAGCGAACTATGAATCCAAAGGGGAGTTTTGGAGAAGAGTCCGAACAATGTTTTTTGGTCTACTTGGTAGGGGAGAAAACTACCGGCCTAAGGATTCTATATCATGCAAGTGGACCGATATGAACAGCAAATGCACCAACTTTCAAGCTATTTATGAACGCACCCGGTACGGTTGGAAATCTGGCCAAAGCGACGAGAATATTTTGGAGACGGCTTTGGAAGATTACCAACAACACCATGGGAATTTTCAATACTTGAGGGTTTGGCGGCCGCTGAAAGACTGCTCCAAATGGTCCAACGTCCGCCCAAAGGTTGGAACTTCTTCATCTAGGGCCAGAAATATGAGGCCTTCAAAGAATTCGAAGACCTCTGACTCGGTTGATCCTGAAACGCCTACGTCTGACGCGTGTTTCATCGACCTAAACACCATAGAAAATGCGTATTTTGCAGGGGAGCTGAGGAAGGGGCGGATGAGATACCCCGTCCGCCAGGTCGAAAGGCTGCTCGAGTCGCTCGGGCGGAGTCTGCATCAGGGGTGAACGAGTTAATCTCGGCGTTTTCTGAGATGAACCAACGCCTTCAAGACATATGCAACATCGGGGCTCAACGTATCCAAGAAAACCGAGAGGTGGTTGAGCTTACTTATAAAGGATCAACAATTTCAACGTGACTTTGAGTTTTTCACAAAGTCGCAGGAACATCTAACTAGCAAAGCCTTGAAAATGTGTTTGAAACAAAAGGTCACAATCGAGAAAAAAATATGATCTATGAGTATTTGTATTTTTTTTTAGTATTTCTAATTTTTTTAGTATTTTGTAATTTTTTTAGGATTTGTAATTTTTTTTATTTAATGAAATATTATTAGGTATTTAATATTATTATTTAGATAAGAAAACAATAATTAAGCAATGATTACTCAATCATTTATAAAGCCTTATGGAGCCCCTTCTCACTACACCCCTTTTTTCCCATAAAGTCCCATGGAGCTCCTTCTATTACTTTATAATATTTTATTACTCGTAAAGCCCCATAACGCCCCATAAAGCCCATCCACTACACATGCCCTTAGAATCAAATTATATAGTAGATGACAAAAAATTATATAGGGGATGATCATTAGAGAAGAATTTTAATTTGAGAAAAAAAAAAGAAATAACAGTAAATACTTTAACTCATTTCACATTAATTATCCAATTAATTACTTTAAAATATTTTATCTTACACACATCAAAACTTTCATACACATATCAAAATTCATTCTACACACATCGAAATTATCATACTTTTATCCTACACATATTGAAATTATCATTAGGTTTATGCTATACATGAAGAAATTCATCCTACATTTATCCTACACATACCGAAAATGTATCATTCACTATAAATTATTTTTGCTTTAAAAATATACTATTTGGTTTACCCGTGCGTTGTAGCGGGATCCACAAATGTGTTGCAATAAAACATTATGATACTTAGGTTTTTTTGCCGCAAGTTACGCAAAAACAATAGAAATGTGCACACTATGTTTTAACAAGTATTCGTAGAAAGAAAAGAAATGCGCACCGCCACTTACAACTGATTACAGTTCACCAAAAAAACCATGTATTCATTATTGAACAAATCTTAATAAACCAAAGATATGCTACTGTAATAGACCAATATGAACATAAACATCACTCTTGTGTAAGTTGTCTGGTCATTACATATCTACATAACCATGCCATTGAAGACACCTTGGTAAATGATAAAGTTCATTTACATGACAAAAGCATGTAGTAATAATATGATATTGTGTACACTATCATATTAAGGTCACTGTCCATTTAGAAATTAAAAGTTGTGATTTGTAAGTTTGTAATAGACTTGCCTAACCTGACTCATCAGTTAAAAATTTCCTAATGTAGCTAGTGAGCCAAACTATCTCGTCTACTTTGTTGCTGGGTAAACGCATATATATCAAAAGGGTTAGCCAAAAATTCCCAAAACACGAGTATAATGCAAGTGTGCAGCCATATCGGGGTGATTGTTTTGAATGGTTGAAAATCGGCAATCTTGACTCTTAAATCCTCAAATATCAACACATTTCTAGAATTAATATCTCTGAATTATTTAAGGATGGACCTTGTAATGTCAATAATCTAGTCCCTTTGCTACATCAACAAAAATCTTTACCTGCTGCACCCAATCAAGCACGGGCCCCAGTTGTGCTCCTTGCAGACCCTTCCTACCTGCATGTATATATGCATATTATATAGATTTTAAACCCAACACCAATTGTATTTCAACTTATATATCTGTTAATTTAAACACGAAAACAAAAGTGCAAACAAGTGTTCATGTAATGCAATATGTCATATAGAGATCTCGTGGTTGCAAATTCATATGCCAAGACACGTGTATTTCCTTTCACACAGCTCAACGGGGTTTTTGTGCTTCAATGTTGAGACCATGGCAATCTTGAACAAGAAGACAAACATTATAAAGAAAAGAAAAGGATAATTCCAATTTGAATAGAAATAAATATACATATATGAGCAAATAGCCAAGTCATAGTTATGCTTTATTATGGGTCAAACGGCGCCTTTGCCCCTTGCATCTTAGCAACAAGTGAACCCATTGCGCATAGGGTGCACACTAAGTACTATTAATTAATGTGTCATTTGCAATAAAAAAAGTTATAGGGTCAACCTCTAGCTACATATCCTAGTACCTTTCAAATGAATGGTAACTACTTACAGCTCAAAAGTTACATGCTGGTAGATAATCCTTAAATTATAGGGTCAACCTCTAGCTACGTATTCCCAGCCGCCACTCTTCTAGCTAAGGCTCCAGTTAGGATGTTTCCACAATTCCACCTAAAAATTTGAACATTTAAGGACTGTTCGGATATGTATTTGCAAAAGTGATATTGTTATATTATATACCCAAAATCAAATAATCAGATAATAACTTGGAAAAAGCACATCCAAACACCCTCATAAAGCTAATAGTGGATTTTTTTTTGTTAGCGAGATTGTATGAACTGGAGATAAGACTTTGGGAGACTTTATGCTCATTAGAATTGTTTAGTTAAATAGAACACATCGATCTTGTATGAATATAATCAATACTTTGTAGTGACAACAATATATGTGTTAACAAACCATTAGAAGCTAAGTGATTTATTAATTACCTTCTGTGCGCAACCTTTGGCAGTGGACCCTCATGGTAGAAGCTTGGCATTGGGTTTGCCTTAAACAACAAACTCTTTCTGAGTTGCTTCAGGTTTGCTTCCTTTTCTTCATTTTTTACACAAAATTTGAACTTCAAACTGAAAATAGATGAAAAAAAAATTAACTAATAAAGGTCATAGAAATTTTACCTTGGTTCTTGCGTCCCAATGAATTCTCTACCTCCAACGCTGATTGTTTCTTTAATTTGGAATAAAATTGAAGCAAAAAAGAACTACTATATATGTGTATATATAGAGAGATAGGGGGAGGAGTTGGCATCCTTATCACATCTTTAAGAGATGTTAACAGGCCAAAAGATGTTAGCGTACAGGTTGAAAATGGTCGACCAAGTAGATTAGAAACCTTTTTGTAAATAATTGGTGTAGCATATATGGTTTTGTACTTTTGTTCATTAAAAATACACTTTTGAGCTTTTTTTTACTATTTCCAAACTAATTATCATCTACAAGTTTGTAATCAAAGACAATGACCGATTAGGCATTTTTTTGGTAATTGGAGTATGTTTCACTAGTGAAGATGAGTTGTTCACATAGACTAAGTCATCAAAAACAAAGACAGGACTTGGATACATATGAAATAATAATTTTCAGACCATGGAATTTCTCCTACCAAAGCAGATTAATAAAATACTACACCAACCTTAAATTTTCTAAACAAACAGGCAATCCTTTAACAAAATGCCTAATGAACGACACATATATCATATCATCAATCTATCATAAAACGCCTAAAAATTAATCAACTATTAAGAGCTATAGAACCTAATTTCAGAGTTCAAAGATAAGGTCTTCTCTAAGGCATCGGTTGAACCGAGTGGAGGCGCGAATCGGATGTGGGAGGATATGATGAGTATCCTTAATCATGCGGCGACTGAGACTTTAGGGGTCTCAACAGGAAAGTCAAGTGCCCATAAGGAGTCTTGGTGGTGGACTGAGGAGGTGCAGATCAAAATTAGGGGTAAACATGATAGTTTTAGAGATCTTTTGAGGTGCGCAGACGATCGGAAGCGTGTCACGCTTAAGGAAAGATACAAAAAGGCAAAGAAGGAGGCAAAGAAGGTAGTGACGGAGGCAAAGAACACGACCTATAAGAAGATGTATGCACGTTTTGAAACTAAAGAGGGGAACAAGATATGTTCAAGATTGCCAGAGCTAGGGAGCGTAAGAGGCAAGATCTAGGGGGTGAAGTTTATAAAGGGAGAAGATGGGCGTATCCTAGTAAAACAACACGACACTAAGCTAAGATGGCAAACGTATTTTTTTTCAATCTTTTCAACGTCGGGAGAGCTTACCAACAAGATCATGACAACCCCATCACCCGAAGACTGCCCCCGAATAAGTGCTACTGTCTCAATATTACACAAGGAGAAGTGCGATATGCACTCAGGAAGATGGGAAGGGCTAAGGCAGTTGGTCCAGACAACATACCGATCGAGGTGTGGAAGTGACTTGGACAGGAAGGAATCCAATGGTTAACTACTTTGTTCAACTGTATTTTCAAATCTAAACAAATGCCAGAGTAGTGGAGAAGTAGTATCATAGTGCCTCTGTATAAGAACAAAGGCGATGCCCAGTGTTGTGGGAACAACAGAGGTATCAAGTTGTTAACTCATACTATGAAACTATAGGAAAGGATTATTGAGGCTAGAATCCGAAGAGAAACTCGGTTTACGGTAAACCAATTTGGTTGCATAACTTTCTTCAAGTCAAAACCCAATTTTTCACTATTTATTATTACTTTAAGTCTTCCTCCCCACGCATAAAGTAAAGCCAATGCGGTGTTGAGGAAAGGTCGTCCCAAAATGATACGACTCTCGTCCCCGGGAATATCGATCACCACAAAATCCATCGGGAAGATAGTATCACCAAGACCAATCAAAACATCTTCAGCAACTCCTTGGGGGTACCGCACCAAACGATCGGTGGGGTAAAGCTCCATTTTTGGGGGTCTCAGATTTTGCTGCTGGAACTTTCGAAATATTGAGGCGGGAAGAATGTTGACATTGGTTTGCAAATCGGCAATAGCTCTAGTGTAGATATTTTCTCCCACGGTGCAGGGGATCAGAACTCGATCAGGGGGAAATCTTCCTTGGACAATGGCTTAAAAAAAGTTTGTTGACGGTATGATGACTCCTTCTTCAAGAGTATCTTTTTTGGAGATGATATCTTTCAGAAATTTAAAGTGAGCAGGGAATCTGAGCTGACAATCGGCATAGGGGGATGTTAAGTTGCACTTCCGTCATCAAGGGATTGAATACATGAAGTCTTTCCTCCATGGTGGGAACAAGAACATCTTCAATTTCTTCCTATGCTCCCAATGGTAAATCACGAACTTCTTCCTTTGGTTGGGCTTTTATTTCTTCCTTATCAGCGGCATCTTCCATAGCATAAATATACCTGAGGTAGTTTTTGACTACCTCAAGATTTTCCGCAAACTTCTTCAAGTAAATCAATGGAGGGTCTGGTTCTGGTATGGGTTCAGGTTCAGGTTGACTTAGCGGTAGTGGGGAAAATATGGGCTAATGGAGATGGCATGTAAGGTAATGGGCTAGGAATAGGTGCAGATGTGGGTAAAGGTGCAGTGAATTGGTAGGGTTGTGGTAACATGTATGGTGGTGATTCACCCAAGTGATACATTCTGCCGAGTGCATCAGGTGATGGTGGGATAGGATCAAATGATGGTGGTGGAGATCTAGGTGGTGAGGGTGGTTGAGAGCTTAATCGGGAACCATCAATGTGGTAAACCTTTTCAATGGGGTTTTGAGGAAATGGTGAAGGGTTATAAGGTGGTGGTTCAAATGAGGGTGAATAGTGGTTGTTGTACTCTGGAAGAGACCAGGACAAATAGTCCTCACAGTTGTGGTAGAACGAAGGTCCACCACAATATTCACAAAACTGCTGAACATAAAACCTTTCATAGTCGAAAAAGTTCTCTGTCACGAACCGATCTTCATCCATGTGATCCATCTGGAAAGCAAACAAAGACAAGCTGGAAAATAGTTAGTAACAAGCAACTTAAAACTTTTCTCTGGAATATGTCGTATCCCCGGCAACGGAACCAAAAACATTGATGTCGTGTGAGTTAGGTCTTTTTGAACGCCTTTTTTAAAACCAACACTTTCCCGAAAGAAGTGTCAAGACTCGGTGAAAAGGGTAATTAAATGAGACCTTTAAATTAAAACACTTATCAAAATTTTAGATTTATAAAAGTAAAACGATATCTACTGACTATTTTGAACCCACGCGATAGGCAAGTGGACCTATCGGGCGTAATATAGCTTATAGCAAGTACCGAGTATCGAACCCTAAGATACGACTTCGCCTACTCAGTTCTAAGTTACTGCAATAAAAAGAAAGATAAAGTAAAATAAAATAAATAAAGAGAGCGAGGGTGACCGAAGTAAAAAATCAATACCAAACAAAGTGCTGCTTCGGGATCCAACTTATTTTTGGGATGGATTAATAGTAGTTAATTAATTAAGTAGTGTGAACAAGTGCGCACTTTTACTGAACTTGGAGTTGCTACAGCATTCTCCAATGGTGTCTGTTTTCGCAATACGAGTTGTGTTCTTGTTTTAAAATGAGGGTCTCCCAACCTGGTAAGCTCACATCTCAACTATGACAGATGGACAACTCAAGACTGTGTATACCCAACCCTGAATGATCCAACTCCCAAAGCTTCAATAATGACATCTAATCACTCAAAACCTCTATGGACAACTTGCTGGTGGCCGGAGCATGACCGAACAAGAAACCACTTGATATCATAAAGGAGTTGTGACCAACCAGCACATGTGCATCCTTTACTTTACCCAATTAACTATTTTAAAAAGTGAGTGGTCTATCAATAATTGTGCGGCAGTATAAAGATGAGAGAAAATAAAGACCGTTTTCTCTCAACGCGGGTTCATCAAACCTTAGCTTGCGCCAAAGCTTTCATATAGACAATGAAGCTGAGTCACACAACTAAGACTTGACTTATCACTATGACCGAATATAAAGACCGTACCGACCCTAAATGAGATCTTGATAGTAGAGGATTAAGTCTCAAGGTGTGTGTATTTCTACCCACAAATGGACTAATCACTACTCATGGGATTAGGTTAGCTTAAGAGTGCATGGGTTGTTACACACCATGGGTATACCCTCAAGTCCTCCCGCTTCCTATCAAGAAACCCACAAGACCAAAGACTAGTTAATTAGTTAATTAATTCATCAACCAAGGTTTTAAGTTAAAAGAATTTAACAAGAACACAACACCACTTAACAAATAAAAACTATATAATCTATACCAAAATAAGTCTTCACCCTAGCAACACTCAAGTAATCTAGCCGAACATTGGCTCTACAAGTAGCACACTATAAATGGTGTTTGAGGAACACATAGTCGTGAGTGTAATATGGATTAAAGAGGGTGGTTTGGGTGAGTTTTAGTGATCTCTCTCTCTACTCTCAATCTCTAAGTCTTTATGGAGTGATCCCAAGCTCCAAAGGTCACTTGCAAGACCCCAGAGATGGCTGAAGTGTGAGTAAAAATCAAGTGAAATGAGATGCCCAAAATGTGGAGTGGAGGCCTCTATTTATAGGCAAAACAACCCTAGTACACCCTCGACAATGTTCTGGCACGCCCACGCTCGACAACACGTACTGTTGCAGAGTCCTTTCATGCAGAGATGTCTGTACCAGGGTACATACGCACGTGCTTGTTACATTGGCACGCCCGTGCAAGTAGTTTTGAGTAATCGTCTTGTCAGTCATTGTCGGTTTGAGCCTTGGAGAACACGCTGCACTAAAGCACAACCATGCCATAAGGTGGGGCACGCCCGTGCACTTCAGAAAACCTCCATTTTGCATCCTGCTGACTTGGAAATGCTGACTGGTAGACCTGGGATAAGTGCACGGCCATGCACAGGCATGAGCGCGGCCGTGCTTCATCTGGATCGTCCCCGAAAGTCTTCAAATCCTTGTCTTCTACGCCCGTTTTCACTTCATTTCACTTTCCACCTTCAATACCTGCAATTATCATCAAAAGAGAACAAAACATGACAATGCCAAGATAAATTCATAAAATTAGGTGATAATTAGATGAAAACATGTATATAAAACCTGCTAATTTTGGGACTCATCAGCGGTCAACTGGGCTCATCACGGTCAATGATACAATTCTAAGGAGGTTGATGGAAAAGTATTCAAAACAACGGGATCTTCATATTGCCTTTATAGATCTTGAAAAGGCATATGATAGCGTGCCACATAAATTGATTTGGGTTAGTCAGA
Organism: Ambrosia x helenae; assembly: GCA_030844895.1. Classification (NCBI taxonomy): domain Eukaryota; kingdom Viridiplantae; phylum Streptophyta; class Magnoliopsida; order Asterales; family Asteraceae; genus Ambrosia; species Ambrosia x helenae. Next base: position 2,918,692 of record CM061229.1, read on the forward strand.
GAGAGTAGAGGGTCCCTAAGAGGTATATAGACTTAATTGAGGATATGTACAGTAGCACTGAAACTAGTGTTCGCATGCCTGTAGGAGATTCGATTCATTCCCTGTGGAGGTAGGACTCCACTAAGGATCTGCGTTGAGTTCGTTCCTTTTGCAGTTGTCTTGGATGAGTTGTCCAAGTCAATTCAGGAGTCAGTGCCGTGGTGTATGCTTTTTGCAGATGATATTGTGTTAGTTCCAGAGTCCAAACATAGTCTATATGAGAAGCTTGAGAGTTGGCATGAAACTTTAGTGGGCAAGGGTTTAAGGATAAGCCGTTCTAAAACTGAGTACATGTATTGTGGTTTCAGTGGTGCAAGTCACGATGAAAATACTCAAGTTTCGATTGAAGGTCAAGTTGTTTCGCAGGTAACTAAGTTCAAGTACTTAGGATCATTTGTTCAGAAGGATGGGGAGCTAGATAGTGATGTCACCCATCACATATAAGCTGGTTGGTGTAGGTGGAGGGCCGCCAGTGGGGTTTAATGTGACAAAAGGTTCCCAACAAAATTAAAGGGGAAATTCTATAGGGTTGCAGTGAGACCTACTATGTTATATGGGACAGATTGTTGGACCATCAAAAAGACACAAGCTCGCAAGATGGAGGTAGCAGAAATGAGAATGCTAAGGTGGATGTGTGGGCACACTAGGGTAGACCTAAGCAGTTAATGCGGTAAAATATCGGTTATCGGGCAGGGACCGATATTTGATATATCGGTTATCGCGGTGAGATATCGGTGGGATATCGGTAGTTATAAGTATAAGGACCAGATGTGAATTAGTAAAGATAGGGGATTAAATTTTTAAATACATAAACTAATTTTACACTTATTATATAAAATATTAGAAGTTCAGGCATTAAATATAGAAGGGTTATATGTAGGGCTGCAAACGAACCGAACGAACACGAACAAGGCGTTGTTCGTGTTCGTTTGTTAAGGAAATTATGTGTTCGCGAACTGTTCATGAACACTTGACGAACGAGATTTTATGTCCGTGTTCGTTTGTTAAGAAAACAGTTGGGTTTGTGTTCGTTTGTGTCTGTTTGTTAATTTTGTTCATGAACGCACGTGAACACAAACGAACATTAATGAACACAAACAAGTGTTCATGAATGGAAAAAACACAATATTAACTTTCGAATAAGATCGAATTCACATACATTAAGGCATTAGCTAGATCCAACCAACATATAACTTAATTGTCCAAACATACTTAGTATTAAGATAATATAAGTAAACATAATGAATTAGTGTCTCAAAAAACTAAGTTCGCATCAGAGGTGAATGGAGGAGGGCATGGTGGAAACATATAATGAAACTGGATACTAAATGTAGGTGTATTGATCTCATATAGTCATATATTTACCTCACATATATTATTTATTTATATGGGTAAAATAAATAAAAATAAAAGAAAATAAAAAAAGTATAAAAATTAAAAATCCTATTAAACTATCGAACATAAACGAACACGTTACCGAACGTTCACGAACATAAACGAACGAACGCGACCTCTGTTCATGTTTGTTCATTTAACTAAACGAACAAAATTTTTTGTTCGTGTTCGTTCATTTATTAAACGAACGAACACAAACGAACTTCCCGCCGAACGGTTCATGAACTGTTCGCTGAAAGTTCAGTTCGTTTGCAGCCCTAGTTATATGTGTACATTCTAAACATTGAGGAGGTAACTTAATATTAGGGTATTAGGTTAAAATAGATAGAAACAAGATAATAGCCGTCATCTTCATTCCAGCAGCCTCCATCTCCATAGCTGGCTGTCATCTTCATTCCAGCCCCCATCTCCATTGTTGTGCTTCATAATCATCTTCATCGTGCTTCTCAATCATTGTCACAGGTAAGCTCAAATTTCCTCATTTTCATCTCCATTCTAGAGCATAAAAGGTTGGATTTTTGATATATCGGTTAACAAGTGGGTTTCTGAAATGAAGATGACAGTTTTGCTGTTTAACAAGTGGGTTTCTGCCCGTTTACTACCATCTCGGTTTATTGACCGATATTTCGGAAGCATGTATCGACCGATATATCGGCCATCTCGGCCGATATTATCGAGACCGAGATTTGATACCGAGATGAGTCCTTATGGCCAATAACCGATATATCGGCCGAGATATCGGTTGTCTCGGCCGAGATTAACTGCTTAGGGGTAGACCGAATAAGAAATGAGGTTATCAGGGAAATATTAGGGGTAGCTAGTATATCAGACAAAATAAAGGAGGGGATATTAAGATGGTATGGGCATGTGAAGAGGAGGCAAATGACGGCCCCAGTTAGAGTAGTGGAAACCCTCACTGTAAAGGGAAAGAGATGTAGAGGAAGACCCAAATTGACTTGGGATGAGCGGATTAGGCATGATTTAGTAGAGATGCACATCTCTGATGACATGGTCGAGGATAGAAGTTCGTGGAGGCACAAGATTAAGATTAAGGATTATTAGGGAGGGTTAGGTTGTATCATAGCGTGGTTCTAGGAGCTTAGTTTTTCTTACACTGGTAGGAGGTAGGTATGGGTGACTTGTTTTTTTGGGTGTTTATGGATTAAGTTGTTTTTTGATGGCATATATACTTTGTTTTACTGCGTGGCGCTTTTAATGTTTTTATAAATTCAGGATCTCTTTATTAGTTTTATTAGTGTCGTTTGCTTGTCGATTGTGTGTTGTCGAGCTGGGGGCCTCTCTGGAAGCAGCCTCTCTATCCGCAAGGATATGGGTAAGGTCTGCCTACATCCCACCCTCCCCAGACCCTACTCTTAGCTTTGCTAATTTTAGGATTTACTGGGTAAGGTTGTTGTTGTATCATGATTAAAATTGAAAACAAAAATGATTGCGTTGAATGATATAAAAAAGGTGCTCTGGTTAGCTTAGACTTTAACTCTAGGAAGGCTTCAGTCACTATATTTTAAAGTTTTAAAACTTATACAAGTTTAGTTGAGATAAGATTATTCATTGTTGTAACATAAATTATTATCTTTCATCACCATTATATGAAATTTGTTCAAAAATATTGTTATCCTGTGTGTTTATTTAGTTTGGGTGAGTTTCATTTTAATATGAAAGTTGATTATCTTCTACTTCTAGGGGTATTTAGGGAATAAAAGTGGTAAAATTTAGAAAATTGTAAAGAAACCCTTGGTATGTCATCTTAACTTTGGACAATTTGAACATATTTGTCTATGTCACCTCCTTTATAATGTAGTATAGATATTTGAAAAATAATTATGATTTCATTTATTTAACTGGTTTATTAAAAGCTTAAAAATTTATTTAACATTAAATACAACTATTAAATGAAAGATTTATATTGGTTTAAATTTCTTTTTTTTTCTTCTTACAAGAAATAATATTCTCATTTGAATTCTCAACAAGTTATATATATATATATATAGGTAGAGGATCCGATAGGAAAATTGTTTTGTGTAGGAAGTATGTTCAACCATTAGATCAAATTTGATTAAATCTTTAGATAAAGGACATTATAGACTTTTTGTCCATTTTTATTTATTATAAACCCACTAAATTAGCAACTAACATCTACATATTTATGAATATTAATCATCCTAAATTAACTAATTATTCATTATTTTTCATAAAAATCATAAGATATTCATATCAAATAAGTTGATTAATACCTAAAAACTTGTTCGATTCTTATAACCCATCTCTATCACTTGTTCGATTATTCAAGTCAATGCAGAAGGTTAACATTAGGAGTGTTTTATAATGATGTCAGGAGTGTTTTATAATGAAAGAGAAACTAGTATGCATTAATAAGGAGTGTTTTATAATATCATCGGGGTGTTTTATAATAACACCAAGAGTGTTTTATATTGAAACTAAACACAGTAGAAGTGTTTTAAAACAGTAGAAGTGTTTTAAAACTGATATGAGAGAGAAACTAGTATGCATTAATAAAGAAATTATGAGAACAGTTTCAAAACTAAGAGTATGCGTAGTGGGGATCGTTTTGGGGCGTTTTGGGGCTCCATAGCGCCGGGAACACCGCCCCCTCCGGCGCTATGGAGCGTTTTCGTCATGAATGGTTTTGCAGACAACGAGCGTTGTGTGTTGGAAGGAGAGAGAGAGAGACGGTTTTATTATTATTATTATTATTATTATTATTATTAGGGTTTGGGAATTGGGGGAAAAAGATTGAAGAAGAAGAAGAGGGTTGGTTCTGCATAAAGGTGGACTGTGAATGCAGAAGGAGGAGCAACTGATAGAACTGTGCTATGAAGATGACAGCTGATGACTATTTCCTTTGCTTTTTTGTTTCTCTCTCTCTTTCTTTCTTTCTTTCTTTTGGGGGAGAAATATATAAAAGTTTTGAAGATGTATATTATGATATGAGATTTATTAAATATTATTTTTTAATATTAAATATTTTTTTATTATTTTATTAATTTAATAAACTTTCAGTTTAAATTTTTATTTTTATTATTATTTTTATATTTAATAAAATATTATTAACTATTTAATATTCTTATTTAAATAAAAAATAATAATTAACCAATCATTACCAATCATTTATAACCCCCACATAACCCCCCTTCCCACTACACCCTCTTTTTCCATAACCCCAACATAACCCCTTTTCTATTACTTTTTAATATTTTAATCCTATAACCCCCACATAACTATCTACCACTACACATACCCTAATAGGAAAGAGAAATTGGTTTTCTCTAAATAAAGCACACACAATTACCATAGTGCCCTTAAATAAAACACTGATTGTACTATCTTGCCCTCAACTACCATAAACAATTAATTAAAAATTTAACACATATAGGTTTTTAATCTCAACCATCAATCTCAACATCCAATGGATCAAAACATTTCCTACCCTTCCTATAAAAAATAATTTTCCTACAGGAACCTTACCATATATATATAACCTTACCCTATATATATATATATATATATATATAGGATCCGGATCATGTGAGAACCCCATTGAGTTGTGAGAACTAGAGAACTCCCTTGGACTAATTATCAAGTGACACATCATCTACTTTATAGTATTTTGTATTTTTTTAATTAGGGGTAATAATGTTTTTTTTTATCAAATGACTTATGGGTATTTTAGTAATAATAACACCCCACCCACCCCACCCCTACCCTACCCATGTTACCTTTTAAATAATAATATATCACTTCTCACTCTCTTTCTCTCACACAACACATGTTCCTCTTTTTCTCTCTCTCTCTCTCTAACTGCCTCTCTCTCACTCACTCTCTAAAATACACACATGATCTCTCTCTCTCTCTCTAAAAACCAACCGGCGGTGGGGCTGTGGGCGTCGATGAACAGATCATTGGTGGGGGTTCGATGTGTGGTGGTTTTCAGTGGTGGCTCGACGTTTGGGTGGGTTTCAGGGGTGGTTTGAAGGGTGGTTTCAAGACAAAGGACGGCGGAGAGACGACGGAGGGGGTCTGAACGTGGGGATGGTGAGTGGTGGAGGTGGATCTGAAAGGGGGATGAACAGATCGTTGGTGGGGGGGGTTCGATGTGTGGTGGTTTTCAGCGGTGGCTCGACGTTTGGTTGGGTTTCAGGGGTGGTTTGGAGGGTAGTTTCAGTGCGGAGGACGGCAAAGGTGGTGGATCTGATGATGATGGTGGTTTGATTATGGTGACGGTGTGGAGGTGGTGGTCCGACCAAGGGAGGTTGAAGACGAACAGATCCGGTATGGTTTTATTATTATTATTATTATTATTATTATTATTATTATTATTATTATTATTATTAATTCTGTTATTATTATTTTTTTGTTATTTTTTTGTTATTATTATTATTATTATTAGAAGATGATGATGTTTTGATGAATGATGATGGTGGTTTTTTTGCAGATGCAGCAGCAGGGTTTTTTTTTTTAACAATAATGTGTAGTATGGTTTTTTATAAATGTTTAGTTTGTTTTACATTTGATGTAATACACATGTTGTTGATATTTTTGGGGCGTTTTTGTTGTAGTAGGGTTGTGTATGGTAGATTTACACTGGTGTAAACAATTACACCAGTGTAATTCATGGTAGATTACTCTAGTGTAAATAATCACACCAGTGTAAATCATCCTCATCATATTTTTGTAAAATTATGTGTATGGCAGATTTACACTGGTGTATTACACCAGTGTAAATCATACAGATTTATGGATGGGTGTTTTATATAGATGTAAGTAAGACACTGGTGTAAATTTTACACCAGTGTAAAAACGAGAGGATATGACAAAAATGCACGTTTTTTTTTGTTTTAAAATATTTTTTTTAAAAGTTAATTATTTTAATTAAAATAAAGTTTAAAAAATATGATTGTTTTTAATAGTGGAATAAAAAATATGATTGTTTTTTTAAAAAGTAATTTAGTTAAACAAAAATAAAATAAAGTTTAAAAGGATGAATATTTTAATAATGGAATAAAATATTGAATGATATAATATTAATTTTCTCTCTCACATGGGTTTTACCTAAATACCCTTAAATGTACTTTAATATATTAAAAAATACTTATTAATCAAGTAAAGACAAAAACTCACATCTTTTAATATCAACCATTGTATCATCAAGATCAATGGTCCACAAGAGTTCTCTAGTTCTCATAACTCGGTACAGTTCTCACATGATCCTAACCCTATATATATATATATGGGAGGGATAAAATGAAAACCCTTTTGAGTTAAGAAACCTTTGAAAACCCATGCAAAAAACCTTTATTTTTTTTGAAAAAAATAACCAATGTAAAATACATGTTTTTAAGCATTTTGGGAAAAAAATAACAAAAGCGCCAATGGGATTTTTTTTAAAAATAAAGTTGCTAAAAAAACATATGTTTTCAGCTAATTGCCTATGTTTTTAGCAACTTTGTTTATTTATTTTTTTAAAATCTCATCGGCACTTTTTTTATTTTTTGGCTCATAACGCTTACAAACATGTATTTTACATTTGTTATTTTTTTCAAAAAGAAAAAAAAATGTCTTTTACATGGGTTTTCGAAGGTTTTCTCAACTCAAGCGAGTTTTCATTTTATACTTGACCTATATATATATTAGGATCATATACAAATTGATTTTCTGTTCGAAACGTAGAAAGCAAAGGAAAAAACACTCGCTACAACAAAACTAAACTAGTGTAATTATTATTACTCTACTTTAAATGGTGAAGTAATAATTACGTTATTGCTTTGCACCCTTCTCATGTTAAAAACTATTTTTACCGTGGCCTATCACTATATGTGTTGTGGGATTTGATTATCAACTTATTTAAGCTGTCAAAAACACAACGTAGATTAGTCAACGTGTTATAATGAACCATAACTCAAGTTCGGATCAAGCTTGAATATACTCTGCAGTATTGTCATTGTATTTTGTTTTCATAAAAATTCCTATGTTTAAATTAAGTTCGGTTTGTTCGGGTCTAATATTGTCATCAACCCAAATACTCGAAACTCTTATAAGTACGAAAATCGATTTGCAGCTATTGCTCAAGTAATCACGGGTGTTGTATATACTCTGCAGCTATGCTATGAACTCCTATACTTATCTTGTTCCTGTTTATTTTTTATTATTACAAACAATCAAATTATTTTTACAATTTGCTTACGTGTTCCCTATCTATCTTACATTCTCATCGCATCAACGTGCAAATTGTCTCTTTGCCAAAACTTTATGAGACCATTCTTTTTTCGATATGAGTGTTAATTTTATAGAAAATTCAGTGCTTTCTAGAGGTAAGTGTGTTTTTTTTAACGGCCAACAAATTCGTCAAGAACTCCCTCCGGAGTCCTTACTCGGTCAAATCAGGACTCCTTCCACCCGGCATAACCAGACAGTGTAATGCAGCTTTTGGTTCACCTAGTTCACCAATTCCAGGAAAAACCCGACTGTCCGATCGCCTGAAAGCACGACAACGAATAATCGATAAAAGCCGAACCCCTTGAGTATCGAACCGGTTACCATTCGGTCCCCGATCTCCTTCCATTGGGCCACCTACCACTAGGCTAAACCCAGCGGTTGGTAAGTGTGTTTTAAAGAGTTAAAGTATATAGATGGCACATGGTTTGTAAAGATTTCATCGATGTTTCCAATTCACACCATAGGTCCATATTGTTAATGTTTCATAACTTTCATGGTCCTTGATAAATAACGTTGATAAATTTTCCAGTTATGTCATGTAAACTGGCCAAACTACCCTGAGTGTAAAAAAACAAAAATAATTAATTAAAATTCTTTATACATAAACAAACCAACACACACCATATCAATGACCCTCAACTAGGCTAAGCATTGTTCGGTTCAGTACAATTATCGGCCTTAACCGAAACCGTAATTGTAGTTATTGGTTAATCTATTTTATTAACCAGACAGTTCTCGGTTAATTGGTTCAGTTCCTATTCAATTCGGTTAATAATCAAAACCAAACTTTGAGTAACCTTTTGATTGGAAATACATGGAAGAGATTTATAAATACATGAAGGGTATGTTTGGCAAAACTAGCTGGAGGCTGGTAGCTGGTAACTGCAAGCTGGTAGCTGGAAGCTTTTTAAATATATTTTGGTGTTTGGTAGAGTAGCTGGAGCTTTTAATAAAATGACCAAAATAGGCATAATTAAAAGTTTGTAAAGAATGTTTTTATTTTATTTTTAAAATATAATGGGTATTTATGTCATTTATTAATTAAAAGCTTGTAGCTAGTAGAGTTTTTTTCTTAAAAGCTACTACTAGTAGCTTTTCACTATAGAGCTTTTTCTCTAATCTAAAAGATTGCAGCTCCTTTAACCAAACAAGGCTTTTTATTGAATAAGAGCTTTTTCTTAAAAGCTTGAAGCTTAAAGCTCCTAAAAGCTCTTAAAAGCTCCTTGCCAAACATACCCGAAATAGACGCACATATACATGAAATGAAGATATAAATACATAAAATGGAGGTATAAAACATGAAATATGTGACACCTAACAAACTCAGGTTAACTTTCCTAATAACACTTAAGTCTACCTTAGCAAAACATTTGAAAAACAAACTTAACTGGATTAGTTAAGTAGGTTTACACGCACTATGGTCATGGTTTCGATGATTCGGGGAATCATCGGGAAACACACAAAAGCCTCATATCTCTTTCGTCGGTGAAATAACATAATAAGAGTAACTTGTCGAGTATTATATGTTTATGATCATTTAATAACTTGTCGATATGTGTATACGTGAATTAATATGATAATATGTGTTTTATGTGATAATTGCATTCGTTTGTGCGAATGGCCCAAAGAAACCATTCATTCGCCACAACTTTGTTTTAGGCGAATGGAAGCCAGATTACAAATACCATCCTTAACTCATTCTCCTCATTTCAAACCCCTAAGGGGCTGTTTGGTAGCCTCTGAATGGTTATTAAGAGGGTACATCTGAATGATTCATAATCTCTTAATGGTTAAGATGTAATCTTAAGTATGAATGGTAAGAGGTAGCATCTTAATGGTTGCCTCTTAACCATTCAGACTTAAGGTTACCTCTTAATCATTCAGAGGTTATGGACCATTAAGAGGTAGTCTCTGAATGACCATTAAGAGACTACCAAACAGCCCCTAACTCGCCTCCTAGGTATCCTTTCCGACCCTTAACCTCTAGACACAAGTTTTTGCCCTCATTTTTTCGATCTTTGAAGCCAAACAATGTTTAGAATCAATAACAAGTGAAGATTCAAGGCGTGTAACCTATCTAAACCCTTTTCATTCGTTTTTAATGATATTTTACAAACTCTAAGTGTCCAGATCTGATATTAGTGTGTTTTCTTTAATAAAAACCTTTCCTAAAGATTCCTAACTAGATCTAAACATTAAAGGTGGGTTTCATAAAGTATAAACTTGGGTGTCGATATGGTGACCTAGAACTTGGGGATTTTGTGCTATTTGTTGATTATATGATGTTATTTTGTTGTTTGAATGATTGTATAGATGTTAGAAACATGTTGAGAGGATGTTTGATTCATTTATGTGGTTATGAGGTTTTGACCCATTTGGGGATTTTGTGTAGTTCTAGGGTTTGTTATGATAAAGTGATGATGATAACATGTTAGAAAGCATAACAGGATGATTGAATTTGAGTTTGATGATCTGATGAACGTTATTATGTGATCGATTTCAATATTTGTATCTGAATCAGATAAAAGACTTTCCTTCTATATATACAATGCTTTAATTACCGGTTATAATTGTGAACAGCTAGATAGTTATATCAATGGAAAATGTTTATTGGTATCGATAATGACCACTTACTACTAATCATCAGTTACTAGTGACGACCATTTGCCACTAATCAACAATGACTTACTATTGATAATTAGCACTTATAGCCGGACACAGCCGATTATTGATTTTCATGCAATTCTTCATCAATCTTGCAATTTACGACTACTACTAAGGGATTGGTGTTGCCCATTGAGCACATAGGCCCGTTGATGCATGAAATAAGAATAGTTCTTGAACGAGTGTATGTTCACACCTCCTACCCATTATAGCAAAGAAAATAACCATAAGGGATCGCATGCCTAAAAAGGTGAAAGAAAATAAAATCAAGATTCTTGACAAACAATATAGACGAAATTAGTAATTTCTTCTCATTTCTAATAGATTTTTTTCTTTATAAAGGCAGAATGACAACGAGATGTGCTTTGAATGTAACCCTAAAAAAGTTCAGGAAATATTAAAACTTTTTCAAGAACCATCCTCAACCTCTAATACATTTTTGCCATAATTATTTTGCAAGGCTAAGTACATTAGAAAAAAGATACCTTTACATCAAATTACATCCATTGATATGGATTCGTCAAATAATTTTCATCTTTTTTAGTGGAATACTTCGTTCATGTCAACATTAATTGTGATAGATTGATATGCATCTATGTCATGTCAATTTTCTTTTTTAACATTGCACTTAGTCACAATCAATTGATTAAAACTAAATAAAAAACATGATTAGTAATTTAATTCAATTCTATCGAATTTCAATCATAAAACCTTAAGAATTGTATAAACACAACGACAGAAATTATCTGAAAAACTTATAAGTTATCAGTGAAAACATGACGATAATGAAAAAACATGGATCACCAAATACTATGTTCAATATTAAATGGTATCCTTGTTTTAATTAGTTTGATTCGTCATCTTAAAAATTTGAATATAAATCGAAATCGAAATCCAACTACATAAGAGATCAGTTTTGGGATGGTAATGTGCATGGGACGGTTTTTGTAATCGCGGTGTCATATTTATTATAAAATCATATCTCATGTTCGGTTTCAATTCATTGAGTATACGTTACTCGGTACCTATTGGCTCATGGGTATACTCGTGTATGATCTTTTATATGGTTTACCTGTTTTGATGACCATACCTGAAACCCGATTGTAAACTCATCTAAATTAAAATAACCTACATGAAATATCAAATATCAAATATTCAATAATGCATCTACAGTTTTATATTGTCAAAAGTTTCAGGTTTCTAACAACTTCAACCTACTTTTTATTATATATTTTTTAAGATTATATGATAAATTAGTATCGCGGGGTAAAAGGGTTAAGGTAATCGGTCATGTATCATCTATACAAATTCTAAACCTCTGGGAAAATTTCTAAAACTAATCACATATCAAGTTTGATATGTAGTTTTCTTCTGTTGAGTTTGAAGTTTTTTTTATCATGCCTTGCTCAACTATTCTGAATCAAAATATCATTAACTTGAATGAACTTCATGTAGTCAAGTTTTAAATATATATATATATATATATATATATATATATATATATATATGTATGAATCAATAAACTTTGTTGCTTCGAAAAAAAGAAAAAGAAAAAAGAAACACATATAAAGATGGGTTGATAGAATCTTGAAGTGGACTTGGAAGTGTTGAACCTAGTTGCCAAAATTGGTGTGGTCCAATGGTAGTTGGCTTTTGACTTGAACCTTAGCAATGGCCAATTTTGTAAGGGGGGTCGCTACCCAATCAACTCCTACGTTTACCACGTGGAAACTAGAAACTCTATGTCACCATTAAAAAGTAATAGACAACCACTAGCTTGATCCAGTGGAAATGAAAAAGTAATAGACTTCTAGTCTCTAAGACATGGGGAATATTATTAAACCATATGGTGTGAAGTCGGGGAATCATACGATTGGGTGAGTTGGCAGGTCACCGAATCGGTAACACCGCCCCTCCCGACTTATTTTGGGTGGATTTGGTGAAATCCCACCGATCTCATCTCAAGTGGAGAAGAAGGAATGTGATTGGTGGATGATTTTGGAAAGTTGGAGGTGAACGTTGGGGCTATTTTTAAGGGGAAATGGATTTAAATGTTCCCAACTATCCACTATTTTTTTGTGGGAGTGCTATTGGCCAAAGTGAAAGTTGTGAGTATTATTCGCAAATAAGCAATAGTTAGGAGTATTTAAATCTATTTCCCCCCTTTTTTTAATTCAAACTTTATATATATATATATATATATATATATATATATATATATATATATATATATACTAGTAGGAATGTCCGTGCGTTGCGACGAGTGCATCTGTTTTGCCCATCGTGCATCGTGTTTGTTGGTTATTCATTATGATTAAGTAAAAAATAACGATGTATAAAATATATGTTATTAAAAACCGAAACTCATAAGTATATCTTCTAAATATTTTAAATGGCTACATCACAATAGGTCGTAATATTCCTTGCAACACCCTTAGATTGTCCCACATCCTTCGGTGGGACCCTTTTATGTATCTCGAAGGCGGGTAAGTATGTCATCGTAGAACGGTGCTTAGCATAGTGAAGTGGTGTTGTATCTCTTAACGACCATAAGATTGTAGTGGAAGTGATGTAATTACTAAAAGGCAGATAAGTATGTCATCGTAGGGCGGTGCAACATATTTCTATTATTTTAGGGGACCCACAAGATGCAGCGTAGTCAATGATTTGCATAGATACTCTCGTTTTATGTTAGTTTGACAGGCGCCGTAACAAATATATTGGACCAGACAAATTAGTAACTTCGTGAGATCAGAAACTTAAATTCTATTCCTAGAAGCTTATAGTAGCAGAGAAAACAAAAAACATCGAGGAAGACGATGACGTTGCTCATGAAGTATCTCTACCATATTTGCTTGTATAAACGTCAAGCCTACATATATCGCTCACTTTAATGGGTTGAAACGTGTCATGGGTTGGGTGTGTTGGCAAACTTCAAGCCTATATATTCATTTGTGTGCAGAAGTGTCACATCATACCATCCTACAATCACATAAATTTAAAAAGAAGATATAAATACATAATATATGATGTAATTTATTTACAATAAACATTGAAAGATGTGTAAGTTATGTATGTGAAGAGTCGCCACATTATTTATATACAAAATACATGACCACTATTTATAAGACTATAACATTGATACCAACATAATAAAGACATGGAGGTTATGAATGTAAAGAGTCACCACATTATTGTTAATTTCCTCATCAATTTTATAATTATGTTTAAATTAATTTCTTCAACAATTTAATATTTAGGTAGAAAGACAATTTTACCCCCTAAATGACTTCAATAAGCATTGTACTATAAGCAATAAAGGTTGTATTTACTTAAATTTTGCGGTTATCCTTCACTGGTGCTTTATAATATAGTATATAGAAGATAAAGATTCGGGTTGATTCATTAGCGTGAGCATTAATTTATGGCTTTTCGATTTCTTATTTCTTAACACAAATAACATAAGTAATTAACGCATAGTTAAGTTTTTATTTTCTCTTTATGTTAGTGTTTAATTTATTTTATTAATTAGAATTAGAACTTAAACAATATACAATTGCCGAAAGCAACATAATATTGTGAACCACACTTCATACAACGTTTAACAAGAACATTAAATAGATCAACAAAACCTTAAACATCTTATAACAAATATAGTTTACGTATAAAGTTATATTTGAGCATGCATATATAGATTTATAGAGTTAACTATTTCGTGGCATTCAAGGAGACCATGTTGATTGAAATTGAGGAAAGTCTCCATACCCTTCTCCAACCATCCTCTCCATCATCCGTCCTTCATGTCCATTTGTTCCCTGCAATATCAATATTTATAATATATTAGAAACGTATTAGCAAATCTAGAATGTTATATTTATAATTTTTTCCGTTTTATTTAGATAACAATATATATGATTCAAGATACACAACTTCTTAACAAGGATAGTTAGGAAAGTCATTTGTCACCTTCATAGGGGCCATATCATCCAATTAAATAGAGTTGAGGTCAATAGGTCATAGAACATGCTAGCTTTAGAAAGCTTTATGGAGAGAAACTAAAAATGCACAAAGAAGAGAAAAAACTATACTAATTAATTTTGAAAAATATTTTCTCATCAATAATTCTGTATATTGTTTGTTTATTGTTTTAATTGTTAGTTGCACAATTAAATTACCTCAATTTGATTCTGCAACGATCCAACATAGTTGATTATTACATCCAACATCACTAGCATTCCCATTGTCTATAGCAAATAACTAAATTTAAATGGAGCAAAACAAGGATATATTATGAACATAAATTTTTGTAATTGTCAAAGAACATATGAACAAGTAGAAAAAAAATGTATATATGTATATAAAGATTAACTCATATCTTTATACCTTGTAGCATCCGGGAACCATATCTTGCAAGCGTCTTAACTTCTCATTGATTTTTTTCTCTTCTCATCTAATGAAGACATAAATTTTTTAGACAAAACAATGTTTCAAAGCATGAAATTAGCTCTAAGATTTTGTTTGGGGTTATGAAAAGACTATTAGCATTCAAGAAATTGATTATAGTGAAGTATATATAATAATATAGATGGAGGGTTGAAAGGTCTCAAATTTACGATGCATCATAGGTTAGGTTGTATTTTGTATTTTAAAAGTTGGACATAAGGGCATAATTGGGATAAAATTTTAGAATGTGAGGTATTGGATTATGTTAAATTTACTAATCTACCCTCCTAAGTGTCTTAATTGTCACAACTATGCCAATAATACCCTTAATTTTTTTGCTTAAATATGTTGTACATGTTGCTTGTTAAGTTGTACAGAAATGCAAATTACCATGTTGTACATCACTCCTCCTTAATAAGATAATATAGATATATGTGAAAGTTAATTTGAGAACACGTATATTTCGTGCAAACCGCGAGAACGCCATCTAAAACCAGTCAATTTCAAAATTTCTTTTTACACTTATCTTTATTACTAAAATACAATCTCAAAAACACAATTTACGCGTAAAAATTCAAATGTATACGGAAATAAATTGTTTTTACACGTGTGTAAATTTACTGTTTATACATGTGTAAATTGTTTCATTTACACATGTGTAAAAAGTTAATTTGAAAGTGTTTTTTAAAGAAAAGATGAATTACTTGGAAAGAAAATTTAATTATTAATGTTGTATTTTGAGTACATAATTTTGTTATACATGTGTTACACAAACTCGGATTTATCATACGTTAGCATTGTTACATATGTAACAAACATGTTACATAATTTTTTTAAAAAAATCTACTCGGCGCTTTTTTGATTTTTTTTGCCGAAACTCGTAAAATTAAGTATACAAGATATTCTAAAAAAATTAGGAAAAAATAATGTTGTTACATAGGAGTGCCAAGGGTTTCTCCAACTCAAGTGAGTTTCCACATGATACTTAGCCTATATATATACACACACACACACACTAGATTTATACCTCAGGAGCGTCCCGGGGTTGAGAAATCTAATGTGACATATCAATTTTACATATGAAATAGACTGATACGCTTTACAGTTACATGCAGGAAAGCATCGGGTAGCACCTAGCTTAAAACAATTAACAATGTATCTCCAATGTTAACGCCTAACCTTAAACAATGTATAACGCTAATATTAAAACTTAACCTAAAACAATGTACAACTCCAATGCTAACACCTGTTGTAAATAGAATTCATATTTACTAGTTTGAACATAATTAATGACTTGCCTATACATGATTAATGAATAACCTGAACACTTTGTGTTTTTTTTCCTATATGAACAAAACCCCACAAAAAATAGTCGTTTTTTTCTTCATTTTTTATATGGCATTATGGTACTCGTTGAAAAGATAATAAAACACTCGTTAATTTGGTGTAATTTTTTTATTTAAAAAATATCGTATATAAAAGATATTAACATTTAAAAATATGGGAGGTAATATGAGAGAGAAAAATCCAATTTTGTTTTTAAATTCTTTTTTTTTCCTAAAAAATCTCCGGAAGCAGCCTCTCTATTCCTAGGGATAGAAGTAAGGCTCGCCTACATCTCACCCTCCCCAGACCTTGCTAATAGCTTTACTATTTGCGATATTCTACTGTGTATGGTTGTTGTTGTTGTTGTTGTTTTCCTAAAATCATTCAATGCCACATTGCATCCTACATGGCACTCTCAAGGGAGAGAATGGCTATATGAGTGTCATGTAGGATTTAGCCCTTTGATATATATATATATATATATATATATATATATAGAACTCGGTTGCATATCTGAAGATGAAGATGGTTGTGGCTGCGTTAATGGCGTAGTGGTTGAAGATGGTTTGTTGGAGAAGGAGCGGAGATGGCTGTGATGAAGATGAAGATCAAGGAACGGAGGTGAAGGTGGATGAGTGGCTGTGATGAGGATGAAGGTGGCTGTGATGGTTTGTTTGTTGGAGATGATATATATATATATAAGATTAGGTTCTATTGAAAACTCACCTGAGTTGGAAGAACTAGAAAACCCATCTGAACCAATAGGATAATGCGACGTGTCATACTTTTGTCTTTATTAAGCAAGGGTATTATGGTAATTGGATATTAAATATTATTAATAAAATAAACCCACCCCTACTCTCTCTCTATCTATCTATCTCTCTCTCTCTCTCTCTCAAACGTATATAATCTCTTTCTCTCTCTCTTATTATTTCAAATTCACACTCTTTCTCTCTCTCTTTTCTCCCTCTCTTCTCTCTTTCAATTCTCCAGGAAGATAATAATAATAATAATAATAATAATAATAATAACAACAACAATAATAATAATAACAGAAGGTCACCCAGGAGCTGTAACACTGGATGATGATTGTTGCCGGAGAGGAAACAACACCGGATCGAACAGGGGGATGAAGAGGGGTTGTTGAAGATGATGATGGTGGTGGGTTTCAGGTGTGGGTCGATGGTGGTGGGTTTCAGATGTGGTTCGAACAAGATGAAACAGATTTGTGGGTTCATGGTTTATTATTATTATTATTATTATTATTATTATTATTATTATTATTATTATTATTATTCATCAAGATTTTATTTTATTAATTATATGTTTTATAGGATGAACAGGTTCATGGTTCGAACAAGATGAAACAGATCTGGGGTTCATGGTTTTTTTTATTATTATTATTCATCAAGATGTTTTTGATTAATTATATGTTTTGCATTCGTTGTTGAAATTTTGTTTGTTGAGTTATTTTTCAGTCTAGAAATCTTGAAATAACATGCATGAAACTGATCTGGGGGTTCATGGTTTGTTGTTGTTGTTGTTGCTGTTGTTGTTGCTGTTGCTGTTGTTGTTGTTATTGTTGTTGCTGCTTGTTAAGTTGTACAGAAATGATAACAGAAGGTCGCTCAGGAGCTGTAACACTGGATGATGATTGTTGCCGGAGAGGAAACAACACCGGTTCGAACAGGGGGACGAAGAGGGGTTGTTGAAGATGATGATGATGGTGGTGGGTTTCAGGTGTGGGTCGATGGTGGTGGGTTTCAGTTGTGGGTCGATGGTGGTGGGTTTCAGGTGTGGTTCGAACAAGATGAAACAGATCTGGGGGTTCATGGTTTATTATTGTTATTCATCAAGATGTTTTTGATTAATTATATGTTTTATAAGATGAACAGGTTCATGGTTCGAACAAGATGAAAAAGACCTTGGGTTCATGGCTTATTATTATTATTATTATTATTATTATTATTATTACTACTATTATTATTACTATTATTATTATTATTATTATTATTATTATTGTTGTTGTTGTTGTTGTTGTTATTATTTATAAGATTTCATGGTTTTTTTTTTGTGAAGATGATGATGCTGTGAAGAAGATGACGATGTTGGTTTGAAGAAGATGATGATGGTGGTTTGAAGACGATGATGATGATGGTTTTTTTATATAAGGTAAGTAAACACTAGTGTAAAACTCTTTTATTTTGGGATTTTATGTGCAAGCTTGAGTGTTATAGATCTGTTGGTTTTGTTTGTTGTTATAAGCAGATTTTTTTTTTTTTTGAAATTCTCAATGTGTGTATAAATATATGATGAGTTTTATATATAAAAAATAGTACATTTTTGGTAAATTACATTTTGTGTGTCATGTTTGAATCTTTATTGATGTGTTACACTGGTGTAAATTACATTTTTTTCATGCTGATGTAAACTGTTTTTATGCTGGTGTAAACTGTTTTTACACACAAGAACACATTTTATGACATTTTTTTTAAAATAATGATGGGTTTATAGTATAGTTCCATTTTATAAAGATGATAGTTTTAAATATGTTGAAGGAAGATTACACGATGGTTTACACTGGTGTAACGGATTGGTGTAACGGATTGGTAACATAGCAAACATAATTGATCGCTAATGGATGAACAAAATAATGATGGGTTTATAGTATAGTTCCATTATAAAAAGATAATGGTTTTTGATATGTTGCAGGAAGATAATGGTTTTTTATATCACCGTTGTTAAACTTGTGCAATTAAACTGTTTTTACACCAATGTAAATTGATGTAAAGTGATGATTTTCTAGATTTATACTCGTGTGTTTTCATTTTACCTAGGTGCGAAGCACAAACTTTGATAGAACCGGACCGTATTCTTCCAAATTGGTGTAAGAGAAGGGCATCGGATCTTGCCAACAAAGAATATGGGATCACTGAAAAACATAAAGAATGCATCCTAGATCTACTAAAGTCCGAAGCCAAAACAGTGAGACGAGAGGACCAGGAAGAGTGGAGCGATGGCGAATGGGATTTCTTTTGGGATTCATGTGCTCAACTTGGGTTAAATCCGGATTTTTTGTGTCGAGGATGTCATGGAGGACCAAAGTGGTACGGCCCAATTCTTTACTCGACAACTTCGATCGGGGTAAACATTTTGATCATGTGGTAAAAAAAGATATGATTCCTACTAGGTATTATTACATTTGTAATTTTAGTCGGTATTGTAGTGTTTTCGTTTTTTGACGAACAGAGATGTAATTAGATTTCAATATGTAATCTGTTTTACATTGGTGTAAAACAGTGGATTAATCTCAAATTTTATAAGTATCTTGCATCTTTTTTCTAGATTCACAGGTACACTGCTGTAAAGTGTTGTAAATGATGTTTGTTGATGGAGTTTTACACTGGCATAAAAAAATGGGTTGTTGTAAAAGAAAGGAATTAAAAAATAAAAAATAAAATAAAAATAAAGCAGATTTTTTTTTCTTTTATGTGTTTTGGATTGGGGAGAGAGAGAGAAAATGGATCATAGGAGATGGGATTTTGTCAGGTGAGCCCATGTGGAAGGAAAAAGGAGGAGAGATAGTGGGTGTAAGAAGACAATAATACCCTTAAGGATTTTTTTAATATTATCTTTATAATAAAAAATAGCAAGTGGGTGGATAAAGACAAAAAAAAAATATGTGGCACAATCCTAACCATTAGATCATCAAAGATCAATGGCCATAAATGGTTCTCGGTGTTCTTCTAACTCAGCCATGTTCTCATTTTACCCTTTATATATATATATATATATATATATATATATATATATATATATATAGGATTTGGATCATTTGAGAACCACCATTTAGGGAGAGAACCAAAGAACCAAGTGTGAACACAAAAACCCCTCCACCAAAAAATAAGAAAAAATAATAAAAAAATTATATAACCTAAAAAAATAAAAAAAATAACAAAAGTAAAAACACCAAAATGTTTTTTTAGTGTTAATCTTTCTGAAAAAAAAAATACAAAAAAAATAAAAACAAACAAAAAAATGGCCTTTTTTACGTCATAATTACGTCAGGTCTTATGCACATGTGCATTTTGCTGTTATATATATACATATACCGTATGCACATGTGCATTTCACTATTAGAGCACACTTTTGAATAAATTATCAATTGCCATAATGAAATGATCATTAAATGGACGTGATATGATATATAAGGTGGAAGAAAATTTATTCAATGATCTTTAAATAAACGCGAAGTGCATTTCACTATTATAGTTAGGTTTTTTTTTCATGGGTTTAGCTTTAGGGTTTAGTTTTTAGGTATGATGGGAATGGGGTTAGATTTTTTAGGGTTGTTGGTGAATAAATTTAAAAAAAACCTCTATATAAAGCTATAAAATAAGATAATTGTACTACATGCACATGTGCATTTCACTATTATAGTTAAGTTTTTTAATGGGTTTAGCTTTAGGGTTTAGTTTTTGGGTATGGTGGAAGAGGGGGTATCTTTTTGGGGGGGGGGATGGGATGGAGCGTTTTGGTTTTTTTTGGGGGGGGGGGTGTGGGGTTAGCTATACATGTGCATTTCACAATTGGGGGGGGGGGGGGTTGGGGCGGTGTGGGGGATGGGGGGTTTAGGTTTTTAGGGAGTGAGGGTGGGTGGGTTTAGGTTTTTAGGGGGTGGAGGTGGGGTTTTAGGTTTTTTGTTGTTTGTGTTGACAATGGTTCTCTGGTTCTCTCCCTAAAGTTGGTTCTCGTATGATCCCTACCCTATATATATATATATATACACTATATTATAAAGCATGAGGCAAGGATACCAACAAAATTTAAGTAATTACTATACTTTATACTTATGGTATAACACCTTAATTCAGTTAGTAAAAGGTTAAAATAGTCTTTCTACAATATTATTAAATTATATTAATTAAAACTCATCTAGCATTAAGTATAAATATTGATAATATAAAAAGATAGTAAAAAGAGTTGTGATATAATTAAAAATTTCTTTGTTATAAACATATAAATTATGGCGACTATACATATTCTAACTCCCATATACCATTAAGTTTGTATTAATGTTTTCTTTGTTATAAACATATATATTATGACGACTATACGTATTCCAACTCCCATATACCATTAAGTTTGTATTAATGTTATGTTCCTATAAATAGAGGCTTATTGTACTTGGTATAACTCATAGATAAAGAGCTCTCTCATTTTCCTTCCTATATTTCTCTCTATAATCTTTGTTCTTATGTTTACATAGGTTATATAGTGGTTACTAAGAATAACCATTGAGAATACGAGAAGTGGTAGCATCTTGCAATAAACTTTAACAACTCATGTTCCTGATTGAGATATAGCCCAAAAGAGAAACACGTAAGATATGAAGCGAAATGTATTACGAGGGAAATTGTGGACAAAGTTGGAAAATACGTGCATCATGACACATGTCAATGATGTAACACAAATAAAAAACTCCCGTTTTGTAATATGATTAAGTTCGTTGTTTGTTTGATTTCGTATGTATGTTGGTGATGATGGAACTCTAGCATCTAGGACGATTTGTGGTAGTTTGATGTTGTTATTTGAATCTCTAATCTAATTCACATCCATTCGAATTAGAACGTGCCAACATAGATTTCCATGTTATTGTTACAAAACCAAATACATTAACTTTCTTTGTATTCTTTACATTTATTACGAGTAAAAGTTACTATAATTCCCTATATACGTTGTCTTCATCATGTCATCTACAAAGAACAAAAGAAAAGAAAAACTGATATTGAAGTGAAGAGGTTAACAAAACAGCAATAATAAATACACGACAATACTAAATGTATGTAAAGCTAGGGTGGGGTTCCTGTACAAAGTGCAATTTTCGTACAAAGTGTGAGAAGTTTATATAGGCATTGTGTTTTAAATTTTAGGCATGATGTTTTATGTTCCCTTGGCATAGTATTATATAAAAAACACAAAAAATCACAATTTAAAACACTAATTAATGTATTCTCGACATGCAATCTACAACACCCTACGAAGAAAGTAATCAGTGTGTTTTAAATTTAATGTCTAGAATACATTTGATTGTGTTTTAAATTGTAAAGTTTGGTGCTTTTCTATATAAAATCAATGCAAAAGAAATCAAAAAAATTATAGCCAAACTTTAAAACACAATGACTATATAGACTTCTCACACTTTGTACGAAAAATGTACTTTGTACATGAACCTATACCTGTAAAGCTATATACATTGATTACCTAGGTTTAGATTACCAAATATAATTCATATTTTATTTATATAAAGAAATGTTAAGAATGTCCACCAGTTTTACTGTATCTAATATTGGTATATCTTATTAACGTAGTTTAAAGCAACTATAACTACTCTTAATTTTTTTTATAAATTGTTAACTCCTACAGCTTATAACTGTTTTATAATCTTCATCATTCTTTACAAGTTATAAACTATAATAATTGGTTAGATATACTGTGGTAAACATAGGTAGTGGTTGCATTGCATGTGATGGTGCAACAGGTAACTGAGCCCACGTTGGGTCAAAATATGACATGGGTGGGATAGTTTGAACATCGGCCTGCAATAAATTTTGTAGAATTTATAAATTATTTTAGATATTTTAAATATACAATAGAATTATTAACCAACAATTACAAAGGGATTATAAATAAAAAAATGGTTGCTGTTGGTGGGAATCGAACCTGGGCCTCTGGCCGGTTCGTGTCTTATCACAAGTGTGGCTCACCAACTGAGCCACACCCTTAGAACGAATTAATATAGATTTAACCTCCTCTTATACACAGTTTTGATTTTTGAATTGTTTCTTAAAATAAAAGAAAAAGGGTGGCTCGGCTTGACCCAAGGCCAAACGCGGCCCGAGTAACAACCAGCAGCAACACCACCAACTGGTCTACAGGTTGGTGGTTGTTTTTAATCGTTTTTCTTTTTAAATGAACAGACTCGACAAGTAGTCATCTTCCCCAAACAAACTAAGGAACCATATATCCTTAATCACCTAGAACACGCGATTAAAACCCAATTAACAATAGGGTTATTGACTGAAAAGGGACGAATAATATGCAGCAACTAAGAATTAGAATCATAACTATACCAATTACTCCTAATCGCGAGTCAACGTAAGAGTCAAACGACGAACGAATTTCAAGGTTATTACAAGAAATTAACAGAAATTGAGGGTGAGGGTTTGTTTTTCGGCACATTTAGGTCATGTAGAAGGGTTCAATTTATAGTATCACAGTTCAGTTTGTCAAAATGGAAATTTGACCAAGCTTTAACTAGGGACACTTTTAGGATGATAATTTTGGTATGTATTGGCTGTAATTGATAGCTGTACTCGACCTATACGATGAATTCATTCATCAATCAATAAAAATCCTTTCCAAATTCAGTCAAAGAGTGTGTCAATTTGAATCAAATTGTCGATTTTGAATGGGTGTTGACTTTCAGGAATTGACCACGAGGTTTTATGAGTGTATAAGATTAAATTGTTTCAAAATATAATCACAACACTAGGCTGGTCTAGTGGTTTGTGCTTGTGTTGTTGTGTTTGACCCGGTCTCAGCCGCGGGTTCGAGTCCCGGCCTGAGCAATTATTTTTTAGGCAATTTTTATATAAAGACAATATTATTTAATATATAATATGAATATCATATGATAAATAATGTTACGAAAAATTTTAAAATACGCTAAAACGTCAAGATTTATGGGATTTTATTAGATAATGATTATGACGAAATAAATAAAATACGAAACGTTACAGTCTCCCCTAATTTTAGGAACTTCATCCCGAAGTTGGAGTTGGAGAGTCTGCTGGGAAGAGGTGCAGGTATTTGGTACAGGCTAAGGTGTCTGTGGTAAAAGTTTAAGGGCACTAAACTGTAAGTTTCAAGAATGCACAAGATGACCATCAAGGCTAAATGGACTGTTAAATATCTAGGGTTTGTTAATGATCCATCCCCCAGTCCCATTTTCGTTGTATCATCAGTGTTTATATACAGGGTGTATCGCAGCTAACCCACCACACCTCTTCGAAAACGTATTGGGGTTCTTACCAAAACTGTAATAGAATTTCACACCACCCTAACGTACCTGTAAATTCATGATTACGTTCCGGACCGCAATCACCAATTTACCTTACATTAGGGTTTTGTGTCCTTCTATGACTTTGTATAATAAAGCATAACGACTTCGCTACTAAGTTTTTTTTGTATCAATGAGTATAATTAATCAAATTGCATGTTTAATGAATCAAAATAAGTCAACTGTTGAGCAGGCAAGAAGACCTCTACCAGTCGGTAAGTAGGAACCTCTACCGATTGTTGAGCAGATACAATAGCCTCTACCAGTCGTTGAGCACGTTATTAAAACCTCTACCGACTGTTGAGCAGGCATGATGATCTCTACCAATCGTTGAGTAGGTTTTTTTTTTTTAGAAAATTTTACCAACTGTTGAGCAGGTACTTCATCCTCTACCAGTTGTTGTAACAATTGTTTCACACATAAGTTGCAAATTGATAATATGTATATGTAAGCAAGTTTATAAGTGCATCAAGTATAGTATGTGAGTTGTAATTGTATAGGTCTAGGTGTCAATATAGCAATTAGTTCATATTCAACTAGGGATGTATCCAAGTGTCATGAATAATCAGACGTTCAAATATACTAGATAACTAAATTCTCATACAAGAGGCAACAATTTTTAATACTAAGATTTATTACTTGAACCAAAATGAGTCATTACATAGAATTCAAAAGTAAATAACATTCTAATAGTGGAGCTTGTCATTAAGCAGCTGGAGGGTCTTGGTCTCGGTTTAGGTTATGGCATTGGTTACGGAAATGATTGGGTCACCACACTCATAACATTGTCCTCGTGTAGGCCTACTAGGTTGGGCATTAGGTGTCTGGGCATTCTGAGCAGCAACATGAGCATTAGGGGCAGCAGGGGATCGACAAACATTTGCGAAATGCCCATACTTTTGGCAGTTGGTACATAGACGACAAGGCACATGAGTTAGGTGGCGATACTTGCAGGTGTTACACATAGGATGGTTCCCGGTATACTGTTTCTTGTTGGGCGGGGCAGTGGCACCCATTGCGAAATTTCTGGCCTTGCATCTTCCGTTGGTTGAGGGCTCAGATTTAACCTCGATAGCAGGTTGGGGAGTATCTTTCATAAAAGTTTTCTTTTCCCCTTTCCGGGTCAGGGTTCCTACCTTCAGGTGATTATCTGTTAGGATGGCTGCGGAACGCTTTGCTTCCTTGAGAGTAGCAGGGTTCCTTCCCCACACCGTGTCCTGAATCTGCATTGGTAAGCCACCAATGTACTTTTCAATTGCAACAGGCATGGGGGTGACCTTATGTGGTAGTACTAGACTAAGCTCGTGGAAACGAGTGTTGTAGGCCAGGTTCTCCCCACTGTCTTGGACAAGAGCGTGAAACTCATCTTCCAACTTCTTGATTTCATTACGAGGGTAGAATTCCGCCTTCATAATGTCTTTAGCTTGCTCCCAAGTCAAAGCCAGCGCGACTTCAGCTCCGCGAGTCCATTTTTCTTCGTTCCACCATGTGAGTGCCCGCTTGTGGAGGACACTCATAGTATAGCAAACTTTGAGGTTGTTAGGGCACTCGCTATTGATGAAGGTATTTTTGATACCTTCGAACCACTGAAGAAGACCAATGGCTCCTTCGTCCCCGCTGAACTTGGGAGGGTTGCAAGTGTTGAAGTGCTTGAGGGTGCAAACAGGGTGAGCATTCCGTTCCCATTGCCATTCCCGTTGCCATTTCCATTTACTTGAGCGATTTGGCCACTAAATTGGGGAGTAATATCACTATTTATTGAGCCATTTGTTGGTAATGATTGCGGCGAGTTGGACATTGCCAGGGTTACCGTTGTCCTGGTTGTTGTTATTGTTGTTGTTGTCATGGTTGTTGTTGTCATTGTCATTGTTGTTGCTGTTGCGAGTGTTGCGACGAGGAGGCATTTTCTGAAAGAGACGCAATGAAGGTTTCAATGAGACATGGGTTAAACAAGGGTAAGGAGATGTAATGAGGAGTGTAATCATTTATTCATTAAAACGAATAAACGAAAACATTGACTTATCAAAGGTTCTAGATTCTAATAACATAGTGAAGACATGCTTTAGCCTATAAGTGAACACTCGTCCCGAGAATTTCCAGGTAGGCATCCGGGTCCCTCGTCTGATTAGGATTTATGCGCAATGCCAGTCCTAGACAGAAAACTCATAATACAGGTGTTCACCCTTCCAGATTGCACATGTTCGTTATTAGAATATAGAGCTTCGACGAGATTATCAAGGTAGTTCAGGTTAGGACCTGAGGATTTTGTCCTATTAGTCTAAGGGTAGACCCAGTGATGGAGATTAATCATCTTGTAGGGGCTAAAGTAGGGATAAGAAGTAGGATGGAGATAGAGAATAGAAAACAAGCAGAGTTGCAAGTAAGAGGAGCAAGTACTGGTTAAAATCCTAAGGTTATAGACTAGATTATTTTTCTAATAACCTAATTCCCTATAACCAAGGCTCTGATACCAATCTGTAACACCCCAACCGATGGCGGAAACATCGGGATATCACGTATTGATGATTGTTTAGTAGCTCATGGTAAATAATAAATTTCAATAATCAATTAAATAAATTACATACAATTGTTCTAAAAGGAATTTATACATCAAGAGAGAAACACTAAATATAAATCTTCAAGCATGAACTCTAATATTCAAGCAACACTATAACCTAAAACATGTTAAGCTGGAAAATATATTGGGTCAACAAAAGTTGGTGAGAATTACATAGGTTTGAATATTGTATCATGAGTATGTAAAAACAAACTACTAGATAAAGTGTTTGCATAATCAACCCTTGTGACAAGTTTATTGTGGTCCATCCCATACGCATATGGCTCACTCGTTTGTGTTATGTGACCAATAACAATCACCCACGCTACCCATATCCGAGTGCACACGTATCCGGGTGGGGTTGCCAATCCAATAGATCTATCATTGTGTATCGTCGGCTTGTACAGAGTTAATGATTATGCGAGTCTAATTGTGTTTACCAAAGTATTGTTTAAGACATAATGCAACATAAATATCACACATAGGCACTTATGTTGAATTGTATATGATTATGTAACATGTTTCACCCCCAAAATGTAAAATAGTAAAAAAAGGGGGGGCTATGTAAACTCACCTTAACAAAAGTATTGAATCCTTTGAGATAGTCTAGATGTGGCCCAAGTGTTTCCAAGTATCACCCTATGTTTAAGACAATAAAATAAGTGTTGGGAAAACTTAAAAGTCTAAGTTTTCTAGTCTATAGGTATTCTAGGGTTCCTAATTTGGGGAATGACGATTGGTTATTAATTGATTTAGAATAATTGTTAGTTAAATAATAAATAAAGAAATTAAGAAAATAAATAAATAAAAAGGATTTTCATAAGATCTTGATCAAGGGTGGTTGTACTAAAGTATAATAGTGAGAAAATAATTTTTATAAAACTATTTTCATAATTAAGTGTAAATAATATAATATAACTTATAATCAAAACATGTTAAAAATATTTAAAAATATTAAATTTCATAAATTTTAGGTTATAAAATTATATTTCTGATCCAACTTAATAAAAATAATTTATGTGAAATTTTGGTGCAAAAATGATGGAAGATGAATTTATTATGATTAAAATAGAATAAATTAATTAAAAATACTTAATAATTGTTTTTCCGAAAATAAAATTTAGTTTTGAAAAGTTTATTAGTTTAGAAGTTTAAAATATTTTTTGTGGAATTTTATAAAACTGTTTTGCTATATTTTTAGAATTTTTAATTTATTTATGAATAAATTGTAATAAATATTATATATATTAAATAATTGATTTTTGTGAAAATAAAAATTGTATAATAAAGTTTATCATTTATATAACCTGAAATAAATTTTGTAGAATTTATAAATTATTTTAGATATTTTAAATATACAATAGAATTATTAACCAACAATTATAAAAAATACAAAGGGATTATAAATAAAAAAAAGGTTGTTGTTGGTGGGAATCAAACTTGGGCCTTTGGCCTGTTCGTGTCTTATCACAAGTGTGGCTCACCAACTAAGCCACACCCTGAGAATGAATTAATCTAGAGCTAACCTCCTCTTATACACAGTTTTGATTTTTGAATTGTTTCTTAAAATAAAAGAAAAAGGGTGGCTCGGCTCGAACCCAAGGCCAAACGCGGCCCGAGTAACAACCAGTAGCAACACCACCAACTGGTCTACAGGTTGGTGGTTGTTTTTAATTGTTTTTCTTTTTATATGAACAGACTCGACAAGTAGTCATCTTCCCCAAACAAACTAATGAACCATAGATCCTTAATCACCTAGAACACGCGAGTAAAACCCAATTAACAATAGGGTTATTGACTGAAAATGGGCGAATAATATGCAGCAACCAAGAATTAGAATCATACCTATACCAATGAGGCTAAGCGGTGTGCAGACATCCCAACCCCCCCCCCCCCCCCTCGTCCCTTCCTTTTTGCCCCGTCTCACCTCCATACACCGCCCCATTCCCCCGTCCCAAGTCCCCCCGTCCCTCCCGTCTCTCTCGGGACATTAGAGACGCACCAATCACGTTTTTTATTTTTTTGAATATGAACGTTGGTTTAGGTTTGTGCATTTATTTTTATTTACCGTTTGATATTTCCACCACTGGCCGCCGGCACCGCCATTGACGGTCGTCGTTGATGTTCCTACTGTTGTTGCTGCTGCTTCTTCTTCTAATTATTATGTGATTGAAAGGGAAGATGGAGGAATTGGGTTTGTGTGGTGTCGTGTGTGTGTTTGATCTAAAGAAAAGAAAGAAAATTTAACTAATGAAAGAGAGAGCAGGTAAAGGGAAAGGTGTGTGGAAAGAAAAGAAACAAATGAAAAGGAAAGGTAAAGGTAAAGCATGTGTGGGAATAAACAAAAAGATTCTTTATGTTTGTAGGTGTGTAATTTTTTTTAATAAAATTTAGTCTTTGATTTTTATATTTTTTTTTATAAAAAATAAGGTGAAAGGTAAAATAGTAATTTTAGGATGGTTTGTAATTTTTTTTTATAAAATTTAGTATTTATTTGAACACTATTTTGTTTATTTGTTACTTTTATAAAACTACTTAAAATTAATATTAGAAATAAAATAATAATAATAAATGTTTGAGACATGGGAGTGTTGGTGTCTCCACACCCCACTCATGTCTCAAGATGCTTGAGACATCCACTAGGTGAGGTGGCATCCTGCGTGGCACTGAGACATTACATTTTTGGTGTCTCCACACCCTATAGCCTTACTCCTAATCGCGAGTCAACGCAAGAGTCAAACGACAAACGAATTTCAAGGTTATTACAAGGAATTAACAGAAATTGAGGGTGAGGGTTTGTTTTTCGGCACATTTAGGTCCTCTATGAGGGTTCAATTTATAGTATTACAGTTCGGTTTGTCAAAATGGAAATTTGACCAAGCTTTAACTAGGGACGCTTTTAGGATGACAATTTTGGTATGTATTGGCTATAATTGATAGTTGTACTCGATCTATACGATGAATTCATTCATTAATCAATAAAAAACCTTTCCAAATCCAGTCAAAGAGTGTGTCAATTTGAATCAAATTGTCGATTTTGAATTTGAATTTCAGGAATTGACCACGAGGTTTTATGAGTGTATAAGATTAAATTGTTTCAAAATATAATCACAACAGTAGGTCTAGTGGTTTGTGCTTTGTTCTTGTGTTTGACATGGTCTCAAGCACGGGTTCGAGTCCCGGCCTGAGCAATTATTTTCTTTAGGCAATTTTTATATAAAGACAGTATTATTTTATATATAATATGAATATAATATGATAAATAATGTTACAAAAAATTTTAAAATACGCTAAACGTCAAGATTTATGGGATTTTATTAGATAATGATTATGACGAAATAAATAAAATACGAAACGTTACAAGAACCTTCCAACAACAGTCAGGTGAACTGTTTCATGAAGCTTTCACTAGGTTCAAGGAGTTGTTAAGGAAATGTCCACACCACGATATACCTATGTGGGAGCAGATTAAATCATTCTATGATGGATTACTACCCGAAGATGTTAGGGATCTAAACGCGAACTGTAATGGTACGTTTTTTACTAACCATGAGGATGTGGATTGGGAATATATGGAGAGGTTGGTAGTGACATCAAAGAGGCAGGCTCGTGCTAGTGGGAGAAGCCGAACAAGTGCAGCTAGAGGTGTTGATTATGAGTTTGAGAAGAGGATTGCGAGTTTGGAGCGCCAAATTGCACAACTGACAGCAGGTAAAGGCACAGGAAAGGGTGAAGGAGCAAAAGCAGCGAGTTATTTTGTAGTGTGCTCGATTTGTGAAGATTGGGACATGTGGACGCAAATTGTCCTACACAGAAAGGGAAAAGTGAGCAAGTGAATCAACTGGGCGAACAACAGAAACACTACGATATGAATTCTAATTCACATCACCCAGGTTTGCGAAATCACCCTAATTTTAGTTACAGTAATACTTCTAACCAATTGAATCTTCCATTACAGGTACCCAATCAAAACAGCTAGAGAGGATATTCCAACCAAGGGAACTACAGCAATCAAAGAGGTTATCAGCAAGGATCAGGAAATAACCAAAGAAGTTCTTAAGGAAACTGGAGGAATCAAGGCAGTCAGCAGGATGGATCTTCAGGGCAAGACGGATCAGTGAAAGAGATGTTGACTGAGTTTATGAAGTCAAACGGAGACTTTATGAAGGAGATCAAGAAGGACAATGAAATTCGAGACAAGGAGTACAAGGCCTTGGCAAAGCAAGTTGGCCAAATTGCTGAAGAGATGTCCACCATGCGTCGAGATCCAAGTAAGTTTCCTAGCACCACTGCAGTGAATCCAGCACATCAGGCGTCAACCACGAATAATGTACACATCAACGCGGTAAGTATCCTCTCCAATTCTGAAGATGAGCAGGAAACGTTTTCACAATCAAACATTAAAGTTAAAAATTTGAAAAAAAAGGTTTTTTTTGAGGAAAATGTGGATGCGGCCAAGGATAAGTGTGGGAAAGTAAAAATTGCACCCTTCTCTTTGGCCTTATGAGCACCAGAAAAAAAATAAGGGCTTTAAGTAAACGGGACCCATCGAAGGACGAGGGGTGGAAACCTTTAAACAAGTTAAAATTATTTTACCATTACTTAATGTCATTCAAGAAAGTCCTGCTCATGCTGAAAATTTAAAAGAATTAAGCGCCCAAAATCGGCACAACAAGCTGCCAAAACAGTTTGTCTTACCGGCGCATGTGTGTGTCGCGTTATCGGGTACAATTCCACCCAAGCACCAAGATCCGGGAACGCCCCTTATTTCAATACAAATAGGGAGCTTAAGGTTGACCGGGCACTTCTAGATCATGAAGCTTGTATTAGCATTCTCCCGGGAAGTATGTATGATCAACATGAATTTGGTCTATTACAAAAAGTTGACACCACGGTGATGTTGGCTAATAAAAAACCCATACGTCCCAGGGGAATGTTAACTGATGTGATAGTTAAGGTGGAGGACTGTTACTACCTGGTGGATTTCTTGGTGCTAGATTGTGAGAAAAATGTTAAGAGTACACCACACACAGTTATTCTTGGTAGACCGTTTCTAGCAACTGCTCATGCAATAATCAACTGTGCTGATGGAATGGTAAGTATGCGTTTTAGGGATAAGAAATTGAGTTTAAATGTGTTTTCAACTGTTACTGACCCAAAAACCGAGGAGGTGTGTTGTATGGTTGACAGGATGGCAGAGATTGGTGAGAAGCCAAAGAAGAAGAAGAAGAAGGCTAAGAAACCGCCTGAATTGGAACAAGAAAATAACGGGTCAACAAAAGAGGATTCAATGCTGAACATAAGTTATGACCCACATGAGTACAAGCAGAATATGTGCTTGGAAGCTGAGGGAGGAAAGCATCCCGTTCGATCACCATTAAAGCTATAACATGTACAAGCCTGGCTGAATACTCATAAACTTAGCGCTACCGGGAGGCAGCCCGGAGTTTTTATGTTATTATTTGCATTTTATTTTTAGTGTGTTTTTTATTTATTTATGTGTTTTGGGATGTTAGTCTTTTTTTGTTTTTTGGTAGGGATGTTTTTAAAAATGGGCATGGTGATTGAATGAGAAGGTGAAAATAACAAAAACACCATACATTGGGGACAATGTATCCCAAGTGTGGGGATGGCTGACCCTAGGATAGTAAAAATTCTTGCAAATTTGTCCCTTTTTCTACTTAATCACACACAAAAGCCGAATTTTCAATCATTAAAGAATCTTTCGCCAAATATGGAAGTACGAGATCCCCAATCATGGTTGTCCCTTTAAGTTTTATGAGAGTGTTTCTGCTGAGCGTTTTTAAAGGAAATGAAAAGAGATGCCTAACTAGGGGTAACATGCTTATAGGACTTGCATATGCCACATGTCGGCAGCCTAGTTCCCTACATTGTGAGACCTTGAGCCTACTAGATGGTTAGTGATATAAATGTTTCGTTTCATGAGAGTAGGCCAAATGCTTCTTAGTTGCAGAATTTGTGTAATTCGATACATGCTAAAGCTTTAGGAAAAATGTGCGCATAGATGAGAAAGGCAATGTAGGAACCCATTTGTTTTGTTGATACCCTTGTGTTATCTGTGTTGACCCGTTTGTTAAATTTTACCATTAGTAAACCATGTTGAGCCTAAACCTTTCATTTGTTAAACCTACATGATCACCCAATTCGTCCCATTTACCTTTGTTGAATAAAAATGTTTACATCCAATGTGTTCGTAATGCTTATTGTTTGAGTTATTCAATATTGAGAAAAAAAAGAAAAATAAATGAAAAATAAAAAAAATACAAAAATAGAAGTTATTGTTATGGGTCAATTATGCCCAAGTTTGTGTGTTAGCGTGTTCTTGTGATATGTGAATAAGGATGTTCAAGCATTTGTGTTAAACCCGTTGTTTCCGAGCCATTTGTGAACCAAATCTATCCTACCTTTACATGAAGCCTAAAACCCGTAAGTCCTTTTGATATGTGCACGGTTTATAGCTTATGTGTGATTGTTATACAAACCTATGATAACGAAGTCGCATTCTTGGTTTTATGAGTGTCATATACTAGTACATTACACACTAGTCCAGATATTAAACTGAGAGGAGTGAACATTGTGGGGGTGTGTAGCATATGTATATGATAATAAGCATGTTAGTTTTGGATAGGCAAATCTTGTTTTGAAATTGCGCAACACTTGCTCGCCGGATTGTCAATCTCGATTGTGTAAGTCTATGGGACGGGTATGATTGGGACCTAGGAAAATCGATAGGTGAAGGAATTGAAGGTGATTTGTTAAGTAGGTGAGTCGTGTCTTGAGATGGTTTGATTGGGGACAATCAAAGGTAAGTGTGGGAATGTGATGGACAGGGTAAATCATGGTGTTTAAGATGCTTAATTGTGGGGTTTTTAATGTCGTTTGAGCGTTTATATGCTTTGAATGTGATAACTACGCAACTTTGTGTGATTGTAGGTTAAATGGCATATATGGTTGGATTTGGAAGCTTAAACGTGGTTGAGGTTGAGTTTGGATGGTGAACCGAAGATATGGAGGTGTTCATGGACGTTGGCGCGTTAAAGAGGAACTTTGGATAAGCCAAGAACACCCAAGTCGGAGGCGGCTGCTAGTACTACTACTAATAATAAAAATAGTCACAAATGAATGCCTCGTGAATGAAGTGAAGCAAGAAAAGGCAAGGAAAAGTCAAAGCATTTAATGAAGTCAAACAGGCCTTTTCTTTCAGATGTTGACCGCCGTAAAGGGATTTTGATCATCTGTCCCTTACGCCAAAGACAGCAGCAGGAAGATCAAAGAAGGAGCAGAGTATGACCGCCGTAAGCCCCCTTTGGTCCGCCGTAAGGGGCGGCGGCCATCTCCTTAATTTTTGGAAAGTTGTTTTTTATGAGATATAAAATCTTAAACATTAACCTAGTTGATGGCATGCTATCTTGGACGAAATTTCATCATCTTTTGGAGTATTTTGGAGCTACAAACATCAAGATTCATCATCATTCATCCATACTTTCGATTCTCATCAACATGTTTGGGATTATTATATCTTGTAATCACCTCCGGGTGTATGGTTTAATTGTGAAACTTGAACTCTTGTTTACTTTGGTTTATGGATTGTTTTTCATTTAGTTGAAGAATATTTGTGGTTTTTATCATTTAAACGATTCACTTGTTTTCAATTGCTTATCTTGTTATCATTCACATTCGGTTTTCCTTGCATCGTGAGTAGTTTGATAATTGGGAGGGTATGTGATACTTGTGGGTTGGTAATTGAATTGTACAGGTTATTATTAGAAACTTGTGTTCGGTTATCACTTGATTTGAGCCGTCCAACAAAACTATGCCTATGTAGTATCCAATCATTTAAACAAGAGTAGGGTGGATCATTAACCGGAAGCCTGGGGGATTACTTCTTTTATATTATTGTTTACAACTTCTTAAATTCGTTTTCTTTAAATTCCAAAGCAAAGACAAAGTAATTAGGTTTTAGGTTAATAGTTAAAGTTACAAAACTACTCTTTCCACCAATTCCCTGTGGAGACGAATCAACTTCCATATACTACTATTTTCATTATTTTTGACCGACCAAACGACATCGATCAGTTGGGTCAAAATATGACATGGGTGGGATAGTTTGAACATTGGCCTGGATCTCACGCAAACATAAACAGGCATTCAACCAAATTGGCTCGGTTTATTCTTCGTTAAACAAAAATGCAAATGTCGGAGTTCATTATTTGTTTTTGACGTAATTATCAACTTATGTTTGAAGCAAAACATTAATAGAGATTACCTATGTAAGAGTCCGTTAGCATATATAATCCCTTACAAGAGTTAATAAATTGTGTAATATGTTAGTCCTTTGGCTAATTACCGCAGATGGTCCCTGTGGTTTGCACAAATTGCACAGATGCCCCCATCTATTTTTCAACGGTCCCCAATGTTGACATTTTATAACACTTTGGTCCCTACCAGCTAACTTCGTTAATATTTTTCAGTCAAGTGATGTAAAATGACCAAACTACCCACAGGGACCATCAGAGCAGTTTAATCTTTTACATATTTTCTTGGACCACCGCTTCCTCCTCAAACAACTAACATCACCCCCTCTTCATCATCCTCATCCTCATCCCCCTCATCCTCCAACCACCACCACCTCTCTCAAACAACCATCACCACCTCTGAGCACTCTTCCTCATCCTCCTCCTCCAACCACCACCACCTCTCTCAAACAACCATCACCACCTCTAGGGCCTCTTCCTCATCCTACTCCTCCTCCAACCACTTCCACCTCCAACCGCCACTGCAACACCACACAAACCATCTTCTCATCCACCCCACAGTCACCACGAATTGGAACACTAATTAACCGAATCAGTGTTTTCGACTTTTCGGTTTGTTTTGAGCTCTGATTATTTGATTTTGCATCAGGTATTAGACGGATTGGGCGTCTTGTATATGGAGTTACTCGTCCAAGAGAGATTACGAAGGTTTCGAATGTCAATGGTTTACCAGAGCTACGTAGGTAAACCTCCCACCTCATCTGTTCCTCTGCTCCACCGTAGGTAAACCCCCCACCTCCTCTGCCCCTCTGCGTTTAGATAAACCCCCTGCACCACCTCCATCCATCTCTCTCTTTCTTCACATCTCTCTCTCTCTCTCTTTTCTTTTTTATATATAGAAACAGGCGGTAGAATGGTGGTTGTCGATGATGGAGGTTGGTGGTTGATGATGATGACGGGGTCTTCTTGGACTCATGCGGTTAAGGTTTGAATCGACCCTCAATTACAGAGGGAAGATGATGATCTCAAAACTACCATGACATGATGAATGGTGGTTGTCGATGATGGTTGCTATTCAGGGTGGTTGGTTAGGTTGAGATGTTGTCGGGTCTTGAGAGTTTTGACGGGATGGTTGGTGGTGGTAGATGGTTAATGGTGGTAGTGGTAGTATTTTGATATATATATATATATATATATATATATAAAGAGAGAGAGTTTATAATATTTATTTTTTTAAAGAGGGTTAATTTAGTAATTTTACATAGACTTAACTGAAAAAGTTAACCTCCATCCAAGTTAGGGACCATTGATGCAATAAAATTCAAACCACAGATTCCATTGGGGTAATTTTGAAAAGCTGAGGAGCATACTTTAAATTTGGGGAAACCACAAAGACCATCCGTGCAGTTTACTCGGAAAAGTTTTATTTTTAGAAGTTTCTCAAGAATAATTTATATCTTTGACCTTAATGGTAAATTAGTTGTAAAATCTAATCAAATCAAGTTAAGCAAACCAACTTGATTTTTGATCAAACCGATCTCGAGTTTAAGATTCCATCTTTATTTTAAATTAGAGTCAACCCAAAACAACTCGGTATGTGTGACATCCGGCTTTTCAGCACATTATGCGTACTAAGTTGTTAAACATGGTATATAAATATATAAATGTGTATTAGACTTAATTTGTGATAATTAGATTCATTGGAAACATTAGCAAAGTCCAAAGTGTTATAAAGGTTTTTATTGGTAATTCTAGGAATTATCATATCGCGAGGCGATAAAATACCCATACTCGACGTTGATGACGACCCGGTTAACTTTAAAAAGTCTTCTTTTGACCCGTTATGCTTGTTTTAGCATGGGATAATATTTTAAGAGTGAAAATATTGGCTAAACCAACAAAAACTATAGTTGGTAGTTTTGTGTCGCAATTGGCAAATACTTGCTTGTTTTGTAGTTTTAACGCGTATACGAGACCCGATACACTAGGGAATCCCCTAATATAATCAAATTAGCTAAAAATGAATACTTTTAGACGATGAATATTATTAGTGACCAAGTGGGTGAAAACCTTAGTTATTTAATATATTAGGGCTTTATAAAATACAAAGTGTGTATTATGTGATTTGTAAAGTTTATATATATATATATATATATATATATATATATATATATATAGTATAAGGTTATATTGGAAACCCTTGTTATAGTGAAAACCTTGGAAACTCTATCAAACTCTAACTTCCCGACTTTTTTTTTCTATGAAACTTTTAGGGTACGTAACATACATGATTTTAAGCATTTTGGGCCAAAAAAATCGAAAAAGCGCCGAGCCGTTTTTTTTTTAAAAAAATAAAAACCGTCTTCGGGTAAAAAAATGGGTAACACGTGTTAGTTTGGCTTGACATGTGTTAGTCGAAAATTTATTTTTTTTTTAAAAAAAAAAAAGTGCTCGGCGCTTTTTTGATTTTTTTGGCCCAAAATGCTTAAAATCATGTATATTACATACCCTATTTTTTTCAAAATTAAAAAAAAATTGGGAAGTCAGAGTTTCCAGAGTTTTCACTATAAGAGTGGGTTTCCACATTATCCTTACCCTCTATATATATATATATATATATATATATATATATATATATATATATATATAACCCACACACACATACCCCAAACCGGCCCAACCCTTCCCATGTTATTATTATTCTTTCATTTATTTTTAATGATTAAAGCAAATATAAACATCACATTAACCCACCTACAACACATACTACTTTCATTCTTACACAAATTTTTCACACTTAAGAAAGCCTCTCAACTTCTTCCCTTCCCTTTGAACCGCAAATCACCAACATCACCACCGTTCCTCCTTTTTGTTCATCTTTTCTCAAAAATGGACATGGATTAGTGAGTTGCTTAGTGTTTTTGGTGATTTGGATCAAAAATCAAGGAACTTCTAGAGAGAGAAAGTGTTAAGAAGCATCAAAACCCATCTTTTATCAAGTGTTCTTCAAGGGTAAGAATCTCTATAAAAATTTGCTTTGATTCTGATTTGGGTCTTGATTTTAAAGGTTATTTCACCAAACAAAGTGGGTTTTGATAAAGGTTTTATAAAACAAACATGGATATGGAAAAGTGGATGAAAATAGGTGAAAAATATGTGTGTGTGTGTGTGTGTGTGTGCCGTGAGATATGTGTGTGTGTGTGTGTTGTAGATGGTTTGTATTGTTGCTAAATGCTTAGATTATGTGATTGATGATACATGCAAGGTGATTTTTGATGGGTTTTTAGATCGTATTACTTTTATGATTTTGACTAAAAAGTCAACCTAAGAAAGGGGTTTTTAGTTGTAGGTATTGTTATGTGACTTTGAGGATGAATATGAACATGGGTGTTGATTGTTTTGATGGAAATATGATTGAATGTATGATCCGGTACAGATCTAATGTAAAAGATGATCTGGATTTTAAATCATGTTAAGATTCAAGTATTAGGTGATTGATGGTTGTTAGTGAGTTCTAATGGATTATTAGTAGCTAAAAAGTTGATAGTTTGAGTGTAAAATGAGCTTGTTAAGTGGGTTTTTATAAATCTGATAATGAGCAGGTTTTTGAAGGTTATTTTGAGTCTAAAATAGTTTTTATTAAAGTTAACAATGATCTACATGCTTGGATGACCTTGCATGTACGATCAAGTCGCGTTTTTCGGCTTAAAACGCCAAAATACAAGCTTTTGAAATGAATGCTTCTGAATAGATTTTTATTAGGTTTTCATGACTTATTTTGAAGGAAAATAATGTATGATTAAGTGTTCATGAAATTCCTAATGGAAAAGCCTAAATGTCTTTGCAAAAGATGCGCGAAAACGCACGTTTTGGACTAGTTTGTGCGTTAAAAACACTCATTTTCAGGTCTGATGTAAAACAAATTATTTGGTGTGGACATATAACTAAAACCTTAGGGTCAATGTGTTCGGACGCGACAAATATTTTCAGTGTCTAAAACTTAACCATTTGTCATGGTCACCAACGGGTCTTTTGAGTAACGTGTTTTTTGAGAAAAACATAAACCTTTTTCTAAGTCTTGAAAGTTTGGTGAATAACTTGAGAAAGACTTCTAGTTCGTTTGCTAAAATAGTCCTTCGTGATTAGGGTATTTTTAGGAATGACTTGTGGTTAATTGGACTAAATATCTGCTAAAGTGCTACGCAACTAGGTGAGTTTCACGACCTCTTTTCTTTTAAATGTTTTTAACGTTTTATAATCGGGGGATTAACATGCTTGTACGATGGGTACACTAGAACTATATAAGAACATATGATGGCCTTTAGTAGGTGCACGATGTGTGCGTTGGACGCCCGTCTATCCCTTCGGGAGGATAATTCCCCACACTTCTTAATCATTAGCTCTTGGTTTAGAGTCGTGGATTATGTTAGTAGATCTATTAGGTTGACGCCCCCTCCCTGACCAGTTGGACTGGGTCTTATGGGAGAGCATATTCTGTTAAAAGTTCATCTAGGAGGTCAGGTTTGGGAAGAAAAGTTGTGGTTTGATTAAGAGCCTTAGGTTGCGATCATACTTGTGTGAACTAGCTAGTCAACAAGGTTCTTAGTTTAGTCGGTACTCGATCATGCGTTTTTTAATAAGGAAATATTTGAATTTGCCTTAAAAACCTGTGAACTCGCCAACTTTATGTTGATATTTTTAAGCATGTTTTTCAGGTACTTGATGCATGAGGTTTTTGATATGTGTAGGATAAAAGCATGATAAATTTTATGTGTATAGAATGAATTTTGATATGTGTAGGACAAGTTTTGATGTGTGTAAGATAAAATAACTAAAAGTAATTAATTGGATAATTAATGTGAAATGAGTTAAAGTATTTAATTTATTTCTTTTCTTTTCTTTTCGTATACATTTGAATTTTTACTCGTAAATTGTGTTTTTGAGATTGTATTTTAGTAATAAAGACGGGTGTAAAAAGAAATTTTGAATTTGAATGGTTTTAGATGTCGTTCTCACGGTTCACATGAAATATAGGTGTTCTCAAATTAACTTTCCCTTATATATATATATATATATATATATATATATAATTTTAATGTATTTTTTAAAAGTATAAAATATTAAATAGATTAAATAAAATAATAAAAAGGGGGAGGAGAGGGGGAAAATGATGTGGCGCTGATGTGGCATTTGGAGGAGTTGGGGGAAGTTGGCACTACACCGTATAGCCTTATAAGTGAAGTTTAAGTTATGTGTGTGTATGTATGTATGTATGTATGTATGTATGTATGTATGTATGTATGTATGTATGTATGTATGTATGTATGTATGTATGTATGTATGTATGTATGTATGTATGTATGTATGTATGTATGTATGTATGTATGTATGTATGTATGTATGTATGTATGTATGTATGTATGTATGTATGTATGTATGTATGTATGTATGTATGTATGTATGTATGTATGTATGTATGTATGTATGTATGTATATATGTGTATATATCGGGCAGATCAAGTAAAAAGAGTTCTTTTTGTAAAAAGGGTTAGAATAAATATCAAACTTTACAACAAGTACCTTCCCCGCTGGTGGGACTTCTATTACACCGGGACTTCTATTACACATGTCTCGTGCAACAACTAGGAATTTTGAGAATAAAACTTGGAGATTAAATGGTTGTGGGGAAGATTGGAGAATTCACGAGAAATTTTGTAAAAAGGGATATTGTGGTAAAGTTGTCTTTCTCTTTCCTCATGTGCATGCCCTTTCCCCATCTTTTTTAAACGCTAATGACTTTTTATACGACATTTTTTTTTAAATTACACCATATCAATGAGCGTTTTTTTATATTTTCAACGAATACCATAATGATATACGAAAAAACGACGTTTTGAGTGAATTTTTATTCAATCTATTGTGTTTTTTGTTTTTTTTATTGTGGAATGTAACTGCATA
Organism: Ambrosia x helenae; assembly: GCA_030844895.1. NCBI lineage: Eukaryota > Viridiplantae > Streptophyta > Magnoliopsida > Asterales > Asteraceae > Ambrosia > Ambrosia x helenae. Next base: position 2,959,724 of record CM061229.1, read on the forward strand.
TGGTGCTTTTTTGTTTTGTGAATTGTGTTTTTTTTTCAGTCCATTGTGTTATTTCGTATGCTCATTGTGTTTTTGTCTTGTTCATTGTGTTGTTCAGTTCTAATGATTGTGTTTTTTGCTACAAATTGTGTTTTTTTTTTTTGTTTTTTTTATTAACACGGTATTTTTTTTTTGTACTGCGTAGTATGTTTTTATGAGTTGCTCATTTGTGTTTTTTATGGCCATTGTGTTTTTTTATTCTAGATCTGTGTTTTTTGGTGTGCAGTGCAATATGTTTTTTTTTCTTTATTAACAAAACCCACTAAAAACGTCATATTTTTTTGTTTTTTATATATTACTATGGTATTCGTTGAAAATATTGGAAACACTCGTTAATTTGGTGTAATTATTTAGAAAAAAAAATATTAACACATGAAAAATATTGTGGATTTTAATAAATGAGGGGAGTATGCATGTGACATGTACATAGGGAGAGAGAAAGATAAGATTACTATTTTACCAAATTTGGATAAAACTCACGTGTCAGTTTCACATTCCTTCCTAATATGGATGAGCATCTTTTTCAAAATACCCATACATGTACCTATGTCATACTCGTACCGATTTTGGGTATTCGGTATAGGTATCGGTACCAAGTTTTATTGTTTTTGGTAAAAAGGTATGGGTATCGAATTTTATATACTACTGCATTTGATATTATACTTTACTTCGTATTATGTATGCTACCCGTATCAATTTTACCTATTTGGTACCCGTACCATATTGGTACTCTTATCAATTTTACCAATTTGGTATTCATATAGTATTGATACGCCTATCGATTTATCTGCTTGGTACCCATAGAAGTGCTCAAAAAAGAAAAATAACAAAGTGGTAGCAAAATGGGTATTGTACCGAAATACCCATACCGTTTCAATAAATTCGGTACCACTTTTGCTCATATTCGGTACCGGTACGAGTAGATGTATAGTATCATTCTCATCCCTACTTGATACTCGTTATACAATATTGACCTTAAACATTATCTCTGAAGAGGTGTGGTAGTAAACCAATAACTGGGTACCAAGCAGAAAAATCGATATGGGGAACACAGGAACGTAACCTAGTATGTATGTATGTATGTATGTATGTATGTATGTATGTATGTATGTATGTATGTATGTATGTATGTATGTATGTATGTATGTATGTATGTATGTATGTATGTATGTATGTAGGGGAGGGATAAAATGAAAACCCTCATGAGTTGAGAAAACCTTTGAAAACCCATGTAAAAAATGTAACACCCCAACCGATGGCGAAAACATCGGGATGTCACGTATTGATGATTGTTCAGTAGCTCATGGTAAATAATAAATTTCAATAATTGAATTAAATACATTACATACAAGAATTTGTACATCAACATGAAAAATACTAAATACACATCTTCAAGCATTAACTTTAATCTTCAAGCAAGCTATAACCTGAAACATGTTAAGTTTGAAAATATTTTGGGTCAACAAAAGTTGGTGAGAATTACATAGGTTTTGATAATTGAATAAAGCTTGTACAATTCAAGTGTCATGGCAAGTCTAGTCCATATGTGAAAACATACTAGAAGTAAATCGAGTGCATAATCAACCCTTGTGACTGTTATATTGTGGTACATCCCATACGCTCATGGTTCACTCGATTATGTTATGCGATAACAATCACCCACGCTACCTTTGTAGGAGGCACGTATCCGGGTGGGATTGTCAGTCCAATAGATCTATCATTGTATACCGTCGGCTGATCAATGTTAATGATTATGCTAGAATTGTGCTTACCCTAGTCATGTTTAAGACATAATGCAACATAGAAAAACACATAGACACTTTGATGATTGAATTGCATATAGAATGTTGTAACATGTTTCACCCCAAAAATGGTGATAAATAGAAAAGGGCTATGTAAAACTCACCTTAGCAAAGTATTAAGTCACGAGAAATAGAATATCTGTAGCCCCAAAGTTGCCAATTACAAGAGCTTATAATCAAAGCTTCAATTGTAGAAGTAATAGACTATAGAAGAAAGGTATGAGGGAAAGTTTAATCGGATTGAAACAATCGATTTAGAGGTGCAAAGTATAATGGGTCATAGGTGGGTTTTTATACTAGTTTTGGAGTCAATTAGCCATTAAAATTGGTCAACACCATAAAGTAAGGTTTTATGATGAATTGACTATTTGACTAAGACTTTGACTGTTTGATTAAGACTTTGACTGTTTGACTAAGACTTTTTGACTCAAGGCTTTATTTAAAAAAAAAAAAATCTTGTATGTGAAAAAAAAGAATTTAGAATCATATTATTATTATTATTATTATTTATATACATTTATGTATGTATATAAGTTGTGAGTTAGGATAAATAAAGACTTAGGCACATTTGTATAATATTAATGATAAAGGTGTAATAAAATATATATATATATATATATATATATATATATATAAGGTCTTTTTATGTATTAAAATTTTGGGGAAAATTTTGCGATGTTACAGTCTCCCCTACTTTTGGAAACTCCGTCCCGAAGTTTATTGAAAACACAGGATTGAAGGTGATTGGGTAGAAATTAGGACAAGGGTGGTTTGGGAAGTTTCGAGTTAAGGCATGACATAAATTTATAGGTAACAGAATAAATTGTTTCGAATAATTTGGGTAAGAGTTTTGATATGTGTGAGTTTTAAGGGTTGGATTAGGTTCATCTGAAATAGCAAGGAGAATAAGAATCTTAAGTTTTAGGACTCCTAAAAGAAATGCATGAGTTGATTGACTATAGAAAGACTAAATGAACTACCAGGTAACTAGAGTTTATAATTGGTTATTTACTGAAAACCTTGATAGAATTTCACACTACCTTAACGTATCTGTAAATTCATGATTACGTTCCGGACCGTAATCACCAATTTACCTTACATTAGGGTTTTGTGTCCTTCTATGACTCTAAACACGCATGTAAGTAATGCAAAATAACCTTGTGATTGAATCGTATACAATGTATCCAAAAATGAGTCCAACTGTTGAGCAGCAAAAAGACTTCTACCAGTCAGTGAATAAGAACCTCTACCGATTGTTGAGCAGGTGCGATAGCCTCTACCAGTCGTTGAGCAGGTTGTAGGGACTCTACCGACTGTTGAGCAGGCATGATGACCTCTACCAATCGTTGAGTAGGTTATGTGGTACTCTACTAACTGTTGAGCAAGTACTTCATCCTCTATCAGTTGTTTGATTAAGTGTACCAATTATTACACACATGAATTGCAAATTGATAATATGTACATGTAAGCAATCAAGTATCAAGTATAGCATACGAGTTGTAATAGAGTTGCCCTAGACAAAGTTAATGACTCTAGGTGTGTCTATAGCAAATAGTTTATAATCCATGAATTCTAGTTTCAAATGTTCAAATATGGTGGATAATCGAATCCTCATGTATAACTAAGGATTAAGTTTGATGCAACACACAACCAAGTTTCAATAGTTTGGTTATCATGGGTAACTAGTTCATGTGTGAGAAGGTGAAGGATATGGATTTAGTTCTTGAGAGGATGATGAAAAATCTTGAAGCAGAATCAAGATTGTGAGAGATAGTGAATGTGAAGATAGTTTATAAAGAGTTTATTTTATAGTAAGGAGATTATGTAGCAGTGTAAATTTTGGGGTTTGGATCAAAGGTTATAATCAAGTGTATAAGAAAACATGATTGTGGTATATGCCAAATATTGTAAAAATTTGAACAAGTTGAAAGTGAGTGAGTGTCGATGGAGAATTTAGAGACTAGATATTATTCCTATGGATAAAAAAAAAATCTTGTTTTCAAAATTGGTTTTATACATAAAGCAAAAGTTGTTAAATAGTACAAGCTAAGTGGGCTTTGATTAAAATATTCCCGTTAGTTGGAGATTTCAAACATGACATTAGGTTTTGAAGATCAAGGTTCTATTAAGTGATTTTTAATAGTTTAAAGCATTATATAGAAAATTGTTTGTTACGCCAATAAATAAACAATTGAATTTAAGTTCGAGGACATCTTTTGACAAAAATATGTACTTTGTAAAGTTACTAGGTAATGAAAATACAACAAGATTTAGAAATCTTTAGTTTGTGCTAAGGTATGAGGTTATAGTTTTTTTTTTAAAAAAAATAAGTAACATGTGGAGAAATGAAATAATATGATTTGGGTAGGGTAGGGTGTTGAATATTTAAAAAGTGGCTAAGATGGTAATGTGAAGTGTGATTGTGAAATCCATAGATGGTTATGAAATGAGATTGATTTAGGCTGTAAAATTTTGGGATTTAAGAGCTTAGTTTTAAGGGAAGTGAGTGTAATCATTTATTCATTAATTAGAACGAATAAACGAAAACATTGACATATCAAAGCTTCTAAATTCTAATAACATAGTGAAGACATGCTTTAGCCTATAAGTGAACACTCATCCCGAGAATTCCCAGGTAGGCATCCGGGTCCCTCGTCTGATTGGGATTTATGCGCAATGCCAGTCCTAGACAGAAAATTCAGAATACAGGCGTTCACACTTCCAGATTGCACGTGTTCGTTATTAAAATTTAGAACTTCGACGAGATCTACAAGGTGGTTCAGGCTAAACCTGAGGATTAACTCCTACTAGTCTACGAGTAGATCTTGTGATGGAGAGCACTCTTCTTGTAGGGATTAAAGTAAGGATAAGAAGTAGGATAGAGAATAGAAACAAGTAAGGTTGCAAGTAAAAGGAGCAAGTACTGGTTAAAATCCTATAGTTATAGACTAGATTATTTTTTTTTCTAATAACCTAATTCCCTATAACCATGGCTCTGATACCAATCTGTAACACCCCAACCGATGGCGGAAACATCGGGATGTCACGTATTGATGATTGTTCAGTAGCTCATGGTAAATAATAAATTTCAATAATTGAATTAAATACATTACATACAATTGTTCTACAAGAATTTGTACATCAACATGAAAAATACTAAATACACATCTTCAAGCATTAACTTTAATCTTCAAGCAAGCTATAACCTGAAACATGTTAAGTTTGAAAATATTTTGGGTCAACAAAAGTTGGTGAGAATTACATAGGTTTTGATAATTGAATAAAGCTTGTCAATTCAAGTGTCATGGCAAGTCTAGTCCATATGTGAAAACATACTAGAAGTAAATCGAGTGCATAATCAACCCTTGTGACTGTTATATTGTGGTACATCCCATACGCTCATGGTTCACTCGATTATGTTATGCGATAACAATCACCCACGCTACCTTTGTAGGAGGCACGTATCCGGGTGGGATTGTCAGTCCAATAGATCTATCATTGTATACCGTCGGCTGATCAATGTTAATGATTATGCTAGAATTGTGCTTACCCTAGTCATGTTTAAGACATAATGCAACATAGAAAAACACATAGACACTTTGATGATTGAATTGCATATAGAATGTTGTAACATGTTTCACCCCAAAAATGGTGATAAATAGAAAAGGGCTATGTAAAACTCACCTTAGAAAAGTATTAAGTCTCGAGAAATATAATATATGTAGCCCCAAAGTTGCCAATTACAAGAGCTTATAATCAAAGCTTCAATTGTAGAAGTAATAGACTATAGAAGAAAGGTATGAGGGAAAGTTTAATCGGATTGAAACAATCGATTTAGAGGTGTAAAGTATAATGGGTCATAGGTGGGTTTTTATACTAGTTTTGGAGTCAATTAGCCATTAAAATTGGTCAACACCATAAAGTAAGGTTTTATGATGAATTGACTATTTGACTAAGACTTTGACTGTTTGACTAAGACTTTTTGACTCAAGGCTTTATTTAAAAAAAAAAATCTTGTATGTGAAAAAAAAGAATTTAGAATCATATTATTATTATTATTTATATACATTTATGTATGTATATAAGTTGTGAGTTAGGATAAATAAAGACTTAGGCACATTTGTATAATGTTAATGATAAAGATGTAATAAAAAAAAAATATATATATATATATATAAGGGCTTTTTATGTATTAAAATTTTGGGGAAAATTTTGTGATGTTACAAAAAACGTTATTTTTTCTTGAAAAAAATAACCAATGTAAAATACATGTTTTTAAGCATTTTGGGCAAAAAAAATAAAAAAAAAACGCCGATGGGATTTTTTTTAAAATAAATAAAGTTGTGCTGAAAACATATGTTTTCAGCTATTTAGCTGTTGTAAACATATGTTTTAAGCAACTTTGTTTATTTTTTTTAATCCCATCGGTATTTATTTTTTTATTTTTTTGGCTCAAAACGCTTAAAACTTGTATTTTACATTGGTTATTTTTTTTCAAAAAAATAATGTTTTGTTACATGAGTTTTCAAAGTTTTCTCAACTCAAGAGGTCATTTTATACTTGACCTATATATATATATATATATATATATATATATATATATATATATATATATATATATATAGGGTTAGGATCCAGAGAAAACCCTTGTTATAGTGAAAACTCTGACTTCCCGAGCTTTTTAGGGCCTGAAAGTTTTAGGGCATGTAATATACATGATTTTAAGCATTTTGAGCCAAAAAAATCAAAAAAAGCGCCGAGCACTTTAAAAAAATAATAATAAGTTTTCGGGTAACACATGTTAAGCTAAATTAACATGTGTTAACAATGTGTTACCCAAAAACTTATTTATTTATTTATTTTAAAAATGCTTGGCGCTCTTTTGATTTTTTTTGCCTCAAAATGCTTAAAATCATGTATATTATATACCCTAAAATTTTCATATAAAAAAAGCTCGGGAAGTTAGAGTTTTCAGAGTTTTCACTATAACAAGGGTTTCCAATATAACCTTATATATATATATATATATATATATATATATATATATAGGGTCGAGATCCTGTGCAAAGTGTGTTTTGTGTGAGAAGGGTAAGAAGTGTTTTGGACCATTAGATCATCTTAATCAATGGTTTAGATTTAATGAGTGGCATTATTGTAAATAATGTTATAGTTATAATACCTAATTAGGCTACTTAGGGGTATAATGGTAAAACACACCCTACATTTAAAGGGTCTAATTAAAAATATGGAAGGCCTAACAAATTCAATCTGCCTATTTACGTCCTCCATTTAATTCACATTTAAGTGTCTCTCACCTCTCTCTCTCTCTCTCTCTTTCTCTCTCTTTCTCCTCTCTCTCTCTCCCTGTGCCACCTACACAACCACCACAAACCACCACCATCAACCGAACCATCATTCGACAGCCACCATCACAAACATAAATAATCGGAGTGTTTTTTTTAGGGATGAAGATGAAGACGACATGAGGTGATAATGGATCAGTGTGTTTTATGGTGGATTATTTTAAACAACATTCATATTGTTGTGTTTTATGTTCAAAGGATTTTTGTGTGGTTTAGTGTTTTTTGAATTTAAAACACATGTTAAATGTATGTATAGTTGTGTTTTTTGAATGTGTTACTGATTGTGTATGATGAAGATAAAACACACTGGATTATGGAGAAGATGATGATAAAACACATGGGACTGTTTAAAACACAAAGTTGAGAATATGGTGATAAAACACACGGGTATGAATATAAAAACACCTTGTGGATGAAGCAACTTACAAGACTATAATAAAACACCAATATGCATAAAAAACCATATTTTTCATCAGTAAAACTCCTTATAAAAATAACACAAAAGGTGTGTTATACCTTCAAACCTTATGGTATACCAGTAAAACACCATGTGCTCACATCAGTAAAACACAACAATATGAATGTTGTTTTGATCGATGATAATTCAGTAAATGAATGATGAATGTGCTGAATGTTTATAAATATTCCATAAATATCCGTTCAATTTGAAACAAAAATCCATAAGAATGCTCATAATTAATCACGTAATTAATTAGCAATTATCTCCTAAAAATAACATTAGCAATGCAAATTACATTGATACCCTTCTAGATAATAAAATAGGCTGCCATGTGTCACACTAGTATTGGTTCTCACACTTCTCACAAATAATAGGTTTTGTACATGATCCTAAACCCATATATATATATATATAGGTAGAGGATCATGTAGGAAAATTAGTTTGTGTAGGAAGTGTAGGAAAGAGTTATAGCCATTGGATCAAATTTTTAGATTAGGGTCAATATAGACTTTATGTACCTTTTTTAAATATTTAATCTCACTTTTTTAGCATAAGTATCTCATTAATTATGAATATCTTCAACCCTAAATAACTCAATATTAATTGTTTTCTATAAATTCACATATTTTCTTCTATTTCCATTCCATACAATCATCAACAAATTATTGAAATCCACGAGTCAGTAGCGTTTTTTAAACAGATGCGAATTAGTAGTGTTTATTAACATATACGAATAAGTAGTGTTTTATATAAAATAACAAGCATTTTCACAAAAGGATAACAACAGGAGTGTTTTCTAACAGATGCGAATCAGTTAAGTTTTTAAACAGATGCAAAACAGTAGTGTTTTTAAACAGACGCAAATCAGTAGTGTTTTTAAACAAATGCGAATCGATAGTGTTTTTAAACAGATGCGAATTAGTAGTTTTTTTATAACACTGCTAGTTGGAGGTTTAAAACACGTGCAGAAGTTGGATTGAAGATGACTATAGAAGATGAATACAAACCGGCGCGTAAGATATTGTGGGTGTTATTGCTTTTTCTTTTGGAAGATGAATTGAGTTTGAATGTAGGAGAGAGAGAGAACAATGAATATTAATTATCTATAATAATATTTAGAAGAGAGAGAGAGAGTCATTAATGTAGGAGCATTAAAACAGTTTCCAAAACACTTTGATACAAATGACTTTGATACCCTCAATTAAAACACATATTGACGATCTTACCCTTAATTCCTATAATATATTAATTAGATTTTAAACACATCCCATATTTTAATCTTCACCATCAATCTTTAAATCTAATGGTTGAAAACATTTCCTGCACAAAACCATTTTTCTACAGGAACCCTACCCTATATATATATATATATATATATATATATATATATATATATATATATATATACGGGGAACAAAAGGTGGAGAACTGGAAAACCACTAGTTTAACATGTTAAATAAAAAATCATTTGTTTATATTTTTCGAAGATTTTACATACAAACACATATATGAGCCGTTTTAATAAAAAAAATTCAAAAAAAGAAACACCTAAAAACTTAAAAAAAAATCAACCAATTTTTTTATTTGAATGTATTTTACATGCGTTTCTTTGCAAAAGCTCCAAAAAAACATATGTAAAAAGAATATGAAGGAATTTGGGTCCCTTGAACTAGGAAATCAACGAATAAAATTGAAAGATCTTAAAGTAAATATGCACAGAACAACTGAAGGATAGAGTTGGGAAGCGTACAATATGTAGAGCCTACAACTAGGGCTGGCAAATCGTGCATAACCGATCTGTTAAGACACGAACACGAAACATGTATACACGAACATGACAAGATAACTTATCGTGTCATTTTTTATACCCGAACACGAACCTGTTTATACCTAGTTTACACGATATTACCAATTTATACCAAGTTAACACGATAATACCTGTTTATACCAGGTTAATACGATAATATACGAACATGTTTTCCAAATTCGACACGTTAAATAGTTACAATCATTAAAAAGGTAAAATTCCACATAGTAAAAATGTATAACTCCAATACTCCACCCCCACAACTTATATTTAAAAAAAAAATAAAAAAACCTTTGACATGTCTTAATGGGTACTAAACAGGTAAACAAGTATTTAACCTGTTTAGACACGAAAATTAACAGGTATATTTCGTGTCTTCCTGTTTAAGACACGTAACATGTTAAGGTCATACATGTACCTATTAAAATCGTGTAGGTTCGTGTCGGGTATTCGTGTTCGTGTTTAAAATTGGCAGCCCTACCTACAACGTTTGACTTTATTCATGTTCCGCCCTCATGTTTTAAACGCCAATAACTTTTTCATACTACATTATTAATGTTTATTAAATACACCATAAGAAGCATTTTATTATTTTTAATTTGCTTAAATTATTGCTATATTTAAAAAAATAAGTGGGTTTACAGTTGCGTAATTATCATGTATAACATGCGTAATTCACACACCAGCGACAACCACTACCACACACTGGCCACCGCCTGAAGCTGCCACATGAAACCTTAGTTTCCTGAATCATCCACCATCGCCTCATTACAAGCCACCACGAAACCTAGTCTAAAATGCAACCCACCTGCTACACATAACAACGAGAACTAGTCAAAACCAACAAAGATAGGGCTAGATCGAATTTATAGAGATATATCAACTTCCGGTTGCAACAATGCAGATCTGCAACAGATCCAACTTCAACTACCGTCCTAAACGCAGATGGCCGAAATCAAGACCAAACGATGAACGTGGTGGCGGTTGGGAGAGGGGAGAAAGAGAGAGAGAGAGAGAGAGAGAGAGAGAGAGAGCGCAATGACGTAGATTACAAAACCCAAGCCACAAAAATCGGGTGACCTCCTCACCATAAAACAACCCCATCTAGTTGTATATCTGACCCCGTCACCAGATTTCCGACGAGTTGCAGATCGTCGGAGATGGAGATGATGTTTTTTATATAGGGGGAGAGATCGAGAAAGACAATGGGTTGGTAAAGGTGGGTAAGGAAGAAAGCCAATTGTATTAAATATATTGTTTTTAAATTTTATTTTTGTTATACTACTATAATATTTTTAAGTAAATGGGTAAAAAAAACTAAACTACCCTTTTGCGATCTAAATTAACTGGGTTAGGACCAAAGTATGTAACATGCAAGATTTTAAAAAATAAAGTACAAAATTCATCAATCTTAAAGGTAAAGCATATGCATTGAATTTCACTATAAAGATAAAGGACAAAATTGTAATTTCATAAGAAAAAAATACATGCCTAAAATTAAAATAAACACCAAACAACCGCTACAAGGGAGAACCATCGGGCCAGACTTTAGGGGTGGGGGGATCAAACTCGTGCGTGAAGAAGAAGATTTTTAGACCACAACCAACTCATACACACCTCTACTTTCATATCATCTCTTTACGGAGAAAGATTTGTTATAATCAGCACCTTTTTTTTGCAGTTCTAAAAAGGGTTATGGGTTTCATACACCCCGTGACATCATATTCTGAGGGTGTGACATCACATTCTGGGATATGTAGCAGCCTTCTATTAGTATGTAATGTGAGTCAGGGTGTATGAATTCTAAATAAGAGGTGTATGATTCCTAAATACCTTTAAAAAAAAATGGGGAAGATTTTCACCAACCTATCTAGCTATCTAGCTTGCCGTTTTGCTTAATTTCCAAACGAATATGTGCAAAAACACAAAATGTACTCTTCTGATTTGACAAAGTGAACCGTACAAGCCTTTTACTATATATATATATATATAGGATTTGGTTCAAATGAGAACCTTTCTCCAAATTGAGAACTAGAGAACCATTCTGGGTCACACATTTCTTTAAGGCAATTTTTTTTTTTTTTTTTTTTTTTTTTGCAAAAATCGCTGCTTTATATGTGAGGAAATTTTTTTTTTTATTTTTTTTGTATTTTTTTTTCAGTATACACATGTGTATAATTGCATTATACACATATGTATAATGCAATATACACATATGTATAACTGAAATATACACATATGTATAGCTGAAAAATGCTATATACACATATGTATAATTGCTATATACACATATGTATAATTGACATATACACATATGTATAAATGAAAAAAAATTCAAAAAAAAAAAATAAAAAATTCCTTGCATAAAAATGTGCGATTAAAGCAAAACAATTTTTTTTTTTGCCTTTATATGAAATGTGTGGCTCAGAATGGTTCTTTCAGTTCTCAAATAGGGGTTGGTTCTCTTAGGATTCCTAGCCTATATATATATATATATATATATATATATATATATATATATATATAAATAATGCTCACTTTATTGGATATGTTTTTGTAAGATACCAAGAATGTTTAAAATTCAAAAGAGATGTTTTTTCAGTCACGCCCATTTAGAGATTGAATACCTAGTTAAAATCGATTAAAAGGCATGTTAATTTATCTCATTATAAAACTTTAATTGTGTATGAATAGCTAATTTTTTCTTTCTTCAAAATAACTGAATTTTATAATTATAACAAAAAAACAAGTAATCAAATCACATTAATTTGTGACAAACTAGGGGTCGGGACAATTTCAATTTAGAGTACAAGTAACAGAAGTTGGACTTAGAAGTTGGAAGTGACATTAGGGCCCAAAACAAAGTGGAAACCATGTCCATGATGCGACTGACTGAGGACTTGGGCTTTTATTTAGCCTATTGTAGGGGTCTTGCACCCAACCGAACACATATGTGCCACGTGTTTGTGTTATGTAGACAGTCACAGTGTTGATGATGATGCATTTAGGTAAAAGTATCAACTATTATTAAGTGAACTTTAGGATTTCTGTATTTGAAAAGAGCATAAAAGTATCATTGGATTAGGAAAGCATAATATTTGATGATGATAATAAAAATGGGGGAAGGATATCGGAAACGTCTTAAGAATATTTTACGAAAGAATATTTTAGTCCAATTACAATATTTTTTCCACCCTTAAAAACAAAAAACGTGATCGTAATTTTTAAACATCATTAATAACCGTTTAACGTAGGAAATAATATTTTAGCAATAGCGTGATTGTAATTTTTAAACATCATTAATAACCGTTTAACGTAGGAAAGAATATTTTAGTCCAATTACAAAATCAAATTTCAATTGAATTCAAATTGCGTCGTCCTATTCTCGTTAATCAATTTTACGATTGGGGAAATTAAATCATGTACCTAACAAACGTAACAAAAAACCCCAACTCCTGAAACAATGCCCTGATTTCAAAAAACCACCACTGGAAACATGCTTTGATTTTTTTACAAAGCATGCTTCACTCAGAGATCACCCTTGCTCAACCAGAATATCAAAATTTACGCATTGTCAAAACCATAAAAATGCGCATGAAGGAACCCTAAAATCAGAAATCATGCATGTTAAGGAAACCAAAAATACGCATGATCATACAAAAATCAAACAGGTTAATCTTACATGTTACCATACAAAATCACGCATGCTTGCCATCATTGTTTTGAAATCCAGACCGGACGGTCGAACCGGTTGGAACGGGAACCGGGGGTTAAACCGGTCTGGGTCGGGGCATTGAACCGGGTATCAATGAACCGCCCGGACCGGTGAACCGGCGATCGGACCGGAAACCGGGTTTTGAAAGGGTCGAACCGGATTTTTTTATATTTTTTTAAAAAAATTACCCTATTAATGTTACGACACCATCCGGTTCTTACATCTGGTTTGACCAGTTGCACTAGTGGACTGGTAAGAAGACCGATTCAACGTCCGGTCCGATTCTGAAAACATTGCTTGCCACACACAAATCACACATGTGTGGGGTTGGCATAAAAACTCACACATGAAGGGTTCAACTACCACTGAAAATCACGCATGAAGGATTCAACTACCACTAGAAACCACACATGAAGCATACAAGTAATCACGCATATTACCATATAAAAATCAAAATCACGCATGTTTCCATACAAAAATCATGGAGGTTATGTATTCTCTGGTAAAAAAAAAAAAAAATCAACCTGCCTCTCATCATGTGTGACTTAGAGGGTGTTTGGGATTGAGTTTAGAAATGCAAAAGTGTTTTTGGTCAGAAGTGTTTATTGGCTTATGACTTTTTGAAAAGGAGTTTTTTAAAAAAAAAAAGTGTTTGGATTAGCTTTTAGGATGAGAAACGTCAAAAATTCAATAGATTGTTTTTTTAAGTGTTTCGCTTAACTTATTGTGAATATTGGTTATATGGGTGGTAGATTTGTAATTTTTTTTCAAAAGTCAAAAGCCAAAAGTCAGGATTTCTAACTTCTCAAAAATAGTTTTTCCATCTTTAAAAGCCAAAAGCCAAAAGTCAAAACAGAAAGTGTTTTTGGGTTACACAAACAACTTATTGACTTATTAGCTTCTTGGAAAAGCCAATAAGTCAATAAGTTGTTTTAAAACTCAATCCCAAACACCCTCTTAAAAAAATTGGGTTCGTCTTTCTAAATGGCGACCAGACGGCGGGCATGCCGATGGTGGACGGTGGTTGTTGTAATCGAAACAACGCAAAGCTTAATTGATTAGGTTTTATGAAGGTATCCAACAGCACCCGCTTGCTTCTAAATCGAAACCACACGCGTTAACGCAGAAGGGCTTAAATACCGTTCCCAAAAAAAACGGCCAAGTCCACGTGTCGTACTCTCCTTCCTACTTACACTTCTCACGTGAAGGCTGCTTTGTACCGAAAACTTTCTCAATAAAAATGCTAACAAAGTGTATTGAATGTTTATTAGGCTATATGGTGTGGAGAGCATTTCCCTTAACTCCCTCAAATGCAACATCAGCGCCACCTCATTTTCCCCATTTTCTCCCCCAAAATTTGGAAATGGTTTCCCCTAATTCCCCCTTCCATTTTATTATTATTATTATTATTATTATTATTATTATTATTATTATTATTATTATTATTATTATTATTATTATTATAACACACACAACCAATTTCATCTTCAACAACCATTTCTTCTTCACACACACAGACCCTCACACACACCGCCATCTTATCTTCATCTTCAGCAACCAACTCCACCTCCCACATTCTTTCAGATCTGCAACTTCATCTTCACCACCTCCACCGTCACAGCCACCATCGTCGGCCTCCATATCCAACAAACAACTCCACCTCCTGTCACCCCTTTCAGATCACAGCCACCGTCACAGTCTTCATCTTCATCACAGATCCATCACAATCTTCATCTTCACCTTCACCTTCATCTTCTTTATATACAATGTTTGAATTAAAAAAAACTCCAATGGTCCTCGCCAATCACAACCAATCAGAATGCTCGGCGAAGACGGGGAAGTTGCATCGAAAACACCGATTTTTTTTGGGGGGGGGGGTTGTTCCCGATCGGTAGGCATGCCACCTCACCTCTACCAAACCCTCCCCGACTCCACACCAAACAGCCTTACAAATACATATGTTTGTAATTAACTCCCAACTTTCAAATAGAGAAGAAAAAAACACAAAAGTGCGAACTATGGTTGACCACTAATGTTGCATATACAAAGGGAGTCCATAGTCCATATTTTAGTCAAACATTGCATTAACCATCCATGTTAATTACGAGAATTAGAAAAATAGACTAAAAGATGAATATTATTCTTGTATTCAAAAGAAACAGCAACTAACACATTATATAAGAGCAATACAATCTAAGAAAGGGAATAAATCAAAAAACGGATAGATGATTGTTTTTCCATAGCTGTCGATATCTCCTAAAACGGGAAATGATGAGATTTCTCTGATCCCAATTGATACTCTTTCTAACATTCCCCCTCAAGTTGGGTAGTGGGATTTCCAATGCTCAACTTGTGTAGGCAACTGTTGTAAAGTTTTTCGTTAATTGATTTTGTAAGTATATCTGTTAGTTGGTCTTCTGATCAAACGAATTGAAGTTCTATAGTTCCATTTTCGAGTTTTTCCTTAATAAAATGCCTATTGACTTCCACGTGTTTTGTACGGTCGTGTTGGACAGGGTTTTTAGAGATTTGTATAGCTGCTTTGTTGTCACACAAGATCTTGCTTGCTTCCTTCTGAGCAAACCCAATTTCAGTTAAGAGCTTGCGTATCCATAGAACTTCTGCCAGCCCCATTGCAATGCCTCGGAATTCAGCTTCAGCGCTTGAAAGAGCAACCACCTTTTGTTTTTTACTCCTCTGTAACTAGATTTCCTCCAACTAACGTGAAGTATCCTGATGTAGATCTCCGATCTTGCTTATCTCCTGCCCAATAAGCGTCTGTGTATGCTTGGATCTTTAAATGCTTGTTTCGTTGGAAGAGGATCTCGTAGCTAACATGTCACACCCCGCCAAGGTGGAAACACGGGGATGTGATTCGAAATGTTTTCAAGCACAAGGTTCGAGCAAACACACGGATTTATTTAAAATAGATATCATCTAGGGATGGATGATGTCATAAATTATTTAAATCAACACATCATTGTTTGAAATTAGTAAATTGTCCGGAGACTCATGACTCATATACTGAAATAGCATGGGACTGACATGACCTGATCCATGATGGTACCACTTGGTGCAAGCTTAAACCCCTCCCCCAAGTCCCTACTCCTCATCGTCAATTACCTGAAAAACATGCATAAAAGATTTGTCAACAATAATGTCGGTGAGTTCACAGGTTTAATTGTACTAAATAAAATACTTGTGTAATTCGTGTTTGACCAATCATAGGCTAGCTAAGCGAATGATTACTGTGCAAAACATGAATCCCGTAACCAAACCTCTAGACTGTTGTGCCTCACGCATTGTACACTAAAGACAATGTATGTATATTAGAATACTAACACTCTTTTGTATGTAACCGGTTAGAGCGACTAACCAAGAATGGGGGTGTCAACCCAATAGATCTATTAAGGTGTTCCATGGCTTTCAATAGCTAATGGTTATAGTGTAATGTAAGTACGAGGACTGTTGAGCTCATGAACCGAATGTCTCATGTTCCACATGGTAGTCACGATAGAATAACACACAAAATGGAATTTGGACTAGAATTGTAGCATGTTTGTTCCCTAAAAAATGTAAAAAATAGTAAAATGGGGTCGTGAAACTCACCTGAAAATGACATGTGTGGTCTAGTGAACCTGTAATGTGAGGTAGCTACCGTCCAGACAATGGTTTCCCTATGATTATTAAAAGCATGATAAATTGTACGTTCTTGTTGTTTATCATACAAGTTGTTCACCCGACATTCGTGGACCCTGGTTTTAGTGTATGTGGGCCATGTTCTTGTGCACGTGATGTTTTATAATTGATTTATATGTACTTGTAAAGGGTACGGCTTCGGAAATCCCGGGTACTTTGTTGTAAGTTGATTTGTATTGTAAACAAAGTGGTCCCCACATGTCGTTATGATTTGTAAATTGACACCAAGTCATCACGTCTGGTTGGTTTTTGGAAAAATATGTGTTTTAACATAGGTTTATGCCCTTTTAATGTCAAAATAGTATTAACACATGTTTCTTCCTATTTAACATATGTTAAGTAGGGATGGCAATCAAACCCGAACCCGATGGGTAAACCCGAAACCCGACACATTTGGGACGGGTTTGGGGTTAGGTAATCGGGTATGGGTCCGGGTATGGGATTAGTTTTTATTTTTTTCGCGGGTTTGGGATGGGTTTGGGATTTGATGATATACCTGTTTACCCGACCCGATTACCCGATAAAGTATACCCGTTTACCCGATTAGATACCCGATGTAATTTCCTATATATCTTTTAAAATATGTATTCATAATATATCTAATTGTCCATCTAGATAGTCATCTTCTTAAAAAAAAACACCAATTATTTGTGTATAATATGTGTTATCTATGTCTTTTAGTGTTTTTATATGACTTAACTATTTTATATTTATACATTGTAATCATTTATATACATATTTGATAATGCTAAATGTATTGGTTAGTAGTCACGCAATAGATACCAACAGGTTTTTAGTCAGATGTACCCATTGGATAAATTTTTAAAATTAACGGGTTTACCCAAAACCCGCGGGTATACCCGATACCCGACGGGTAATTACCCGATATAAACCCGATAGGTTTGGGACAAGCATACCTAATCGGGTATGGGGTTAGGATTACCTAAACCCGTCCCAAACCCGACCCATTGCCATCCCTAATGTTAAGATATCATATCCGAAACAATGTATAACATAGGTCTTGAATTCGATGGATTATTAAATCAAAATGGGTTGATCTAGGCATATTAAAGTACCATCGAAGCTATGCAATGTGTTCTAGTGGATTTGTGATGAAAACCGATTATAAATACATCCATTCTAAGCCTTAACTTTGAACATAAACCAAGTAAGTTTTGATTATGAAATCCAGCTCTTAGTCGATTATCTAGGTCGGGTTTTGATTCAAAAACATTACTCACCCTACCATTGTGATATAAGGGTCGACATTGATCATATAAAGGAGGTATTTCGATAATGTGATCACTAGATTGTCGATTATTCATAGATGAAACAATGTGTGTAAACTTATATGTGTGTGTGGCCGATTACTCATGATCAAGGGTCGGTGAGTTGGTGAACATAGTAGGGCCGATAGGTAAGAGCTTTGGAAACGAAATAACTTACCTAGGAATGCTTCGATATGGTGCAAATCCTAGAGACCTTGGGACCTTCTTCGGCTTGGATGCTTGAGTGGCTCGATGGATTGATATGCTTCGGCTTGGAGTTTGGGAAGGGAGCCGAAGGTTTGTGAGGTGTAGGAGGTTTGTGTGGCACTTGGAGATGATTCTTGTCTCCCTTTATATAGTGTAAAACATGGTAAGATGGCCTCTTGATTCCTAACTCCCATTGATAAGTACATGCTTCTTGTTTGGTGTAACTTTTGATTCATTTACAAGTTGCCATCGATACATGAGTTGGCCGATCACTTCTTACATCATATCATAGTGTTTTTGGCAAAGATTAGGCCTAGGGAATGGAGACCTGTTTGATTAAGGTCTAAATAGGTGCAAGAAAACTTATTTTTGTCTCTTAGTGACATGCATGGGCAATAAGACAAGGATGATTGTTAAAATCATGTGGGATTTAGGGTGATGTATGGCTGCCACGATGCAAGAGAGGGAAGGAAAGATAGCTTGTAATGTTGACATGAGAATGTTTGCCTTGGTTTGTCCCTTTCGGCCGATATTAATCTTCCAAAGAGGAAAGGTAGTCATTAACAAGGGTGATGATAGGTAATTTGTTTGTTTCCTCTCTTGGTATAAGAATGATAGGGTCATGATGAGGCAAGGATTGGATGTCATGCATGGGGTGTTTCGGCCAATAGGTATTAAGGCATGTGGCATTCAAGGTTATGTCATTATCAAGGGTTTTGCTTGCTGTCTTATGCTTGATTACCACTCCTCTTGTTGCTTTGGTATTGGCCGATGGGTGCTTACACAAATGAGGAAGTTTACTAGTTAATCTTATGGTGTAAGAAGGTGGATGTTTCCCTTTACATGAATAGCTTGGACATTCCTTGACAAGGACTTATGAGAGCTTCTTGGGTCTTGTTTTGGCCGAAATAAAACAAAGAGAAGGTTCCATGCATTGTCGGAAAGAGGATAAGACATTCAAGTGTGTGTATGTGATCGTGTATGTATATATGTGTGTCCATTCATGATATATATGTTTGGCTATAGACAAATTACCTAGGCGTGGGTTATACATGTGTACGTATGCGTGTATTTTGTTGTGAATGGTTGGGTATTGTATGAGTTCGTGTGGATACATGGTGTGTTTGAAGACTCGATGACGATATTAACATGTATTAATACCCATTAGCTATGAGCACATGTTATTTAATGTTAGAATATGATATTGTTTGTGATTCATATACATGTGTTAGTGAGGGATTACCATGTGTTGGAGTGTGGTAACCTCATGAAATGCTTGTGGTTGTTTGGGATTGAGTGGATTGTGTAGCTTTCCACTTCGGGCATTGTCACATGCACAGTTGTTTTGTAATGTGTGGTAAATGGGTATTCGGTTGCTCTCTGTTGAGCATTTGATTGGCTTGACTGTTCAACGCCAATTATTTTGATTAATTCGGGTGTTGTATGCATAAACGAGTGATTTATCGATTTTTCTCAATAACTTGTGCTTCACCAGACTGGGGGGTATAGTGTGTGCAAAATGTCTAATTATGCACATGAAATGATAATAATAAGAAAAATCGTACGGATGTTGACCTTGATCGTTGACTGGTGTCACATAGACATAGCAGCCCTTTTAAGGTATTTGACGATTCTTCGTAAAACATCCATGTGGTTGATTTGTGGTTGGTGCATGAACTAACTGACCACTCCAACTGCATATGCGATGTCTGGGCGAGTATGTGAGAGATATATGAGTTTGCCCACTAGACGTTGGTACGTCTCTTTTTCTGCCAATTTCGCTCCTTCTTCCGCATAGAGTTTTTGATTGGTCATCATTGGCGTATCGACTGGCTTACAGTCGATCATTCCAGTTTCGGCAAGAAGAGCAAGAATATACTTCTTTTGGCTTACGAAGATCCCTTGCTTTGATCTCAGGACTTCAATTTCAAGGAAGTACTTTAGTCTTCCTAAATCTTTCATCCCAAACTCCTTGAATAGATTTGCCTTTAGCTTCTCCATTTCTTCTTTATCATTTCCTGTGATAATCATATCATCAACATATAAAATTAAACAAGTTATGAGTTTACCTTTTCGTTTTAGGAACAAGGTATGATCAGAGTTGCTTCGTTTGAACCCGTATTTCTTCATAGCCAATGTAAATATACCAAACCAGGCTCGAGGCAATTGTTTGAGACCGTAGAGGGTCCTTTGCAATCGACACACTTCTCCTTTTTTGAAGTTATCTTTGAATCCAGGAGGTGCCTCCATATATACTTCCTCTCTCAACTCTCCATGAAGGAAGGCATTCTTAACATCAAATTGATGAAGATGCCATCCTTAATTTGCAGCAATAGATAAAAGAATATGGATTGTATCGATCTTGGCTACTGAAGAGGATGTCTCGGAATAGTCGATCCCATATGTTTGTGTGTATTCCTTGGAAACTAGCCAAGCTTTATATCTTTCTATTGTTCCATTTGGTTTGTGTTTAATGGTGAAGACCCACCGACATCCAACTAGTCTCTTTCTCGAAGGAATGGTACATTTTTTCCAAGTCTCAATTTTCATAAGCGCATCCATTTCTGTTTCCATAGCACCTTTCCATTCCTTGGACTTTAAGGCTTGTTCTACGGAGTTTAGAAGTTGTTCATTAAGGAGGGCAACAGTAAAGGCTTTAGCTTCTTTAGACATTTTCCCATTAGCAATATTAGCCATGGGATATCTAGTTGATCTTGTCTCCTTTTCTGGAGAATACCGGTTTGGAGGTACTCCTCTATTGGCTCTAGGAGGTAGTACGTATTTCTTAGTTGTTTCATTTTGTTCTTCCTGTATTGATTCCTCTTGATCTTCCTGCATAACCTGTTCACTTGCTATTTCACTGTTAGATGTATCATTGAGAAATTCACTATTAGTCATACTAGGAGGACTTTGTGGTTCCTCGTTTTGAGATGTTTGAAATTTTTGAAGTTCACCACTTTGAGGTGTAGGTGTAGGTGTAGGAGTGGTTTAAAAGTTTTGAGGTTCACCACTTTAAGGTGCAGTTGTAGGGCAAGGGGATTCTTGGTCAGTGGCACTAACGGGATGTGGGGAAGTAAGAGAGTCTCATTGAGTACTGTGATGATCTTTTGCTCATTGATGTGATGATCTTTGCTCATTGATGAGGGAGCCCATGTTAGCCAATCCAGTGGGTCAATATACTTCTTCTCCCCCTGACCACTGTATTGGCAGGAATAGAAAATTTTGGTTTCAAGGAAGTCATACTCAAGAGTAGTGTACACGTGTCGACGTTTTGGACTGTAACACCGATACCCTTTAGATTGATTCCATAGCCTACAAAGACGCATTTTTTCTGCGCATGGGCCTAGTTTACCTTGATCATGTTTAGGTATATGAGGATAGACAGCGCATCCAAAGACTCGTGGTTGTAAAGTGAGAGGTGGGGGGATTTTGGTAAAATCAGAAAGAACTTGAATGGGGGTTTTAAAGTTAAGAGCTTTGGTAGGAAGACAATTAATTAAATATGTGGCAGTCGCAGCTGCTTCCGGCCAAAAAGATGTGAGAACTTGAGACTCAATTAAGAAGGCTCGTGTGATTTCCAAAAGAATACGATTTTTTCGTTCGACAGTTCCATTCTGTTCAGGAGTATAGGGGCACGTTTTCTGATGAATTATTCTTTTGTTTTGGCAAAATTGTTTCATAGACTCATTGACATATTCTCCATCATTGTCGGATCTAAGGATTTGAATATTAGTTTTAAATTGAGTTTGTATCATGGTGTAAAGGATAGTAAATTTTTCAATGACTTCAAAATTTATGTTTCAAAAAATAGATCCATGTCATACGAGTACAATCATCAATAAATAAGACAAAGAAACGAAAGTTTTGTCCCTCTACGGGACCCCACACATCAAAATGTATTAAAGAAAAAGACGTTTCAACTCTAGTATTATTTAAACGATACGTATGTCTGTGACTCTTAGCTAAGACACATGTCTCACAATGTAGAGTTTTATTTGAAGGAAAAAGTTTTGGAAATAAAATATGTAAATAGCTACTAGACGGATGCCCTAATATCCTATGCCAAAGCCAGGCTTCTCTATCTGTACACCCATGAGCAAGCATCACATGTGCCCGCTGAGTTGCTTCATCCACATAATATAATCCTGATCGTTCAGTACCACGCCCAATGATCATTCCCGTCCTGATATCCTGAAGAATACATACAAAAGGTTGGATGCATCAAGACGGTGTAATTTAACTCTTTTGTAATGTGGCTAATGGATAGTAGTTTATGTGATAGGGATGGAACATAGAGGCAATTCTTTAGTTTTAAGGTCGGAGATATTTCAATAGTTCTTCCTCCTTTAACAGGAACATCCCCCCCCCCCCCCCATTATCAGTTTTTATATTGTTGATTCTAGGTTTAGTTTTAGGAATAATATATGATAAATCATAGGTCATTGTATCAGTCGCACCACAATAAAAAATCCATGATTCATATGTGTTAATGCAATTTTGAGCTATATTATCTTAGCAACTACTTACATTTTTATTTTTTAAGAAAACTCTATTTTTATTTTTTCTTAAAAACGTCGGTCTTTTAATTTCATGAAAACATCTTAAAAATTTTGAGGGTTATTTTCGTCCCTTTATATCGTCTCCCCCTTTTTTGTTTGTCAATAATATGGCCCAACAATTTAGGATTTTTAAAAATTTATGAAGAGGGATCGGATCATATTTTAAAATTTTATAAGGTAAGATTGGACCAATTTTTGAAACTTTATTAAATCGGATCAGACCTTTTTTTTTTAAGAGTTTATGAGGTAGGGTTGGATTTCTTTGTTTATTGTTTATCCCAACACTTGAACATGAGGTCACATCCATATGTGTATTATTTACTTTAACCGATGCACATGAGCTCTCATCCAGATGTTTGTTATTAACCCTAACCGTCCCCTTACCAACATCATTATTCTTATTGTGTTGATTCATATCATCCCCTTCTTCATTTACCAAATCTAAAAAAAAAATTCGGGTAAAAACTTAGGGTTACACAACAATGGATTTGAGGTTAGTCCCTCAATCCGGTTACCTTCATCCATAGCATTTTTTGAGATGGCTCTCCCACCGAAAAACTGCTCTTTCTGGCCGCCGCCGCTGGTTTCACCAGCGTTGCTGGTGGAAACGAAGGGTTTTCCGTCATCGGTCATGTTCCCACTGCTGTAAGTAACCACCAAAGTATCCCATAGCGATTTCGCTGTGGGAAACTCGGTTAAGTTGCTAGAGATTTGCGGTTCAATGTTTTGTATAAGAAATGAAAATGCGACCAGATCGTCATGTTCCCACTGTTCGAATCCTTCATCATTTGGATCTGGAGGGTTTGAGGTCAAGTTTGTTAACAAGACTTTCGATTTTTCGCCTATAGCGACTCGAATCATTCAGGTCCATAGAGCGTAGTTTTGATTATTGAGTTTGAAGTTGATTTGTAGACTATCGGATATTTCGGGTTTTGAAGGTTTGTGAGTTGTATGAACAAATCGGAATTCAAGTTGTCGTCTCCAAACATGGTGGCTTGGGTTAACAGCAACATATTACTTCAGTAAATGATGAGCAGGTCAGTTTACGAACGCTGCTCTGATACCATGATGAGAATTAACAAAATAGACTAAAAGATGAATGTTATTCTTGTATTCAAAAGAAACACCAACTAATACATTATATAAGAGCATTACAATCTAAGAAAGGGAATAAATCAAAAAACGACTATTTGATTGATCTTCAAACGGCTAGATGATTGCTTTTTCCATAGCTGTCAATATCTCCTAAAACGGGAAATGATGAGATTTCTCTGATCCCAATTGCTCCTCTTTCTAACAATTAAAATTAAAACCGAACTATACAAAACTTCAAATTTAAAAATTTCTAGTCAACAACATGGATGGTTAAAAGTTATTGTAAAAGATGTTAAAACACTCTTTAAGATGTTTTTTTTTCATAAATATTTTAAAAGGCCTTTTAAAAAGAATCATTTGTTTATAAAATACGTCAAGAATATCTATCAAAAAAGAGAATTCAAATGGAAAATTTGAAGCCAGTTAGTGATGGAGTAGTTGGGAAAGACTTGATGTTTTTTTGTGATTACGGGTGGCGCCGGTTCGACTTGGATGCGAGGCGATGTTTTACCGATTATTTCACTGTCGTGCCTTCGGACGGGTGGAGGTCAGGTTTCCGCGCATCTGGGAGGGCCAAGGGGCTGGCGGCGGTTGAGTAGTCAACATTGGCCACAACGCTCGGTGTCACGGTGGTTGGCACATCGTTTCTTGCCGTTCATGAAAAATTTGAACAATTTATTGTGATAATGTGAAACTGAAATCAATCAATACCAGTTTCATTGTCATCCTACAGAACACAGGGCACTATTGTCTTGTCCAACTTTTACATCAACCCTCCAACACTGACTTCTTGCTGTCTTTTTCTCTCGTCTCCATAATGATCATTTTTTTTTAACTTACACCGTGTCACTGATACATAGGTGAGCCAAAAATATCAAATAAACAAGCCCAAATCAACCAAACCAAGCTCAAAACGATTAATCGGTTAACCATTTTCTAAAAGCTGATTTTTTTTTTTGGTGGTTTGGTTCTAGTTATGGTGCTCATAACCGAATTAGTCGAATCGAACAAATGTGGCTTTGGTAAATACTATATAAGGTCTGCCTACTGTGTGTTGTTCATATACGGTACCCATCTATTGTATCTTTCTCTTGGGGTTCCATACATTTTAAAACCATAAACTAACAAATAAAGAACGTTACAGTCTACATGATTCCATCAAAGCATTAATCTATTAATATATATAAAAGAATTGGACATTGCTGACGTGGCGTGCAATGGTACTTTCAACCTCTCCGTGAAACTGCCACGTGGCATCATAATTGAAAGATTTTAGTTTTTTTGAATTATTTCTTTTTTAATTAAATTGAGTTATTTTAGGAAAAAAAAATTAAAAATAAATTTAAAAATTTTCTCTCATATTTCCTCCCATAATTTTTAAACGTTTATATCTTTTATATACGAGATTTTTTAAAGAAAAAAATTATACCAAATTAACGAGCGTTTTATTACCTTTCCAACGAGTACCATAGTGCTATATAAAAACGGAGAAAAAATCGACTATTTTTTGTGGGGTTTCGTTCATACAGAAAAAAACACACAAAGTGTTCATGTTATTCATTAATCATGTTTTCTCTTTTAAACCAGATTCTTATTTACGATGTTGAAAATCAGCCCAATCGTCATGTTATCATTAGAATTTACTAGGTATACTTCATCAAGAGAAGTTAGGAGAAAGAATCACGCAACACTGCAACACATGGTGTGAGCTTATAGCAATGTTATTTTTTTTTATTTTTAATTACAAGAGTAATAATTATTACTATTAGTATTAGTATTATTAAAATGGTTATATTTTTCTACCCCGGGACGCTCCGGGAAGAATTGATGGTTGCTGATGTGGCGTTTAATGGTGGCCTCAACCATCTCTTGATTATGCCACGTGGCATAATGAGATGCAATGGTTACAACTTCCAACTTAAGTGTTTATTTAGTTGATTAGGTTAGGAATTATAAGAGCCATTAGAATGTGAGAAATTAGAGCGATGCGATGAGTTTTTGAATAGTTGCAGCTTACATAAGTGATTCTTTAGATGATTACTGATTAGGTTTTAGATTAGGGAATATGAGTTATTACTGATTAGAATACTATGAACATGCAATGATTGAGAGATTTTGTGGTTAGTTAGCTTAAGCCATTTGTAATAGGTTATTACGTAAAATTAGATTTTTCAACCCCGGGACCCTCCCGGGGTAATCAGCTAGTATGTAATAGCTGAAAGTTTGATGGATGCAATAAACCTTTAAAAAGAAACCAGTGAAAGTTTGATGGATTAAACTTGCATATACAAGAACTTATGTTCAAGTCCACCGTAACCACCAACACGATATTATATCTAGAGTAAATTCCTTTTTGAGTCCCTGTGTTTTATTGATTTTAACTACTTTAGTCCAACATTTTGATTTTTAACCCTTTGAGTGCCTGGTTGATAATTCTATAACCATTTGAGTCCAAATTACTAACTCTGTTAGATTTTTTCTATTAATATTTGTAAAATGACCAAAGTACCCCTACAATTAAAAATAAATATTATTAAATATTATCATTTATTATCTTATATGTAAGATTTTTTTCAGCACACACACCACAACACAGATTTCTCTCTCTCTCTCTCTCTCTATATATATATATATATATATCTCTCTCTAAATCCACCACCACCACCATATACCTTCAGCAACCACCACCACCACCATACACCTTCAACCACCACCACCATACACCTTCTGCCACCACCACCACCATTAATCTCCACCGCCTCAGCCCTGAAACCACAACCGAAATCCTCCATGAAACCGCCTCAGCCTTGAAACTACAACCTGAAACCGATGGATGAAGATGGTTGAAGATCTCTGGTGTAGATCTGTACATATGGTTGAAGATGGAGGCGTTGACTGTGGGTGATTGATTGGGTGGTTGTGGTGGAACGATGATGGTGGAGCAGTGATGGTGGTTTGATGAGGTTCAAACCGGGTCTGAAATCAATAGATAGTGTGGGAGAGAGGGCTTTAAACAGGGCAGACGATGATGTGGCCTAGGGTTCAGGTAAGATTTGAAATAAATTTAGGGGTTAGGGTTTAGATCAAGGTGGAGTAGTGTGGTGGGAGCTAGGAGGTGGGTGGGGGTCACGGTGAAACAAGCAGTGTGTGTGGTAGTCATAGGGTGGAGGAGAGATTTCGTGTGCAGGTGAGGGTGAGGTTTGTAGTGGTGGTGAGGGTGGTTCGAAGGTGGAGGTGCGGTGGGGTGGATGCTGGTGGTGAGGCAACGGTGGAGGTGCAGTAAGGCTGGCGGGTTGGGGCAGGTGGTGGTGGATGGGAGGAGTTGTGGTGGTTCGATTGACGAAGGAGGAGCTGTGGTGGTCGGTGATGGGTATCCATGAAGACAGCCAGAACAGGAGCAAACTAGATGCTCAACCAGAGCTTTTCATCCGCCTCGTTCCTGATAAGGTGCAATGGTGGTGATTTATGGTGCAGTGGTGGTGGGATGGTCGATGTGGTGGTGGTGGTGGTGGTTTATGGTGTGGTGGAGGGGTGTGTGTGTGTGTGAGAGAGAGGAGAGTGTGTGTGTTTTGTGTAAGAGAAAGTTTTATTATTATTATTATATATTATTTATGCATTAAAGACTTGTACGTTATACCTTATGCATTACAGAGTTGTACCTATGTGTAAAATGACTGAGATACCCTTATAGTTAACTGGCTTGGTTAACGACGTTAGAAAATTGGACTCAAACCATAACAAACTTAAAACACTAGCACTCAGAATGTTAAAAATGAAAATGTTGGACTCAACTAGTTAAAATCAAGAAAACTCAGGGACTCAAAAAGGAATTTACTCTTATATCTAATACTAGAATTTTTCGGTAGCAAGATGCACGGCTTTGAAAGCGTACT
Organism: Ambrosia x helenae; assembly: GCA_030844895.1. Taxonomy (NCBI): domain Eukaryota; kingdom Viridiplantae; phylum Streptophyta; class Magnoliopsida; order Asterales; family Asteraceae; genus Ambrosia; species Ambrosia x helenae. Next base: position 2,987,631 of record CM061229.1, read on the forward strand.
GTGTTGTTCATTTAGCATTTGATGATACATGAGGGGCATAAAACATCTGATAATAAGGTATATATGCAGTTACATTTTACAGTGCTTTAGATGTTCACAAACGCAAGGTGCAGACTAATTCCATAGGTGCTTGTGTAGGTCGTTACATTAATAGATCCCACTTAGCTGGTTGCTCAAAATTCTAACCAACGATGCTCTTATAAAAGAGGTCTTACTGGTCCAGTCCAAGTTAACATATCCCACAGTGCTGGTTGCTTAAACTATTAACTATCAATGCTCAAAAGGTCCAACTAATCCAGTCCCACATCGCTTCTCATATGATAAGCTCGTCGAGATTTTGTTTTATAAAGGTTGGTTTTTAACTGATACAGAACCGACCCAGTGGTCATAGCCGATTAACCAAAACAAAACTTATATGCTACAACATCTTGTAACTGAAATTTTTGGTTATGGTTGCAATTTTTTTTTTATCAAAACCGACTCATACACACCTCTACTTCATATCATCTCTTTATGGAGAAAGATTGTAATAAATCATTACTTCTCTCTTCCTCAATGTAACTAGAGAATAATATTGGTGATTTCTATCATCATGGTTATCTCTACCCTTTCTTAGAGAGAAGGACGTATACAGTGACCACTACCTACTTAAGTGATAAATAAAAGGTGATCACTACATCTCATGATCTCTACATCAAGATGATTAATGCAAGGAACATTTTTATAGATGAGACAGATTCTTTAATACCCACCCAACCCAATATATGATGATTATACTCATGTCTGATATTTATTCGATAAGATATCAAATATTAAGAAGTCAAGTCGAAACTAGACCAAATTAAGAATCAAAATTTGGTGGTGATAACAGCATTAGTGCTGCAATGGTGGTGGCGACTGCAGGCCGACAGCAACACCACTAAAAGGTTTAAAATCTATATATTTTGCATCATACTATGATTCAGATGCACCTGAAGACTTCAATTTCTTTGGAGGTGGGTTTCCTCCAGACACAATGACATATGTGTAAAAGCATAGCATTGCAGTGCTGGCAAAATAATAATAATAATAATAATAATAATAATAATAATAATAATAAAATACCCGAACAGAAATGATCTTAGATCAAAGAATAAAAGCTCTTGCCGACTAATAGGCTAACTGGCCAAAACGGGTTCTTATCAAAATAGTTCGGATCGACTTGGGTTGACGCGTAAACACTTTTTGTCTTTTTAAAAAAATTAAATTACAACATTAACGCACTAAATGTCATTATAAAAAACCATTGTCTTACAATTTGGATAATGTTATTTAGAAGGTTGTATGTACTAAAATAGTATTTTAGTGATATCCGATTTTACCAGTGAATAGGTTTGAATATTCTTCAGAGGAGTGCAGCAGCGATTCCTGTGAAGTAGAAAGCATCACAACAATAAAAACACACCCAGAAAGAAAACATGTAGTACTAATCATTGTTTTAATAACTAGACCGGTCATCAAATCGGCCGCCTTGCCGGTCCACATGTTGGACCTGTTTTAAAAAGCGGACGACGTTATAACTATTTTAAAAATTAAAAATATAGAACTTTTGTGTGGATACATAATTGTTGACAAAATAACAAAAATGGAGCCTAGTAATTCAGATTTTGTAAGGAAAAAAATAAATTTTGAAAATCCAGTCCAACCATTGTTCGGATTCAACTGGTCGCCGCCATAACCAGCTGGCCCAAATGAAGGTGGTTCAAGAGTACTCAACCGGAGGTTGTGTGGGCAGTTCCTGGTTCGGTCCAGTTCTAGGAACATTGCCCCAATTAATGGCGTGTATTTATGTCATAAGATGCATAAATTGTCAAGATAATTGATGTGGAGAAGCGTTCGGGTTTTTTTAATATAGCCACCATGCATTAAGACCGCTTTATAGACCAACAAATTATGCATCTTGTTATGTTTCTTTTGTACCAATTCTAGTCAAAAGAGTTAACAGCCAAAATCGTCGCTAGGGTTTGATCCATATTGCTGGTTCCATTCAAAAAAGTTTTTTTTTTTTGGGCAACTAGACACCTGACATTTGTATTTGGTGTGCCGATTCTAGGAAAATGGCACCAAAATACAAACGTCAGGTGTCCAGTTGCAAAAAAGAATAAAAAAACTAAACCTTTAACTTTTTTGGATGAAACCAGCAAAAGTGATCAAACCTTAGGGACAATTTTGGCTGTTAACTCTAGGCAAAAACATGCAAAATAACGAATGTGCCTTTCAGTTTTTAGGAAAAGGCGACAACTTAAACCAATAACATGTTGACACCCATAAAAATGTTCGTCTTTTTAAGATTTTAAAGGGCATTTGCTTAATGGACATGCCAAAATTGGTAGAAATGAAATCATATAGATACTTGGGTGGCCTATACAATAGTTAAGAATAAAGATCTGTTATTGGTCCTTTTTCTTATGCCAGATTGTTTGAAAGTTGAAACTATTGAATTTGAGGTAGATTTTTTTAAGACCAACACATTAGACATGATTCAGTATTTACCTAATTGTCCAAGAATGAATGGTGTGCTGGACTGGCCTTGTTTCCAAATTTTTAAGCTTAAAATGCTAAGTGCTAGCAAAGCACCACCATAGAGTCCACCAGTCATTAAAGATGCAGGGTTTCTTGAGAAAATAAAACCAAGCCCACTACACAATGCCACCTGTAGCAGGTGAGGTAGCAACTTCAACCCATTGACATACAAACGGCTCAAATAGGTTAGGATAAAAAATTATAACTGAATGGGAAAACAGGTCCAACCGGTTGAAAGTCATTTAAAGTGCATTCAAATGCATAAAGCGTTATATATTGCTTTGTTAAAAAGGATATATTTGAAGTTATATTAAGTACAATCTTAAAGAAAAGAGAGAAAAAAAAACTGCTTCTAGGGTGGCCGACCCGACCTAGCCTGTTTTGACCCAAACTAAGATTTACTTGTTTTAAGCCGAATCCATTTTGATTTGTTACCCAACGCGCCCGCCCCACCTATTTTTGCCACTTTGGATATATCATCTCAGTACAATAAGAACATTTAACACAAAAAATGAAGTCAGAAACCTATTCATATGAAGAGGGGTCAATTCCAGGCTGTAATTTATTCAAAAGTCGCCTAAAGTGCACTTTAATGCTTACAGTCTCTTGAATCCTCTTATTTAATTATTTTAGACCATGTGTAGTGGTGGGTGAAATTTGGTGGGTGAAAGGGGCGTTTTTCGACACGTGGCAATGTGGGGCCACTTGGTGGGTGAAAGGGGCTTGAAATGGGCAAGGAGTGTAATGGGGGATGAAATTGGGTGGGTTAAAGGGGCATTTTTCTGATTGGCTATTAAATATATAATGAATATTATATTTGAATGAAAAAAATGAAGTGGAAGGTGCTGATTGGCTGGGCAAATATTGGATCTACGCGAATTTTTTGGCGTGGGAATGATTGGCGCCCCTTTAACTTAGGGGGGGGGGGGGTGCTCAAGTGAATGGGGCGCCAAAATGGGAATTTAACGCCCATTTGGCGAGCCACTAAGTATGGCCTTATATCATAACCATAATAATATAGTTTTTGTAGCAATACTATAACAGATCAGTTATTGAGAAAATTCACATGAAATTTGTAAACGACTAGACCCTAATCTAGTAATGATGATTTCACAAAGCATTACAAGCATAACTTGAGCATAACGAAATACTTTAATACGGGGTAATTTTTTGCATGCTTTACAGCATCACATGATATCATAAAATTATATAATCAACCAACAGAAAGAGAAACTTACCATATGAAAGACCAAAACAAAAATCATGAATCTTTGCTGACCGTTGTTGTTCAGAGATTAAATTTTCCGCTGGTTCGCTGATTTCTTCCCCATTGACATATTCCATAGTACTTGAATTTGGTTTCCCTAAAATATCATTATGTGATTTTAATGTATGATTTAGTGCTGACTTACTCTCTAAAGTAGATGCTTTTATAACATGCCCATCGACATTGTTCATCATTAGCACCAGAGACATAAAATGTGTAGCATGGTCACTTATTCATTAAGAAACAATTGAAAATATATATACGTGAGTAAGAATATGCAGCATCCTTTTATGAAATAATACTTGACTTGCCGTAAGGCTGTAGTAATTACTTTTCGTATTATTATTTATTTATTTTAAGCTGCAACTGTTGATCACTACTTGAAATTTTCTGTCCACAACTGGTGCTAAACTGCTAAATCTGCTAAATAATCAAATATTTATATCGCATCACAAGTCAAGCGTTTAATGAGTTTAACATATGTACTGCCATAGTTATTAAAGGTGCTAGGCATATAGGCCTCACCTAGCGCCCATGAGCAAGGCGCAAAAAAAGCAAGGACGGAATTTTTCGCTTACGTCTTAGCACTCCGTATTCATTCAGTTGACCTTGTTTGCGTATGAGTTTTATTTGTTAAGTTTTGTCTCCGTTTATGTGTCATCTCAGACACTCCGTATTTTGGTATGTGATGTTCGTGTATCTAAATTCATGCTGTTTAAAGTCTGTTCCGTATTCTTTATAACAGATTTTGCTCATATTCTCACTTAAAAATTTCGAGGACGAAATTTTTTAAGGGGTAGAATTGTAATATTCTAAAATTTAAAATAGTTATAATACATTAATTAAATAAAAGTCAAATTATATTTTGGAGTTCTAATACTAAATTGATTTTGCTAATTAAAGATAGTGGTTTGACTTTCATTCTATCATTTATTTCTTTGTAAGAGAAAAGAAAGATAAATACATATATATAAAAACATTGATAAAGTTTAATGATATAGAATATCAGTTTTTCACTTTCAAAGACTTGCATAGTTTAATGATATAAAATAACAGTTTTACATCACATACATTCATACGGAACAGAACAGACATTAAACATCATGATTCAGATACACGAACGTCACACACTAAAATACGGAGAGTCTGGGATGACTGACATAATTATCAAAGGCGCTAGACGCATAGGCCTCGCCTGTGGCCAAAGCGCATGGCACAAAAAATGCGAGAGCCTGAGATACAAAAAAAAAACGAACAAAGAAAAAAAGTAAAAATATATATATTATGTATTAGAAAAATAATATTATTCTTCAAATAAAATAAACAAAAAACTATTATATAACATTTAATATTATCTAATAGTATCAAAAGTTCCAAATTATTAGTGTATTAGTATATAAAAGTAGTTTTCCTTAGATAAAAGTGGAGATCTGACTGGAATCTAGCCATAATTTACAAAATTTAGTTCTTAGAAATTTGGAAATCTCGTGGAATCTGCGCCTAAATCAAAGCGCAATTGCCTCGACTTAAAGCGCGATTGCCTCGCCTAGCTAGGCACAAGAGGCGATAACTTTTAACAACCATGATGGCTGATAAACGGAGACTAAAACTTAACAGATCAAAAAAATTTCACAAACAAACTCAACTAACTGAGATACAGAGTGTTAAGATGTAAACAAAATCAGATGTTGGGAACAAACAGTGTCTTCCATTTCCCAAGTAGCATCGCATTCAGAATAATCTTCTTGCCATAATATGTTCTCGTCAGTTGTTTGTCAAGAATGACTTCGGGTTCCTCTTCAAATGATAAGTCTTCCGAAATCAAATGAAGTGAATAATTCAAAATGCATAGCAGTAAGAAGAGACGCATGAAAGACGTTGTGCACATGTGATACCTAAGGTGGCAATTGCCAAGCAAGGTTTAAATGTACGATATCGTGCCTTGAGGCGCTTTCCCTTTGCCTCACGAGGCATACGCCTCGAGGCAAACTGAGGCATAAGCCCGAGGCGGAACTAATAAATAAATAAAAAATATTATATATCTCATAAAAAATGAAATACCAACTAATTTCATCATCAGACTAATGAAAAACATCAAAAACACACATTAAAAAGACATGGAATGCTTGAAGTCTGTGTTTTAAAAAGCGCGAGGCGCACTGAGGCGCCAGGATTTGCACCTCATGTAACCCAAGGCACACCTTGTACAAGAAGCGTAGGAAAAGCGCGATTTTTTGCCAAAAAAATCCCCTGAGGAGCGCGCTTTTTGTACGGGAGGGGTTTTTATGCTTAAAATTGTTATATATATAGCTAAAAGGGTTGTTAAATCATGTATAAACCTTATTTGTATCTATATTTTGGGTAAATGATGCTAAAAACCTATAGCATATATAAAAAAAATTATATAATCGTCTTGCGCTTCGCGTACGAAAATCCCACCGCTTTTGCGCTTTGCGCCTCGGTTTTGGACCTCGTCGCTTTAGTGCGCTTCACGCTTTTTAAAACCAAGCTTGAAGTTGACACAAAAAATTCAAAACATCAAAAACCGACGAGGCGCAGTTTTTGTTGTCACTTCAGCTCTACGAGGAGCACATACAAAATAACAGCCTGATGAGCCGCCTCATATTCGTTTTACAGAATCGCCTTGAGGCACATGCCTCACCAATTTTTTTAAACCATGATGCCATGCGATAAGAAGCATCACCAACTCTGTCCAGACTCTCACAGTTCAGTTTAGAACCACGAAACCGCCCAAACCAATGACCAGTTTCGTTGTAATTTACCAGACTTCTCATTCAACCTATGTTATACCACTCATTAATCATTTACCCTTTCATTTAACTTTTTAATCCCTCCCACGAACCGCCTCACGCATAGGTGGCGCAGTGTTTATAATACTCTCACGCGGCATAACGCATTAACATATTGGTTTTCAACTTCCTAATCTGAATAAACTTATAAAACTAAATAAATAAATCCTACAACTACTTCACATTACAAAACACTTAATTAACTAAACCTAAATAACCACAGGTTAATTCCATGAGCAAAAACTGTAACACCAAATCATCACACTAGCATATTAAACGACCTGTTGATTCATTACAGCTGAACCGCATACATATGAATATTATTTCTATAAATTCGTAACTGAATAATGAATGATTCTGAGATATTAGACGAGAAATAATCATTTGGAGAGTGAAAGGAAATATATTATATACCTTGGAACGAAGAAGGTGGAGGTGTGATCAATTACGAACATATGATCTGCTGTGAATCGTAGAGAATTGTTGAGAGATTGTTGCAGACATTTTGCCTCTGGTTATCGCAAAAAGTTTGTTGAGAGGGTGTTTGGGATTGAGTTTTAAAATTGGCTTCCTAGAAGCCAATAAGTTAATAAGCTGTTTGCGTAAGCCAAAAGCACTTTCTGGTTTGACTTTTGGCTTTTGGCTTTTAAGGGTGGAAAAACTGTTTTTGAGAAGTTAGAAATTCTGGCTTTTAGCTTTTGGTTTTTGACTTTTGGAAAAAAAAAATTACAAATTTACCACCCATACAACCAATATTCAAAATAAATTAAGTAAAACACTTAAAAAAACAACAATCTATTGACTTTTTGACGTTTATCATCCGAAAAGCTAATCCAAACACTTTTTTTAAAACTCATTTTTAAAAGTCATAAGCTAACAAACACTTCTAACCAAAATCACTTTTGCATCTCCAAACTCAATCCCAAACACCCTCAGAATTGATCGCAAACATGTTGGTGATTCCAAATACACCCACCCGATGGATGTGGAATGCATTGGTTGCATCTTCAACAAGTGTCGAATACATGAAAAATTATACAGGCCTAAAAGCATTATTGTTTAGATATCCAGGTATCTTTTCGTATATTTTCATCTTAATATTATTATTAGATAATTATTTGATGAAACTAATTTTTTTCTTTTTTTCTTCACAATTTAGTTGTACTTGATTGTCTCCATACTATCCGGCTAGATAACTTTGCTGAGAAGTTTGTGTCAGTATGGACAGACAAACATCTAAACTTTGGGAATTCGATAACTAACAGAGTTGAGAGTCAACACACCAAGCTAAAAAAGCATTTAGACACAAGAAAGTGTGACTTGGACAGATTCAGGGGCCGTTTGGCAACGTCTGAATGGATAAGTGCTGACCTAGTAAGAGGTCTGAATGGTTAAGAGGTTCTGAATGATTAAGTGCTGAATCATTATGTGGTGTTTGGTTAGACATCTGAATGGTTAAAAAAAAAATCCACACAATTTATTACACAACCCATCCCCCCTTTCTCTTTAACCCACACAAAGAGTCAAACACACACACACCTCTGTCTCTTCCTCTATCCCCTGTTAGTTTTTCTTTCTTTTTCTTTAGGGAAGAGATAACATACAAAGCTTCTTAACGTAAGAAGCGTAAGAAGCATTCTGAGCCATTAGATTTAGGCGGTGGCAAGATGGTAATTAACAACCCTAATCATATTTAGGTTAATCTAACCAGGGGTAAATTAGGAAAAATGCGTTTAAAATTTTGAAAGATCGTAACAACAGACATTCAAAACATTCGATTAAACGTATAATCAAACAAAAATTTTCAACGATTTAACATGATTTCAAATCGATTAACGTTCATAATCATTACAAAATCAAAAAAATTCGATTGAATCAAATCAAAACGT